>CM060909.1:260178521-261378521 GCA_030737875.1 Allium sativum | reverse complement strand
CTCCCGGTGCAGGGGAGGTTATGGCGAAATTTTTCGAAAATTTAGGGTGTTAGCCAAATTTTTGAAATTTTTGAAAATTCTCAGAAACTGAAAAGTTGGAGAATGGAAGCCAGATCGAACGTAGAGTTGATTGATCAAACCACTTTCGACTTTGTTCCTTTTCGGGGACGAAAAGTTTTAAGTGGGAGAGATTGTAACAACCCGAAAATGCGAGCCAGTTTGAAATTTTTATTTTGGCAATTTTAGTGAATTTTGAACATTTAAAATGAATCATTTTAAATAAAAACGAAGGAAAATTTATTTTGAATAGAATTCGACGTATATATTATATACGTCGTCGTTAGATTATATATAATTATATATAATAATAAATAGAATTGAAAATGGCGCGGTAGTTCGATAATTCGATTTCAAACTTCAATTGAATGTACTGGGTGCAAAACAATCCGGATTTTAGTGAAACCAAAAACATTAGGATCTAATTGATGATATCTTTCCAACAAATCCAACAAATCAAAATTTCATAGCGGGAATCAAAAGATATGTCCAGTTGAAAATTCTGAATAGTCGCTATGGAATTCAGGCCCTTAAAAATGGACATTTTGCAAACGACCTCGGATTTTGACGAAACCACTTTTGTTGGGTCCGTGATGTCAAATTATTGTTAGATTCCAAATTTCATAATTTTTCGAATCAATATGTGAGCGTGGCAAAGGAAAACGCGTTTGACCAGTTTCAGTTGATTTTAATCGACTGGAAATTGGCCATTTTTCCAACGGTCTCAGAATTCGACAAAACTAGTTTTGTTACGACCGTATCGTCAATACGAAGCTAGAAAATATTTTTCTGGAATTTTTAGAGTTAGTATGTGACCCCGGTAATTTGAAATGTACGTTTAAAATTCAATATAGTGATTTAAATGTAAATTCAAAGGAAACTGATTCAAACGATCAAATCAACCTACGATACATATCCCATTGTGTTCGGAATAGGGGTAATATGCTAGGGACGACAGTCGGTGGGTTCGATTCTGAGTTCGTATGTAAAAGTCAACTTCTTTGAAAATAAAATAATAAAATAAATAAATAAATAA
Organism: Allium sativum; assembly: GCA_030737875.1. NCBI lineage: Eukaryota > Viridiplantae > Streptophyta > Magnoliopsida > Asparagales > Amaryllidaceae > Allium > Allium sativum. The sequence continues at coordinate 261,377,428 of CM060909.1, read as the reverse complement.
AAATATATATAAACCCCCCCCTATATTTTCCCTTTCCCCGTCAGTTTCAATCGAAAAAAAAAAACCGATCTACTTTCTCTCGCCCCCCCCCCTCGATCTCGCCGTCCCTGCCACCGCCTGCCTCCGTCCGCCCCCTTACCTCGAGCGCCCCTCCTCCGTTCTCCCCTAGCCGCTCCGCCTCACCCTTCCTCCTCTGTCCAGGCCTGAACGAAGAACCCCCGAAGCCCGTGCCCACCTGGAGGAACCGACGCCCTAGCCGCCGCCTGAGCCACCCACCTCGACCGGCGCGATGCCCACCGCCACCCTGGACCCACGCCCTGACCTTGCGACCTCCCACTGGCCTGCAACCACCCCGCGCTGCTGACTGCAGCCCTCCACCTCGAGCCCGACGATCCAGAATTGAATTGGGTCAGTTTTGTTAACTTATTTATTTTATTTTCTTTTGTTTAATCAATTTTTGATAGGTAAAAATCTGATTGTATAATTAGCAAAATAGGTTTGTAGAAAAGGATTTGATTTTGTTTATATATAAAGACTAGATTTTTGATTGGATAAAAATACTATTTCTATATGTAATAACGCAAGATAAAAATATGATCTTTGTATTTTTAAGGTATTAAAAATATAATTTTTACATGATAGGAATATTAAAAATATCATCTTTATGTGTGTAGAAAATAAAAATGAGATTTTTATAAAGGCGAAAACTTTATTTTTATAAAGGCGAAATTTTTAGATGTAAAAATAGCGAAGTGAAAACCCGATTTTTAAATGTATGAAGTGATTATGAAAATATGATTTTAAATTGAGAGGGAATAAATAAAAATGTGACTTTTATTTTAAAGACATCAAAATATAAAAATGTGTGATTTTTATATATATAGTGACTACGGGCAACGAAGATGACGAAGATGGGATAACGATGAAGATTTCTATCAAAGAAGAGTCAAGATGATTGGATAGCTTTTGGTGAGAACTTCTCACTCAAATTCTATTTTTCTAGTTATATATATATATATATATATATACTAGGATGCAGACGGTGCTTAGTAGCACCCGACACCCGTCATCCACAGACCATGGATGGCTTGTTTGTTAAATTGTTTGGTTGTGTAGTTGGTTAGATTATTTGGTTTGAACTGAATTGTTTGGTGAAATAAAATTGATTTGATTGATGTGTGAATGGCGTGGGCCTTCACTAGACCGGGGATAAGGCTAGGCCTCGTCCCGTTTCTAGTATCGTGCCGTTATGCCGCCGAAATTTTCTAAAATATGTTAGAAAAATAAAAATATCATTTTTATTGTGTAAATGAAATGAATAGAAATTCATGTGTTAAAATAAAATATATTATCATTAAAAATATAGTTTTAACGTGAAAGTGAATAAATAAATATTTATAAACAAATCGGCCGATTTGTTTATATACACTGATTTGACTGATATTGAATGGGTCGATAAATTTTACACATCGCCCAACCGCACAACTAAAAATCTGTGTTTGATTGTTTGAAACCCCACACGGGTTTGGGATGAAATTTGAAGTTCACTCATCCTGATTGATTAAATATGTCGATCGATTGATTGACAGGCTGTTATAAGCGTAAGATATCTATATTTGATGCTTATACAGTGTAGTGCACTTTGGTTGATGTTTGATTGTTTATTATTGCTATTATATACATGTGTTGTATGGAATCCATATAATTAACGTCATATGGTGATTGATTGGGCCTCATTCCAATCGGGAAAGTAATGAATATTATAAAAGAAAATTCATGTGTTGAATATAAAAATAGTGATGTGTTGACAGTACTCATGTGTTGAGATTAGTCGTGTGTTGAAATAAATATAGATTCATGTGTTGAATGGGATAAATATTCATTTGTTGGATAGAATAAAGAAGTTTTGAAAATATAAAGTCGTGTTGATTAGATTGACGCCATTTTGACGTAAACGATATTTATATCGATTTTATACGATTTCGAAATGAATTGAATTGAAAACGATTTCGAAATGAATTGAATTGAAAACGATTTCGAATTGAATTGAATTGAAAACGATTTCGAATTGAATTGAATTGAAAACAATTTCGAAATGAATTGAATTGAAAACGATTTCGAAATGAATTGAATTGAAAACGATTTCGAAATGAATTGAAAACGATTTCGAAATGAATTGAATTGAAAACGATTTCGAAATGAATTGAATTGAAAACGATTTCGAAATGAATTGAATTGAAAACGATTTCGAAATGAATTGAATTGAAAGCGAATTCGAAATGAATTCAAGTTGAATTGAATAGAAATGAATTTTAAAACGAATTTATAAAGAAGAATTCAATTTTGATTTGAATTGAAATGGAAGTTGAAATTGTTTTGAAACGAATGTAGAACTATTTATAAAATTCGTTTTAAAAGGAAATCGACGAAATATATATAATATATATATATTATATATATAATGGCCTGAATAGAACGCGCCGCGCCGCGGTAGTTCGTGAATTTCGACCATTTATTTCAAACGGACATTGCGGGAGATCCGACCGTCGGATTCTCCTAAAACCGGAACCGTTGGGTTCGTATCGAAAAGAGCTTTCCAATGAATATTAGAAATTTGAAATCTAACGGTTGGATTTGGAGTTATGTCCAAATCAAATTCGAAAAAGGTCGCTGTAAGTGCAGTTCGATGGCCGTTGTTGGAAATCGACTGTACGGGCCTTGGTAAAATTATTAAAAATATCTATAATTTGTGTAAAATCATAATATATGGATTGGAAAGAGTTGAGCTGGAAAATTCCACATTTGAAAAGATAAAAATAGATTTTTATCGAAATAAACTAGTTTGAACTAGAATTAAAATCAATTTATTTTTGAAATAAATAAATTGAATTTGAAAGTGATTTTAAAAATAATCAATACTCCCAATACGTGGATTGGACTGGAGTTGAATCGAAATTATCTTCGGGATATTTCGATGTTGGATTTCGTGACTATACAAATATTGTTATGGGGATTTGAAAGATATATTTTATATCGCTATTTCCAATACGATATATGTTGGTTTCAGAATTTGATATTGAATGAAAGCCGATATATTTTCTATTCAGAGCCTTGTATTTAATATCAAATGTGATTTGGGTTTATCGTGAATCGTGTTTTAGAAGACATTGGTTCTTTAACCCAGTTAAAGGCAAGATATCGATTTTTGAGAAGATTAAAACTAAGTGGAGTTTTAATGAATCTTTAATTAGATTGAAAAAGGAAGTGATTATTTAAATTATCAAATCTGAAAGGTGATCGAGAATGGAGTACCACCAGTTTTGCTCCAAAGCGATAGTTAAATCTTTAATTAGATTTGAACGTGAAATGGTAATTAATTTTACCGATAACACAGTGGTGTTAGATGTGGAGTATTACCAGTTTTCTCCATGGGATATATAGGTTGGGATTGGGAAATAAAATAATAATTACTTCGGTGTGGTTCGCTAATCCCGACTAGTTTGGAAAACCATAATATGGTTTGAAATGATATCCAAAGGAAGATTAAAGAATAAATTTAGAAGAATTTATCTTGGATAAAATTAATGGGAACCTTTCCCTAAAAATGTGATTTTGTGAATAAAAGAATATTCCGAATTGGAATGAGGCGTTTGATGTGTTTGTGTAACATTTGTTTATCATATACGTGGGTTATTCAGAAAGGCCGGGTTTACACCCATTTTGAATAACCGATTCGACGAGATGTCGAAGATGAAAACGGTGGTTGAAGACCGGAAGTCTTCACATCGTTTGGATAATTACTGACGATCCTGATTGGGCTGTACACCCAAGAGGATGGAAATAGTTGGCGGTCGTCCCGACGTACTTGGAGATGGATGGATATGCGAGGAAAGTGCCTCCGGTTTCGTTCAGACCTAGAACGGACTTGTAAATGGATGGTGTGTCTGACATTGTATTCCTTTATATTGTATTTGTTGATCTCTGCTAAATATATATATCTGTTTGGCGGCGGAGAATTTATTCTCTTGCTTAACGCCCTTCTCTGAGACATATGAGCTCAGAGGTTATATATTGGCAGAAATCAGTGGTACGATATGGATTGATAGTGTGGCATACTGAGATGCAGTGATCCGGACTTTTGTTGAAAAGCAAAGTTTGGTGGTTGATGATCAAAGCGCAGCTGATATAGCATGGCTTTGTGTATAGCGTTGATCCGCGAGCCTCACAGCCCGGGATGGTGGTAAACTGATGGTTTGATCAGTATACATTTTTAGTGTAGTGGATTCGGTCGACCGATATTGAGCTTCGTGCTCGGAGGGATAGAGTAAGCGGTGTTTTCTCTTGCTGGGACGTAAGCCGCGGTGATACTTGAGTCCCAAAAGTGCGGATGTGCATAGCGGTGTTTTCTCTCGCTGAGACGTAAGCCGCGGTGATTTGTACTACGCGATCGATCTTTCGAATCAGGAGCCACCATGATGGAAATCCAATTTCCAATACGTGTATTTCGGCTTTATTTGTAGAGCCTAGTATGGCGACATAGTGGGATGGGGCACTCATGCCGTCTATGATTTATATTTATGATTGAAATTGTTTTTGACACTATACACTTATTATAGTATCAAAGGATTTGTTTTAAACGTATCAAGCATGTTTGGCTGTTATAAGGTAAAACCCTATCCTCCGGCTTGCGTTGCATTGTGTGATGGGACCTGGGTCTTATAATAGCTTCATTTTTCGAAAAAGCATTGCGTTGTTTATTCTATGCACTAGTATTCTTGGGAGGAAACCCGTTCCGTGTTATACGGCGTGGTCCCTTGAATTACTCTCTTTTAAAGTAAAGTTTTAAATAACTGTTTTAGTTCTCACACCAGTCACATGACTGACCTGGAGTTTATTGTTTTAACCTAAACTCTGGGTGCCCTTATTTTCGGCATGGGCAGCTAGTAGTTTTGGTTTTGCAGATTTATATTCACAGGATCCTGGTTTACAGCTGGAATGATATCCGGAAAGCTTTGTATCCGTATATCTCTTCTAGTTGTGTATTATATTATTTTCCGCTGCTATGTATTTAAATGTAATTTAAATCTCTGATATTTCTGTGTAATATTCATTTATACTCTGTATATTCTTGTAATCTGATGCATTGTTGTAATAACAGTGAAATGTTCTTCTGTTTGTGTTCTGATTTGTCTTGTCCTCACAGTAATTCGTTCTTTCTCATCTCTTCGGAGACTGGGGAAGTTTCGGGTCGCTTCACTATGGCCTTAATGAATTAAGAAATACTTAACCAGATAATCATGTAAGGTGGGACATGGGGGTTAAGTAGGTGCCTTGGGTGGCACGAGGAGTATAGTGGTTGCCTTTAGTGGCATTTGAAATACGATTAGTAAAGACTTAACCAAACACACATGTAAATGAACATGACTAAAGGGTTAAGTAGGTGCCTTGGGTGGCATGAGAAAACATATGATTAGTAACACTTAACCAAAGTAAATATGTAAGTGGGACATGGGGGTTAAGTGGGTGCCTTGGGTGGCAGGTGAAATTACTAATAGAAACCCTTAACCAAATTTAGACGTGTAAGTAGACATGGAGAGGTTAAGTGGGATATACTAAAGGGGACCAAGCCTAGGTGGGAAGCTTGGTGGGGGCCCTTTTTAGGCCAGTAGCCCATTTCGTATCTTTGTGAGCTCGACCCATATCGAGGACGGGACACGCCTACTGGGCCTGATTGTTAGAGGCCAAAGCGGGTTAGCGGTGACAACGCAAGTCCAACGGGTTCATGTGCGTGCGCGGGCCCGGGCTGGTAGGTAAGACGTTGTTGCATCGTGTAGGTATAAGCCGTGCATCTCCATTGTATCGGGTTGCCACTTTAGGGGAGTGATACACCCCACTGTGGGACCAGCACGGGTATCTACGAGTTAGGGAGCCGATCGAATGGGGCAGGGTAGTGAACACACCTAGTGAAGATAGGAGCAGGCGGCCCTATGTAGTCAGCTAGGGATATATAAAGCTACCACTATTATTATTAACTACTAAGGGGGTACACCTAGTGGAGATAGGAGCAGGTGGCACCTATGACGTCAGCTAGGAGTACATGGAACTACCATTGAAGGGGGTACATCTAGAGGGGATAGGTACACGTTGGTTACCTATGGTAGCAGCTAGAGATATACTGTTAAACGAGGAGGATAGCGGGTACATCTAGTAGTACACGAAGCTATCATCATTCTATTTAAGTCAAGAGGGATCAAGATTCTAGAGTGACTAGTATGGGTGCAGTTAGTGTTAGTACAGTACAGAACGGTACAGTACAGTACAGAACGGTACAGTACAGTAGAGTATAGTAGTTATCCTATATTGATTAGCAAGCGCTAGTAACGTCAGTGTCAGCAGGCCAGTGTGGTGCAGTATAGTATTTATCCTTTAGTAATTAGGGGCGCCTATAACGTTACCTTTAACAATTGTCTATGTCCTTTGTCTACTCTTTCATATCGGTGGTTCATAGACATTTCCTTGTATTCCAGCTTATGCCTTAGTCTAGTTATTTTGATAATAGTATTGTAGAATTGTCATACTCGCCAGACTTTATGTCTTACCCCCCTCTTTTCCAAATTTTTCTCCCTCCAGGTCCTCAGGTTGGACCCAGCTCTAGTGGAGCCTGATTGGATTGCTTATCTCTTTTGGAAAGCTAGGACTGCTGAAGTAAAGTCCAGCTTGTTATCTTCTTTAATGGCTATTTATGTAATGGGATTATGTATTTGTTTTATCAAGATGTATATTGTACTTGACTCTGATTTATGGTATTAAGATGTAATCAAACATGTTTTGACTTCTGCTGCAATGAAATAAAGTTTTTAATTTCCAAGTACTATCTTATATCTGTCTTGATGTAATTTTACTATTCTATATTCACTTATAACCTCCATGGAAGTTAATGCATTCCCCTTGTGAGTGACATTAATGGACGTGGGATGTTACACGTGGTATCAGAGCTGAAGGTTACCAGAACAGATATGAGATTTTGAAAAACTATTTTTCAAAAGCATTTTATAAAGAAATACAATATGTTTTAAGAAGAGTATTTTTGAAAGAAAGGTTTATTTTAAGAACATAATCCCCAAGAGCCATATATCCTTCCTTCGATCCTCCGTTTTGAATCTCTTCCTCTTTCTCTTTTTTTGAATTTCCCCTCCGCGTATAGATGCTTTTTCTAAGATAAATAAGGACTTCCGTACGAAGGACGGAAGAACCACTTCAAGGGACATAGACGTTAGTCGGGCTAGAAGTTAGTCCAAGGAGGTGGAGGGTTTGTGGGTACCTTTAAGATGGACGATGGGAGGAAGGTTCAAATAGCTGTTAGGTTAATAAAGGACGAAACCTCATCTTGGTGGGAGGACACGAAAGGATAATGTGAAGAAGACGGCTAGTTGTTTTGGAGAAATAGGACACCTTATTAGGATTGTCCAAAGAGGCAAGGATAAAGTACAGGATCTTCTGGAGGGTAGTGTATTCCCTCACGGCTGGTATCCCTGATGGGGGTAGGACCATCTAGGTTGAAATTTGGTTTTCTTTATCATCCTGTTCGAACCTTGTTTGATTCTAGCGCTTCATACTCGTTAGTATCTGCTTCGTTAGTTGAAACACTGCACCTATATACTAGTCTAGTTAAGGATCCCATTCTAGTCTCAAATCCTGTTGGTGGTTCGGCTCATCCTTAAAGGGTTTGTCAGGATTTGAGAGTGTCTATCTTGGGCGTTGGGTTTGAATGCAACGCCTTCATTCTTGGATTCAAGGGCTGTAGTTTGATTCTAGGGATGGATTGGCTAGCCAGGTGTGGTGCCATCCTAGATGGGGAAAGGAGGGTAGTTAGACTGTGATTCGTTATGGAAAGACCCTCGATATTTCTTGCGACCCTAAGGGTTTAGTGATGCTTACCTGCCTAGTATCTTTTGACGCATCCAATGGTGATTTGGAATTTGTTTGTGTGGTCCGTGAGTATAGTGACATCTTCGATGAAGTGCGGGGTTTACCTAGAGGCGCGAAGTAAGTCTTCGTGTGTGCCTAGTGGATAGTTCAAAGCCAGTTATGTGAGCAATGATGGTTTTGGAGCAAGACTGGCAAGGACAGCCAGAGTCGGTTAAGTGCTCAATTATTTGGCCGTTTTACTAATATCATCTCACGTAGGTCGTCTGAATTCGAAGGAGGTATCCCTTGGGTGTTTGTCTGATATTGGTTTAGGCCTTTGGGGCTTGCACTTGGGGGATGTCGAGTTCGACTAGGATGGTCTGCGTGAGAGATGGATAGTTGTGATGATGTTGCATGGGATATTATCCTGGTTTTCTCTAGAAGCGGAGAAGAACCTGCCCTACATCTTAGGGAAGTCTCAGGGAAAGGGTGATATGTTATGGAGGGAGACTATCGAAAGTCCATGAGAGGAATTGCCCTACCCACGACTTAGGATTGTCTGCCATAGCTTTTGCGCTCAAGTCTTGGCGGAAGTTTGAGCTGCTTACAGACCATAAGTCGCTAAAGTTTTGTTCTCTCAGAAAGATCTGAACTGGAGGCAGCAAAGGTGGATGGAGTTCTTGGCGTCCTGCGATTTCGAGGTAGCATATACCCCTTGCAAAGGGTAATGTTGTGGTGGATGCCTTAAGTAGGAAAGGATCGACATTGAGTCCTTTGTCTGTTGAGCGGCGTAGCTTAGAGTTTATCTCTACCATTGACTTTAGACCATCCATTGATTTTGTACTTGGTTCGCTAACGTCCGTTGAGGTCAGACCTACGCTTTTAGGATGGGTTGAAGATGCATAGCGAGATGACCTGCAGTGGTGGAGTTAGTAGAGAAGCTCATCTTAAATAGGTATACCCTAGATGATAAGGGTTGGTTGTGTAGGGACGGTAGACTTTGTGTATCACGGGACGAAAGTTTGAGGAAGTGTTTACATGATATGGCGAAAGTAGTGGAGCCGAACACGCTTAAGGAAGTGGAAGTAGAGCGAGATGCCACGATCGGACTAGCTCCTACATGCATTCTTGGGTCGGAGATTAAGAAGTTGAGAAACCGAGAGGTCAAGCTAGTCAAAGTGCAATGGGAAGAAGATCAAGGATACGCTACTTGGGAGATGGAAGAGAAGATTCGTTTGTTGTACTCCTTCCTTTTCGGGGTTATGTCTTTTAGATTCTCCTTTATCGCCTAGCTTATACTTGTCCTATCTTTAGTATATCCTCTCGTTTAAGTCTTTGACCTTTAGAAGGGTAGTCCTATGGTTGAAACATGTGTTTGAGACATGTTATGTTTGATGGATGCAAGTGGATGCAATTGTTTGCTAGTGGTTGCTCGTGGATGCATATACACACACTTTAGGCACTAGATCGGCTCAGTCACTCTCATATTGCATATAAATATGTGTGCATATTTAAATTAATGAATGAATAGTGGTTGTATTATCATATGGATGTTGCATTAAGATGAATGGTTGCGCACGCATATAGAAATAATATGTATCATTCAGAATCTTTTGCAGGCATAATGGACGCATGACACTATCATGGTTCGCATTAAGGAGGTCAACTGAATCAGTAGACCGCCTGATTTTTGCATTGGATAAGGACATGTACACACACTATGCATATAAACATGAAAGCATTAGAAGTCTCTTAAGGACAATGGATGCCTGTGCCTGATGGTTGAGCAGATGGATGATTGGATGGTAGGACACATTCTTCCTAACTTGAAGATTTCGGGGACGAAATCCTTTAAGGAGGGGAGAATGTAACACCCCGTATTTTCTGTGAACATAAAAATAACAAATCAAGGTATAATTAATTTTTAGAAAAATAATTTGGTAAAACAGGTTGCGTCGTTGCGTTCGTCTTGGAATTCTACTTGAGATAGAGTCCGAGTTTGCGTAAATTGGACTCCGTATGAAAAAGATATCCTTAAATTAAATATTGCAGCAAAATATGGAAAAAGAGGAATGAAAAAAAAGAATAACGTTTAACATTGTTCTAAGAATTGTAAGCAAAAGACATAATAGCTCATTTGGTTGGAATATGTGACTTGCATACAAGAGGTACAGAGTTCGATCCCCGCCAACGCCATATTTTTTTATTTTAGGGGAATGGCTAAAAAGCGGCTTAGTGTGAACGCGGTTCAAAAAAAAAAAAGTTGTTAAGTGTGAAAATGGTTAATTGGGATAATAGATAAAAAGGAAATTAAATATATATACATTGAATATATATATAATTGAGAAGATAAATACAGTCAATTTATTTGGAGGGAAAGATTTATGCATAAATAGATATGTATGTAAGTAGGTAACTTCATTATGCATTGATTTTGCATGTTGCAAGGAAAGTAGAAAGAAAAAGGGGAAATTAAATTATATGCTCGATTTCTTTTTTTTTTAGGCAAGCAATTAATTTGCATTATTTGAATTTATGAATAGGTGCGTGTGTGTGTGTATATATATATTTATATATATATGGGCAGTTAATGTAAACATGCATAGATTGAAATTAGTTTGTAGAGGAGTGTTAATTTGTCATTGATATTAATTAAAAAGAGAAATATATATATATATATATATATATATACACTAAGTAGGCATAATTTGGGTAATTGGTATGAAACGGTATAATTGGTATACCGTTAATTAGGAACATAATTAATGTTATAATGGTGAATGATTTACATATGAACCATAAATATGTAAATCAGTAAAAGATGAACATTTAGTACAAATAGAAGTTTATTAATTTGCTGAGTCATAAGGGCTGAGGTGTCACCCTATCTTGGTTGAGTGGTTGTGATTAATTCTAAGGACATCGACGGCTATAATCAAATTGAAACTCTATAAAAACAGGGGTAGACTCAAACCTAAAATCAAATGAAAATTAGAATAGCCGCCGTCATGCCATCGCCATGGAGTTCAGCGTAGCCGTCACAAATTAAAGAAGAAGAAAACCTAATCAACAAACTAAATCTACTCAACAACAAATCAAAGCTCTTTCTCTTTCTCTTCTTAAATTGTGAGTATGATGATTCTCACAAGATTATTATTAAACTAATTAGATTGAGTTATGAATGGATCACAAGAAAGTGATATGAATTGTTATATGCTATTATGTTATAGATCTCATGTTATGCTATTATGTTATCATATATATGTTGTTATGTTATTGTGAGTATGTTGTAAATCATGTTATGTCATATGATGTAAATCATGCTATGTCATATGTTGTAAATCATGCTATGTCATATGATGTAAATCATGCTATGTCATATGTTGTAAATCATGCTATGTCATATGTTGTAAATCATGCTATGTCATATGTTGTAAGTCATGCTATGTCATTATATACATATGTTGTAAATCTTATGTTGTTACATATGTTGTAGATCTTATACTATATTATCACATATGTTGTAATGATGTCATATATGTGTAATTCTCTATGTTAAGTTGTGTTGAATCATACATGTTGCAAAATCATGATGTTATTATTTATGCGAATTGGATCATGTTTAAAAATTGATGTTATTAAAATAAATGGATCTTGATTATGGGAATTTGCCTATTGAGTTAGGTGTACCCATATACATGAATCTACAATTTAAATGGATCTTGATTATGGGAATTTGTCTATTAAGTTAGATGTACCCATATATGTATGAACCCATATTATTAAGTTAGATGATGTTGATTCACACATGTACCTATGCAAGTTTATGAAATTGGGTTAAGATCATATTATGTGAATTATCAACAAGTTGACACCTTTAGATCCATGACATGTATAATCTTATGCAAGTTGTATTTTTGGACATATGCAAGTTTCACCCCTTTTCATGACTAGATCTATTTTAGTCACATATATATGTTGTTGTTGTTGTGATAATTTCTTTTATGCTATGAGTTAGACTATTCGAGTCTAACGTATATTTTACGTTTAATGAACGAACGTACAACGTGGGGTGGGGATAATATTAAAGGATTTAATATTGAGAATTTGCATGGGATAGCCTTAAAAAGGCATATAACAAAAATTGAGATGATAATAAATTGCCTTAAAAGGTGGAAAATTTAATTAAGACATTAATTGGAAAATTAATGTGTAGTAATGGACATAATTTAATTATGGATTAATTTGAATTAAAATGCCTTTAATGGCATATAATGAAATTGTGATGAAATTTGGTATGATTTTGCATACCATAAATGGATGGCCATAATTGAGTCAATTATGGACATCGTTAAAACTGGAAATTAATTAATAATTCAAATAAGGAATTATTAAAACTGGGGAAAAAGGATTTTTAATAATAAATGCTTAGGACACGAGGTTGGACTCGTTTGTGACGTAAACCTGCCCGGACCCGCCCGGCAAATCCAGTAGTCACAAATGTCAGCCCAATGTGAGAGGTCCTAGGCCCAAACTAAAGCATAACAGTTGTAAAGACACGAGGTTAGACTCTTTTATGGTGTAAGACTGCCCGGACCCGCCCAACAAATCCAGCTGTCATAAATGCCAGTCTAATGTGAGAGGTCTTTATGAGGCTATGGCCTTAAAGAATTAAGAAATACTTAACCAGATAATCATGTAAGGTGGGACATGGGGGTTAAGTAGGTGCCTTGGGTGGCACGAGGAGTCTAGTGGTTGCCTTTAGTGGCATTTGAAATACGATTAGTAAAGACTTAACCAAACACACATATAAATGAACATGACTAAAGGGTTAAGTAGGTGCCTTGGGTGGCATGAGAAAACATATGATTAGTAACACTTAACCAAAGTAAATATGTAAGTGGGACATGGGGGTTAAGTGGGTGCCTTGGGTGGCAGGTGAAATTACTAATAGAAACCCTTAACCAAATTTAGACATGTAAGTAGACATGGAGGGGTTAAGTGGGATATACTAAAGGGGACCAAGCCTAGGTGGGAAGCTTGGTGGGGGCCCTTTTCAGGCCAGTAGCCCATTTCGTATCTTTGTGAGCTCGACCCAAGTCGAGGACGGGACACGCCCACTGGGCCTGATTGTTAGAGGCCAAAGCGGGTTAGCGGTGACAACGCAAGTCCAACGGGTTCATGTGCGTGCGTGGGCCCGGGCTGGTAGGTAAGACGTTGTTGCATCGTGTAGGTATAAGCCGTGCATCTCCATTGTATCGGGTTGCCACTTTAGGGGAGTGATACACCCCACTGTGGGACCAGCACGGGTATCTACGAGTTAGGGAGCCGATCGAATGGGGTAGGGCAGTGAACACACCTAGTGGAGATAGGAGCAGGCGGCCCTACGTAGTCAGCTAGGGATATATAAAGCTACCACTATTATTATTAACTACTAAGGGGGTACACCTAGTGGAGATAGGAGCAGGCGGCACCTATGACGTCAGCTAGGAGTACATGGAACTACCATTGAAGGGGGTACATCTAGAGGGGATAGGTACACGTTAGTTACCTATGGTAGCAGCTAGAGATATACTGTTAAACGAGGAGGATAGCGGGTACATCTAGTAGTACACGAAGCTATCATCATTCTATTTAAGTCAAGAGGGATCAAGATTCTAGAGTGACTAGTATGGGTGCAGTTAGTGTTAGTACAGTGCAGAACGGTACAGTACAGTACAGAACGGTACAGTACAGTACAGAACGGTACAGTACAGTAGAGTATGGTAGTTATCCTATATTGATTAGCAAGCGCCAGTAACGTCAGTGTAAGCAGGCCAGTGTGGTGCAGTATAGTATTTATCCTTTAGTAATTAGGGGCGCCTATAACGTTACCTTTAACGATTGTCTATGTCCTTTGTCTACTCTTTCATATCGGTGGTTCATAGACATTTCCTTGTATTCCAGCTTTTGCCTTAGTCTAGTTATTTTGATAATAGTATTGTAGAATTTTCATACTCGCCAGACTTTATGTCTGACCCCCCTCTTTTCCACATTTTTCTCCCTCCAGGTCCTCAGGTTGGACCCAACTCTAGTGGAGCCTGATTGGATTGCTTATCTCTTTTGGAAAGCTAGGACTGCTGAAGTAAAGTCCAGCTTGTTATCTTCTTTAATGGCTATTTATGTAATGGGATTATGTATTTGTTTTATCAAGATGGATATTGTACTTGACTCTGATTTATGGTATTAAGATGTAATCAAACATGTTTTGACTTCTGCTGCAATGAAATAAAGTTTTTAAATTCCAAGTACTATCTTATATCTGTCTTGATGTAATTTTACTGTTCTATATTCACTTATATCCTCCATGGAAGTTAATGCATTCCCCTTGTGAGTGACATTAATGGACGTGGGGTGTTACAACATGTTTACATCCATATGGTTCTACCTAAGGTTCTCAAGATAAGATCGAGAAGATAACAAGACGAACGTAGATATTAGAAGCATGATACGAAAAGGTTTTCAAGTTTATAGGAAAAAGAGATCGAGAATGTACCCTCAAAAAGAAATGGGTAAAGCACGAGTATCTTCTCTTCGGTTTCCCAAGTTGCGTCTTCAAGGATGCTTGGCTCAACCACTTCGGCTGACTCATGCAAGCACTTCCGGAGATGCGAGACGTGAAAGACATTGTGCACCCCCGCCAGCTTCTCGGGTAAGTCTACCTTATAGGACATCCGTCCAATCCTCTCGGTGATGGGGAACGGTCCTACGAAACTTGGTGCTAGCTTTCCAACTGCTCCAACATGAACTACATTGCATAACGGAGAGACTTTTACAAAGACCATATCTCCGACTTCGAACTCTTGGTCTGTCCTTCTCTGGCCCGCATAAGATTTCTGTCTATCTTGGGCCGTTTCCATCCGTCTTCGTACCAACTCAATCTTCTCAGAAGTGTCCCTTATCATGTCGGGCCCAAGTATAAGTCTGTCTGTCGTCTCCCACCAACAAGTTGGCGACTTGCACAGTCTTCCATACAGGGCTTCGAATGGTGCCATTCCGATGCTAGCTTGGTAACTATTGTTATATGCAAACTCCATGAGAGGAAGATGGTCTTCCCAAGTACCACCAAAGTCAAGAATACATAGCCTCAGGAGATTTTCTAGTACCCTATTTACCCTTTCGGTTTGTCCATCCGTCTGTGGGTGATAGAGCGTGCTCAAGTTCAGTCGTGTTCCCATTGCTTCTTGCAGACTATTCCAAAACTGGCTAGTGAAAATCGGGTCACGATCACTAACTATACTAGAAGGAACTCCATGCAATCGTACTATCTCTCGAAGGTAAATAGACGCTAGCCCTGATGTGGTCCTCTTGCTTTTCACCAGAATGAAGTGAGCACAGGATGATCTGGTCCGCATAGTTGATAGACTCTCCCATCCACAAAATCCATTGAGATACTCTCCCATTTCCATTGCGGAACCTCCAAAGGATGTAATAGCCCACCAGGCTTCTTCGACTCGGCCTTTACTTGTTGGCACACCATGCACTTCGAAACGAACTCTGCCACGTCCTTTTTCATTCCAGCCCAAAAGAAAATGCGTTTCATATCCCTGTACATCTTATCCCCTCCGGGATGTATAGTCATCTTCGAGTGATGCGCCTCTTCGAGAACTTTCCTTACTAAGTCTCCTACTTGTGGGACACATAGTCTTCCATCGCGCCTTAGCCATCCGTTGTAATCTATGGCATACCTACTGAGGTGACTTGACGTCTCACCCCTAATCAGCTTGTCCATGATTTCGACTATTTGTGGGTCTTCCTTCTGTGAAGTCCCTACTTGATCTAGAAGTGTAGGTCTTAACCCAAGAGATGCAAACGTAGCAGTCAATGACTCAACAGCAGGTGTAAAATCAAAGGTTGCTATAAACTCAAGGCTTTTCCTTTCAATAAACAAAGGACTCAAAGTCAACCTTTTTCTAATTAGCGCGTCCGCCACCACATTACCCTTGCCTGGGGTATAAGCTATATCGAAGTCATATGATGCCAAGAACTCCATCAACCGCTGTTGTCTCAGATTCAAGTCTTTCTATGAGAAGAGGTACTTAAGTGATTTGTGGTCGGTATACAGCTCGAACCTCTCCCCTTGAAGATAATAGCGCCAAGCTTTAAGTGCAAAAACTATCGCAGCCAACTCCAAGTCATGCGTGGGATAGTTTTTCTCTTGGACTTTAAGTTGTCTGCCCCCGTAGCATATTACTCTTCCTTCTTGCATTAGGACAGCGCCTAACCCCGTGCCGCACGCATCTGTGTACACCGTAAACATCTTACCTCCATCGGGTAATGCCAAAACTGGAGCTGTGGTGAGGGCTCTCTTAAGTCTCTGAAAAGCAGCGTCACATTCTATGTCCCATACAAAAGCTAGGTTCTTTTTTGTTAACTTAGTAAGAGGGGCTGAAATCTTAGCGAAGTCCTTAATGAATTTCCTGTAGTAGCCCGCCAAACCGAGAAAGCTCCTTACCTCCGTAGCATTCTTAGGAATTTTCCAGTCCTGTACCGCAACTACCTTTGCGGGGTCCACGGCTATGCCTTGCTTAGAAACTACATGCCCAAGGAACCGAACTTCCTTCCTCCAAAAATGGCATTTGGAAGACTTAGCCTTTAACTGGTGTGCTCTAAGCGTCTCCATGACTTCCTTGAGATGTCTAGCATGCTCTTCTTCATCTTTTGAGAAGATCAAAATATCATCCACGAAAACTACCACAAACTTGTTAAGGAACTCCCGAAACACCCTACTCATCAAATATACAAAGTACGCGGGTGCATTCGTTAATCCAAACGGCATGACGAGCCATTCGAAGAACCCATCTGGAGTCCTAAACGCAGTTTTGTCAATGCTATCCTCAGCCACTCTGAGCTGATGGAATCCTGTGGCTAGATCGAGTTGAGAGAAAACAGATGCTCCCACGAGCTGGTCAAAAAGATCATCGATTCTTGGTAGTGGGTGCCTATTCTTCTTTGTCAGCTTGTTTAACTCACGATAATCTACGCACAGACGAAGCGATCCATCCGCCTTAGTAGCGAATACCACTGGAGCACCCCATTCAGAAATGCTTCATCTTATGAAATTTTTCTCAAGCAACTCGTTAATTTGTTTACCGAGCTCTCTTATTTCTCGTGGGGCCATGTGCCTAACGGGCAATGAAACTGGCTTGGCATTATCAACAAGATAAATTCCGAACTCTATCTCGCGTTTAGGGGGTAATGCCCTCACTTCATCAAAGACATCTGGATATTCTCGGACCACTCTTACAGATTGCAAATTATCGTCCGACGAGTCAAGAGATTCAAGATAACACAACATGACTGGACCCTTAGGGTTACAAGAAATTTCAAGGGTATTACCAAGGCGAGTCATGATCCTCACTACCCTTCGTTCACAATCAAGAATGGCTCCATAATTGGATAACCAATCCATTCCTAGGATCGGACCGTATCCCATAAATCCGAGAACATAAGCATTACACGTGAGTTCTACGCTTAAGATAGAGATCCTCAAATCCATACACATCATAGATAAGTGGGCGGAGCCTCCAATTGGATTTGAAACTATAACGGGATCCTCAACCAGACTAGTACTTAGGTGCAGATTTTCAACAATATCAGAAGAAATAAAAGTATGCGATGCGCCAGAGTCAAATAAGGTTCGAACAGGAAAGTCAGAAATGTAAACAAGGCTTTCTACGGAAATATTACTACCTCGGTCAAGAGCTGGAGTGGTGTTGAGAGCATGCAACTGCCCTCCAAAAGGTCCTGCTCACTGGGTCTGCCCTTGCCCTTGCTTCTTAGGGCAATCCTTGCTGATGTGTCCAGTATCTCCACGATGAAAGCATTCACCCAACTTCCTCTTCTTCTTTCTACAGTCTTTCGCTAGATGTTCAGTAATACCATAGAAGTTGCACTTCCTCATCTCACGTGATTTGTTGTTGCTCTTGTTATTCTTATTATTCTTGTTGTTCCCCTTCTTGAAGTCATCTTTCTTATTCTGAGTTTCATTAGGCTTAACCTCCTTCTTGCTATTCTTGTCTTCCTCATGGAGTAGAGCCATATCCACCAAGCTTTCAAAGGTCGCCCCCATGGGTATATGAGTTAAGGCCAAGCTGTGTAGTGGCTCATTCAATCCTCGAGCAAAGCGTACAACCTTTTTCTGGGCCGTGTTGACCAAATCCAAACCGAACCGAGCAAGCTGATTAAACTTATTCACATACTCCCTAATAGACATGTCCCCTTGCTTGAGTGATAGAACCTCTCCATCTGAAGGTTCTCTTCTGCTGACGATAAGAATTTAAGTCCAAACCTCTCTCTAAAGTTTGCCCAAGTCTCAACTGGTCTGGTAGCGTTGGTGACTTCCCACCAAAATGCAGCTTCCTCTTTCAACAACCATGCTGCCAACTGAACTTTCCTATGGTCCTCCATATCAAAGATAATGAACAAGTCTTCCGTCTCCTTTAGCTAATTTCGTGCCTCAACAAAGGTTTCATTTCCTACGAAGTTCTTGCCGCCCATTGCTTTAAAGTCTTTGCATATTTTAGCAAAGGCGGTACCAGGAGGAGGAGGAACCGCGGCCACTAGGGGAGGAGGAGGAGGGATGTCTGCCATGCCCGCGTCGTTGGCCCTGGCTTCTAAGTACCTTCGGAACCATCCAGGCACGGGTATTCCCTCAGGCAGGTTAAGATCGGCCATGCTGAAAAACGAAGAGAAAAGATTCAAACGAGGAAACAAGGGGAAGTGCTAATGGCTTCTTGGGGAATAGCCTCTTTAAACATAAAACTTTTCTTGAAAAGCGCTTCTTTATAAATGGTTTTGAAAATAGTTTCAGAAGGTTTTAAAAGCTTTTTGCCCAGCCTGGTAACCTTCTGCTCTGATACCAAATGTAACAACCCACCTCCGCTAGGGTCACTCACAAAGGGAATGCACTAGTTTTGGTGGAGTATTATCTAGGTAAACATGCACAGACATATCACAAGGTAGAACATAAATAAAGCAGCGGTAGAAATTAAAAACCAACTTTTTATTATTTTCCAGAAAAGAGTCAAAAGCTCATATATCCAAGATACAAATTATTCCATTACACCAAGTTCATAATAAAGAAGCATAAACTTAAAACAGAAGTAAATTATTCCCCATAAATAACAGAAGCAGCCATAGCATAGCCCAAGACCAAACCGTACATGAGTTGTCAGAAAGCAAGCTAAATCCAAGCTAAGAGCTAGTGTTTCCACCCTGAGAACCTGGGGGGGAGAGACAAAAGAAAAAGAGGCGAAAGAAAAAGGGTCAGTCATAAAGACTGGTAAGCCCTAGTGACTTTCGGTATGAAAACTAGTAAAGGTAACATGATATGTGAAAACTGGAATTAAACATAAGGATGATAACTGAACTAGTAGGATAATTAAGATAACAAAATAATTCAAGTCTGGCATCGCATATTCAAGGTTTGCTGCACCAACTGTACTAGTATTCTAACCCATGTCAAGTATTAACCATGAAATGATCCCTTGGCCCAGTATCATGAAGTGACCCATTACGGGGTCCTACGGTACGATCTACTAGTCGATCGGCTCCCTACAAGTCCTAGCTCATCATGTGTCTGTGTCATACGGCCCTATCGTGAAATGTAGTTACCTGTGCTAGGTCCACCATCGGGTGTATCAAGTCCTATGGTGCCAACCACCGACACGAATCAAGCACGCATAGTGTAAATCTACGGGTGCCCAATGCCTGCTTTTTCAACTCCGGACTACGTGTACGACCATAGTCCATCTGAACCTACTATGGCGCACCTACTCAGCCGTCGTTCTGGTCGCTTACAATCAGCCCAGTAATCATGCCCCACCCTGCCTAGTCCCAGGATATCGTGATACATCTAAGTGGGTTACTGCTGAAAAGGACCGCGTAACTAGGGTTTCTAATGGGTTAAGTGTTGTCATTCAAATTCGTGACTTAACCCTATCCAAATCATGTATCAAGTTGGTTAAGTGTGTTCAAGCAGTTCATGACTTAACCCTATCAAATCATCGTGTCAAGTTGGTTAAGTATATTCAAGTGGTTCATGACTTAACCCTATCATGTGGCATTAATTCATTAGTGCACGCCAACCTCTCACATTAGACTAACTGTTATGGTTACTGGATTTGCTGGGCGGTTCCGGTCAGATTTACACCACAACATAGTCTAACCTTGGGTTTTACGTGCGATATGACTAACTACCCACATTGGATCCTATTGTTTGCAGCCACTGGATTTGTCGGGCGGTTCCGGGCAGATTTACACTGCAAACTCAACCCAACCTCGAGTTGGCCATCTAATTGTCATGCCCACGTTCAAGTTTTCATGTCTAGATTCATGTCCAGTTTTCAGGTCATATTCCATGCTAAATTGTGTCAAGTTCATGTCCATATTCAGGTTTAAGTCATAACAACGTTCATGTTCAAGTTTAAAGCTAATTCATGTTTTACCCAGTCTACCCAAATCGTATTCCCATCGCACGTAAGCTCGAATCGATGGGAATAACATAAAAGGGGACAGGTATAAGGTGGCAAAAGTGATTACTAGCATAGCATGGTATGACTTGAGATAAAGGATTATAACATTACTGGCATATGGAATATTGGAATTAAACATAAAGATTCCAAATCTAACAAAATAAGGTACTAGTCAAGATAACAGTTGTCATAAGATAATAGTATAGTCATGGTAACGATTGACATAAGGTGATAGCATAATCATGGTAACGATTGACATAAGATGATAGCACAATCATGGTAACGATTGACATAAGGTGATAGTCATAAACTTGTGACTAATAGCAGATTCAACATGATAATATGAGGGGTTTTCTTTTTGATTTACAACATGAATAGGCCCCAAATCAATGTCATAGTAATATTCAAGAGTCAAGATCCAAGATGAACGAGAATGAATGTAAACAGTCATCATACATAGGTCCAATTTCAATTTACATCATTTTCATATTACATTTACAGTTTAAATCTAAAAATAACTGGGGCTTACAGATCGTGTTTTGAGAATTAGAAAAAGAGAGTCAATGGTTGAATCTCTATATGCTTAGTCAAGTCCTAATAGAAATCCCCAAATCAGCAACGTAGCTTCGACGTAGAAGAAGTAGTCTCTCTAACTTTTCAACCAGAATTAAAGCAGCATAAGGTCAGAAAGAATTTTGTGTAGAGAGACTAGTGTGAGGGGCTGTATTTATAGGGTCAGGTCAACGAATGTGAACAGGAACGAGGCCAGGAACATCAGAGTGAATCCAGCTTCAAAAGTGGACTCGGCCACCAGGTCGACCCCCAGGTCGACACTATGGTCGACCTGGTCCTGGGTAGGTCGACTACATAGTCACCCCCAGGTCGACCTGGTCCTGGGCGGGAAATTTCCCGCCCAGTCCATTCTGAGGTTTGAAATTCGAATTTTGAATTCGAATTGAGTTGTTTTGAATTTGAAAACTTCTGAAAACTTCGAAAGGCCATAACTTGGTCATACGGACTCCGATTTTCAAAAACTCGGACTCGTTTCCAAGCGGAATTTCGAGACGAATGCAATGGCGCAACCCGTTTCCCTTGATTCTTATTTTAAAAATTAATTCTTCCTTGATTTATGGTTATTACATGCTATAAAAACACGGGTTGTTACATCTCTTCTTATTACTCTGGGTGCTCCCAAACGAGCAGACTAGAGACAGGTTAGGTGGAATGCACGAGTAGTTGTCTGGAGATGAGCATGAGGTTTCTACATATTATTTACATATAACTCCTTGTGTTGTTGCTGGTCACTACTTTGGGCATTAGTAGTGTACCTTTCCTTTCTTTCTTTAGAGACAATATTTTTAAAGTTATAACAATGGTTTGGATCATAAGCAGTATTTTGGATTCCGCTGCTATGTTGGTTATGGTTTAGTTTTTAGCTTATGCACTGTCTCGCCTATTTTATGTCAAAGTTATGTTATTATTATATCTTATTCCATGCGGTGTGAGATATACTACAGGTTCCTTCTTAGTTCATAGCTTCAAATTCCTTTCTTCTCTTTTCTTTTCTTTTCTTTCGACGACCGTCCCATGCTAGTTGGACATCGGTACAGCGCATTTATTTGGAAATATCGGCTGGAGCGGGGCGGGCCGTCATAAGTTGATACTTCTGGATCATGACCCATACCTCATTAAAACTTTACTAAGAAAACCCAGTGGGGAAAAACTTAGTTAAGGAAAAAGAGTGCATTATATCTACTTATGAATGCTCCCTCTGATTTAATAATTTCCTCTGAATTTGTATTCTTCTTTCAATAACTCAAATTGCTTACAAATACAAGTTTTTCTTTTAAAACTTCATGTGTATTTCCATGCTTCAGGCATGTTTTCTTATTTAAAACGCATTCCTTTTATGATTTGTATGTTCTGATATTCATTTATGAATACACTTCAGGCGCTTATAATTTTTTGTTTCAATCGGACTTGCATGTTGCAATACATATTTGATGAATAAGACACCTTTCATTTCTAAGCAGTAAGTAATCTACTCATCTTGAAGTATATCAAGATTTTCATTACAACAATACTTAGAAGAATGAAGTATATCAAGATTTTTATTACAACAACACTAAGCAGGAAGTAATCTACTCACCTTGAAGTATACTAAATTTTTCATTACAACAATACTTAGACGAATGTTGTAATCTATCATCCATGTTCTTGCCATTCTTTACAAAAACAAATGTTATTTATGTTCTTCAGGAACTTATATATTATAATAATTTTTGCATATCGCAACTACCACTTCAATGGATATTAAGAGTTTCATTACAAAATTCTTGAAAGCAGGAAGTGATCTAGTCATCATGAATTATTTCAAGATTTTCATCACAACAATACTTAAAAGAATGTTGTAATCTACATTTCTTGTACTTTATCACTACCAAAGTTATTTAAATTCTTCTGGAATTTGTATACTTCATCGTTTATACCTTCAGGGTATTGTAAGCGTTTTAAACACTTTCACCACTTTGATCAATTCAATTATCTCTGAAAATACAATGCTCATGGCACTTAACATGTTGTTGACAATCTATGGTGCTTCAGTAACTTTCGTGTGCTTTTGTCATTATATATATTTCTATTTTTATCTTATGAACTGTAGGTTCATATCTTATGGACTACAGGTCCATATATCTTATTTAGGAGAATTTCATGATGGCTAATCATGTTTCTCTCTAATATGGGATTTTTAATCCATTTATAAATATAAGCGCTTTATTATTTATTAGTTTATCATCGATGATTACTTTTTGTCAGTTCTATACATAATTTATTGAGATCTTAAAGCTTATCTGTGACGGCAAGGAATTTCGCTCGGTCCGAACCAGTCGCTAAACCGACCCAGACCGTTCGAAACGCCCTATCGTTTGAGAACGAGACAAAACAGAACGCAAACAGAAGAACATTTCATTGTATATTACAACAATGCATCAGATTACAAGAATATACAGAGTATAAATGAATAAATATTACACAGAAATATCAGAGATTTAAATTACATTTAAAAACATCGCAGCGGAAAATAATACAATACACAACTAGAATGAGATATACGGATACAAAGCTTTCCGGATATCGTTCCAGCTGTAAACCAGGATCCTGTGAATATAAATCTGCAAAACCAAAACTACTAGCTGCCCGTGTCAAAATAAGGGCACCCAGAGTTTAGGTTAAAACAATAAACTCCAGGTCAGTCATGTGACTGGTGTGAGAACTAAAACAGTTATAAATCTTTATTTTAAAGTTAGGTAAATCAAGGGACCACGCCGTATAACACGGAACGGGTTTCCTCCCAAGAATACCAGTGCATAAAACAAACAGCGCAATGCTAAATAAAGAAAAATGAAGCTGTTATAAGACCCAGGTCCCATCACACAATGCAACGCAGCCGAGGATAGGGTTTTCCCTTATAACAGCCAAAGAATGCTTGATACGTTTAAAACAAATCATTTGATACTATTATAAGTGCATAGTGTATAAAACAACTTCAAATCATAAATATCAATCATAGGCGGCATGAATGGCCCATAACACTATGTCGCCATATATAAGTTTACAATCAAAACCGCAAATGTCGTATTGGAAGTTGGGTTATCATTTATGGTATGAACCGAGGCTAGGGGCAAGATCCTCAACCGATTCGAGACTGTCTAGTCCGAGCCTCAGGAACAGCCGCAACTGCCCCATGGATCGTCAGGGCCGGTCCACCGATGTGGATTATTATGCCTGAACACTACGTTTCCCCGCCCTTTGGGGCGTAAGCCTGGCCCGTCAGCCGACCAGAAGCATCGGCCGAAACCGATATCACGAGGCGCCTCGCTTTTCAGCAAGTAATAATAAGTAACATCCACATGAGTCAAACTCGTCAGCCAGTTCAAGCACTGACGCCACTCATAACTAGAAAGAAACGTAGGTCCTCCCTGATGTCCGTCTCCCGTTTTTGATTCATACCGGGTGTGATACTCGCGAATCAACGTTACACAAAGCTACGCCACAAAGGCCGTGCTTCGATCATCAACCACAAGACTTTGCTTTTCAACAGAAGCCTTGATCATTTGCCTCTTAGCATGCCACACAGGCAATTCACTCCATGCGATTGATATCCATCAATATATAACCCCTGAGCTCGTACGTCTCAAAGAAGGGCGTTAAGCAAGAGAATAAATTCTCCGCCGCCAAACAGATATATATTTAATAGAGATCAATCACACGGACTAAAATCCAATGTCAGACACACAGTCCATTTACAAGTCCGTTCTGGGGCTGAACGAAACCGGGGGCACCTAGTACCCCGCATATCCATCGATCTCCAAGTACGTCTGGACGATCACTAACTGTTTCCATCTTCTTGGGTGTACAGCCCAATCAAGATCATCAGTAATTACCCAAACGACGTGAAGACCTCCGGTCTTCGACCATCGTCTTCATCTTCGACTTATCGTCGTATCAGTTATTCAGAATGGGATAAACCCGGTCTTTCCGAATAACTCGCGTATATTTTAAATAAGTGTTACACCAACACAACATACGCCTCATTCCAATTCATCAGTCACTAACCGTAAATTAATCAAGAGAATAATTTCCCAAATATTAACCCCGAAGGCCGAAACCAACATCAGATCAATATCCAGAAAACCCTTCTGCTTGGCTAACCGACAGTTAGTTTCTAAATGTCACATTCATAGGGAAAGGTTCCCATTAATTTTATCCAAGATAAATTCCTTGAATTTATTCTTTATTCTATCTTTTGAATTTCGATTCAACTAGTCGGGATTAACGAAACTTACCGAAGTAATCATTTGTTTTAATTTCCCAATCCCAACCTATTAATCCCATGAAGTAAAACTGGTAATACTTCATATCTAACACCACAGTGTTATCGGTAAATTCAATTACCATTTCACGTTCAAATCTAATTAAAGATTTAACTATCGCCTGGAGTAAAACTGGTGATACTCCATTCTCGATCATCTCAATCTAATTAAAGATTCATTAAAACTCCACTTGGTTTTAATCGTTAACTGGGTTAAAGAATCCGTGTCATTTAAAACACGGTTCACGATAAACCCAAAGTCACATTCATTAATTATCGGGTTAAAGAACGAGTGTTATTTAAAACACTGTTCACGATAAACCCAAAAATCAATATCAATTCAATTCCAATTAAATATTATTTAATTGGTACACTTCATTAAATCTAAATAAAAAGATTTAATCATTTCTCAACTGGGTTCAAGAACAGTGTTAGTGAAGACACCATTCACGACAAACCCAAATCACATTTGATATTCAATACAAGGCTCTGAATAGAAAATATATCGGCTTATATTCAATATCAAATTCTACGATTAACAAATGTCATATTGGAAATAACGATATAAATATATATCTTTCAAATTTCCATAACAACATCTGTATAATCACGAATTCCAACATCGAAATATTCCGAAGACAATTTCGATTCAAATCCACTCCAATGCGATCATTGGAAATTTTGGTTATTTTCAAAACCATTTCAAATTCAATTTATTTATTTTAAAAAAAAATAGAATTATATTTCTAGTTCAAAACTAGTTCATTTCGATAAAAATCTATTTTTATCTTTTCAAATATGGAGTTTTTCATCCCAAAGCTTCACAAATCATTTCTTATGATTTTACACAAATTATTACTATTTTTAATAATTTTATCAAGGCCCGTACAGTCGATTTCCATCAATGGCCATCGAACTGCACTTACAGCGACCTTTTCCAAATTTGATTTGGACATAATTCCAAATCCAACCGTTAGATTTCTAATTTCTAACATTCGTTAGAAAGCTCTTTTCGATACGAACCCAACGGTTCCGGTTTTAGGAGAATCCGACGGTCGGATCTCCCGTAATGTCCGTTTGAAATAAATGGTCGAAATTTACGAACTGCCGCGGCGCGGCGCGTTCTATTCAGGCCATTATATTATATATATAATATATATAATATATATTTCGTCGATTTCTATTTAAAACGAATTTTATAAATCGTTTTCATTTCATTTCAAACGCAATTTCAACTGCCATTTCAATTCAAATCAAAATCGAATTCTTCTTTATAAATTCGTTTTAAAATTCATTTCTATTTAATTCAAATTTCAGTTCAATTTGAATTCATTTCAATTTGCTTTCAATTCAATTTGAATTCATTTTCAATTCAATTCATTTCGAAATCGTTTTCAATTCATTTCATTTCGAAATCGTTTTCAATTCATTTCATTTCGAAATCGTTTTCAATTCATTTCATTTCGAAATCGTTTTCAATTCATTTCATTTCGAAATCGTTTTCAATTCATTTCATTTCGAAATCGTTTTCAATTCATTTCATTTCGAAATCGTTTTCAATTCATTTCATTTCGAAATCGTTTTCAATTCATTTCATTTCGAAATCGTTTTCAATTCATTTCATTTCGAAATCGATATAAATATCGTTCGCGTAAAAATGGCGTCAATCTAATCAACACGGCTTCATAAATTTCTATTTTCAAAATAGTTGTTATTATCAAAATATTTCGTTCAACACATGACCAATCTCAATGGATGAGTACTGTCAACACATGAACCTTTATTTTATATTGATAAAGATGTAAATTTTATTACTAAAATATTTCGTTCAACACATGACCAATCTCAATGGATGAGTACTGTCAACACATGAACTTTTATTTTATATTGATAAAGATGTAAATTTTATTACTAAAATATTTCGTTCAACACATGACCAATCTCAATGGATGAGTACTGTCAACACATGAACTTTTATTTTATAATATTCTTTATTTTTCAAATTGGAATGAGGCCCAATCAATTACCATATAAAGTTAATTATATGGATTTCCATACAACACATGTATATAATAGCATTGAAAAATAATCAACCATCAACCAAAGTGCACTACACTGTATAAGCATCAAATATAGATATCTAACGCTTATAACAGCCTGTCAATCAATCGATCGACATATTTAATCAATCAGGATGAGTGAACTTCATATTTCATCCCAACACCCGTGTGGGGTTTCAAACAATCAAACAAATATTTTATTTGTGCAGTTGGGCGATGTGTAAAATTTATCGACCCAATCAATGTCCTTCAAATAGGTGTACATAAACAAACCGTCCGGTTTGTAAATGAATATTTATTTATTCACATTCACGTTAAAAATTATATTTTTAACGATAAAACATTTTATCCCAGCATATGAATTTCTATTCAGTTCATTCTTTAAATAAAATGATATTTTTATTTTTCTAACATATTTTAGAAAATTTCGGCGGCATAACGGCACGATACTAGAAACGGGACAAGGCCTAGCCTTATCCCCGGTCTAGTGAAGGCCCACGCCATTCACACATTAATCAAAATCACCAAACAACCAATTCAAATCACATCATATAACTAATCTATGCAACCAAACAAACAAGTCCATGGTCTGTGGACGATTGTGTCGGGTGCTACTAAGCACCGTCTGCATCCTAGTATATATACATAACTAGAAAAATTAAATTGAAAGGTGAGAAGTTCTCACATATAGCTATCCTAGCTCCACGGCACTTCATTGATAGAAATCTTCATCGCTATCGCATCTCCGCCATCTTCGTTGTTGTAGCCACTACATATGTAAAAGTCGAATTTTTACTTCGCTATTCCATATATAAAAAATCATATTTTTAATTCGAAGTTCAATAGATAAAAATCATATTTTTATAAATATAGATTCCGCCTTTTCCATTTTAAAGATCAAATCTTTTCTTTTACTTTTTTAAAGTTTAAATCTTTTACCTTTCAAAATTCAAATCTTTTAAAACCTTTTAAAATCAATTCAGTTTTAACCTTTTAAAAATCAATTCAGTTTTAACCCTTTAAAAATCAATTCAGTTTTAACTTTTTTAAAAATCAACTCTTTTTAATCATTTTAAAAATCAACTCTTTTTAATCTTTTTAAAAATCAACTCTTTTTAATCTTTTTATAAATCAACTCTTTTTAATCTTTTTTAAAAATTTCAGTTTTTAAAATCTTTTTAAAAATTTCAGTTTTTATTCCTTATAAATTTCAGTTTTAAAATCTTTTTAAAAATTTCAGTTTTTATTCCTTATAAATTTCAGTTTTAAAATCTTTTTAAAAATTTCAGTTTTTATTCCTTATAAATTTCAGTTTTAAAATCTTTTTAAAAATTTCAGTTTTTATTCCTTATAAATTTCAGTTTTAAAATCTTTTTAAAATTTTCATCATTATAAAAACCAATATTTTTATTATACGTTATATAAAAAAAACAGAAAGGAAAACTGAATAAACAAACAAAATTAAATAAAGATACTTACAGTTTTTTTTTTCATAGGAAGATGTGGATGCGGCGGTCGCCGAGGGGGGGGGGGGGGGTTCGGAGCATCGTCAGATCTGGCGAAGGTGGAGTGGTGGGCCATTGCGGTGGAGGTCAGGTGCGGTGGGAGTGAAGACGAGGTCTTCCTGAGTGGGAGAGGAGAGAGGACGGCCAGGGGAGGGAGTCGCAGGCGAGGGGGAAGAGCAGATCGAGGCGGCGCCGCCGCTGGGGGGGGGGGGGGGCGAGCGCGATTTCGTCCTTCTTCGTTTTTTTTTTCTTTTTTTTTCTGACTGAATTTCTATCGGGGGGGGGGCCTGAAGTATAAAGAGAGAAAAGGGTTTTTTTTTTTATTTAATTAATTTAAGTTTCCACCCAAAAAAGCAACTTTTATTTTCGACTTCAAAACGGGGCCCACCGCCTGCCGTCCATAGCGTTTTACCCCCATTCCGAACACAATGGGATATGTATCGCAAGCTGATTCGATCGTTTCGATCAGTTTCCGTTAAATTTACATTTTAAATCACTATATTGAATTTAAACGCCCATTTCAAATTACCGGGGTCACATACTAACTCTAAAAATTCTCGAAAAATATTTTCTAGCTTCGTATTGACGATACGGTCCTAACAAAACTAGTTTCGTCGAATTCTGAGACCGTTAGAAAAATGGCCATTTTCCAGTCGATTAAAATCAACTGAAACTGGTCAAACGCGTTTTCCTTTGCCACGCTCACCTATTGATTCGAAAAATTATGAAATTTGGAATCTAGCAATAACTTAACACTACGGATCCAACAAAAGTGGTTTCGTCGAAATCCGAGGTCATTTGCAAAATGTCCATTTTTAAGGGCCTGAATTCCATAGCGACTATTCAGAATTTTCAACTGGACATATCTTTTGATTCCCGCCATGAAATCATGATCTTTCGGATTCGTTGGAAAGATCTTCACAATTAGATTCCATTATTTTTGGTTTCACTAAAATCCGGATTGTTTTGCACCCGGTACATTCAATTGAAGTTTGAAATCGAATTATCGAACTACCGCGCCATTTTCAATTCTATTTATAATTATATATAAATATTTATATTCTAACGACGACGTATATAATATATACGTCGAATTATATTCAAAATAAATTTCTCGTCGATATTATTTAAAATAATCTATTTTAAATATTCAAAATCCGCTAAAATCGCGAAAACAAAAATTTTAAACTGGCCCAGATTTTCCGGGTTGTTACAATCTCCCCCACTTAAAACTTTTCGTCCCCGAAAAGGAACAAAGTCGAAAGTGGTTTGATCATTCAACTCTACGCTCGATCAGGCTTCCATTCTCTAACTTTTCAATTTCTGAGAATTTTCAAAATTTCAAAAATTTGGCTAACACCCTAAATTTTTGAAAAATTTCGCCATAACCTCCCCTGCAATGGGAGCATCGGGGAATTTCAAATAGCTTCCCCGGTCCTTCAGATCTCAAAAAGAAAAAGAAAAAGAAAAAGCCAAGCGGCTAGCCAATAGGCTCATAAAATCATCATCACCCAAACAAAACAGTAAATTATGTAGTAAACATGTACCTATTTGTCGGGCAAACAAATTTTATTCTCAGCTCTAGCCTCCTTGCTATGACCTGTTCAATATAAGTATATGTATATGCAAGCAAACGCAACCAATTTTTAATATAATTCAATTAGGCTAAATGGCTGAAAATTAGCAAACAAATAGGCAAACAACACAAACATCAATCAATTAGCGAATTAGAGTTTCAAATTCATAATTTTGATACATATACAAAAAATCATGTTTTTGATGCCAATTCACAACAATGTGTTCTAACTATATATAAGTTTTGGTTCTCACACCAGCCTAATGGAAATATATAGAAAATCACACCTTCAACTCTCGAACACTAATTCTGATGATG
Organism: Allium sativum; assembly: GCA_030737875.1. Taxonomy (NCBI): domain Eukaryota; kingdom Viridiplantae; phylum Streptophyta; class Magnoliopsida; order Asparagales; family Amaryllidaceae; genus Allium; species Allium sativum. Next base: position 261,346,673 of record CM060909.1, on the reverse strand, counting down.
TAGCTACAATCATCAGAATCATCTTCGGGCGCCTAGAGTGTGAATCTATATCTATCCAGTATATTAAAACTTCGAATACACGTGGATCAGATGTATACCCAAAATCTTTATATACTGCATTGTCCAAATCAATATAAATAAATAATCAAATACGAATAGTTGATTTAAATTTTCAAAACAAAGAATGTTTTCATTTGAAAAATATACTCTTCACACTCGTTCTAGGATACTTCTGATCCCATCTCTAACGAGTCATTCCCATTGGATATTACTAATCCAATATCTGATGAAATCTTTCGTATGGTTCTAATGCGCCTTGTTCTCCGCTTTGTAAACCAAAGCTCTGATACCAACTGTGACGGCAAGGAATTTCGCTCGGTCCGAACCAGTCGCTAAACCGACCCAGACCGTTCGAAACGCCCTATCGTTTGAGAACGAGACAAAACAGAACGCAAACAGAAGAACATTTCATTGTATATTACAACAATGCATCAGATTACAAGAATATACAGAGTATAAATGAATAAATATTACACAGAAATATCAGAGATTTAAATTACATTTAAAAACATCGCAGCGGAAAATAATACAATACACAACTAGAATGAGATATACGGATACAAAGCTTTCCGGATATCGTTCCAGCTGTAAACCAGGATCCTGTGAATATAAATCTGCAAAACCAAAACTACTAGCTGCCCGTGTCAAAATAAGGGCACCCAGAGTTTAGGTTAAAACAATAAACTCCAGGTCAGTCATGTGACTGGTGTGAGAACTAAAACAGTTATAAATCTTTATTTTAAAGTTAGGTAAATCAAGGGACCACGCCGTATAACACGGAACGGGTTTCCTCCCAAGAATACCAGTGCATAAAACAAACAGCGCAATGCTAAATAAAGAAAAATGAAGCTGTTATAAGACCCAGGTCCCATCACACAATGCAACGCAGCCGAGGATAGGGTTTTCCCTTATAACAGCCAAAGAATGCTTGATACGTTTAAAACAAATCATTTGATACTATTATAAGTGCATAGTGTATAAAACAACTTCAAATCATAAATATCAATCATAGGCGGCATGAATGGCCCATAACACTATGTCGCCATATATAAGTTTACAATCAAAACCGCAAATGTCGTATTGGAAGTTGGGTTATCATTTATGGTATGAACCGAGGCTAGGGGCAAGATCCTCAACCGATTCGAGACTGTCTAGTCCGAGCCTCAGGAACAGCCGCAACTGCCCCATGGATCGTCAGGGCCGGTCCACCGATGTGGATTATTATGCCTGAACACTACGTTTCCCCGCCCTTTGGGGCGTAAGCCTGGCCCGTCAGCCGACCAGAAGCATCGGCCGAAACCGATATCACGAGGCGCCTCGCTTTTCAGCAAGTAATAATAAGTAACATCCACATGAGTCAAACTCGTCAGCCAGTTCAAGCACTGACGCCACTCATAACTAGAAAGAAACGTAGGTCCTCCCTGATGTCCGTCTCCCGTTTTTGATTCATACCGGGTGTGATACTCGCGAATCAACGTTACACAAAGCTACGCCACAAAGGCCGTGCTTCGATCATCAACCACAAGACTTTGCTTTTCAACAGAAGCCTTGATCATTTGCCTCTTAGCATGCCACACAGGCAATTCACTCCATGCGATTGATATCCATCAATATATAACCCCTGAGCTCGTACGTCTCAGAGAAGGGCGTTAAGCAAGAGAATAAATTCTCCGCCGCCAAACAGATATATATTTAATAGAGATCAATCACACGGACTAAAATCCAATGTCAGACACACAGTCCATTTACAAGTCCGTTCTGGGGCTGAACGAAACCGGGGGCACCTAGTACCCCGCATATCCATCGATCTCCAAGTACGTCTGGACGATCACTAACTGTTTCCATCTTCTTGGGTGTACAGCCCAATCAAGATCATCAGTAATTACCCAAACGACGTGAAGACCTCCGGTCTTCGACCATCGTCTTCATCTTCGACTTATCGTCGTATCAGTTATTCAAAATGGGATAAACCCGGTCTTTCCGAATAACTCGCGTATATTTTAAATAAGTGTTACACCAACACAACATACGCCTCATTCCAATTCATCAGTCACTAACCGTAAATTAATCAAGAGAATAATTTCCCAAATATTAACCCCGAAGGCCGAAACCAACATCAGATCAATATCCAGAAAACCCTTCTGCTTGGCTAACCGACAGTTAGTTTCTAAATGTCACATTCATAGGGAAAGGTTCCCATTAATTTTATCCAAGATAAATTCCTTGAATTTATTCTTTATTCTATCTTTTGAATTTCGATTCAACTAGTCGGGATTAACGAAACTTACCGAAGTAATCATTTGTTTTAATTTCCCAATCCCAACCTATTAATCCCATGAAGTAAAACTGGTAATACTTCATATCTAACACCACAGTGTTATCGGTAAATTCAATTACCATTTCACGTTCAAATCTAATTAAAGATTTAACTATCGCCTGGAGTAAAACTGGTGATACTCCATTCTCGATCATCTCAATCTAATTAAAGATTCATTAAAACTCCACTTGGTTTTAATCGTTAACTGGGTTAAAGAATCCGTGTCATTTAAAACACGGTTCACGATAAACCCAAAGTCACATTCATTAATTATCGGGTTAAAGAACGAGTGTTATTTAAAACACTGTTCACGATAAACCCAAAAATCAATATCAATTCAATTCCAATTAAATATTATTTAATTGGTACACTTCATTAAATCTAAATAAAAAGATTTAATCATTTCTCAACTGGGTTCAAGAACAGTGTTAGTGAAGACACCATTCACGACAAACCCAAATCACATTTGATATTCAATACAAGGCTCTGAATAGAAAATATATCGGCTTATATTCAATATCAAATTCTACGATTAACAAATGTCATATTGGAAATAACGATATAAATATATATCTTTCAAATTTCCATAACAACATCTGTATAATCACGAATTCCAACATCGAAATATTCCGAAGACAATTTCGATTCAAATCCACTCCAATGCGATCATTGGAAATTTTGGTTATTTTCAAAACCATTTCAAATTCAATTTATTTATTTTAAAAAAAAATAGAATTATATTTCTAGTTCAAAACTAGTTCATTTCGATAAAAATCTATTTTTATCTTTTCAAATATGGAGTTTTTCATCCCAAAGCTTCACAAATCATTTCTTATGATTTTACACAAATTATTACTATTTTTAATAATTTTATCAAGGCCCGTACAGTCGATTTCCATCAATGGCCATCGAACTGCACTTACAGCGACCTTTTCCAAATTTGATTTGGACATAATTCCAAATCCAACCGTTAGATTTCTAATTTCTAACATTCGTTAGAAAGCTCTTTTCGATACGAACCCAACGGTTCCGGTTTTAGGAGAATCCGACGGTCGGATCTCCCGTAATGTCCGTTTGAAATAAATGGTCGAAATTTACGAACTGCCGCGGCGCGGCGCGTTCTATTCAGGCCATTATATTATATATATAATATATATAATATATATTTCGTCGATTTCTATTTAAAACGAATTTTATAAATCGTTTTCATTTCATTTCAAACGCAATTTCAACTGCCATTTCAATTCAAATCAAAATCGAATTCTTCTTTATAAATTCGTTTTAAAATTCATTTCTATTTAATTCAAATTTCAGTTCAATTTGAATTCATTTCAATTTGCTTTCAATTCAATTTGAATTCATTTTCAATTCAATTCATTTCGAAATCGTTTTCAATTCATTTCATTTCGAAATCGTTTTCAATTCATTTCATTTCGAAATCGTTTTCAATTCATTTCATTTCGAAATCGTTTTCAATTCATTTCATTTCGAAATCGTTTTCAATTCATTTCATTTCGAAATCGTTTTCAATTCATTTCATTTCGAAATCGTTTTCAATTCATTTCATTTCGAAATCGTTTTCAATTCATTTCATTTCGAAATCGTTTTCAATTCATTTCATTTCGAAATCGTTTTCAATTCATTTCATTTCGAAATCGATATAAATATCGTTCGCGTAAAAATGGCGTCAATCTAATCAACACGGCTTCATAAATTTCTATTTTCAAAATAGTTGTTATTATCAAAATATTTCGTTCAACACATGACCAATCTCAATGGATGAGTACTGTCAACACATGAACCTTTATTTTATATTGATAAAGATGTAAATTTTATTACTAAAATATTTCGTTCAACACATGACCAATCTCAATGGATGAGTACTGTCAACACATGAACTTTTATTTTATATTGATAAAGATGTAAATTTTATTACTAAAATATTTCGTTCAACACATGACCAATCTCAATGGATGAGTACTGTCAACACATGAACTTTTATTTTATAATATTCTTTATTTTTCAAATTGGAATGAGGCCCAATCAATTACCATATAAAGTTAATTATATGGATTTCCATACAACACATGTATATAATAGCATTGAAAAATAATCAACCATCAACCAAAGTGCACTACACTGTATAAGCATCAAATATAGATATCTAACGCTTATAACAGCCTGTCAATCAATCGATCGACATATTTAATCAATCAGGATGAGTGAACTTCATATTTCATCCCAACACCCGTGTGGGGTTTCAAACAATCAAACAAATATTTTATTTGTGCAGTTGGGCGATGTGTAAAATTTATCGACCCAATCAATGTCCTTCAAATAGGTGTACATAAACAAACCGTCCGGTTTGTAAATGAATATTTATTTATTCACATTCACGTTAAAAATTATATTTTTAACGATAAAACATTTTATCCCAGCATATGAATTTCTATTCAGTTCATTCTTTAAATAAAATGATATTTTTATTTTTCTAACATATTTTAGAAAATTTCGGCGGCATAACGGCACGATACTAGAAACGGGACAAGGCCTAGCCTTATCCCCGGTCTAGTGAAGGCCCACGCCATTCACACATTAATCAAAATCACCAAACAACCAATTCAAATCACATCATATAACTAATCTATGCAACCAAACAAACAAGTCCATGGTCTGTGGACGATTGTGTCGGGTGCTACTAAGCACCGTCTGCATCCTAGTATATATATATAACTAGAAAAATTAAATTGAAAGGTGAGAAGTTCTCACATATAGCTATCCTAGCTCCACGGCACTTCATTGATAGAAATCTTCATCGCTATCGCATCTCCGCCATCTTCGTTGTTGTAGCCACTACATATGTAAAAGTCGAATTTTTACTTCGCTATTCCATATATAAAAAATCATATTTTTAATTCGAAGTTCAATAGATAAAAATCATATTTTTATAAATATAGATTCCGCCTTTTCCATTTTAAAGATCAAATCTTTTCTTTTACTTTTTTAAAGTTTAAATCTTTTACCTTTCAAAATTCAAATCTTTTAAAACCTTTTAAAATCAATTCAGTTTTAACCTTTTAAAAATCAATTCAGTTTTAACCCTTTAAAAATCAATTCAGTTTTAACTTTTTTAAAAATCAGCTCTTTTTAATCATTTTAAAAATCAACTCTTTTTAATCTTTTTAAAAATCAACTCTTTTTAATCTTTTTAAAAATCAACTCTTTTTAATCTTTTTTAAAAATTTCAGTTTTTAAAATCTTTTTAAAAATTTCAGTTTTTATTCCTTATAAATTTCAGTTTTAAAATCTTTTTAAAAATTTCAGTTTTTATTCCTTATAAATTTCAGTTTTAAAATCTTTTTAAAAATTTCAGTTTTTATTCCTTATAAATTTCAGTTTTAAAATCTTTTTAAAAATTTCAGTTTTTATTCCTTATAAATTTCAGTTTTAAAATCTTTTTAAAAATTTCAGTTTTTATTCCTTATAAATTTCAGTTTTAAAATCTTTTTAAAAATTTCATCATTATAAAAACCAATATTTTTATTATACGTTATATAAAAAAAAAGAGAAAGGAAAACTGAATAAACAAATAAAATTAAATAAAGATACTTACAGTTTTTTTTTTCATAGGAAGATGTGGATGCGGCGGTCGCCGAGGGGGGGGGTTCGGAGCATCGTCGGATCTGGCGAAGGTGGAGTGGTGGGCCATTGCGGTGGAGGTCAGGTGCGGTGGGAGTGAAGACGAGGTCTTCCTGAGTGGGAGAGGAGAGAGGACGGCCAGGGGAGGGAGTCGCAGGCGAGGGGGAAGAGCAGATCGAGGCGGCGCCGCCGCTGGGGGGGGGGGGCGAGCGCGATTTCGTCCTTCTTCGTTTTTTTTTTTTTTTTCTGACTGAATTTCTATCGGGGGGGGGGGGGCTGAAGTATAAAGAGAGAAAAAGGTTTTTTTTTTATTTAATTAATTTAAGTTTCCACCCAAAAAAGCAACTTTTATTTTCGACTTCAAAACGGGGCCCACCGCCTGCCGTCCATAGCGTTTTACCCCCATTCCGAACACAATGGGATATGTATCGCAAGCTGATTCGATCGTTTCGATCAGTTTCCGTTAAATTTACATTTTAAATCACTATATTGAATTTAAACGCCCATTTCAAATTACCGGGGTCACATACTAACTCTAAAAATTCTCGAAAAATATTTTCTAGCTTCGTATTGACGATACGGTCCTAACAAAACTAGTTTCGTCGAATTCTGAGACCGTTAGAAAAATGGCCATTTTCCAGTCGATTAAAATCAACTGAAACTGGTCAAACGCGTTTTCCTTTGCCACGCTCACCTATTGATTCGAAAAATTATGAAATTTGGAATCTAGCAATAACTTAACACTACGGATCCAACAAAAGTGGTTTCGTCGAAATCCGAGGTCATTTGCAAAATGTCCATTTTTAAGGGCCTGAATTCCATAGCGACTATTCAGAATTTTCAACTGGACATATCTTTTGATTCCCGCCATGAAATCATGATCTTTCGGATTCGTTGGAAAGATCTTCACAATTAGATTCCATTATTTTTGGTTTCACTAAAATCCGGATTGTTTTGCACCCGGTACATTCAATTGAAGTTTGAAATCGAATTATCGAACTACCGCGCCATTTTCAATTCTATTTATAATTATATATAAATATTTATATTCTAACGACGACGTATATAATATATACGTCGAATTATATTCAAAATAAATTTCTCGTCGATATTATTTAAAATAATCTATTTTAAATATTCAAAATCCGCTAAAATCGCCAAAACAAAAATTTTAAACTGGCCCAGATTTTCCGGGTTGTTACATTATCATGCTTTAGGTACCTAAACCACTTCTGGGGTTATTTTAACAATCATGTCATGAGTTTTTTTTCAAAGCACCTTTATGTGTTTCTTCAGGAACACTCACCTCCTTTATTTTGCATCTTTAAGACTTACTCCAAAGATATTTTGAACTGACTTTTATACCATATTTTCAGCTGTGATTTACACCTTTTGATCTTTTGGGGATTCAAATGTATATTGGAGAAAGTCTATTAGGGACATAATTGATAATTTATGCAATTTACTTAATACTTTGCATAATTCTATATGTTAGCAAATATTTAGCATCGATGATTCCTTTATTCTCCCCCTCAATGTTGACAAACATTGTCACTTTAAATAATAAACCTACTTTGGATTCATTTTCGATCCATTATAGCATTATAGTTAGCAAATACATTAGATGTATTTCAATTGTAGGAGGATAATGCTCTTATTAGTTGATAAGACGCATTCATATTGTATTGCTTATTCCCTTTCAATGATCTAATGACTTGGAGGAATTTTCTATCATTTGAATATGCACATGACTTCATGTCATTCAATATTGATGTCAATTGACTTTCTGAAATATAAAATAATATATGTATAATTTATAATATTAGCTCATGACAACTTCTAGTTGTTAAGTAAATATTCACATATATATGTATATACGTGTGTCCACGTATTACATATGTAATTGATTTGCATATTCTCTCTCATTCAAGTTATTGATTTTAGAACAAATTGTTTATAATGTTCCAATTGTTAATTTTTGCTTATCAAGCAATGTCAACGTGAATCTTAAAGGTCATTTCATAATATCCAAAATATATAATTTGGAACTGTATTGAACTTCTAGTTCAAATGAAATATATGAACAACTTCGAGTTGTTAATCCATATTGAACTTTTGGTTCAAATAATATATAAATAATTTCAAGTTTGTTAAACTGGTTGAACTTCTGGTTCAACTATATTGAACTTCTGGTTCCACTGTATTGAACTTCTGGTTCAAATAAAATATATAAACAACTTCAAGTTGTTAAAATTTATTCTTCAACATAACATGTAAATATAAATATATAAGCAAGATACAACTCATTTTGAAAATTGTGAAATCTCTGTATATCTATTTTATTAATGTTATTATTTTACACAGTTTCAACAAAGCTTCAGGCTTTTAAATTATGAAGTATTTCAAGTTCATTGATTAAGGAACTTCAAGTTCCTATGCATATATATAACATACATATTATATCTAGTTTATTAATTTATGACGAACTTCTGGTTCTCAACTTTTTAACATACTTCTAATTTAGAATCTTTTACATTCTTGCTAATTGTCAAGATTTCAAACTTGTAAACTTCATCGAAAAGTTTCTTTTTTTCTCATAATTCAAGGCTTCAGGTCTCAAATCTGAGTTATGCAACTTCTTCCATTACATTAGATATTAGTTGCCAAATACATCGAAAAATAATACATACGACTATTCTTTTTTCCAAGCACAAACATACATCATCTAACTTACAGTAACAAATGATTTTAATACATTTATAATAGTATGGCAATACAATATATATTACCATATCGATACATTTAATGCATTTATTATAAAAATAACGGAAATAACCATTATATGATCTAAATATATGAATCAAATAAATAAATTTTACTTAAATCAACATAATAAATTTTGGATCTAGCTACAGTATTGATCAATGACAAAACTGAAAAAACAACAACTTATAGTTGTACTGCATTCTCAATAATCGGGAATTGAGTAAAAATGCATAATTATAGAACCGAGATTTTACATTCTTTAATATGAATAATTCCATAAAATTGCAAAACTATACATAAAATTCACAATATAATTTAGGTTCAAACTATACAATCCGTATAAGAATCTTTTAGATCTTTTTTTATATCAAAATATCTATTACCATTATAGAAACTGTAGGTTCTAAATTTTCTATTTTTATAACAAAAACTGCTTCTGCATATGCTTTAGGTGTGCTAAATTAAGATCAATATTTAAATCTTAGCTTATGATCTTCGAGATGCATATTTTCTTTTTTTAAGGAAAAAATTATGAACTTTTCTACAAATATTTTATCACCTTTAATTGTAGAAATCTCTTCTGGAGATATTTATTATTTTCAAATAAACATATCTCTTTTAGAGATACTTTACCATTTCCAAATATACAAATATCCTCTAAAGATATTTTGCTATCACCGTGTAACAACCCGGAAAATCAAAACCAATTTAAAAAATTTATTTTGGCAATTTTTATGAATTTTGGATATTTAAAATGATTTATTTTATATAATAACGACGAGAAAATTATTTTAAATAGAATTAGAACGTATATATTTATTTAAATCGAAGTTAGAATATAAATATATATTTTAATTATAAAATGAATTGAATATGGCGTGGTAGTTGAAAATTCGATTTCAAATTTCAATTGGATGTTCAGGATTCAAAATAAACCAGATTTTAGCGAAACCAAAAATATTTGAATATGTTTGAAAATATCTTTTCAAAGAATCTGAAAATTTGAAATTTCATAGCGGGAATAAAAAGTTACGCCCAGTTGAAAATTCAGAATAGTCGCTATGGGATTTTAGCCCTTAAAAATGGCGATTTTGGAAATAACCTCTATTTTCGACGAAACCATTTTGTTGGATCTGGAATGCCAAATTATTGCTAGATTCCAAAATTCATGATTTTTGGGATTAATATGTGAGCGTGGCGAAAGAAAACGCGTTTGACCAATTTCAGTTGAATTTAATCGACTGGAAAATGACCATTTTTCAAACGGTCTTCAAATTTGACGAAATTAGTTTTGTTAGGGCTGTATTGTCAATACAAAGCTAGAAATAATTTTTCTGGAATTTTTAGAGTCTGTATGTAGCCCCAGTAAATCAAAATGTATGTTAAAATCAATATTGACCATTCTATTAATTTATATTTTAAATTTAGTGAAAACTGATCGAAATAGCCGAATTGGCTTACGATGCATATCCCATTATGTTCGGAATGGGGGTAATTAGCTAGGGGTGACAGTCGTTGGGTCTCGTTATGGGTTCGAAATAAGAAGTCACTTTTTGAAATAATTATATATATATATAACCTAGTCAACTCCCTCTCTCCATATTCTCTCTCCCTGTTACTTTTCAAAATCAGATAAAATAAAATAAAATAAAAACCAGCGAGACCTCCTCGTGCCCTAGCCTTCTCCACATCACCACCGCGCCGCGCGCTGCTCCACGCCGGAGGAGCACCCCCTCTTCCCTTTCCCGCCTCCGGTCGAGCCCCTCTCTAAAGAAACCTTAGCCCCGCAACCCCCCCCCCCCCAAGAATAGTCGTGCACCGGTCAATCCATCCAAACCCCAACCGCGGGACCTCTCCAGCGCCGTCGATTGCCACTGCGCCACCCCTCCGACACCCCCCTGATGCTTTGCCATCCCCACCCCAAAAAGAAACTGCCTGTAAGTTCTTACTTCTTCATTTTTATTTGTTTTCTAAGTAATTAGTTTTAAAAACTTTAAAAATCTATTTTATATATATTCTGAAATAAAAATACGATCTTTACTGAAATAAAAATACGATCTTTGCTGAAATAAAAACACGATCTTTGCTGAAATAAAAAAGCAATCTTTGCTTAGATAAAAATATGATTTTGCTTGGACAAAAATATGATTTTTATAATATTAACATCGATATAAAAATTTGATTTTTATAATGAGGTAGCGATATAAAAATATAATTTTTAGGAAAAAATATATAATTTTTATATGTGTAGAGAAGTAGAAATATAATTTTTATATATGAAGTGGCGAAATAAAAATGTGATTTTTATTTATATGAATAACATATAAAGAAGTGATTTTTATATACACAACAACGATATAAAAATATGATTTTTATATATGTAATGGCGTTATAAAAATATGATTTTTATTTATGCAGCGATATTATAAAAATATAATTTTTATACATGTAGCGTTATAAAGATATGATCTTTATATTGTTTACAACGAAATAAAGATATGATATTTATATTGTTTACGACGAAATAAAAATATGATCTTTATATTGTTTACATCGAAATAAAAGTATGACCTTTATAATGTAAACATCATGTTAAAGATATGATTTTTACACATATGGTTTTGACGTAAAAATATGATTTTAACGTAGGTATGCGATATAGATTGATAAGCAGAGAATGGCGAGTGGAAACCCAAGGTGAGAACTTCTCACTGAAATTTCTTATCCAGTTATTTATTTTATAACTACATATATGAACTGCTCCCCATCGTCCACAAACCATGGACGACTTGTTTGCTTGATTGTGTTGTTTGAAATTGTTTGTGATGTGAAATGGATTATATAAAATATTCATATGTTGAGTATAATACTTTATCGTTAAAAATATAATTTTAATGAAATGGAAATAAATATTCATTTACAAATTCGACGATTTGTTTATGTACACACATTTGACTGATATGGATTGGAATGATAGATTTTACACGTCGCCCAACTGCACATATAAAATCTGTTTTTGTGGACTGAAATCCCACACGGCTGTTGGGATGATATTTGACGTACACTAATCCCAACTGTTTAATTGTATGTCAATCGATTGGTTGACAGACTGTTGTAAGCGTTAAATATCTATATTTAATGCTTACACAGTGTAGAATGCACTTTGGATGATGGATGATTGTTGATTATGGTTGTTATATACATGTGTTGTATGAAATCCATATAGACAACATTATATGGTAATTGACTGTGCCTGTTTCCAATTCAGAATGAACATATTTTAAAATAACGAATATTTTAAAATAATATTCAGAAAAGAATCAAAATATGATTTTGATGTCCGATTTGGGATGGACACGAATATATTTAAATATATAAAGCCGTGTTGATTAATTTAACGCCATTTTGATGTGAACGATATTTATATCGATTTTATTCATTTTTATAATGAATACTGAAAAGGAATTGATTTCAAAATCTAATGTTTTGAAAATATTATCATTTATATATTAGTGATATTGAATATTCAATTTTGATTTGAAATTGAATATGAAGTTGAAACCGTTTTGAAAACGAATTTAAAACGATTTATAAAATACGTTTTAAATGGAAATCGACAAATATATATTATATATATAATATAATGGCCTGAATAAAACGCGCCGCGCTGCGGTAGTTCGCAAATTTCGACCATTAACTTCGATACAGGAGATCCAACTGTCGGATTCTCCTAAAATCGGAATCGTTGGGTTCGTATCGAAAAGAGCTTTCCAACAAATATTAGAGATTTGAAATCTAATGGCTGGATTTGGAATTATGTCCAAATCAAATTCGGAAAAGGTCGCTGTAAGTGCAGTTCGATGGTCGTTTATGGAAATCGACTGTACGGGCCTTGATAAAATTATTAAAAATATCAATAATTAGTGTAGAATCATAAGAAATGATTTGGAAAGAATTAGGATGAAAAATTCCATATTTGAAAAGATAAAAATAGATTTTTATCGAAATGAACTAGTTATGAACTAGAATTATAATCCAAATGGTTTTAAAAATAACCAGAATTTGCAATGTATGAATTGGAATGGATTTGAATCGAAATTATCTTTGGAACATTTCGATATTGGATTCCGTGATTATACGGGCATTGTGGAGGAATTTGGAAGATATATATATCGTTATTCAAATACGATGTTTGTTGAGTTCAGAAATTGATATTGAATATAAGCCGATATATTTTCTATTCAGAGCCTTGTATTTAATATCAAATGGGATTTTGGGTTTGTCGTGAACGTTGTCTTCATTGACACTATTCTTAAACCCAATGGAGTTTAGGAAATTAGAAACTAACTGGAGTTTAGCTAAGTTGAATGATTTCCTGGGTATTGATCTGATGTTGGTTTTGGCCTTCGGGATTAATACTTAGGGAATTGTTCTCTTACTAATTTACGGTTAGAGACTGATGGAATGGTGTCTTCATTAACACTGTTCTAAAACTCCATGTGAAAAGAATAAGTCTTTTAACTAATATTTAAAGAAGAATTACCAATTAATGAACATTTAATTGGAAATGAAATGGAATGTAAATCGGGTTTATTGTGAACTGTGTTTTAACGACATTCGTTCTTTAACCCGATTTGCAGTGAAATGTGATTTGGAATTTATAAATCTTTATTCTAAGATTTAATGGAATTTCCAAAGTAAAGTTTTCCAGTTTAATAAAATAAATTGGAATGGAATGGGATTCAATTTGATAATAATCGAAATGAACTTCTGTGGAGGAAGATTGATAATATATATGGAATTTAAAAGGCTTTGTCGTTATTCCATTTATAATTTTAGTCGGATACGGAAATTGATATCGATTATAAATTGGTTTGTTTTTCCGTGAAAATTCCATAATTAATGGAATGTGATTTTGGGTTTATCGTGAACTATGTTTTAAATGACATTAGTTCTTTAATCCAGTTAAAGACAAGATTTATTTCCTGAATTGGAAGAATCATTAAGTAATGATTGTTAGAAATCAAAACTGAATTAGAGTTTTAATGAATGTTTAAATAGATTGAAAGGTGAACTTGATAACTAAAATTACCAAATCCAATAAATGATCGATAATGGAGTATCACCAGTTTTACTCCAAGCATTAGTTAAATCTTTAATTAGATTTGAACGTGAAATGGTAATTAAATTTACCAATAACACCGTGGTGTTGGATATGAAGTATTACAAGTTTTACTTCATGGGATGGATAGGTTGGGATTGGGAAATTAAACAAATGATTACTTCGGTAAGATTCGCTAATCCCGACTAGTTTGGATAAACCATAATTTGGTTTGAATTGAGATCCAAAGAAAAATTAAAGAATAAATTTAAAGAATTTATCTTTGATAAGATTAATGGGAACCTTTCCAAAAGTATAAGAATATTTGAATAAAGGAATATTCTGGATTGGAATGAGGCGTATGTTGTGTTTTTGTAGCACTTGTTTATAATATACGCGAGTTATTCGGAAAGACCGGGTTTATCCCAATCTGAATAACTGAATCGGCGATGAGTCGACGATGAAGACGGTGGTTGAAGATCGGAGGTCTTCACATCGTTTGGATGATAACTGATGTCTTGATTGGGTTGTGCACCCAAGACCTCCCCCCTACAGGTCGACCTGTTTTAGATCCGAGGCAGATTTGGATTTTTGTATCTGGACTTGTTTTCTAGACAGATTTTTTGACTCCTAAGCTATTTAAACACCCCAAACCTCACTTTCTCTCCATACCAAACCATTGTAATGCTATGCTGCCTCAATTCTAATTAAAATAAATCAATGGCATCTCTACTCTGTTGAAACCTAAGCTAGAACTAGTGCTTCTTCTTCTTCCAATCTGAATAGGATTAAAAGAAAACAACTACAACCCTTGTTCTTTTAGAATCCAACCAAGGTGAGTATAGTTATTTTCAGATATGAAATTTAATTATGATCTTGACATGGTTATAAATTTGAATTTGAGATTATGCATATTTTTGTTTATCAGATTTGTTTTTCTGTGTAGATCTATCTTATTAATATTATAGTAACTATTCTGTATCTCTTCCTTCCTTCTGTTCTATAGCCAGGCTGCCACGAGCCTGAGCCAAATCTCATAAGAGATTGACGCACGAACGCTAAATTTAGGAAAAATAGTGAATGATGCATAATTAGACATGACTGATTTGTGACTAATTTGAGAACATATGCTGTAATTTAAGATCTAGATCTGGGCATACTATATACGATAGTCTATGATTTGGAAGAAGGAGAATTATTGTGTATATGACTTAGGTGCAAAGATCTATATTATAATAGGATAACTATTAAATGTGAATACGCCTAAATGGGGATTTTGGATATTAGGCATATGCTGAAATCAGAGGCTATAATTTGGCATAATTCACATTGTATATTATGATTTGGGGTTTTTGGAGAACATTCTGTACTGTGTAAATTTAACTAAAATTTGGGGGATATGTTATATTATGAATTATAACCATAATTTGGGCATGTAAAATCAAGCTTAAATTTATGATTAAATCTGTTAAATTGCCTAATCTACTGAATCTGTTGAAACTGAATACGGTAAATTTGGGGTATGAAAATCTGTAGGCTCGATCTAAAATTGAGCAAAACAAGTTAATAGAACTTTGAATAATCTGCTGTAACTTGTAAAGAAGTTTAATTGGTTGAATTGGCATAATTAGTCTGATATAGGCATAATCTGTGAATGAATACTTTAGCTAAAAATAAGAATGCTGAGACAGGAGGTTAGACTCTGTTTGCGGTAGAAGCCTGCCCGGACCCAACCGGCTTAGCCAGCAACCGCAGACTGTCAGTCTAATGTGAGAGGTCGTAGGCATAACTAAAAGATGCTTAGACACGAGGTTAGGCCTGGCTTGCAGTAGAAGTCTGCCCGGAACCGCCCGGCACATCCAACGACCACAAGCTATCAACCTAATGTGAGAGGTCTGTGCATTAGTAATTAATTAATGCAAATCTAGAGTAAATATGATGCCTAAAACATGTCGGGTGGATAAGGTTAAATCAACTGGGCGGATGAATCTAATAAACCCGTTTCGTAAATCTGTAGGTCCAATACAAGGTTAGGTGAAACAATCTATAAGTCTGTTAAAACATCACTTGATTAGCGCCATTTAAACTTCCTTCTATTATTGCTACAATCAATCGTTAATGGCGTCCTCTCTTCCTTCTTCTCCTCCTCATCTTTCGAATTATCCTTCTAAGTATAAACCTTTCCTTCTTCCTCAATCTGTTTCCTCTTCGTCTCCTTCCTCTCATCGCTCTCATTCTAATCCCTCTTTCTCCAATCTTTACCCTTCGTCTAAAATTGTTCGCTCAACTCCATCTCGTTCTGTTCGTTTTAATATTCCTCACTCTTCTTCTCGTGCCTCTTCTTCTCGTTATCCTTCTAATTGTCCTTCCATTCAAACGGATTAGAGTCATGATCAGTCTCGCTCTTCTCCTCGTCAATCTCATTCTTCTTTGAATTATTCTTCTAATCGTTTTGCTATTCTTTCTGATCATCAAGCGGTAGTTCCTCCTAAGTCTTATGCTTAAGTGGTTACAACGATACCATCAACGCCTTCGAACACAACTCCTAAGATAAAAATTAAATCACCTTTGCCAGAGTTTGTTTCAGTTCATCAAACTATCTCCCAGCTGAAGAAGGAGAAAATATGTTTGAAATGTGCATGCAAAGGTCATGTGAGTTCCACGTGCAGGGATCCGACAATTTGTTTCAAATGTTGTTCAATAGGTCACTCTGTGCAAAGATTTTACGAAAAAATTACTTCGTTGGTAGCTCCTCGGCTTATGCAATTACAGCCAATAGTAACAAAAGTAATAATCATGCTCGTTGGGTCCCGAAACAACTCAATTGCTCTGCCAACTCAGCACATCAACAGTCACTTCGTAATGCCAGCCGTCAATTTACTCACCATGGAAATTACAATTTTTCGAAACCAGCTAATTATAATTCACTTCACTCTTCCCCTCCTGATTCACTTTCATCTCCAAAAAACAGAATTTTCCGAAAAATGGATTCCTCAAAATGCATTGTAGCAAAAACACTCTCAGGAAAATGGAGCATAGAAACCCTTCATCATGCCTTAGAAGTTAACCTTGAACATGATATTTGGCCAATGTCGATTATCACTAACAATTTATTCTTGGTCTATTGCCCTTCTTATGGTAAAAGAGATCATGCACTTTTACTTAAAATCCTTACTAAGCCTGGAGCTGCGATTGGTTTGGAAGCATGGGATAAGGAAACAATGGAACCTGAACCTGCACTGGAAAACGAATCATGGGCTAGGGTAAAAGGATTCCCTGAATTTTTAAAGTACAACGATGAAGCGGTGAGGGAAATCCTTAAGCCGATGGGTAGAGTTTTAGCAGTTGATATTGTGATTGGTGCCACGTTGACCACAGAGAATTCTTGGTAAAATTACAATTTTTCAAAGGAATCGGCTCAAAAAATGAATTTGCAGCCTGTTTTAACAACAAAACTCACATCATCAAAGTCCAGCGTTGTAAACATGAACATCCAGGTACAAGACCTGAACTCATATTCATAGGGAATAATGATGAGCAAGTGGTTCCGTGCATCCATAATGATCCAGATACAAATTCGAAGGATAGATTTGATGCAATGATTGAGGAGGCGATGATGATACCACCTTTTCCCTCGATTTGTAGAGAGATTAACATGAACCCTAACTACCTAGAATTTGATGATCAAGAGATGGAACATGATGATCAAGAGGAAGTGAACCAGGAAGTAAAAGATGATCAGAACCAGAATGTGCAAAATGTTGAAGATAATCAGATTATCCCTTATGGTAACGATTTTTCTACGCTCCCTATTCAAGCCATTCCTTTTGACATCAACCCTATTCCTCCTCCACAATCTCCTCCTTAGCAACCATGGTCTGATGACAATGATTGGCCTCAATTCCTTTCCCACATCTTTGTTCGTCGTAGTGGGAGACGCAACAATCCTGATGTTACAGGTAGTTTTCTTACTCCTGTTGTTTTTTCGACTTCAAATAATCATTTGAACGAAAAGATAGCAAACTGCATGGGTGTAAATTTACGTGACTCACACTATAAAGTCATGCATGCATTAGAACAAGAGCGTATTAATAGACATCAATGAAAGTGGTCACATGGAATGTACGGGGTTTGGGGGACCGTTCGAAATGTCATGCTATAAATTTAGTTTTGTCCCCACTTAAAATAGATATCCTTTTCCTTCAAGAAACAAAACTCGCTGAGCCATCTAATTATCATTTTAGATTGATTGGAGGGTCCTTCTTGAGAGGTTGGACCTATGTTAATGCTATTGATAAAAGAGGCGGCCTTATTACTGCATGGAATGATGCTGAGTGGTCGCTGTATCAAACTTTCCCTTCTCAATTTGCTCTTCATGTTGCTCTAAAAAATATTGCTTCTAATTCAATATATCTTTTTTTCCAACATTTATGGTCCTCAAGATTATCATGAAAGAATTGCTATTTGGGAATATTGTAAACAAATGTCAAACAATGTTATTGGACCTTGGGTGATAGCGGGTGACTTCAATACTGTGAGATATCCTGATGAGAGAAAATCTTTTTCTTTATCAGCTGATTATTAAGCTTTTAACTCTTTTATCTTTGATTGTTGTCTTTTCGATCCCCCTATTTGCAATAGATCTTTTTGTAGGATCTAAATTAACCCTAGAGGGGGGGGGTGAATAGGGTTTATCGGAGATTTTTACAGAATAATTAAATAAAAACAGCACAGATAATAATCAGAATAAATGCGAAAAATAAATAACACAAAGATATACCCAGCTTCGGCAAAACCCTGCCTACTACTGCATTCTCCAAGGTTTCTACTAGGAGTTAAAACAATCTCTACGCTTACAATCCCCTGTAAACTCGTGACACTCGCTCTCAACTGTTCTTAACCCTACGCTCAAAACCCTGCACTGGTTTTTATCCCTAAAACCAGATTTTCCCCGAATTACAATCCCTGTAATTCGTCCCCTAGTTTTAGAGACAAACTAGAAAACTACAGATTTGATTACAAATTTAAATTGAAATAAACAAGAAAAAAAAATCCAAAATCCTTTAGGAGTTTGAAAGAATGGGTTATCCCCTTTTTGAAGTCTCTTAGCCTTTGGTATAACTTGGCCGGCCCCTTGTTTAATTGCTCCACCACTTTTTAGCTCGATCTCTTTCCTTAAAAATGGCGGCGGCTCTTGAGAAATTCCTAGGGTTTCTTCAAATCCCTAAATCGCGATTGTATGATTAATTCGATGATGCTCAAGTCTGTTTGGCTTCGATCTCTGGAGGCTGGTGCTTTTTCTAGGGTTTGTGCTTCTCGTTAAACTCGACTTCGACGGTTCTAGGGTTTCGATTCTATTCAACTTGAGGTCGCCACTTTCTCGTGTGATGATTTTATTCAGTGGGTATCTTCTTCTTCGATTGAACGTTGATGGGTTTAGAACTGGATCCAAGTAATCTCCCTTTTTCTGGTATGAATTTAATTCGGATTTTTAGTTTTTGCTTGTTCGAACTTGGATTATAATAGCCGATGATGATTGGTGTTTATATAAGATTGTAAATCCGAGATATATGCTCTAATTTCGTGTATTACTTGGTCGAGATATATTCATGAATTTTGGACCTTGAACTCTTCGTGGCTTTGAATAGTTCTTGAACTCCTGGAGATTTCTTCGATTTGAATTTTGTGTTAACTTCTGAAACTTTTTGGATTAAGTATTACTTCAAAAATAATCTCGAAAAAAAAATCCATGAATTCCTTTTGAGCTAATTTTCTGGGGCTTTGATTAATATCATTTTGGGCTGATATTATCTTGAATAAACTGCTTCAAAAGAACTGATATGAACCTGTACTGTACTTCATTCTTCGAATTTGACAATTTCTGGATTTAAACTTTCTTCTTATGAACAGATATTAAACCTGATTTTCCAAAACACACTCGACTTTGAAATCGGTTTCTTTGATTTCTGGTTTGCTAAAACTGTCAATTCATTTGAATGGATGCTTTTCTGATGATTTAAAAAACCAGAACAGAAATTTCTCTTGATTTTGTTGAGAGCAGTCTTCATTGATTATCCTTTTAACTGATACCGTACTTTGATACAAAACTTGATCATTGAAATTGATTTAATACTTGATCTTGCCATACACTTGAACAGATTTAGTACTCTTGATTTTTGAACTGGTACTTCATTTATTCTTTGACTTCCTACTTGAGTATACTCAACTTAGAACTGATACTAAGTTCTGATTTGAACTGATTTTCCTTGTTTTGACTTTACACTCCACTTAGAACTGATGCTAAGTTCTGATTTGCACTGATTTTCCTTTTTTTGACTTTACACTCGACTTAGAACTGATGCTTTTAACACTGTTTTACTGTGTGGACTTGTATCACTTGATTTTGAATTGATGCCATTCTTATTAGCCATGACTTGATGAACAGACACTCAACTTGATCTGCCATATATTTGAACAGATATTACTCTTGATACTTTTGTTATTCTTGCACCATCCAAGTGATTTCACTCTTGTATGAATGTTGGCATGATACTGATTTGTATAAGGTTGTAGCATTCTTTGCTCTGCATCATTTTGATGTTCTGGCTCTACTCATGTTTCAAGACCTTGTCTGTTTCATATGCTTTCACCATGCTTATCTCAATTTTGATATGCTCTTCACATTACTGTGTACACCTTTGTGTATATTCTCCTGCATGTTGCTGTGTTGAACATATTGTTTTAAAAATATTTGCTTGAACTGTGTAGTTTCCTGTGTGCCACTGTTTGTATCTTGAAATGCCTTTGGCTTGTGTATATTATTGCTGCTCTACACTATGCCACTTCACCTTGTGTATGCACCATATACTACTCATGCTTGCTAGCCGATCATTGAACTGTTGCTTTACTCTTCTTTGTGACTGCACTTGTAAATGCTCCTATGTACTTGTGACCTCAGTTTTGCTCCTCCATGTTGTTTCTTGTATGTTGCTGCATTGTTTTTGTGTACTAGTAATGTGCTTGACCATTTTTGAAAAATCATCCAAATATGTTGCCTCTGCCTTGTGCTGAGCTGTCTCGACCACTTTGAGTTTTTATTGACTTTACATTGAATTATTATTTGCTGAGCAGTCTTGGGCTTGGCTCGACCATTTTGATGTGTGTTGACATGTGCACTGAGTTGAGATGGTCCAAGTGGCTACTCCTCAGTCGCGACACTGGATTGGCGTGGCAGTGCACACGTGTATACACGTGTGTATATGCAGCCATCCAGACGAGTTTTTCTGTCCCTGCATATCAGACCAAGTCTAGAAAAATGATGAGAAACACACCGCAAATCTGAGGCAAATAAAAATTAAAAATAATTTTTTATTTGCTTTTATTTATTTTTTATTTTTGTGGCAGTCTACTGTGTGTGTTCTTCTGTATGTGACAGGTATGAAGATAACTGGATTGACTGAGGAATGCTGTGAAGTCAAGAAGACTGAAGATGATGATATTCATATGTGTCACTATATATGAGTGAACTGTATAGAAATGTAATGTATATGAAAGTGTAAGTGTTGTAAAGAGGAGCTAAGTACGAAATTGAATATAATGAAATGTATATCAGTGATGTATGTACAAATAGTGGAGTTGTAAATCTGTACTATTTAAATATCGAAATAAAATATTCTTATTCAAATAAAATACTGTGTGAATATTTAAATTTCTGTATAGTTGTATTTTATTTAAATAGAAATATTTTATTCCTGTCTGATGTGTAGTATACCAGTACAGTTACAAACACATTCAACAATAAAATATATTTGGTTGTTATCATCAAACAAAAATCATATAATTGTGTATACAACACTGTTATATACAACAATCTCCCCCTTTTGATGATGACAAACAAATAAATGATTTTGAATGTGTTTTGAACGTGAAATATATTACTCCCCCTATTTGTATACTCCCCCTACAACTGAACTCCCCCTATATATGTGGAAAAATATAAATGATGTAATCCAGTTGACCATTCTCCCTCTAGATATTTAATTTCCAATCTTAAAATATTTTTGAATTAAATACTCATCAGTCAAAATCGTGACAATTCTCCCCCTTTTGTTATCATCAAAAGGATAATAGAAATTGAAACAGTGATGAATATTGACTATAAATATAAATTCAAATTAGGAGAGAGAATATATATCGCAAATCCCATTTAATCAAACAAAAATCATAATAATCTTTAAATCAGAAGCAAATTTCACTTTCAGAATGAATGGATTTACGATGGATTTTATCGAATGAGGAGAGTTCAATAAAAAATTGAATATTTGAATATGAATTTTAAAGATTTTAAATATGCTAAAAAAGTGTTAAGCACTTTCTAACCACGCATAGCCCAAAGGTCTTTTAAATGGGGTTAGTAGTAACTTAACTTTATCCTCTCTAATGAGTTCCATCCATGCACAGCCCGAAGGTCTTTTAAGTGAGAATGGAAGCACATAGAAATTAAGGTAATTCACCCACGCATAACCGCGAGGATTTTTAAATGGGAGTGAATACCAAGGATAAATTTTTTTTTTTTTTTATATATATTTTTTTAATTTTAAGAATAATTAGAACTCCCCAAATTAAATAAAACCATGATGAATGACAGAAATATGGTAGATATAGAAGATGGTCGTGAAATAAGCTCTAATTCAAAAGTATTATAAAATCTGTCTAATCATCATGAGATTTAAAATAATATCTCTTCTAGTTATGAATTATACCATAGTCGCAACTTATCACAGTTTCATAAATCTGTCAATAATTTTGATGAGTCTCAAAACGGTTCAAATTAATCAATAATTTCAATTTTTGAATAAATAATCAAAAATAATTTTAAAATTGAAAATATTAATTTCAAGAGGAGTTTTTGAAAATGCAAGTTGAAAATCAGAAAATCAATCAGTTAAAAAAAATGAAATTTTTAATATTTTTAACACTGATTGCTCCTAGACAATTTTTAATTCAAATTGCCTATGAATTTTAACTAAATCCAGTCACTGATTTTCTAACTTATCATTTAATCACCAATGAATCAAATCAATTTCCTTATCAGAGCAGCACAAGATCATTTTCAAAGCAAGAATCACAAGTGACATCCTCAGAGAACTTTTAGACAAACTCAAGAAACAGTTAACTTGTCAAATCTGAAGATAATTGTTTTAAATCACAAAAAAAAATCAATTTTTTTTATAATCCAAGAATTTCAACAATCCATAATGAATGATTTCAAAAACAGCCAAGTAAAAATAAACTGAAAAGAATAAAAGTACGAGTTTAGAGATCATACCTGACTTACCATAATCATCGTGATGCAATGAATCTCCAACTCTGAATCTATGGCTAAGGAACTCCAAATAATTCGATATATGAATCAACTTGAATTTTATCTTATTTAAGCACAGTTGTTCCTCAGCCTCCCACAGTACCTAAATGTTTATATGATCGAGTGGTCTAACAAAAGTTGTTTTACCACTCTTATCTTCGTTTACACGTTTTGGTACCCAAACCCGTTTATATAACAATCCATTACTATTCACTAGCGTACCCTTTGGAACCCAAATTTGTTTAGATTTGCTTAAATTCATTTTGTTAATTTTTGGAATCCAAACAGATTTAAATGAATTGTTTTTAAACGAGTTATCAATTTGTTTATGATTTAAAAACCCTTTGAAATTATTAAATTTCAAAAATTCAGTTTGATTGTTTTCAAAGCCAATTAAAGGATTTTTAAAATCATTAAAATTTTGTTTTTCAACTTGATTAGATTCAAATCCAAGTCCCTTTTTATTCTAAACAAAAAATTGATTTTTTAATAACATATTCAATGATTTCTCTCCTTTAGAAAATTTAGTCAAAGCTGACTCAAGTCGTTGAATTTTAAATTTAATATCGCTATTTTCTTTCATTAAATTTGAAAAACGATTAATAGCGAATTTCCTCTTTTCAGCATCAATTTGTTTTAAAACCAAAATTTTGTTTTCAAGTGCTTTGATTTTAGCATTGAACTTAGAAATTTCAATTTCAAATTGTTTTCGCTTTTCAAAATCAAGTTTTTCTGATTCTTTAAGCTTTTCAATCTCCTTCTCAAAACCACGATTTTCGTTTTTCAAATTCTCGTTTTCACTTTTGAGTGATTCAAAATCAGTTTTGAATTTCAAAGGATCATTACTCAACGATTGACATTTTTCGCATTCTGAAAACGGTGAATTCTTAACTTTTTCAAGTTTTCTTTCTAAACTGTTATTTTCATGAATTAGTTTTGACCTATCAGATTTTAATTTCTTAACTTTTAGTTCAAGAGAGTCAACAGTTTTTGTGAGGTTGTGACACATTAATATTAATTCTTTATAGGTAAAATTTGTTACCTCACTAGAATCCTTTTCACTACCTTCTGAATCAGAATGAGCTATAAGACACAAATTAGCTTCCTCTTCTTCACTTTCAGAAACTTCTTCTCCTTCTTCGTCATCCCATGTAGCAGCAAAGGCTTTCTTCTTTCTTCTGAACTTCTTCTTCTTTTCATTTTTAAGATGTGGGCAATTTGGTTTGATATGTCCGGGTTTCTTGCAATTGTAGCAAAACACTTCATCGTTTGAATTATCTGAACTTTCGGACTTGTCGGTTTTTGAATTCTTCTTTCGTGGTTTGTATTTTCCTTTGGCCCACCTTTTCAAAACCATGGCTAGCTCTTCAGCGGGATCATCATCATTACTTTCAACAGAATTATTTAGAGCGATCATCTTTTTCTTTGATTCAGAATCCTTTCGTTCTTCTCTTGCTTTTAACTCCATCTCGTAAGTTATCAGATTTCCGATCAATTCTTCCATGCTCACTTTATTCAGATCTTTTGATTCTTGAATCGTCGTCACCTTTGCTTCAAAATTCATCGGTAGCACTCTCGGTATCTTTCTGATCAATTCCACTTCAGTATAGGTTTTGCCAAGAGCTTTTGCATTGTAGACCAGTGATGAGAAGCGTCCATACATCTCTTTTATATCTTCGTTTTTTGCATAGAGAAATTTTCATATTCGTTGCTGAGTAGAGCGAGACGAGATTCCTTTACTTGAGATGTCCCTTCGTGTGTGACCTCCAACGTATGCCATATTTCCTGTGCTGTCTCACAATGAGAAATTCGATTAAATTCAGTTTTATCAAGAGCACAAATTAAAGCATTCATTGCTTTGGCATTAGTTGAAAATAATTTTTTATCATTAGCATCCCACCTATCTTTTGATTTAGGAATTTCAACACCACTAACAATAACAGTGGGAGATCTATAACCCGTTTCAATTATATCCCACACATCATAATCAACTGAACTCAAATAAATTTTCATCCTAGCTTTCCAATATGCATAATCAGTTCCATTAAACATTGGTGGCCTAGCTATGGACTGACCCTCAGAAAAAGCGTTGTTTGACAAATTCATGACTCTAGAGTTAAAAATACCTGCTCTGATACCACTTGTAGGATCTAAATTAACCCTAGAGGGGGGGGGGGGTGAATATGGTTTATCGGAGATTTTTACAGAATAATTAAATAAAAACAGCACAGATAATAATCAGAATAAATGCGGAAAATAAATAACACAAAGATATACCCAGCTTCGGCAAAACCCTGCCTACTGCTGCATTCCCCAAGGTTTCTACTAGGAGTTAAAACAATCTCTACGCTTACAATCCCCTGTAAACTCGCGACACTCGCTCCCAACTGTTCTTAACCCTACGCTCAAAACCCTGCACTGGTTTTTATCCCTAAAACCAGATTTTCCCCGAATTACAATCCCTGTAATTCGTCCCCTAGTTTTAGAGACAAACTAGAAAACTACAGATTTGATTACAAATTTAAATTGAAATAAACAAGAAAAAAAAATCCAAAATCCTTTAGGAGTTTGAAAGAATGGGTTATCCCTTTTTTGAAGTCTCTTAGCCTTTGGTATAACTTGGCCGGCCCCTTGTTTAATTGCTCCACCACTTTTTAGCTCGATCTCTTTCCTTAAAAATGGCGGCGGCTCTTGAGAAATTCCTAGGGTTTCTTCAAATCCCTAAATCGCGATTGTATGATTAATTCGATGATGCTTAAGTCTGTTTGGCTTCGATCTCTGGAGGCTGGTGCTTTTTCTAGGGTTTGTGCTTCTCGTTAAACTCGACTTCGACGGTTCTAGGGTTTCGATTCTATTCAACTTGAGGTCGCCACTTTCTCGTGTGATGATTTTATTCAGTGGGTATCTTCTTCTTCGATTGAACGTTGATGGGTTTAGAACTGGATCCAAGTAATCTCCCTTTTTCTGGTATGAATTTAATTCGGATTTTTAGTTTTTGCTTGTTCGAACTTGGATTATAATAGCCGATGATGATTGGTGTTTATATAAGATTGTAAATCCGAGATATATGCTCTAATTTCGTGTATTACTTGGTCGAGATATATTCATGAATTTTGGACCTTGAACTCTTCGTGGCTTTGAATAGTTCTTGAACTCCTGGAGATTTCTTCGATTTGAATTTTGTGTTAACTTCTGAAACTTTTTGGATTAAGTATTACTTCAAAAATAATCTCGAAAAAAAAAATCCATGAATTCCTTTTGAGCTAATTTTCTGGGGCTTTGATTAATATCATTTTGGGCTGATATTATCTTGAATAAACTGCTTCAAAAGAACTGATATGAACCTGTACTGTACTTCATTCTTCGAATTTGACAATTTCTGGATTTAAACTTTCTTCTTATGAACAGATATTAAACCTAAGTTTCCAAAACACACTCGACTTTGAAATCGGTTTCTTTGATTTCTGGTTTGCTAAAACTGTCAATTCATTTGAATGGATGCTTTTCTGATGATTTAAAAAACCAGAACAGAAATTTCTCTTGATTTTGTTGAGAGCAGACTTCATTGATTATCCTTTTAACTGATACCGTACTTTGATACAAAACTTGATCATTGAAATTGATTTAATACTTGATCTTGCCATACACTTGAACAGATTTAGTACTCTTGATTTTTGAACTGGTACTTCATTTATTCTTTGACTTCCTACTTGAGTATACTCAACTTAGAACTGATACTAAGTTCTGATTTGAACCGATTTTCCTTGTTTTGACTTTACACTCCACTTAGAACTGATGCTAAGTTCTGATTTGCACTGATTTTCCTTGTTTTGACTTTACACTCGACTTAGAACTGATGCTTTTAACACTGTTTTACTGTATGGACTTGTATCACTTGATTTTGAACTGATGCCATTCTTATTAGCCATGACTTGATGAACAGACACTCAACTTGATCTGCCATATATTTGAACAGATATTACTCTTGATACTTTTGTTATTCTTGCACCATCCAAGTGATTTCACTCTTGTATGAATGTTGGCATGATACTGATTTGTATAAGGTTGTAGCATTCTTTGCTCTGCATCATTTTGATGTTCTGGCTCTACTCATGTTTCAAGACCTTGTCTGTTTCATATGCTTTCACCATGCTTATCTCAATTTTGATATGCTCTTCACATTACTGTGTACACCTCTGTGTATATTCTCCTGCATGTTGCTGTGTTGAACATATTGTTTTAAAAATATTTGCTTGAACTGTGTAGTTTCCTGTGTGCCACTGTTTGTATCTTGAAATGCCTTTGGCTTGTGTATATTATTGCTGCTCTACACTATGCCACTTCACCTTGTGTATGCACCATATACTACTCATGCTTGCTAGCCGATCATTGAACTGTTGCTTTACTCTTCTTTGTGACTGCACTTGTAAATGCTCCTATGTACTTGTGACCTCAGTTTTGCTCCTCCATGTTGTTTCTTGTATGTTGCTGCATTGTTTTTGTGTACTAGTAATGTGCTTGACCATTTTTGAAAAATCATCCAAATATGTTGCCTCTGCCTTGTGCTGAGCTGTCTCGACCACTTTGAGTTTTTATTGACTTTACATTGAATTATTATTTGCTGAGAAGTCTTGGGCTTGGCTCGACCATTTTGATGTGTGTTGACATGTGCACTGAGTTGAGATGGTCCAAGTGGCTACTCCTCAGTCGCGATACTGGATTGGCGTGGCAGTGCACACGTGTATACACGTGTGTATATGCAGCCATCCATACGAGTTTTTCTGTCCCTGCATATCAGACCAAGTCTAGAAAAATGATGAGAAACACACCGCAAATCTGAGGCAAATGAAAATTAAAAATAAATTTTTATTTGCTTTTATTTATTTTTTATTTTTGTGGCAGTCTACTGTGTGTGTTCTTCTGTATGTGACAGGTATGAAGATAACTGGATTGACTGAGGAATGCTGTGAAGTCAAGAAGACTGAAGATGATGATATTCATATGTGTCACTATATATGAGTGAACTGTATAGAAATGTAATGTATATGAAAGTGTAAGTGTTGTAAAGAGGAGCTAAGTACGAAATTGAATATAATGAAATGTATATCAGTGATGTATGTACAAATAGTGGAGTTGTAAATCTGTACTGTTTAAATATCGAAATAAAATATTCTTATTCAAATAAAATACTGTGTGAATATTTAAATTTCTGTATAGTTGTATTTTATTTAAATAGAAATATTTTATTCCTGTCTGATGTGTAGTATACCAGTACAGTTACAAACACATTCAACAATAAAATATATTTGGTTGTTATCATCAAACAAAAATCATATAATTGTGTATACAACACTGTTATATACAACACTTTTACATGGTCAAGCAACAGAATGAACCCATCCCTCGCCAGACTGGACAGATTTCTCTTCAATGAAGCTTGGGAAGAATCTCACCCATTATCCTTTGCTTCTGGCCTTGCTACCATTATTTCTGATCATTGCCTTGTTGTACTTGATTCAGGTTCACTATCTAATTTTAAACGCCCATTTAGATTTGAGAGATTATGGTTACTTGAACCATCTTTTAAAGAATTCGTTCAAAAGGTTTGGGATAATCCTGTTCAATCCCAATCAGCCACTCACAGAATTGTTCTTAAATTGAGATCTTTGAGAAAACTGATAAAACCTTGGGCTAAATAAATCTGGGGCTCAATTCGAACTCGTATTTCTAATATCCAAGATGCTATCTTAGATCTCAATATTTTGGAGGAATCTCGTCCTCTTAATGATGTTGAACTAAACTCTCTCAATAACCTATAATCTGAGTTGGACAGATTGTTTAAACAAGATGAAATGGGTTGGAAGCAGAGATCCAAAGCCAAATGGCTAAAGGAAGGAGACAGAAATTCAGCTTACTTTCATAGAATAGCTAATGGAAGAAGACGAGCATCACGCATCCTTGAAATAACCCAGGAGGGTCAAGCTTATTCAAACCCTGATGATATTCTTTCTCTTTTTTCCAACTATTATCGCTCCATTCTGGGTTGCTCATCCTCTGAAATTCCTCTTATTGATTGGCATTCTCTTTATCCTTCACCTGCTTCTATCTATATAGATCAACAGTTCACTGAAAATGAGGTATGGGCCACGTTAAGAGACATGAATGATGATAAAGCCCCTGGGCCTGATGGGTTTGGGCCTTCCTTTTTTAAATCATTTTGGGCTATTGTGAAAAATGATATTATGAATATGTGCAGTGAGTTTTTTGAAAACCCTAATCTCATATCTCGTCTCAATTACGCAAATATTGTGCTTCTTCCCAAATTTTCCAGCGCAAACTCTTTGTCTGATTTTCGTCTTATCAGTTTGCTTAATACCACTTTCAAAATTCTGACTAAAACTCTCGCGAATCGCCTTCAATCTGTCATCGCTGATCTTGTTGGTGCTGAGCAATCAACACTTATTCTTGGATGAAACATTTCTGATTGCATTGCAACTACTCAAGAGGTAATATCTTATTGTCACAATATGAAAATACCAGGTGTTCTTCTTAAATTAGACTTTTCAAAAGCATTTGACTCTGTTAATTGGGAATTTGTATTTCAAATGTTTAAACATAGGGGATTTTTCCAACGTTGGTGTAATTGGATAGAGGCTATTCTTACAACAAGTCATTCTTCAGTTTCAATCAATGGTGATATTGGGGGTTTATTTAAATCAAGTAGAGGTTTGAGGTAAGGCGACCCCTTATCCCCTCTGACTTTTTTATTAGTTGCTGAAGTTTTTAACCAAATGGTTAAAAGAGTTATAGCCAACAACTACTTTGAAGGGATTCATCTGCCTAATTCCTCTCTGTCCATTTCTAACCTTCAATTTGCAGATGATACTATCATCTTTTCCTCTCCTAACTTTAATCACATTTTTTGTCTCAAAGTGTTTCTCTATACTTTTGAGATTATCTCTGGTTTGTCAATCAATTTCTCCAAGAGCTCGATAATAATGTTAGGAGGGGCTGGTCATCTTGGTTCTTCTATCTCAGCCATCTTAAACTGTCTTGTTGTTAAGTTCCCTATTCAGTATTTGGGAATTCCTCTTAGACCCACCAAACTACACAAATTGGATTGGATGCCTCTTATTCAAAAGATTGAAAAGAGATTATCTTCATGGAAGGCTAATGCTCTTTCTTCAGCAGGTCGTTTAGTGTTGGCTAAGGCTGTCTTATCAGCATTACCAACTTATTGGATGTTTATACATAAATTTCCTAGGTGGGTAATTTCAAAAATTGATTCAATCAGAAACACGTTCCTATTGAATGGGAACAAGGTCAAAAAACTGGTTAATTGGCAAACTTCTTGCTTACACACTAGTCAGGGAGGTCTGGGTATCATTAACCTTTATAATTTTAATTTGGCTCTTTTATCTAAATGGTTATGGAGAATCGTTACTCCTGGCTTGTACTTTTGGAAGAATTTGATTCTTTCTCTCTACTATTCTAACAATCCTCATCTTGTTTTACACTCCTCTCCTCCTATCAAATCTTCTCCTTTCTGGTCTGGGGTTATTTCATGCTTAACTAGAATTAAAAACTTGTTTCAAGTCAAAGTGGGTAATGGGGGCTCTTGTTTATTTTGGTATGATATTTGGCATGATCATATTCCCCTTCATCAAGTTTTCCCCATGCTTTTTCCTCACATTACTAATAAATTCTCCTCTGTTGCAAATTTGTTGCTTTTGGGTCCTTCTGCATTGTGTCCATCCTCTATTTTTAGTGTGCATGTTTTGAATGAATTACTTCTTACATCCAGATTGTTAATACATCTTTCCTCTAATGAAGACAGTTATTTTTGGGCTTTGTCTCCATCAAAAGGCTTCTCAGTCGCTTCGTTGTACAAATTCATTAATTTCTCTGGAAGATTATTTTCTTTTCCTAGAATCTGGAAGATTCACCTACCCCCTAAGATTTTATTCTTCAATTGGTGTTTGATTCATGGTAAAATAAACACAAGGGCTAAATTGCATAGACTTAACCTGATTGAAGACTCTCGATGTGTTCTTTGTTCTATTCATGTTGAGACAATTGATCATCTTTTCTTTAATTGTGATTACTCATTTCCTGTCTTGGCAGCCACTAGTTCGTTTTTACTTGGCTTTATTCCCGAGATTAATTCAGTTTTTGATCTCTGGGAATTTTCTGATGCAAATGCTGTTAGAGATTCATTCTTTGCAGTTTTCTGTTGGTGTATATGGAAACAAAGAAATGCTATGATATTCAACAAACCACTGAAGAGTTTATAGGATTATGTAATCTTATAATTCATTTCTTTAAATCCTGGTCAGGTCATTCTGCTCCTTCAGTCAGATTTGCATTTGCTTTTCCAGCAGCTACTAGTCCAGCGGAATCTGTGGGCTCTAATCACGGTGATTCTAGTCCAGACTTGCATCAAGAACCTTTCACTTACTGGAAATATTTTGCTATTTAATGATAGTAGCTTTTGGTTTATGTATGATCAATTTTATTTTTTTGCTGCTACTATTTATATACTCTTTTTTTGCTGTGGTAATGTGGGTTGTGATGATGTTTATTATGGCAGAACTTATTGTATAATTATTTCCCTTTTGACACAAAACTTTACACTACCAGTTGGGCTTGTCAACTGGGTTATATAATTATTTATATTAACCTAATCGGCTGTGTAGTTGCGTGCTACACATCCGTCTTTCTCAAATAAAAATAAAAATCTATAAGCTTGTTAATCTGTATATCTGATCCATTAGTCTGAAAACCTGTTAACCGTATGTCTGATCTGAGAACTAGTTAATCTGAACTTTGTACATCTGAAATCTGTAAGCAAGTTAATCTGAAATCTGCTAGTCTGGGGACACAAGGTTAGGAGGGGTAATTACTTGTGTCATCTGTTGTGTGGGACCCATATTAGTCAATAACCCTTTTCTGGTATCAAAACTATGACCCAACACTAGGAGGGGTCCGGGCACGCTTACTGAACTAATTGTAACAGGTTCTCTCTGATAATGGCGAGGGGTGTTGATGGCGCATTCCAACCGAGTTATGTGCGTGCATGGATCCGGTCTGCTCTGAGGATGTAAGACACTGTAACATCTATAAATAGGTCTGTGTCTATAGGTTGCCACTTTAGGGAATGATACATCTTTCTGTGGGGCCGGCACAGGGTATTTATGTATTAGGGAGCCGATCGCTTGGGATAGAATTTAAGGTACACCTAGTTCAGTCTGTTTATGTTGGTATAACTTTTGCCTCTGTTGGGGTGGTAAAGGCCCACTAGTTGGGGTGGTAAAGGCCCATTATTAGCATTCTGTTTCTATACCTTCTGTCTCTGTTGGGGTGGTAAAGGCCCATTAGTTGGGGTGGTAAAGGCCCATTACTAGCATTCTGTTTCTGTAGAGATTATTCTGCTTCTGTTTCTGTTTCCGTTTCTGTTTAGACATTAGGGTAACACCTAATCCTTTTATACTAAGTATTAGTGCAGAGAAGTAAGATATAGGTAAGAAGCTTATCTTGGTCTATATCATTTTGTTTCTTCTGTTTAACTTAAGCATATCTGCTACTCCTGTTGTTGTAATCTCTCATCCAGCTTTATTTACATGTCATGATACTACTATCTGTTTATATGCTGAAAGTTACTAGACTCGTCAGACTTTATGTCTGACCTCGTTTATTTTCGCCTCTTTTTCTTTCCGTCCCCCCCCCCAAGGTGGAAACATAGGAGCTTCTCTACTTGAAGTGCTTGAAGTATTGCTTGGCTTTGACTCTACCTTCTTATGGAAGTTTAGG
The DNA here is from genome assembly GCA_030737875.1 of Allium sativum. Classification (NCBI taxonomy): domain Eukaryota; kingdom Viridiplantae; phylum Streptophyta; class Magnoliopsida; order Asparagales; family Amaryllidaceae; genus Allium; species Allium sativum. The sequence goes on along the minus strand of CM060909.1, from coordinate 261,313,616 downwards.
TTGGGGATTATGGTTCTAAAATTATGCATTCTGAAGGATTTTGGTATAAGACTGATACTTGTGTACATGGGTTTTGGTATTGTGATTTTGAAGGATGTAACCAAACTTATTTTTGTTTCTGCTGTAATAAAGTTATAAATTTTTTCAAGTACTACTTTACGTATTTGTCTTGTAATATTCTGTTCTGTTTACTTATAATGCTTCATGGAAGTAAATGCATTCCCTTTGTGAATGACATTAACGGACATGGGATGTTACACTTGATATCAGAGTTGGAGGTTACCAGATTTGATAAAAAAAATTGAAAACTATTTTCAGAAAGGTTTTAAAAAGGAAGTATTTTCAAAAGTAAAATTTATTTTGAAAAAAAACATAATCCCCAAAAGCCATATATCCGTCTTTCGATTCTCCGTTTTTGAATCTCTTTTTTTTTCGTTTCAGCATGTCTGGAGAAAAAAACATCCCTTATATCCCAAAGAGAGTCACCGTACCCGGATGGTTCCATAGATATTTGGAGGCCACAGCACCCGCCGAAGGCCAAGGAAACGTTCCTCCAGCTGTACCCATTGCTCCTCCTCCTCAGCGCATGAATACTTTCCCGAAGACATGCAGAGACTTTCGAGCTATGGGCGGAAAGAACATTAATGGGACTGAATTATTCGTGGAAGCAAGAAACTGGCTCAAGGAAACAGAAGATTTGTTCGTTATCTTCGAAGTGGATGATAGGCAGAAGATACAGTTGGCTATATGGTTACTTAAGGACGAAGCCTCATTCTAGTGGGAGCTCACGAATGGAGAACGAGCAGTGGAGACTTGGAAGGATTTCAGGTGTGATAACCCCAACTTTCGTGGTTCGAAAGTAAGGATAATCATTTTTGGAATATAACACATTTACAACAAAAACAGATCTCAGATAATTATCATAACATATAAACCATTGCAGCGGAAATAAATGTCATCAGCATCATAATATCCAATACATCAGAGTACGCAGTACAGGATACAACTTAGCCAAATAAAGAGTCCCAACAAAAGGGAAATAAGTTTCAATGGAAAAGAAACAAGTCTCAAACTCCATTACATACATCAAAGCTACAGAAGATAAAATGTCTCAAAGCAGAAGTAAAAACTAGAGGAAAGGTCTTCTTCTTCTTCCTCCCAAACAAGCTCCAATCATAATGTATCACCTGAACCTGTCAATTGGCTGCCCGTGTGGAAAGAGGGCACCCGAGTTTGCAAAAGTGAAACAAACTACGAGTCAGTCATGGGACTGGTATGAGAATTCTTAACTAATTTATCTAACAACGTGGCAAATCACAGGACCACGCCGCTAACGCGGAACGGGTTTACTCCATTGGATTGCCAGTGCATAATTGAATAAAGTTTATACAAAAACCACAAAATGACTTTTGAAAAATGAAATCATCATAAGACTCAAGTCCTATCACACAATGCAACGCATACAGGAGGATAGAGTTTTCCCTTATGATGATCAAACATGCTTAGTACGTGAAAAATAATATTTTTATATTATCATTAGTGTTTAAGCAGTATTAAAATACTTCAATATAAATGTATCAATCCTAGACGGCATAGGTACCATATACTATGTCGCCGTATATAAGTTTACAATCAAGACCGTGATGTCATATTGGAAATTGGTTTTCTGTCATGAAATCGAGGCTAGGGATTGTCTTCTTCCGGTTCGAGGCACTCTAGCAAATGCCTCAGGATCACACCTATGGGCAACCCTTGGAGCGGTAGGGCCGGTCCCCACCTAACGGTAGTGGATTAGTTATGCCTGAACACACGTTCCCCGGTCCCTTTGGACCTATAGTATGACCACTTCCAGCCTATAAAACCTGAGGTACCTCAATCCATCATCCACATAAGTAAAATGCCAGCCAGTTTAAGCACTGACACTACCCCTAGCTAGAAAGAAACGTGTGCACTCCCTACAGTCCATATCCCGTTTTTGACTCATACCGGGGTGTGAGACCCGCGAAGACACGCTATACACAAAGCTATGCCTAAACAGACTATGCTTTGATCATCAACCACAAGGCCTGCTTTTCAACAAAAGCCTTGATCATTGCATCTTGGCATGCCACATTGACAATTCACGCCATGCGATCGATAACTATTACTATATACCAGGGGGTTAAGCAGAGAATAAATTCTCTACCACCAAACAGACATATATTAATACAAATCAATTTAATTACATGAAATGAATTCCAACGTCAGACACGCATCCATTTACAAGTCCGTTCTGGATCTGAACGAAACCGGAGACACCAAAGAGGTTCTCGCTTATCCGCACGACCAACACGTACGTCCGGACAACTACTGCTTCAACCCTGTCCTGGGAGCAAGTCAGTCCAAGGCATCAGTAGTCGTCGTCCATTCGATGTGAAGATCGCCGGTCTTCAACCATCGTCTTCTTATATCTTTGATTTAATCGCCATGCAATTATTTGAAATGAGTTAAACTCGGTCTTTACAAATAATTGTCGCATAATTATCATTTAAAACATTTCATATATATTTATGACTATTTATCACTATTTTTATTTATTTGAAAATAGCTCAAACTAAGTAAACGACGCTTCGGGTCAGTGGGCGGCCCTGGCGCTGTTTTTACCAAAATTTGATTTACACATATCTTAAAATCTAACCATCGGATTTTGATGAAGTTTATATCGTTGGAAATCTCTTCCCAAAGCGGTCCTAACGGTTCCAATTTTGGGAAAATTCAACGGTCGGATCTTTCGTATAATCGTTTGAAGTTACGATTGTCGATACGCGAACTGTCGCTCTCGTTTCGTTAAATTTTATATTTATATTTATATATATAAACCATTTGGCGATTCCCATTATTAAAATTCATTCTTTTTATTCTATAAAAATAATATTTTTGTTTGTCAATTCTAATGCGACAAAAATGACGGTTTCAACATTATACACTTTTATATTCAATAAAATAATATTTTTGTTCGTCAATTCTAATGCGGCAAAAATGACGGTTTCAACAATGTATATTTTTATATTCAATAAAAATAATATTTTTGTTCGCCAATTCTAATGCGACTTCTTTTTCTTTTTATTATTTTATTTACATAAAGAAAATATAAATAAAAGTGTCATTTAAATTATTCCTTCATCTACATAAAGAGAATGTAAATAAAGTGCCATCGTAAATATGTTTGTTTTATTTATATAAAAATGTAAATAAGATTTCATCGCTAAATTTGTCTCTTTTATTCACATAGAAAATGTAAATAGAATTTCACCGTCAAATTTGTCTTTTTCATTTACATAAAGAATGTAAATAAAATTTCATCGCTAAATTTGTCTCTTTTATTCACATAGAAAATGTAAATAGAACTTCACCGTTACATTTGTCTTTTTCATTTGCATAAAGAATGTAAATAAAATTTCATCGCTAAGTTTATCTCTTTTATTTACATAGAAAATGTAAATAACGGTGTTCACATATTTTGTACTTTTTATTTACACTAAAAGTAATGTAAATGACGGTGTTCACAAATTGTACATTTTTATTTACATTAAAAATAATGTAAATGACGGTATTCACAAATTGTACATTTTTATTGTGATCAAAATTTGTTCCCCTTTCTAAATGTTCAATTCACATATCACCACATATGAAATGATCTAAATTTTGGTGTCAGTTTACATGTTCAATTCAACATTACCATATATGGTGACAACATGTAACTTTGGGTGAAGTTTTATGTCAACACAACTACAACAAAAGATTTGGTGTATAAATTTCATGAATCAAAATAAATGCCACATCTTTATTTTATTTCGTAAATCAAAATAAAATATCTAAATTTTCTTTATCTTTTAATTAAGATTTAAAAGATCTAAACTTTCTTTATTTTATAAATCATAAATCAAAATAAAGATTCAACTTTTGTTCTTATTTTGCAAATCAAAATAAAGATCCAACCTTTGTTTTTATTTTGCAAATCAAAATAAAGATTCAACGTTTGTTTTTATTTTGCAAATCAAAATAAAGATTCAACTTTTGTTTTTATTTTGCAAATCAAAATAAAGATTCAACTTTTGTTTTTATTTTGCAAATCAAAATAAAGATTTAACTTTTATTTTTATTTTGCAAATCAAAATAAAGATTCAACTTTTGTTTTTATTTTGCAAATCAAAATAAAAATCAAACTTATGTTTTTATTTTGCAAACCAAAGTAAAAAATCAAACTTATGTTATTATTTTGCAAATCAAAATAGAAATCAAACTTATGTTATTATTTTGCAAATCAAAATAGAAATCAAACTTATGTTATTATTTTGCAAATCAAAATAGAAATCAAACTTATGTTATTATTTTACAAATCAAAATAGAAATCAAAATTATGTTATTATTTTACAAATCAAAATAGAAATCAAACTTATGTTATTATTTTACAAATCAAAATAGAATTCAAACTTATGTTATTATTTTGCAAATCAAAATAAAAAAATTCCTTTCTTTTATTTTGTTAATCAAAACAAAAACTCAACTTTTCGTTTTATGTTGTGAATCAAAAATAAAGATTTAAACTTTCTTTGGTGAATCAGAATAAAGATTCAATTTTTCATTTTATTTTGTAAAACAAAATAAAGATTCAATTTTTTAGAAGGAAATACGAATAAAATTAGAAATAATAAAGATGAGAACTTTATAGAGATTACATCAGAATTTATAGATCTAAACTAACATGGCTATATCACGACATCACAACACATCTTAACAACCATACAACAATCACAACATCGCAGCTTAGAAATAATAACATACAGATCGTGATTTCATAATTATAATTAATTTAATAAATCCGAATTCTCACCGATATTGAACTCTGAATAGATCCGCTTTGAATTTGGCCAAAAATTAGACTTGCTCAGAATTGTTTCTACTCCGTCTAGAAAAATAGATCTCTAAAATACGATCCTGACGGTCCTGAAATCGTCAAATTTCGAGTTCGAACGAAAGACTTATGATTAATTTAAGATGTAAAACATTTATATTAATTAATTAATTAATTAATTAAGGAAACACCTTTCTTCCTTCTTCTCAGAACACGGCCGCGGTTTTCAAAACTCTGCCCGAAACTAGGTCTGAGAATTACACCCAAACTGTCAGGCTTTGAGGTGATCAGAGGTCACTACGTTCAAGCGCTACGGGAGGCGCACGTGCGCTGGTGAGGTGGGCCCACTCGGTGGTGCCACTGGGTCACGACGGCAGTTTGTTTTGCTGGAGTTTGGCGGCTTGGTTCTCGAGCTACGGGCGATTTGAGGTGGCTTTAACCATATGGATGGGAAGGGAATGAAGAGAGCTTCGGAGTGGTATGAGGAGTGGATTCTAACTCGTAGAGATGGAAGGGAAATTAGAGGGGGAAGGTGCGTGCGTTCATGGCCATTGTTTGGAGTGTGGCGGCTGTGATATACGATGGAAGAAAGGGTTTTGGTATTTTTGGCCATTATTTATATATTTTTAAATGAATTTTTACATTTAGATCCATAACTTTTTAACCGTTCTATTTCCAGTCCTGCAGAAAGTGTCCCTAGCAAATAACCCATGTTTCGGATCCAACGGACCAGGTCCCGTCAGCCCAAATGACTGTCTGTGGCTTGAATTATTTAAATTAATAATTAAATCCGTTATAAATTTAATTCGTTCGTACAAATAAATTCACCGAGGCCACATACGGACTAAGAAAAATCTAGAAAAAAACATATTTGTCTTTGTTATGATGATACGGTCCCAACAAAATTAATTTCGTCGAATTCTGAGACTGTTTGAAAAATGGCTATTTTTCAGTCGATTAAATTTTGACTGAAACCGACAAAACACATTTTCCTTCGCCACGCTCACATATTGATTCGAAAAATTCTAAAAATTGAAACCTAGCGATAATTTGACATTCCGGTTCCAACAAAAGTGGTTTCGTTGAAAACAGAGATCGTTTGAAAATTGACTATTTTCACTTGCTTTAATATTATCAAAAAAAAAGAAAATTTTAATTTCTGCCACATTTTCCCACCAAATTATTTATAATAAAATTTTTAAATTGGTTCGGATTTTCCAGGTCGTTACATCAAGCATTGGTTCAAGATGAAATTTCTCTCACGAGCAGAAGATAACTTATAATGGAGAGGTTCTTGGCGTTGAAGCAGGGGAATTTATCAGTGAAAGAGTACGTCAACAAGTTCAATCAGTTGGCGAGATTCAGCTTAGACTTGGTGAACACACCTGATTAGAAGGCCTTGAGATTCGTTAAAGGTTTGATTGAGCCGCTACATGGGCTGGCTATGACTCACATTCCTATGGGGTCTACCTTCGAGAAATTGGTTGACATGGCATTGATGCATGAAGAGGAAGCCAAAAGCGAGGAAAAAGAGTAAAAGCTGGAAGGACAACAGAACAAGAAAGTGTGGCCCAAAAAGGAAACACAAAAGAAGGATGAAAAGTCTGAAGATAAGAAGGAGAAAAAGTGCTTTACTTGTGGAAGCTTGACTCATCTGAACAAGGATTTCAGAAAGAGGAAGGGCACTTGCTTTAACTGTGGTGAGATGGGACACTTCACTAGGGACTTCCCGAAGAAACGAGGGCAAGGGCAGAGGACAGGACCTACTTCTGGAGGGCAGATGAATGCTCTCGTGGCTGGTGGATATGATAGAGATAGGATAACTTCTGTAGAAGGTTTAATTTCCTTATCTGATTATTGAGTTAAAACTCTTTTTGATTCTGGCATTTTGATTCTGTAATTGAGACTCTGCACTTTAATACTAGTCTTGTTTCTGATCCCGCTATAGTCTCAAACCCCATAAGGATTACGACTCATCTGTTTGTGGTAGGTTAGGGTTTGAGGGTATCTGTGTTGGGCGTTAAGTTGATTATGACGCATACATTCTGGGTTTTGTGGGATATGGTGGGTTTTTATCATGCTTAGTTTCCTAAGAATCATTTGATAATCCGATCTGTACCAGTAGTCTGTAAGTATCTGAATATTTCTGAAAAGGACAGGGTTTTTTACTCGAAGCGTGAAGTAGATTTCTAGTTTTGACATTGTTTAATGGGAGTAATTCTCTAAGTGTCAATCTGATGTTGATTTCAGTCTTCGAGGTTGATACTTAGAGATTTATTCTCTTAACCGATGTCTAATGGGAATAGAACTTTTGTTTTAGTTGTACTTGCTTCTATCACTCGACTGTATCCTGTCGATCGAGTCTTCGACCTTTAGGTAGAAACTAATGGGTGTAAACATGTGTTTGAGACATGTTATGTTTGATGGTTGCAAGTGGATGCAAGTGGTTGCTAGTGGTTGCTCGTGGATGCATATACACACACTAGGCACTAGATCGGCTCAAAAACACTCTCATACTGCATATGGATGTGTGTGCATTTTTCAATTTTTGTGGATGCAAAATGATTGACTCATCACATGGATGTTGCATTTGGATGAGTGGTTATGCACTCATATAGAAATGATGTGCACTAAATAGGATTTCTTGCATACATAACTGGACTCATGGCAATAACATAATTCGCATTGAGGAGGTCAACTGAATCAGTAGACTGCCTGATATTTGCATTAGATAAGAGACATATACACACACTTTTGCATATGTTCATACAACATTAGAAGTTTTCTATGGACAATGGATGCTTGTGGATGATGGTTGAGTAGATGTGTGATTGGATGGTAGGACACATTCTTCTTAACTTGAAGATTTCGGGGACGAATTCCTTTAAGGAGGGGAGAATGTAACACCCCGTATTTTCTGTGAACATAAAAGTAACAAAACAAAGTATACTTAATTTATAAAAGAAGAATTAAGGAAAATGGATTACGACATTTTGTTCGCCTCGGAATTCTGCTTGAGATAGAGTCCGAGTTTGCGTAAACTGGACTCCATATGAAGAAGTTATGGCCTTCAGAAGTTTCAGAAAATTTAAATTAATTAAAACAACTCAGTTTTTAAAATTCGAATTCAAACGCAGAATAGGGTGTGTGGGATTTTTCCCGCCCAGGGGCCAGGTCGACCAGGGGGTCGACCTACCCTATACAGGTCGACCAGGAGGGTCTACCTCCCCCCCACAGGTCGACCTGTTTCAGATCCGAGGCAGATTTGGTTTTTTGTATTTGGACTTGTTTTCTGGACAGATTCTTTGGCTCCTAAGCTATTTAAACACCCCAAACCCCACTTTCTCTCCACACCAAACCATTGTAATGCAATGCTTCTTCAATTCTAACTAAAATAAATCAATGGTGTCTCTACTATATTGAAACCTAAGCTAGAACTACTGCTTATTCTTCTTCCAATCTGAATATGATTAAAAGAAAACAACTACAACCCTTTTTCTTTTAGAATCCAACCAAGGTGAGTACAGTTATTTTCAGATATGAAATTTAATTATGATCTTGACATGGTTATAAATCTAAATTTGAGATTATGCATATTCTTGTTTATCAGATCTGTTTTTCTGTGTAGATCTATATTATTAATATTATAATTACTATTCTGTATCTCTTCCTTCCTTCTGTTCTATAGCCAGACTACCACGAGCCTGAGCCAAATCTCATAAGAGATTGATGCACGAACGCTAAATTTAGGGAAAATAGTGAATGATGCATAATTAGACAAGACTGATTTGTGACTAATTTAAGAAAAGAACATATGTTGTAATTTAAGATCTAGATCTCGGCATACTATATATGATAGTCTGTGATTTGGAAGAAGGAGAATTATTGTGTATATGACTTAGGCGCAAATATTTATATTATAATAGGATAACTATTAAATGTGAATATGCCTAAATGAGGATTTTGGATATTAGGCACACGTTGAAATCAAAGGCTATAATTTGGCATAATTCATATTGTATATCATGATTTGGGGTTATTGGAGAATATTCTGTACTGTGTAGATTTAACTAAAATTTGGGGCATATGTTATATTGTGAATTATGACCATAATTTGGGCATGTAAAATTAGGCTTAATTTTATGATTAAATATGTTAAATTGGCTAATCTGTTGAAACTGAATACGGAAAATTTGGGGTATGAAAATCTGTAGGCTTGATCTAAAATTGAGCAAAACAAGTTAATAGAACTTTGAATAATCTGTTGTAACTTGTTAAGAAGTATAATTTGTTGAATTGGCATAACTAGTCTGATATTGGCATAATATGTGAATGAATACTTTAGCTAAAAATAAGAATGCTGAGACACAAGGTTAGACTCTGTTTGCGGTAGAAGCCTGGCTGGACCCAACCGGCTTAACCAGCAACCGCAAATTGTCAGTCTAATGTGAGAGGTCGTAGGCATAACTAAAAGATGCTTAGACACGAGGTTAGGTCTGGCTTGCGGCAGAAGTCTGCCCGGAACCGCCCGGCACATCCAGCGACCACAAGCTACCGACCTAATGTGAGAGGTCTGTGCATTAGTAATTAATTAATGCAAATCTAGGATAAATATGATGCCTAAAACGTATTGGGTGGATAAGGTTATATCAACTGGGCGGATGAATCTAATAAACCCGTTTCGTAAATCTATAGGCCCAATACAAGGTTAGGTGAAACGATCTGTAAGTCTGTTAATCTGTATATCTGATCCGTTAGACTTTAAGAACTAGTTAATCTGAACTTTGTACATCTGAAATCTGTAAGCAAGTTAATCTGGAATCTGTTAGTCTGGGGACACAAGGTTAGGAGGGGTAATTACTTGTGTCATATGTTGTGTGGGACCCAAATTAGTCAGTAACCCTTTTCTGGTATCAAAACTATGACCCAACACTAGGAGGGGTCCGAGCACGCTTACTAAACTATTTGTAAGAGGTTCACTCTGATAATGGCGAGGGGTGTTGATGGCGCATTCCAACCGGGTCATGTGCGTGCATGGATCCGGTCTGCTCTAAGGATGTAAGACACCATGACATCTGTAAATAGGTCTGTGTCTATAGGTTGCCACTTTAGGGAATGATGCACCTTCTGTGGGGCTAGCATAGCGTATTTATGTATTAGGGAGCCGATCGCTTGGGGTAGAATATAAGGTACACCTAGTTCTGTCTGTTTCTGTTGGTATACCTTCTGTCTCTGTTGGGGTGGTAAAGGCCCATTAGTTGGGGTGGTAAAGTCCCATTATTAGCATTTTGTTTTTGTACCTTCTGTCTCTGTTGGGGTGGTAAAGGCCCATTAGTTGGGTGGTAAAGGCCCATTACTAGCATTCTGTTTCTGTAGAGATTATTCTGCTTCTGTTTCTATTTCGGTTTCAGTTTAGACATTAGGGTAACACCTAATCCTGTTATACTAATTATTAGTGCAGAGAAGTAAGATATAGGTAAGAAGCATATCTTGGTCTATATCATTCTGTTTCTTCTGTTTAACTTAAGCATACCTGCTACTCCTGTTGCTGTAATCTCTTATCCAGCTTTATTTACATATCATGATACTACTATCTGTTTATATGCTGAAAGTTACTGGACTCGCCAGACTTTATGTTTGACCTCGTTTGTTTTCGCCTCTTTTTCTTTCCGTTCCCCCCCAGGTGCTCAGGGTGGAAACATAGGAGCTTCTCTACTTGAAGTGCTTGAAGTATTGCTTCGCTTTGACTCTACCTTCTTATGCCAGTTTATGTTGGGTGTTATGGTTTTAAAATTATGCATTCTGAAGGATTTTGGTATGAGACTGATACTTGTGTACTTGGGTTTTGGTATTGTGACTTTGAAGGATGTAACCAAACTTATTTCTGTTTCTACTGTAATAAAATTATAAAATTTTCAAGTACTACATTACGTATCTATCTTGTAATATTCCGTTCTGTTTACTTATAATGCTTCATGGAAGTTAATGCATTCCCTTTGTGAATGATATTAACGGACATGGGGTGTTACAAGTATACATTTGATATTTTAAATGAATTCTAATAATAAAACGTAATATTTAAGATAATTGAACCCAGTAATTAACAAATAAATTATTAGAAAGGGATTTAATTTAATTATTTTTTACTATGATTATCACATTTTACCTAGTTGTGCGCTATTTACTGTTTAAGTGCTACTGCATGCTATTTTGGTCACACTATTAGATATAATTTATTTGGACACTTAATTCACTTTGATTGTTATGGATAGGTTTTATTTGATTTGTTAATGCTATTACGGATGCTTATATGCTTGTTCAGGAATTTGTATGACTATTGATTGAATGGTTGAATTATTTGCTTAGTTTAGATTAAACGTCATTTACAATCGATCTAGCATTGGGAAATACTTTGTTCGTTGGAGTTTGGGTTGTTTATCGATCGAATGCACATATTAGTGTACATTGATTGAACGCACAAAGATGGCAGACTCGTAAAGATGAGATAAATTCTCGAAGTAGCTTTAAAGCGCATGGTTGGATTCGACGATGGAGTAGTATTGAAGCTTGGCGACGGATTTGAAGATGAAGCAACACTGGAGTTTGTTGGCCAATCTAAAGATGGAGGAAGGACTTGGCCATGAGTTGGATTTCGCAATGAATGTTGGAAGTCTTCCTTAGATGAGTATTTAACAAATTTTGGTTAGATACACGATTCGGGCAGTTGTTATCCACTAATATCTGTAACATCTCGGATTATTAGTGGCCAAATAATTTATTTATTTAATTAACAAAACATTGATTAGGCTACTTAAACAACTAAATTCAATAATCTTGAGTATTTAATTAATATAATTAGTGAAGTAGTAAATTTAATTCTGAAATAATTGAAAATTAAGTAAAATTGAAATATAATGTGAATTGGACATTTTAAAAGAGTTAATTAAGTTCAGATTTGGACTATAATAAAGGATTTATTTATTAAACGAAGCTTGATCCTATTATTGTAATTTACTTAAAAACGAGCTCGCCGCGTTACGGTAGTTCGTAGTTTTACGATTTGAACTTCAATTGAGTATACTGGATCCAATATAAGTCGGAATTCTTTGAGATAAGAACATTCTTGATCTATTGGATTATAATTTTCTACTAAAAGAAAAAATTGAGATTTTATCTTGTAGATTTTGAGTTATGTCAAAACCTAATTTTCAGAAAAATCATGGTTTAATTGTTTATGAACTATAATGGTTTATTAAGGATTTTTAATTGGTTATCAATTTAACTTGAAATTTGAAATCTTAAGCTTAGATTCTGAATTAGTTTATTTTGAAGCAATATTAAATTCTATTTGAGTATACATATACGGTAATAGTAAATTATTTTTATTGGATTAAATTGTTTGAAATTGATTTATGTTTTATTAATTTTATTTAACAATAAAAAATAGTCATTTTTCAAGCGACCTCGGATTTCAACGAAACGAATTTTATTAAATCCGTAATGGCTAATTGTTGCTAATTTTCAAGTTTGTCAATATGACTTATTATGTGAGCATGCACAAAATAAACGCGAATTGGTTAATGATTTAATATTCAAAATAGCATTGTTTTTGCAAATGGACTCGGATTTTGACGAAACAAGTTTCTTTGGGTTCGGAATGTCAAACTATACCAGGATGTCAGTTTTTATTGCAATTGGATTTCATGTGTAATCATACGAATAAAGAAATATCGAACACAAACAATGATAGGATTAAATTAATAAAATACTCAAATAAAAATAATAATTACCTACCTTATATAACATCGCTTACAATCCCTAACCATTATACACCTTCCTCCGTGGTCAACACACTTACACCAAATAAAAATCGTGAGTTATAAAATCAATTTCAAGTCATATAAAAATATATAAGTTACAAAACATACATATTTGGATTCCTGAAAAGCTGATTTTCAACCTCATATAAATTTCCAGGGGCTCAAGCATCTTTTTTAGTCGTTGTCGCGCTTACACCATGACATAGGGTTCATGAATTCGAGAAATAGAAGCATCAATTTGTGATTTGGGTATTGTTTTTGGATTTGTGAGGTGAAATAGCACTTATGTGCAAAGTTTTGGGTGATTCGGTGGTTATAGGTGTCGTGGTTTTCTACTATAACCGTGTGAAGCTTGGTTTCGACGCGCTTTGCTGTAGGGAAGCGAGTTGAGGGAGTTCGGGTTGGAGTGGAAGTGTAAGGACCCGTAACTTCCCCGTGAAGGAAAGCACGAATACTTTGAGAACAACACACAATAGGACGCATACGGAAGAACATTTCATTGTTATTACAACAATTCCATCAGATACAAGAATATACAGAGTATAAATGAATAAATTACATTCGATAAATATCAGAGATTACAATAAATTACATAGCAGCGGAAAATAATACAAAAGCACAACAGAAAGTGATACACGGATACAGAGCTTTCCGAGCATCGTTCCAGCTGTATATCAGGAACCTGTGAATATAAATCTGCAAAACCAAAACTACTAGCTGCCCGTGCGGAAAATAGGGGCACCCAGAGTTCAGGTTAAAACAATAAACTCCAGGTCAGTCATGTGACTGGTGTGAGAACTAAAACAGTTATTTAAAACTTTACTTTCAAGATAGTAATTCAAGGGACCACGCCGTATAACACGGAACGGGTTTCCTCCCAAGAATACTAGTGCATATAACAAAACAGCGCAATGCTCTTTGGAAAAATGAAGCTATTATAAGACCCAGGTCCCATCACACAATGCAACGCAAGCCGGAGGATAGGGTTTTCCCTTATAATAGCCAAACATGCTTGGTACGTTTAAAACAAATCATTTGATACTATAATAAGCGTATAGTGTCAAAACAATTTCAATCATAAATATAAATCATAGACGGCATGGGTACCATATATCATGTCGCCATACTAGTTCTACAATCAAAACCGCAATATCACGTATTGGAAATTGGATTTCCATCATGAGTCGAGGCAAGGGGCAAGCTCCTCTCCGCGTTCGAGACACTCTAGCAAATGCCTCGGGACCGCACACAGCAATCCCTGGATCCTCCAAGGCCGGTCCTCTCTTACTTTTGAGGATTGGCAATTCCTGAACACACGTTTCCCGGTCCTTACAGACCTATATCCGAGGCGCCTCGTATCCAACAACCACACAGGTGAAAAGTATATAAATGTCAGGGCTGGTAGGTCACTGACACCACCCTAGCTAGAAAGAAACGTCGTGCACTCCTTGGGTCCGTATCCCGTTTTTAACTCATACCGAGGTGTGAGGCTCGCGAATTCATGTTATACACAAAGCTACGCCACACAGGCCGTGCTTTGATCATCAACCACAAGACTTTGCTTTTCAACAGAAGCCTTGATCAATTGCCACTTACGCGTGCCACATTGGCAATTCACTCCATGCGACTGATGTCCATCAATATACAACCTCTGAGCTCGTACGTCTCAGAGAAGGGCGTTAAGCAAGAGAATAAATTCTCTACCGCCAAACAGATGTATATTTAATAAAGATCAATCAACACAGAATAAAATCCAATGTCAGACACACAATCCATTTACAAGTTCGTTCTGGGTCTGAACGAAACCGGAGGCACTTTCCTCGCATATCCATCCATCTCCAAGTACGTCTGGACGATCACCAACTGATTCCCTCATCCTGGGTGTACAGCCCAATCAAGATCATCAGTAATCACCCAAACGATGTGAAGACTTCCGGTCTTCAACCACCGTCTTCATCTTCGACATCTCGTCGAATCGGTTATTCAGAATGGGTATAAACCTGGCCTTCCTGAATAACCCACGCATATAATAAACGAATGTTACACAAGCACAACAAACGCCTCATTCCAATTCAGAATATTCTTTTATTCACAAAATCACATTCTTAGGGAAAGGTTCCCATTAATTTTATCCAAGATAAATTCTTCTAAATTTATTCTTTAATCCTCCTTTGGATATCATTTCAAACTAGTCGAGATTAACGAACCACACCGAAGTAATTATTTATTTTATTTCCCAATCCCAACCTATATATCCCATGGAGGAAACTGGTAATACTCCACATCTAACACCACGGTGTTATCGGTAAAATTAATTACCATTTCACGTTCAAATCTAATTAAAGATTTAACTATCGCTTTGGAGCAAAACTGGTGGTACTCCATCCCCGATCACTTTTCCAGATTTGATAATTTAAATTATCAATTCACATTTTAATCTAATTAAAGATTCATTAAAACTCCACTTAGTTTTAATCTTTTCAAAAATCAATATCCTGCCTTTAACTGGGTTAAAGAACCAATGTCATCAAAAACACGATTCACGACAAACCAAATCACATTTGATATTAAATACAAGGCTCTGAATAGAAAATATATCGGCTTATATTCAATATCAAATTCTGAAACTAACAAATATCGTATTGGAAATAACGATATATAATATATCTTTCAAATTCCCCAAAACAATATCTGTATAGTCACGAAATCCAACATCGAAATATTCCGAAGATAATTTCGATTCAACTCCACTTCCACTTCACCTATTGGGAATATTGATTATTTTTAAAATCACTTTCAAATTCAATTTATTTGTTTCAAAAATAAAATGGTTTTAATCCTAGTTCAAAACTAGTTCATTTCGATAAAAATCTATTTTTATCATTTCGAATGTGGAATTTTTCAACCCAATTTTTCCCAAATCATTTCTTATGATTTTACACAAATTATAGATATTTTTGATAATTTTATCAAGGCCCGTACAGTCGATTTCCATCTACGGCCATCGAACTGCACTTACAGCGACCTTTTCTGAAATTGATTTGGACATAATTCCAAATCCAACCGTTAGATTTCAAATTTCTAATATTCATTGGAAAGCTCTTTTCGATACGAACCCAACGGTTCCGGTTTTAGGAGAATCCGACGGTCGGATCTCCCGCAATGTCCGTTTGAAATAAATGGTCGAAATTCACGAACTGCCGCGGCGCGGCGCGTTCTATTCAGGCCATTATATATATATAATATATATATTATATATATTTCGTCGATTTCCTTTTAAAACGTATTTTATAAATCGTTTTAAATTCGTTTTCAAAACCATTTCAACACTACATTCAATTTCAGATCGATTTGATTTCAATTCAATTCGAATTCAATTCAATTTCACTTTAATTTTATTTGAATTCATTTCTATTTTATTCGAATTCAAATTCACTTTCTATTCAATTCAAATTCTAATTCGTTTTCTATTCAATTCGATTCGAGTTCATTTTCTATTCAATTCGAATCGAATTCATTTTATATTCGATTCGAATTCATTTCAAATTGATTCAATAAAATTTTAATTTCAATTTTATTCTAATTCAATTTGAATTTCATTTCAAAATATTAGATTTTGAAATCACTTTTCCATATTCATTATAAAACGAATAAAATCGATATAAATATCGTTCGCGTCTAAATAACGCATCTCTACTCAACACGGCTTTATATTTTTCAAAACTTCTTTATTCTATCCAACAAATGAATATTTATCCCATTCAACACATGAATCTATATTTCTTTCAACACATGACTAATCTCAACACATGAGTACTGTCAACACATCACTATTTTTGTTATGTAAAATATTTTATAAAACTAAGGTATCTATCGTTTGATTTTCAATTAGACTCCTACTGGGAAGTAGTTCTAATTTTAAATATGATAAAGATGTAAATTTCATTGTATAAAATATTTCACTCAACACCTGGACATCGTCAACACATGACTATTTTTATATTCAACACATGAATTTTCTTTTATAATATTTATTATTTTCCCGATTGGAATGAGGCCCAATCAATCACCATATAATGTTAATTATACGGATTTCCATACAACACATGTATATAATAGCATTGAAAAATAATCAACCATCAACCAAAGTGCACTACACTGTATAAGCATCAAATATAGATATCTAACGCTTATAACAGCCTGTCAATCAATCGATCGACATATTTAATCAATCAGGATGAGTGAACTTCAAATTTCATCCCAACACCCGTGTGGGGTTTCAAACAATCAAACACAGATTTTATTTGTGCAGTTGGGTGATGTGTAAAATTTATCATCCCAATCAATATCAGTCAAATCAGTGTATATAAACAAATCGGCCGATTTGTTTATAAATATTCGTTTATTCATTTTCACGTTAAAAATTATATTTTTAACGATAAAACAATTTATTTTAACACATGAATTTCTATTCAGTTCATTTATTCAATAAAATGATATTTTTATTTTTCTAACATATTTTAGAAAATTTCGGCGGCATAACGGCACGATACTAGAAACGGGACGAGGCCTAGCCTTATCCCCGGTCTAGTGAAGGCCCACGCCATTCACACATCAATCAAAATCCCCAAACAACCAAATTCAAATCACATCATATAACTAATCTATGCAACCAAACAAACAAGTCCATGGTCTGTGGACGATTGTGCCGGGTGCTACTAAGCACCGTCTGCATCCTAGTATATATATATATATAACTAGAAAATGAAATTGAAAGGTGAGAAATTCTCACCAAAAGCTATCCAACTTCACGACACTTCATTGATAGAAATCTTCATCGTTATCCCATCTTCGCCATCTCCGTTGCCCGTAGTCACTATGTATATAAAAATCACATTTTTATATTTTGATGTCTTTAAAATAAAAGCCACATTTTTATTTCGCTATTCAATATATAAAAATCATATTTTTATTTTGCTATTCTATATATAAAAATCCCATTCAAAATATAGATTTCACCTTCATATAAAAATAAAGTTTTCTCCTTTCTAAAAATAAAGTTTTCTCCTTTCATCACTATAAAAATTCCGTCTTTTCACTTTTTTAAAAATATCGTCTTTATTTTGCTTCCTATATAAAGATGATATTTTTAATATTCCTATCATGTAAAAATTATATTTTCACTTCTCTACATAAACAAAAATCATATTTTTATATCATCTATATAGTAAAGACTATATTTTTAATACTTTAAAAATATAAAAATCATATTTTTATTACTTTAAAAATATAAAGATCATATTTTTATCTTTCTACAATATAAAAGATTATATTTTTACTATTTTAAAAATATAAAAAATCATATCTTTATAATCGCTATATAGTAAAGACTATATTTTTAATACTTTAAAAATATAAAAATCATATTTCGAAATCGTTTTCTAACTAAAAATTTAACCTTTCTTTACTAAAAATCACATTTCTACGTTGTTGTTCATAGGGTAAAACCCATATTTTTCTACTTTATCTTCATAAATAATTAACCTAAACAACTAAATAAACTAAAAATAAAAATAAAAGAAAACTTACATTAAATCGGATTTTCCAAGGGCGGGGGGGTCTTCTCCGTTCGTCAGTGGCTGAGGGGAGGGGGGGAAACTCGTGGCGGAGGCGCCTGGCGGAGTTGGACTGTCGGTGGTGGGTCTCCGGTCTAGGGCGGCGCGATTTTCTAAAGGGGATCGGGGCTGTTTGCGTCGATCGCAGGAGGGGAGGGGGTTTGATTTGGGAAGGAGGAGGAAGGGCAGGGGGGTCCGGCCGTGGGTGGTGGTGGCGCCGTCGAGCGCGTCGCTCAGTCGAGGGGGGGCGACGGGAAAGCATTAGGGTGTTTTTTTTTCTTTGTAGAACTGAATCGAGAAAAGAAAAGGAAGGGGGGCCATCGGTTATAAGGGGAGGAAGGGGGTTTTCTTTTTTATTTATTTTTATTTATTATTTTATTATTTTTAAAAGTTGACTTTTACATACGTCATCAAAACGAGGCCCACCACCTGTCGTCCATAGCGTTTAACCCCCATTCCGAACACAATGGGATATGTATCGTCAGCTGATTCGGCTGTTACAATCAGTTTCCGTTAAATTTACATTTAAATCACTATATTGAATTTTAAACGTACATTTCAAATTACCGGGGTCACATACTAACTTTAAAAATTGCAGAAAAATATTTTCTAGCCTCGTATTGACGATACGGTCCTAACAAAACTAATTTCGTCGAATTCTGAGACTGTTAGAAAAATGGCTATTTTCCAGTCGATTAAAATCAACTGAAACTGGTCAAACGCGTTTTCCTTTGCCACGCTCACATATTGATTCGAACAATTATGAAATTTGGAATCTAACAATAATTTGACACTGCGGATCCAACAAAAGTGGTTTCGTCGAAATCCGAGGTCGTTTGCAAAATTTCCATTTTTAAGGGCCTGAATTCCATAGCGACTATTCAGAATTTTCAACTGGACATATCTTTTGATTCCCGCTATGAAATCTTGATCTTTCGGATTCGTTGGAAAGATATTCACTATTAGATTCCATTATATTTGGTTTCACTAAAATCCGGATTGTTTTGCACCCGGTACATTCAATTGAAGTTTGAAATCGAATTATCGAACTACCGCGCCATTTTCAATTCTATTTATAATTATATATAAATATTTATATTCTAACGACGACGTATATAATATATACGTTGAATTCTATTCAAAATAAATTTTCTCGTCGATATTATTTAAAATAATTCATTTTAAATAATCAAAATTCGCTAAAATCGCCAAAATAAAATTTTTAAACTGGCCCAGATTTTCGGGTTGTTACAATCTCCCCCACTTAAAACTTTTCGTCCCCGAAAAGGAACAAAGTCGAAAGTGGTTTGATTATTCAAATCTACGCTCGATCTGGCTTCCATTCTCCAACTTTTCAGTTTCTGAGAATTTTCAAATTTTCAAAAATTTGGCTAACACCCTAAATTTTCGAAAAATTTCGCCATAACCTCCCCTGCACCGGGAGCATCGGGGAATTTCAAATAGCTTCCCCGGTCCTTCTAATCTCAAAAAGAAAAAGAAAAAGCCAAGCGGCTAGCCAATAGGCTCATAAAATCATCATCACCCAAACAAAACAGTAAATTATGTAGTAAACATGTACCTATTTGTCGGGCAAACAAATTTTATTCTTCGGCTCTAGCCTCCTTGCTATGACCTGTTCAATGTAAGTATATGTATATGCAAGCAAATGCGACCAATTCTCAATACAATCCAATATTTGATACAATTAGGCTAATTGGTTCAAAATTAGCAAACAACTAAACAAACACTCAAACATCAATCAATTAGTGGATTAGAGTTTCAAATTCATAATTTTGATATATACAAAAATCATGTTTTTGATGCCAATTCACAACAATGTGTTCTAGCTATATAAGTTTTGGTTCTCACACCAGTCTAATGGAAATATATAGATATCACACCTTCGAAACACGAACATAAATACTGATGATGTGGCCACATCATCAGAATTATCCCCGGGTGTCTAGAATGTGATTCTATATCTATCCAGTATATTAAAACTTTGACTATACATTCATGACGCGTATACGCGAAATCTATATATACTCGATTGTCCATATTCAAAATAAATAAATATTCAAATACGTATAAAACGATTAAAATTGTAAAACAAAATTGTTTTCATTTGAAAAATATACTCTTCACACTCGTTCTAGGATACTACTGATCCTATCTCTAACGAGTCATTCTAATTGGATATTACTAATCCAATATCTGATGAATTCTTTCGTATGGTTCTAATGTGTCTTGTTCTCGAGCTCTGTAAACCAAGGCTCTGATACCAACTGTAAGGACCCGTAACTTCCCCGTGAAGGAAAGCACGAATACTTTAAGAACAACACACAATAGGACGCATACGGAAGAACATTTCATTGTTATTACAACAATTCCATCAGATACAAGAATATACAGAGTATAAATGAATAAATTACATTCGATAAATATCAGAGATTACAATAAATTACATAGCAGCGGAAAATAATACAAAAGCACAACTGAAAGTGATACACGGATACAGAGCTTTCCGAGCATCGTTCCAGCTGTATATCAGGAACCTGTGAATATAAATCTGCAAAACCAAAACTACTAGCTGCCCGTGCGGAAAATAGGGGCACCCAGAGTTTAGGTTAAAACAATAAACTCCAGGTCAGTCATGTGACTGGTGTGAGAACTAAAACAGTTATTTAAAACTTTACTTTCAAGATAGTAATTCAAGGGACCACGCCGTATAACACGGAACGGGTTTCCTCCCAAGAATACTAGTGCATATAACAAAACAGCGCAATGCTCTTTGGAAAAATGAAGCTATTATAAGACCCAGGTCCCATCACACAATGCAACGCAAGCCGGAGGATAGGGTTTTCCCTTATAATAGCCAAACATGCTTGGTACGTTTAAAACAAATCATTTGATACTATAATAAGCGTATAGTGTCAAAACAATTTCAATCATAAATATAAATCATAGACGGCATGGGTACCATATATCATGTCGCCATACTAGTTCTACAATTAAAACCGCAATATCACGTATTGGAAATTGGATTTCCATCATGAGTCGAGGCAAGGGGCAAGCTCCTCTCCGCGTTCGAGACACTCTAGCAAATGCCTCGGGACCGCACACAGCAATCCCTGGATCCTCCAAGGCCGGTCCTCTCTTACTTTTGAGGATTGGCAATTCTTGAACACACGTTTCCCGGTCCTTACAGACCTATATCCGAGGCGCCTCGTATCCAACAACCACACAGGTGAAAAGTATATAAATGTCAGGGCTGGTAGGTCACTGACACCGCCCTAGCTAGAAAGAAACGTCGTGCACTCCTTGGGTCCGTATCCCGTTTTTAACTCATACCGAGGTGTGAGGCTCGCGAATTCACGTTATACACAAAGCTACGTCACACAGGCCGTGCTTTGATCATCAACCACAAGACTTTGCTTTTCAACAGAAGCCTTGATCAATTGCCACTTACGCGTGCCACATTGGCAATTCACTCCATGCGACTGATGTCCATCAGTATACAACCTTTGAGCTCGTACGTCTCAGAGAAGGGCGTTAAGCAAGAGAATAAATTCTCTGCCGCCAAACAGATGTATATTTAATAAAGATCAATCAACACAGAATAAAATCCAATGTCAGACACACAATCCATTTACAAGTTCGTTCTGGGTCTGAACGAAACCGGAGGCACTTTCCTCGCATATCCATCCATCTCCAAGTACGTCTGGACGATCACCAACTGATTCCCTCATCCTGGGTGTACGGCCCAATCAAGATCATCAGTAATCACCCAAACGATGTGAAGACTTCCGGTCTTCAACCACCGTCTTCATCTTCGACATCTCGTCGAATCGGTTATTCAGAATGGGTATAAACCCGGCCTTTCTGAATAACCCACGTATATAATAAACGAATGTTACACAAGCACAACAAACGCCTCATTCCAATTCAGAATATTCTTTTATTCACAAAATCACATTCTTAGGGAAAGGTTCCCATTAATTTTATCAAAGATAAATTCTTCTAAATTTATTCTTTAATCCTCCTTTGGATATCATTTCAAACTAGTCGGGATTAACGAACCACACCGAAGTAATTATTTATTTTATTTCCCAATCCCAACCTATATATCCCATGGAGGAAACTGGTAATACTCCACATCTAACACCACGGTGTTATCGGTAAAATTAATTACCATTTCACGTTCAAATCTAATTAAAGATTTAACTATCGCTTTGGAGCAAAACTGGTGGTACTCCATCCCCGATCACTTTTCCAGATTTGATAATTTAAATTATCAATTCACATTTTAATCTAATTAAAGATTCATTAAAACTCCACTTAGTTTTAATCTTTTCAAAAATCAATATCCTGCCTTTAACTGGGTTAAAGAACCAATGTCATCAAAAACACGATTCACGACAAACCAAATCACATTTGATATTAAATACAAGGCTCTGAATAGAAAATATATCGGCTTATATTCAATATCAAATTCTGAAACTAACAAATATCGTATTGGAAATAACGATATATAATATATCTTTCAAATTCCCCAAAACAATATCTGTATAGTCACGAAATCCAACATCGAAATATTCCGAAGATAATTTCGATTCAACTCCACTTCCACTTCACCTATTGGGAATATTGATTATTTTTAAAATCACTTTCAAATTCAATTTATTTGTTTCAAAAATAAATTGGTTTTAATCCTAGTTCAAAACTAGTTCATTTCGATAAAAATCTATTTTTATCATTTCGAATGTGGAATTTTTCAACCCAATTTTTTCCAAATCATTTCTTATGATTTTACACAAATTATAGATATTTTTGATAATTTTATCAAGGCCCGTACAGTCGATTTCCATCTACGGCCATCGAACTGCACTTACAGCGACCTTTTCTGAAATTGATTTGGACATAATTCCAAATCCAACCGTTAGATTTCAAATTTCTAATATTCATTGGAAAGCTCTTTTCGATACGAACCCAACGGTTCCGGTTTTAGGAGAATCCGACGGTCGGATCTCCCGCAATGTCCGTTTGAAATAAATGGTCGAAATTCACGAACTGCCGCGGCGCGGCGCGTTCTATTCAGGCCATTATATATATATATATATATATAATATATTATATATATTTCGTCGATTTCCTTTTAAAACGTATTTTATAAATCGTTTTAAATTCGTTTTCAAAACCATTTCAACACTACATTCAATTTCAGATCGATTTGATTTCAATTCAATTCGAATTCAATTCAATTTCACTTTAATTTTATTTGAATTCATTTCTATTTTATTCGAATTCAAATTCACTTTCTATTCAATTCAAATTCTAATTCGTTTTCTATTCAATTCGATTCGAGTTCATTTTCTATTCAATTCGAATCGAATTCATTTTATATTCGATTCGAATTCATTTCAAATTGATTCAATAAAATTTTAATTTCAATTTTATTCTAATTCAATTTGAATTTCATTTCAAAATATTAGATTTTGAAATCACTTTTCCATATTCATTATAAAACGAATAAAATCGATATAAATATCGTTCGCGTCTAAATAACGCATCTCTACTCAACACGGCTTTATATTTTTCAAAACTTCTTTATTCTATCCAACAAATGAATATTTATCCCATTCAACACATGAATCTATATTTCTTTCAACACACGACTAATCTCAACACATGAGTACTGTCAACACATCACTATTTTTGTTATGTAAAATATTTTATAAAACTAAGGTATCTATCGTTTGATTTTCAATTAGACTCCTACTGAGAAGTAGTTCTAATTTTAAATATGATAAAGATGTAAATTTCATTGTATAAAATATTTCACTCAACACCTGGACATCGTCAACACATGACTATTTTTATATTCAACACATGAATTTTCTTTTATAATATTTATTATTTTCCCGATTGGAATGAGGCCCAATCAATCACCATATAATGTTAATTATACGGATTTCCATACAACACATGTATATAATAGCATTGAAAAATAATCAACCATCAACCAAAGTGCACTACACTGTATAAGCATCAAATATAGATATCTAACGCTTATAACAGCCTGTCAATCAATCGATCGACATATTTAATCAATCAGGATGAGTGAACTTCAAATTTCATCCCAACACCCGTGTGGGGTTTCAAACAATCAAACACAGATTTTATTTGTGCAGTTGGGTGATATGTAAAATTTATCATCCCAATCAATATCAGTCAAATCAGTGTATATAAACAAATCGGTCGATTTGTTTATAAATATTCGTTTATTCATTTTCACGTTAAAAATTATATTTTTAACGATAAAACAATTTATTTTAACACATGAATTTCTATTCAGTTCATTTATTCAATAAAATGATATTTTTATTTTTCTAACATATTTTAGAAAATTTCGGCGGCATAACGGCACGATACTAGAAACGGGACGAGGCCTAGCCTTATCCCTGGTCTAGTGAAGGCCCACGCTATTCACACATCAATCAAAATCACCAAACAACCAAATTCAAATCACATCATATAACTAATCTATGCAACCAAACAAACAAGTCCATGGTCTGTGGACGATTGTGTCGGGTGCTACTAAGCACCGTCTGCATCCTAGTATATATATATATAACTAGAAAAAGAAATTGAAAGGTGAGAAATTCTCACCAAAAGCTATCCAACTTCACGACACTTCATTGATAGAAATCTTCATCGTTATCCCATCTTCGCCATCTCCGTTGCCCGTAGTCACTATGTATATAAAAATCACATTTTTATATTTTGATGTCTTTAAAATAAAAGCCACATTTTTATTTCGCTATTCAATATATAAAAATCATATTTTTATTTTGCTATTCTATATATAAAAATCCCATTCAAAATATAGATTTCGCTTCATATAAAAATAAAGTTTTCTCCTTTCTAAAAATAAAGTTTTCGCCTTTCATCACTATAAAAATTCCGTCTTTTCACTTTTTTAAAAATATCGTCTTTATTTTGCTTCCTATATAAAGATGATATTTTTAATATTCCTATCTTGTAAAAATTATATTTTCACTTCTCTACATAAACAAAAATCATATTTTTATATCATCTATATAGTAAAGACTATATTTTTAATACTTTAAAAATATAAAAATCATATTTTTATTACTTTAAAAATATAAAGATTATATTTTTATCTTTCTACAATATAAAAGATTATATTTTTACTATTTTAAAAATATAAAAAATCATATCTTTATAATCGCTATATAGTAAAGACTATATTTTTAATACTTTAAAAATATAAAAATCATATTTCGAAATCGTTTTCTAACTAAAAATTTAACCTTTCTTTACTAAAAATCACATTTCTACGTTGTTGTTCATAGGGTAAAACCCATATTTTTCTACTTTATCTTCATAAATAATTAACCTAAACAACTAAATAAACTAAAAATAAAAATAAAAGAAAACTTACATTAAATCGGATTTTCCAAGGGCGGGGGGGTCTTCTCCGTTCGTCAGTGGCTGACGGGAGGGGGGAAACTCGTGGCGGAGGCGCCTGGCGGAGTTGGACTGTCGGTGGTGGGTCTCCGGTCTAGGGCGGCGCGATTTTCTAAAGGGGATCGGGGCTGTTTGCGTCGATCGCAGGAGGGGAGGGGGTTTAATTTGGGAAGGAGGAGGAAGGGCAGGGGGGTCCGGCCGTGGGTGGTGGTGGCGCCATCGAGCGCGGCGCTCAGTCGAGGGGGGGGGGCGACGGGAAAGCATTAGGGTGTTTTTTTTTTCTTTGTAAAACTGAATCGAGAAAAGAAAAGGAAGGGGGGGGGCATCGGTTATAAGGGAGGAAGGGGGTTTTCTTTTTTATTTATTTTTATTTATTATTTTATTATTTTTAAAAGTTGACTTTTACATACGTCATCAAAACGAGGCCCACCACCTGTCGTCCATAGCGTTTAACCCCCATTCCGAACACAATGGGATATGTATCGTCAGCTGATTCGGCTGTTACAATCAGTTTCCGTTAAATTTACATTTAAATCACTATATTGAATTTTAAACGTACATTTCAAATTCCCGGGGTCACATACTAACTTTAAAAATTGCAGAAAAATATTTTCTAGCTTCGTATTGACGATACGGTCCTAACAAAACTAATTTCGTCGAATTCTGAGACTGTTAGAAAAATGGCTATTTTCCAGTCGATTAAAATCAACTGAAACTGGTCAAACGCGTTTTCCTTTGCCACGCTCACATATTGATTCGAACAATTATGAAATTTGGAATCTAACAATAATTTGACACTGCGGATCCAACAAAAGTGGTTTCGTCGAAATCCGAGGTCGTTTGCAAAATTTCCATTTTTAAGGGCCTGAATTCCATAGCGACTATTCAGAATTTTCAACTGGACATATCTTTTGATTCCCGCTATGAAATCTTGATCTTTCGGATTCGTTGGAAAGATATTCACTATTAGATTCCATTATTTTTGGTTTCACTAAAATCCGGATTGTTTTGCACCCGGTACATTCAATTCAAGTTTGAAATCGAATTATCGAACTACCGCGCCATTTTCAATTCTATTTATAATTATATATAAATATTTATATTCTAACGACGACGTATATAATATATACGTTGAATTCTATTCAAAATAAATTTTCTCATCGATATTATTTAAAATAATTCATTTTAAATAATCAAAATTCGCTAAAATCGCCAAAATAAAAATTTTAAACTGGCCCAGATTTTCGGGATGTTACAGGAAGAGGATTCAAGGAGATGAATTTTGGTGAAATCGATTTGAAATTCCATGAAGACATAAAGGAGAGAGGATCGAAGAAAGCACGACCATGGTATGAGGAGCTTTTGTGTTCGAACCTGGGTATAACGCGGAGGAAGAAGAGATGATTAAAGGGAAAAAGTAATTAAGGTTTATTATATTATAATTAATTTAAGTTAATGACCATTAATTCGAACAAACTTATAATATGTGTATTTCGTTTATACGTTATCAGAATTGGAAGAAACAAGATCCATTGGGATCATATGGAGGAATATTACAAGTTCGTGATGCCTTAGAATGGACCGGAGCAAGTTAAATTTTTGTTTAAATTTAAACGCGATGCTGAATTGTCGATCAAACGGCAGGTGAGTTGTCAACTCATACTTTCTGGAATATATTTATATCATATCATGTTATAAATATTTATTGTTTAATTGATATTTATTTATATGATATGATTGGCTGATTGTATGGATGATTGCTTGTTATTGTTTGGATTAATTGTTGTTTATTTCTTGTATTGTTTGGTTATGATTATAAAGTCCCGTCTATGAACGATTAAACCCTGAGATTATCTGCTTTTAAGCAGAAGATTCATTTTTAAATGAATTTGTTGAATTGTCTATTTTATATGCATATATAAATTGTTATATTAACTATGATGTAGGGAGAAACAAGTTGGAGGGATCAAACTAGATTCCTTAAATATTTTAATATTATTTGCTTTCATATTATTATTATATGAATTGTTTAACCAATCTGCTTGGATGATGATTTGGTTATTGATGGTTGAATTGGAATTCAACACTGGTGTTATCAATTAATAAACAGTATTGATTAAGTGATTGGCAGTGAATGACCAAAAAATCCATCTTTTTAAAGAGTTGATTTACCATTAGGTGAACTGACTGAATGAAGTTATAAAATTTATTTTATAACTAAAGTCAAATTTTGAAATCTATTTTATATAAATTATTTTAAATAAAAATTTTATTAAAAAGAAAATCAATATTTATTATTTAATTTTATAATTAATTATAAAATGATTTATTATGACAAAATCTTATATTTTAAATAAGAGTTTATATGCAAGTAAGTCTGAAATTAACCTAAGGGTTAATAATTTGAAGTAATCGTTCCCAAGAAATAATTTAGTGGAATTATATTAAATTAATTAAGTTATTAACTAATTTAAGAAGAAGGATTAGTGAATATTAGTTAACAAGTTGACTAAGTCAAACTATGAAGATTAAGATTGATTTGTTTTCAATTAATCTAATCGGAATGGTTTTGACAAATAGTTATTCAAATTTAATGAATGTTCTTAAAAGTTAATTAATCTTTATGTAAATGTGTTTAAAGGTAATTATCGAGTTGTTTATAAAGTAAATTGTTATGTTAAATAGCCTTTTAAAAGGAAATTAACTATTCTATCTTTAGTTAATAAAGAAACTAACTACTTCTGTTTTGATTAATAATGAAGTAAACTACTTTTACTTTAATTTATGTTGAAGTTAATTATTATTATTCAATTAATATTAATTATAGGGATTACCTTTTCGAAATCATTTAAGAAGGTAATTAAGTTTGTAATAAGAATTTAGTTGAATCTGGTTAAGGGTTTGTTAAGGAATATGGAAATAAATCCACTTTTTATAAACAAGTTATAAAAGGGATTTGAACCTAAGACGGTAATTATAAATAAGTGTTTACTTAATAAAGAAATTAAGTACGAAGATTTTCAAGAACGAAAAGGAAATTACTTACAAAGTTGGTTAAAGGATTTGGTAAATGAATTTTAGTAATAAAATACAAATTAAGTTTTATAATAAAACGCTTAATGGTTTTTGGTGAAGATTTGATAAATGGATTGTGTAATCAATCCAAGTTGTAAACGAATTATACTAAAGAGATTTTTAAGGCTAAAGGTTAATGTATAATAAGAGTTTACTTAATATTATTATTAAAAAAAGATATTTTTCAGTTGTAAGTAATGGTTTGTAAAACCATATTTAAATGAAATCAATATGATATTATTGTTAATATCAGTTTTTGAGTTGCAAACTTCTATCTATCTTAAGATAAGAATGTTGTCGATCAAGGTCTGGGAGGTAAATAAAATACCCTAACTTGAACGACTTCAGGATTATTTGAGAATGATATTAGTTTGTAATGGTAAAGATGTAGGAAATAATTTACTATTTCCATAAGGGAAATAATGTAACTTATTTGCAAGGTTTAAGAAATATAATAAAACTATTGGGTTTTTCCATAAACAATGAATTATTTAACATTGTTGGCCCAAATATGAAATGTGACTCTATACTTATATCATTTAATTAAGTATATGAAACTATTTTCTAAGTAATGAAAATAGTAGGGTTTTGTGAATACACTTATTCTATGAAATAAGTTAAAAGATAAAGATTTTGAAGAAATGAAACGAGACGTTATAAGATTTTGGAAACAGAAATGGAAGTTGGAAATACAATTATTATTTCCATGATCACTATTGTAAACTTTAATCTTTAAAGTTTTGAAGTTAAATAAAAGCAGTTGGGATTATATAATAAAGAATGTCGTTTGACATTGCTTTGGCTCGTATAAGAATTGATAATTATATAGAGATATTCTCAAAGTAAGGGAAATAAAAAGGGGTTTTGTGAATAAATAGCGATATTTCTAAAGCAAAGGAAATAATAAAATGGTTTTTTTGTGAAAATATAAAAATATTTTCGAGATAAAGAAAATAAAGAAGTAAGTTTTATGAATGCGCCTATTATAAAAAGGGGTAAGTGAGTAGATATGTTTTCAAAATAATGAAAACAAAAGAGATTTGTTGAGATAAGTAAATTGAATCAATTTTAAATTAATGAAACGGTTTTTATTGAATAATTTTAATAAAAGGGCCTGAGCTGCTAAAGTACTGATCTGTACTGTTTGATTTGATAGTTAAAGAATCGACTATTAAATGAATACATACTTTGACATTTGACGTGTTAGTTCGAAGAGATCGGGATGTGAACTAGACCCAAAATCACTTCAAACCAACTTTAGGTTCGAAAAATAACTTGTAAGGATGATCATGAGATGATTTGAAGACGTAGATCTTCGGAGTGAGAGGGTTAGTCGTTGATGTCTTTGGTTAATTACCAGGATTATACCCATAGTAGTAACTCTGACGTTCTGGAGTATCTTCGGTTTCGTTCAGTCCTAGAACGAACTGGTATGGACAAATATCTGATAAAGTATTTCCTAAGACCACGTACATAGATTTTTACAAATATACTGTGTATGGTGGCAAAGAAGGCAACTTCTTTTAGCTTAACACCCGGAGTATATTTATGAAAATCAATTAGTGATTTGATGGATCTGACAAATATAGCATTCAAAGTTTGAATGTGATGCTCTGAAAAGGTAATCATGACCTCAAGCCTCATCAACCGGAAAATGACTGAAATCGGGCAGGCAGCATGGCTATGTGGACCATACCCATTAGGGTATATCATCACCCGATCCAGAGAAATCGACTGTTCCTTTTTTATGCTTCGAAATGAGGACAGTTGGAAGGCCAACAACTATGGTGATGATATATTAGGTACATTCATGTTGAATGAGTGGTCGGTCATGTGTGGCCAGGTTGCAATATTTTATTGTTGAACCCGAGTGTTCCATCTCTAGAGGACACTGATCGCAAGGTGGGTCCATACCTAGTCATGTTGTAAATCCAATCTCCAATATGAGCCGTATGCTTTTAGTTGTAAACCAACTATCCTTCGAAAGTGAGATGCAAGCTTTTCGGCTATTTTCCTATTTTATTTGTAGATTGATAGACATTATTATAATACCATTGGATTTTGATTAAAAAGTGGTTTGTGTATCGTAAGGTAAAAACATGTGCCATGTTTATGTGTGGTTTAAGCAAGTTGTTTATGATGTGAGATTTCTCAGTGAAAGTTGCATGATCCGTATAAGTAATACTCAGATCAAACCGAGTATCTTTTCTAGGTAGCACTGGGTTTGCTTGGATCTTTAGGAGAGGAGCTAGAGCCGAGAGTATTCTCGTATTTTCTTATATTAATTTATTTCCTCTGTGTGTTTTATATTTATCTGCATTGTATAGGTTGATCTGGTTATGTACTCTGATAACTGTATTCATGTATATACACTAGTTTTCTCTTTATGTAAAGAGCTTTGATATATTATATTTTATTCATTCTACTGTGAGATTCATGATTACTCTGATTATGTTGTGTTTATATTCTTCATATTCTTTTATTCTAACTTTTCTTTCTTTCTATTTTCTCACCCTTTAATTCTTTCTTCTAACCATCTGCATTTTTTGTGCATTTTGAGCTGACATATGTAGTTAAATGTCAGCTTACATTATATGGAAAAAGTAGGTCGATACACTATTAGGGATGAGTGTTCGGTTGATTCGGTAGGTTTTGAGGTTAAAAAACTTAAACCGAATTGGAACCGAAATTTTTCCAAACCAAAGCGAATTAATAACGGTTAATTCGATCGATAACCGGTTTAATCGAACTTGAAGGGCATATTATTATTCAAATGATGGATTCACTAAAAATAAAACATAAATTCGTATATGGAGAAATTTCATATAATAAATTTTATGTTTATAATAAAATTTGATCTATTTGCAATAAATGCCTTTGTGTTGTACCACTAAACTAATTATTTAAAGTACTATAATATCGTAAAATTAGATAATAAATTGAAAGTTAGGTTGATTCAGTTAAATTGATAACCAGAAAAATTATTTTACAAGCCGAGTCAAACCAATTTAGTTTTAAAACCAAACCAACCGAAATGAACTGGTTTGGTCGGTTAATTCTACTTAAACCTAATATTGCTAGCCCCTAATTACTATGGAGTGATCAATATCAACTACTATTATTATTGGTCATTTGGTCAATTTGACATGGACAGTGGTGCGACTTCGAGGAGCAGGATATGGTGGTTCGCTCGATAGTGATTTCGATATGATATCTCTTTGATCAGTGGCTTTGGCGTGGGGAAGTGATGTGGTGCTTCTCCGTAGTGACTTGTCATTTGACGACAATGATTCAAGGATGGGGAGTAAGGCTGTTGCAATGGATAGCTTTCTCCGAGATGCAGAGAAGATGAAATTAAATAATATTAGAGTGGTTGTCGGAGAGAGACATGGGAGGCACGAGATGATGTCCTTTGATATACAATGACCGTCGAGGATAGTTCCAAGATCATGATGACTTCAGACGAGAGTCTTATGAACAGTCAATGAGATGGATTCTATGTTAGAGAATGCATGCAAAGGGGGTAATAGTATTGGAGATTTTGGTACATCTTTGAGAGAGTAGCACCAAGATAGATCAGAGTCAGTCGATGATTTAGACCTGATCTTCCCGGACCCTGGAGCATGTCGACGTTTGGGACTTGTTAAGGTTACCATCTCTAATCATTGATGTTATGATGTGTCGATAATCTGGTAGAGTTCCTTGATGTAGAAATTGTCGGTGCTACGATGTATTGAGTGGCCAGAGTATTGGATACCATATGCTTTACACGCAAAGTGAGTGAATGTGGGGATGGATGATGGATGCTATGGATGTTTACTTATTTATCACTATTTAGTACATAGACATTTAGCACACCCTCTTTACCTGATATTTAGCATAGAGTGGCATATGTCTAAACTCTATGGATGTAGGGGAAGGACATGTATGATTCTCCATACCCACCATATCTTATATACTATTACAATTTTTACAGTACTTTGAGATTGTTTATCACTCACACTATACTATTGTCTGACCTAAGGTTTTATTTTCCTCTTATTACCATGGTGCTCATCGACGATGCTGGTGAGAAGCCCATGTAGCAAGTATGAGTATTATCTTGAGCTACACATGTGGATATTCATGAGGCGACATTTTACATATTTATACTTGTATCCTTATTGTTTATTCCGGCGTGTAACACTGTGAAGCCTAGATAATGTTATGTATTCTTATTAGAGATAGTATATCAATTGGGTTTGTTTATCTCATGTATAAACTCTATTACTGTTATGTATAACCGTATGATTCTGTATTCTCTAATTATATGGTTCGTATAGTTTTTACTGTCTCGCCTGTTTTATATCTATGATTGATTATTGTAAATTATTTGATGCGTTGTGAGATATACGATAGGGTTTATGCTTATATTCTATCCGGTTTATCTGTGTCCTCTTCTCTCTCTTCTCTGTTCTCTTCTACTATCTTCTCTCTTGTTTTCCACTATTCCTTTCTCTTAATGATCTCTTTATATCGATCAGGTGCTTATACAACATGATAATAAGTTATAAGCACATGCAGTGTATAGAGGGTTGTCACATTTGGTATCAAAGCTTAGGTTACATTATTTAACCTAAGAAATACAGAATTCAAGAGTTAATATATATATAAGAGAGTATGTATTTGTATACATTTTCGTTCAAATCTATATATTAGTAGCATGTATAGTATATGTTGTTTTTAACATGAATATCATTGGAATAGTCTTCTCTATTAGTGATTGATCATCCGAACCACTTATCTAAGACGATCCAGCGAACGAGGAATAGTACTAATTACTCCAACTCTGTAGTTGGGAATTAAGCAGAATCGAGGACGACTAGCCTCAATTTATATTTTCTATTTCCAACAATGGTATGAACCATTATCTAGGATGCTCCGATATCTCCATTTCATTATGGCATTCAAGTGCAGTGAGGAAACTATGCCGCGTTGCGTGGGTACTTAGTGTCCACATGGCATACCGTTCCTTAGAACGGAATCAACTGTCATGGTGCGAGAGTTATTTGGGTTCTCGTAGGGATTTCTTTGATGACTTTGGTTTGGATGTGGAACAAATTAGGAGTTTACTCCTAAGAAACTCCAATGTTGAGCCTGAATTGATCGTGAGTCTTTGTTGCTTTGAGTTCTTGAAATTGATTCACTCGAGACCAATTTACAGTTCACTTCGAAGAGGTTTGTATCGACTTTGAGAGTCAATGAGGAGTTCGTTGATTTAGACGATGTGTATGTGCTGGAGTGTGTGACTGAATTCGAGGTGCTATCGAAGTATGGTTATTTTCTCTTTTGTCACTCAAAAGTTTGGAGTTTGTAGTTGGGTTGAGTGATCAACTTAGAGGGTGGTTATTTCATTCCAGGAGAATGATAATTTGGAGGAGTCGATCGAGAAAGCTTGCATTTTTCGGGCTTGCGCCCAATATAGGCGTTTGTCCTGCTTTGTCGGGACAAATCGTGGAGACATGTGTATTGATTATCGTTCTTACTCCGTCGAGTGCTCCCTTGATGAAGCAGGGAAAAAGACATCACCAATGATATATGTTTTCCACTAATGACATTTTCATATGAGTTTCACTTTAGCATCGAGGTTTCATCATTCCATCTAATCTTATGATTCGATGGATGGAACAAAATTGGCACTCATGATAACTAGTTTTCTTTCCTTGATTGTGACTTACCGTATTGAGGGCTCAGTTAGATTATATATGTTTGTAACTTACTGTGTTTGGCCGCTGGAAGTTAATACTATGAGTGGTTGCGACATCCATTGTGATTAATTTTGGGCCTTGAGGTAGGGGAGTGTTATAGCATAACTAGCCTATACTTGGCAGCATACATGGTCGTCAAAAACTCAAATCTCACTGAGTCATGTTTGCATGTTTGCTAAATTGTTTGCTTATTGATTGTTGAGCTTAACAAGATTTAATGTATAAGTATAGTAATTCACTTACTAGGAGGATACAAAATATCAATGGTAGTGAGAGGTATTTGGTGATGGTAATGAGCTGGGATAAGCTCTTCAATAATGAGTTGTCGTCGATTTAGTGATAATGGGTTGAGACTTAGATCTTTAATAGGCCATTCTCTTATGATTAGACGATATACGGCTAGATAGTTCTCCAGCAGTGCTTCATTATCCGAGCCTGTAGCTTGAGAGTATCTGGACACGTTCGATGAGGTGACCAGATTTCCATCAAGTTTAAGTCGAGTTCTGTATCGATCTGGTTACGAATGTTCTTTTGGGTGGGAATACCGAGAGGATTTTATCGATTATAGGAAGTTGGTTGGTGTATAACCAGCGAGTCAGCATATTATTTTAATTTCTCTGATCATGTTCTAAAATATCACTTGGAAGAATTGCACTTATGCTATCCGATTTTATGTTCGTTTTCCTATGGATGGAAAGAAACCACAGTTTAAGAGTCGATCATGTTTTAGGTGTTGAGGAAACACCATCCATTAGAGTTTCACTTTTTGTTAAGAGAAGTGGAGTGCTTAGGTCACGTCGTCTTAAATAGGATGTTGACATAAGTCCTACGAGAGTTTCAATTGTTTGGAAGTTAAAGTTCACCCATGAGGGTGTCGACCTCTCGTTTTAAGCAGGATTAAGAGGCCGATAATGCTCACTTGGTTCTGTAGATAGTCTAAGCACGGTTTGTTTTCGAATGGAAGATTTTTGAGTTTTAGTCGACAATCGGAACCACACGAGGAAGAATACTCGACTCGCGATTTGGAGTCGACGGTGATAGAGTTCGCTTTGATGATTGAGAGGCGTTAATTATAACGAAGGAGTCATGTGATGACCAGAAAATCCATAAATACTGAACCAACCATAAAACACATATGTTAAATTCAAATTGTACGAATTTCTGAATTGTTAAGGGTAGTACAAGAAAAACAGAACATAATCTCACTCGAATGGAATAACATATAATATTAAACATCATTCTTTACAGTAGAAATACATTTAAAATGCATATCAACCTGGATAGTTATAGCACATGCCCTTACAATCGTTGACAACAACAAAAACAAACACAACATACACAGTAGATAATAGGATACGCCTATATGATCGATGAAGATTTCCAGCTTTCTTTTGGAAACTCTAACCATCTTTAACTAAATTTGAAACTACTCAGAGCGAACCCGAGCACTGGAAAAAACTCGGATCAGGCATGGTAAACCAATGAGAGAATAACACAATAATAAATGGCAGTGTCATATATATATTTAGAGAGGCACGTTCAATGGCACCT
Source organism: Allium sativum (assembly GCA_030737875.1). Classification (NCBI taxonomy): domain Eukaryota; kingdom Viridiplantae; phylum Streptophyta; class Magnoliopsida; order Asparagales; family Amaryllidaceae; genus Allium; species Allium sativum. The sequence continues at coordinate 261,277,423 of CM060909.1, read as the reverse complement.
CAAATAGTGGAGCACCCCTTTAGCCTCCCTCTTTTCCACCACACAATCACTTTATTTCTCGCTCCACTGCCTCTCTCTCCCCGTTCACTACATTCTTTAATATAAACGAGAGGTGAAATCAGGGGACAAACGGGGTGCTCCATTTTTGGGGTGCAACTGATCGCTTGCTATATATATATATATATATATATATATATATTGAAAATTGGTCACTTTATTGCTAAAACCAATATAACCTCTTTTATAAGCCTCGTCAAAACCCTATAACTCCCAAACCTAGATAGTTGCCTTATAGGGAAAAAGAGTACTTGTAAATTTGGTAAATAAGCTGAAATATACTTCAAAATAGAAAAGTACAACAAAACAGTATAAAAACTAAACCGTGAACATTTAACTAAATGCAAGCCCATTCACAAGGCCCAAAATCTTCAGCTGCTTAAAATTCAAATCATCTTCTTCTAAAATTAGCAAGTACCAATTAATTCAATTCCCCATCTTCCAAGTTTAGATTCATTTCTCCCATTTCAAAGAGCCTTACTACCATTATTGCGAACCAACAAGCTAGTTTCTCTTTCAATCTTTAATAAAGACACATCAAAATCAATGCTTTTCCCCTGAAAGACTCTCATATTTCTTTCTCTCCAAATGAAATAAATTGCACTTGTTAGAGCTCCACAAGCCAAATTGCTTATTTGATCCTTTGTCTTGAAATTGGATTGAATAATTTTAGCCTCTTCTTTTAAATCTGAAGAGGTAGATAACAAGAGAGATAGCTTCTGCTTGATTGATAACTAGATGATTGCTGAATAGTCACATTGGAAGAGCATGTGTTGGATGGATTCAGGGTGGTTATTGCATAATGGACACACATCATATTTGTAACATTACCTAAGTGATAAATTCTATCTTTAATGCTCAATCTTCCTAGAATTGCCAGGTATGAAATGAAAGCCATACTTTTACTATTCTTTAAATACCATATAACTGAGAAAATGTTATCTCTTTCTTCATGAATTCTCAAACAATCCCATGCTTTATGAAAAGTAAAGATGCCACCTTCACACCATTCATAGAAATCATTGCTTTTATTGGGATTAGTAGAAGTAGATAAAATTTCTTCTAATAATTTGTTGCAGGGTGAATTTCTGAATATAAAGCTTCATTTCTTATGATGTTGTTAACTCTCTCTTCTGCATTACTAATCAAATTTAGTCTATCGTACCCAAGCAAATCTACCAAGCATTGGCAGTTAATCCATGTCTCATACCATAAGTAAGTGTCATTTCCATTTGCAATAACTTTATTGAACAGTTGTTTTGAATTAGATCTTAGCCTCAATAATGACTTCCAAGGAGAAGAAGCATTGTTATCCCTTGCCATGGTCCAAAAATGTTTTCTTTTGCAATATCTATCATGCATCCATTTACTCCGTAAAGAAGAATTCGATAGAAAATTCCAAAGCAACTTAACACAAGCAACTTTTTTAAGATCTGAAAAACTCTTTAATCCTATTCCCCCTTTAGCTTTAGGTTCACATAGCAATTTCTAAGCTACTTTGTGTGAAGAAGCACCCCAGAAAAAATATGCATAGAGAGATTGTAGCTTGTCTAAAGTATATTATGGTATTTGGTAAATAAAAAGCCAGTATAAAATTATAGGAGTTAATACTGTGTTAATTAATTCTGCCCTCCCTGCAAAACTAAGTAACTTTGTTTCCCATCCTTGAATTTTGCTATGCACTCTCTGAATTAAGGAGTTACACTTTGGATAATGCAAGTAATTGGAGGATAAAGGCAATCCTAAATACTTTATAGGTAATTCTCCTTGATCAAATCCCAGAATATCCAGAATCTCTCTTGAATTTGTAGCAAACAAATTGAAAAACACTTTGGTCTTTGTAGCATTCACATTCAACCCTGCACATTTACTCAATTTCTGAAAAATCAGCTTTAAAGTAATAACATTTGATACTGAAGATTTACCAAAGACCCTTAAATCATCAGCATATCGTAAATGGGTATGATTGGTTGAACAGATGAACTGGGCTGAAAAGCATTTACAAGAGTTGCTTCATCCATGAGAAAAGAAAAATACTGCATTGCCATAGCAAACAAATAGGGGACAATGGATCTCCTTGTCTAATACCCCTTGTTGAAGTTATAAGTCCTTTAGGAATGCCTTGAACCATAATAGAGAAAGAGGCTATTGTCATACATTCATAGATAACATTTACAAAATGTGTTAGGAAATTCATTTTTGCCATGATGAAACATATGAATTCCCAATTTACTTTATCGTAAGCTTTTTGTAAATCGACTTTGGCACATATCTTAGGCAATCCTTTCTTCTTAAATTCTCTCAACAATTCATGAGCTAATAGAATATTGTCCCCTATATACCTGCCTTCAATAAACACACTCTGATTTTATGATATTAGAAAAGGAGAAAATGCTTTAATCTATTACATAATACTTTAGAAAATATCTTGTAATATACATTGTAGCAAGAAATAGGTCTATAATGAGCTATCTCAGATGGTCTATCATTCTTGGGGATTAGAGTTATGAAAGTATGATTCAAAGCTTTTGGCAATTTATCTAAAATAAAAATATCATAAATAACTTTTAATAAATCGTCTTTCAATTCTTCCCAATGCAGTCTTAATTTTTTTTGCATTAATTCCATAAGGCCCTAGACTGGATTCATCATGAATTGAGAATAAGGCAACTCTGATTTCAGTTAAATACACTTGTTTCATAAGAAATTGTTGACCATGGCTATTTGATGTGTAGATGTGATGAAAATTTGGAAACTCAAGTGATTTAGGACCATTGAACATATTCTGAAAATAAGATATTGCTTTTGCTTCAATATCATCTGGTTTGAATAATAAATTTTCATTTAGATCTATCAAGGCTCTGATATGATTGAAAAATCTCCTATTAGACATATGAGAATAGAAGAATTTTAAATTTGTATCACCTTAATGAAGCCAAGAAACTTTAGCCTACTGTTTGAACCCCCTGAAATAAATTTGTTGAAATTTCTTCTTTGCTCGTGGGTAATCTTCATATACAAGGATGTCTTTAGGATCATTATCAGCTGCTTTCTCCAGTTGAGTAACACACTCTTCAGCTTCTTTAAGATTTTCTTCATTATTATCCCTCAGGCTGTTCCAGTTTTTCAGCTCTTTTTTTTTACAATTTTGAAGTTTTTGCATAAACTAATAACTGTGAAATCCCCAAACTGATGGATTCAAGCCTTTTTTAACTGCTTCGGTATATCCAGAAAACTGAGGCTAATCATTTCTGTATCTAAATGGAAATCCCTTTGTCACTTGTGTAGGAATTTATTCAAGAATGATAGGATTACGGTCACTTGACTTCTGCTATGCAGTTAAATCCCCGCTAAAGTCCCGCAATAGCTCATAGCGCTCTTCAACCTCTATGCTATTTCAATTTAGCGCTGATGAACAGTAGATCCTCTTTTAACCTTGTTATTTTCCAATGCATCCACTAAATCAAGGTTTTTAGCATCCACTTTAACAGTATTAATATATAGAGCTTGATTTGAATATTTCTCTTTTCAAAAAATTCAGTAAATTTAGCATAAAAGGCTAAATTTAAGGCGCGGGTGCCTAATATATGGTAACAAACAATTGCACTCTTCAAATTTGGCATGCATAACTATGATATTTCTTGATTTTGTTATTATTTTCTTGTACACATATAATGTGAGAAAGATGATTAATTAATTTTCAAATATTTGGTTTTACATCTAATAAACCTTTTTGCGCCTCCGTTATATCCCCGCTTTAACCCAGCTACACCTTTTTGCACCTCCACCGCTATATAACCGCTAAGCGCTTTAACTGCATAACTTCTGAGGAAAGGTAAGTGATTTCATATTCAAAAAGAGATGAAGACACCTATTATTGATAGGTATCTTATCAATACTAGTAGTTAAGCCTCTTCTACGCCAAGTAAATTAAAATCCCAAAGGTTTGATTTTAGCTAGAGCAGTTTGAATAATAAGCTTTTGGAATTCTCTAAGATGATGATAAGGAACAGGTAACCTACCTCTTTTGTCATTAGGAGATAGCACATTATTAAAATCACCCATCAAGACCCAAGCATTATTTTTAACACTAGATTTATTAACCAAGTTTTGCCATAGATTTAGCCTCTCATAGAAAGTGTTGCTTGCATAAATCACAGAAATAGTCCACCCTTATTCATAGCATTAACAGTCATATGTTGAGAAGACATTGATTCAAGAGCTACATCCCAAACATTTGAATCCAAAATAAGAAAAATTCAACCATTTGAAATTGAGGAATTATTTGTTAATGATTTCCAGGAATTAGGAAGTAAGAAGAAAAACAAAACTAGATTAGCCTTTGATAATTTTGTTTCAACTAAACCAACCAGAGTTGATTTAGTTTGATTCAGGAGATTAAGCACTTCCTTCATACGAGAAGGAGTGTTTAAACCCCTGGCATTACATATTAACAAAGTCATTTAATAGTGGAAGAGCTCCTGGTATTTCTTTTAGAAGGAGCAATAAAAGAAGCATTACCATCCACTGTTTTGTTACCATGCATATAGTTTTCATTCCTATCAACCATATGTGCAGTATCAATCTGTTTACCCTTATCCTTATCTTTCACTTTATCTGTTTCTTCTAAAACATCTTCCACAATATTTAATTCATCTGGAATCACTTTTTCAGGCAAATTGGAATTTAAAAAATTCAAATCATCAATGGCATCAGAAGAATTTTGCATTGATTCATTCGAAGAAGCATTAGCTGTTTGTATACTGGTTCACTTGTAGAAACAGTAGCTGTATGTTGCCCTTCATAAGTATCATTTGCATCATTTTGTACATTATGAGGAATCCAGCGAGGATCAATAGCAGCCTCATGAGTAATATCATCATGACCAAACAAGTTACACTGAAGGCATTTCATAGGCACATACTCATACTCTACTGATATATTAACTTTCAAACCATTATGTTATAGAATAAGGATTTCAATTTTCAAGTCAATATGAGTATCTGTAGATTGAAGTACTCTAGCATACTTTGTAAATCTTTTTTCAGTGGTATTTTAATCAATTAATAGTGGATTCGAAATATAACTGGCAATCATTTGTATAGCATTCTTAGTCCAAGTTCCATTGGTAAGTCATGTAATCTAACCCAGATCTGGACTTCATCACTCTGTTTTTTTTTACTAAAATCATAACCAGGATGCCATGCATCTATCAATAAAAGTCTACCAAAATAAGAGTATGCCGAGCTTTCTAGGATGCGATTATAGTCTGTCATATTTTCAAATTGAACCACAAAATTAGAACTAGGAGAAACATGGATATTGAAAGTACCAGCTGGTTTCCACACTCTCGAAATACATTCTTTCAGCTTTATAGTGGAAAGTATTAAATGAATTGGAATCAAAGAGATCGCATAGATCCAAGAAATTTCAGATACATTGTAAATCTTTTCAGGAATAACCACAAAATCGGATGTCGGCTTCACATAGTTCAAACTTTGGTCAGATTGACCCTGTTTTTGAACATCGTTTGGATCGACATTTGAATTGGATTGAGTTTGATGGAGGTGGAGGGATTAATCGATGAAGATGAAGGTTGCGAACGCGGAGGAGGGATAAGAGAGTTAGATACAGGGGCAAGAGCTATCATTAAAGAGTAAAACCGTTATAAAAAACTTTTACATACTTTATCGCTTGCCATATATATATATATATATATATATATATGTGTGTGTGTGTGTGTGTGTGTGTGTGTGTGTATGTATGGATGTATGTTTTATGTATATGTATACCAGTCTTCAAAAAGTAAATTCCTTTTGAAAAGAAAGAGTATCTCATAGGACCATGCCCACACATAAACACGGACGGGTTTTTCCCTTATGATAACTAAACCATTTTATATATCAAAATATTTGATGTTATTTCTAATGACATTCTTTAAAATCATTCGCAAGTAAACATATTCTAAATTTTTACTACTATTAAATTCCTGGGATATTATGCCATATAATAAAAAACTGCAGGTTCTTATTGGAGAATGGATTTCCATACAAATGACCAGACAAAGGATCTTTCTTATCCACGATGGGGACACCTTCAGAGGGATGTCCTTGAGAACCCAACTAGGTCCTCTACCAACACAAGACCAACCCAACTACATAACTAGATGGTACCGAATATGTCATTCCCTGGTCGTAGCTAACCTTTCTGGGCGCCTGATTTCCATACACAACATAAATAAAATACCAGGGATCCATAACACAGTATCATCTTTTTTCTAGAAAGGAATAATCATACTCACTTCGTTGTGAACCACTTAGCCTTGCCACATCTATCGATTTTGGTAATTTTCGGTATGCAAGGCTCAAAAGAGCTAACGCTTTACCTTTCACATATCATATCATCTTCATCATCTTTGAATATCACATTACTAGTTCTGCCAATCACTACTTTGATTTCCATAAAAATACAACCCTTGAGCTCGTACGTCTCAAGGAAGGGTGTTAAGCTAAGAGAAGTTGCCTTTTCCACCACCAAACAGATATGTGTTTGTGAAAGTCAAAGCATGAAATATTAGAAATGCAATCGTTAGACAAACATCCATACAAGTTCACTTTGGGCTTGAACGAAACCGAAAGAACCATCCTATTGCATCCCTAATCATAGTAGTCATTGCTCTTGCATCATTGCAGATCCTAACTACAAGAGATCACTACTACATTAACCTTTTTTGTAATCCAAGGTATCAATAAGCGATTCTTTTGATCACTGGGCTTCTACATTTGAAAATATCGTTTATTTCTTCACAACATATCGAAGTGGTTCTCAGATAGGTATTATCCAAATCAGACTTATTTCCTTCCAAATCCAATTATTGATAAAATTTAAAGTAATATGGATATACCAGATTTATTTAAAACCTCGTTTCCTTTCAAATATTTCAAAAAGAATCCTCTCTATATTTCCCATTAATCACATTTTAAACCATCTTGGTTAATTTATCCATTTCTTAGGAAAGTTCATTCTCAACCAAAGTTCATAATCAAATTTATAATTTGTTTTCTTTCCATAAATCACCATTTAATCCATTCATTCCTTTATTTAAAAAATAATTCCAATCCATTACTTTAGAATACATATTGGGAAATACGAATCATACAAACTTCTATATTTTTACTGAATATCAAATTTTGTATCCAACAAGTGCTATAGGAGGAATAACGGTGAGATTACCTTTTAAATTCCATAAATAGGACAAGTTCGCTTAGCGGACTTTGATATTAAGTATAAGAAGATCATTTCTATGCAATCCAAATTACTTACATTTATATATTTGGAATCGAATAAAGCAAATTCATATTTCCTCCATCGGCCAGTCCGAATAGCTAGAGAGAGCAGGAAACTAGTTTTTCAAACTCAAGCCTAAACATTATATCTCTGTCACCCTAAGATAGTCATCTTATTTGATATAAGTTAAATAATTTAGGTTCTTTACTTTAATTAATGGAGCGTGTGGGATTTCCCTTCGATTCATTCTATTCCTCGATCATATAACTCTCATAAATGAAGCAAATTTATGAGTCATTTCTGCATACCCTTTTGTTAATGATGATTCAATTTTCCAAATCAATATTAAAAAATTTAGTTATTAATTGAAAAACATTCTTAATTGATTCCGTAAAGAATTGTTATCTTAAGAGATCACTTCAAGAGTTACGGTATTTTACAACAGAAAGGAAAGTGCAGAAAAAGTGGGAAAACAGGTCATTTGACTTAAATTATTTCCAAATTCACAATTTATAATTTCATTATTTTTTAAAAATGATTTATCAAATTTATTCTACTTACATATTTAAGAATGCTAATTCTCAAAAACTTCTAAAGACGATCGCTTTACTGCTAAACCGTGATTTCTTTGGAAATTTGTTTTATCCATATTTTTAAACTAATAGGTTAAATTCTTAATTTATTTTATTTGAATTATAATCATGGATAAGATAGTTTGGACATTTCAAATTCGTCAGAATTCGAGTTATACTTCATGTGATATTCACAATCAAACTTTACGCCGCGAAAAAGCAATTACTACTACGTGACACATTTAATTTGGATTTAATCGTGAACTATCAATCAACATTTGTTTAAACAAGTTATTTGTATTTACAGAATATTTATGACACTTAAAATCCATATCTAGCCATTTAATTTATATAAATCCATTTTTCTTTTACATTTCCATTTTTCTTTTACATTTCCAATATAATAATATTATATTATTATTTTGTTAATATTTTTAAATATTTATTATTTAATCCTATATCTTTTTCAGAACTCAAATTTAAGTAAAAAAAAAACTTAACTAAATTTCCAAATCTTATTTAGATCTTCATTTATATATCAAACTCAACTTAAATTTGGATTTTACTATTTCAAATCGATTTTACTATTCACTTTCAATTTTTGATTTTTGGTTTACTATCTATTTTAACTCCTACTTCAAATCTGTTTTCACTTTTGAACTCCATATTTATTTAATTTCAAGACTACTACTTTTCACACACAAATTCCAAAATTGTTTTAGGCCCCTTTTTCAGTTTGATTTTAATTGTCTTTTCAAATAAGAGGTTTAAACCAAACACATGTATATAGCATATTACCATATTGATCATGTAACGGCCTAAATTTTAACCGTTTAATTTAATAATTAAAATTTGTCTTAAATGTTGTTTTGGATTTTTAATGGTTTTAATTTAATAATTTTGAATATTTTATTAGTTTGAATATAAAAAATTCGAAATAGTCGAAATTGGTTGAATTTGCAAAATTTTATTATTTAGTAATATAAGGGGATTTATTTAAATTTATATTTAATTTTATTAACAATTTCGTTTATTAAACGATGTTTGAACGTTTAATTTATAATTTTTGTTATAAAACGAGCTACAATGGCGTAGTAGTTCATAATATTACATTATGAACTTCAATTGAACGTACATGATCCAATTTAAGTCAGATTTCTTTGAAATAAGAAACGTCCGAATCTATTAGATTATGATTTTCTAATGAAGCAGAAAAATCGAGTTTTCATATTGTAGATTTTGTTTTATGTCCAAATTAAAATTTCAAATAGTCTCTATGGAATTCGTTATTAAAATATAACAATTATCATAATAAATAAAATGATTTTTATATATTGATTATCGCTTGGGCTTATAATTTAAAATGTCGAGTTTAAAAATCAAATTAAATTTATAAATCTGAAGCCATATAGAATTATGTTTGGATAAATATGTTAACAATAATTTATTACTAACAGATTCGTTTATATTAAAATCAGTGTATATTGCATCAGTTCCATTGTACCAAAAAGTGTAATTTACTATGTGATTTCCAATTTCGTTACGATCGACGTTTGTAGGGGTTCGTATGAACTGTGAATGCCGAGCGTCACACTTGAAAAATATCATTAGTCAACTATAGAAATATCGTCAGTCAACTTCGGGAAAAAAAAGTCAGTCACTTCAAATGAAGAAAAAAAATCTTTGTGGAATCTGTCCAAATTTGTACATGTCGATTCAATACCCTGCAAATCTTTTAAAATCCTATCTGATCAATGGGTAATTGGGCATGTTACTTTTGGTTATAAGGTCAAACATTTCAGTTGTACATCAACTTTTCATAATATAAAGTAAAATAAAAATCTGTCCTTATCCCCCTTTCGATAGACCAATCCACATCATATATATTTCACATTTGTAAGTCCTTATCTACTGACTAATCTCTGTTGAACCATGTGCAAACCTGATGAGGGGAAAATATCCCTGCCAATTTTTCATGTGCCTTCTGCCCACGCATATAAAAATTACATAAAATAATAACATCCATATTCTGCCCTTCTTCGTATATAAATATCACGAAGCCAAAGACTTCACCTCACCAAATATCTAAAACCTTTATTCCCATTCAACAAGGCTCTCATTTCCTCCTCATTCGAAAATCACGCTTCATAGTTGAAGTAACAAGCTAACAAAGAAACCATCTGTCTCGTGCAAAACCAAAAATTGGGCCTCTCTACTTCATTTCATTCACGGGAAAATAAAATAGTGAAATCCTCCTTTCTTAAAAATCCGTATAAAAACCAGTCCATATTAAATAATCTCAAATTTCGTCGAGATCGTATAAACCTGTGATTTATTCCAGTATCTCAAACTTTTGTTCGATCCTCATTCTTGCGTTATATTTGTTGAGGCAGCCTTAGGTGGTGTGCGCATGGTTTGATGGTAAGGGCGGAGAAGAAGGTGGCTTCGTGGTGCACTCGGGAGGCCAACGTTTTGATGAAGTCACTTTCGGTTTCAGGGAGAGATAGAGAGAATAGGGATGAATATGTGAAATAATGGAGAGAATTATGTGCATGGAGAGTTGTTGGGTTTAGAAGTGGGGATGTACTATAGTAACGGTGTAAGGAAAGGGGAGGCTTCAGGAGAATTACGTGGAAGGAGTAGGATTATTGTTTGAATACGGTGGGGTTGTCTCGGGTTTCTATTAAGTCGAGGTGGGGAAGAAATTGAAGGTGGAGGCAACGGAAAGTTTGTGAAGTTTGGCATGGTTATGGAATAGCTTGCTTGTAGCGGTTAATGGGTAGTAGGAAATATAAGGGAGGTGAGCTAGCGCTGTTAGGAAGAAATGGACAAGGCCACACGTTCTAAAAAAATATAATCGAAAATGAAGGTTGGCATAGTAGAGCATGAAAAAGGGAATAATGAGGGAGAATATCAGCAATTTAGTTTAAGGAACGAAGTCAATGAGAAATCGTGAAGATTAATCCAACGATTAGAGTAATTAATTGGCAATTAATTTAATTAATTAATAATAAGTTCGTTTTAATAATCGTGTTTATACATCTATACTTGTAATCGTGATATCTTTTTCGTACGTATTCAAAATCGTGCGATACCGGATTCTTTGGGATCGTGGCGTTGAAGGCTACGCTATCGAACTGAAACGGAGTGAATCAGTTGCAATTAGTATTTCATTTAATTAAAAACATCTATTTAAAATTAATCGAAACAACGCAAAAATCGAAAATTAAATGGTGAGTTAACTCTCACACTTTTCTGAAATCCTATGATGTGTTAAATTCATATAAAAATATAATTCATCGTTAATAATAATTAAATGATTGGATGCTTTGGTTGCTTATTGGTTGTTTAACGATTATCGACATTTATATTATGTTGTATTGGGTGATTTGTTTTAAATATTTGTTTCATATATTATTATGATCTGTGATGCAAGGAAGAACATGTTGGAGGAATCCGACCGGATTCCTCAAATATATCATATGTTGTTTATTTTTCCATATTATTCAAATATGAAATGTTTACCCCAAATGACGTTATATTATGATTGAATGTTTATGGTTGATTATATATTGAACGTTGAATCGAAATTCAACGTTGATGAGATGTTTTTAACCAATAGACGATATTGATTGAGTTATTGGTAGCAAATGATCTAAAACTCTATTTTCAAGAAGTTAGTTCGCCACCAGGCGGATTGACGTAATTGAAATTATAAAATTTATTTTTATAATTGAAGTGAAGTTTTAAATTTTATCTCTATTTAAATTAGAAGTTTTAAAATAAGCTATATGTATAAAGGGTTTTTATAAAAATTATTATATAAGATTTTTTTTTTTACTTAATTGTTTAAGTAAGTGAAATAAATTGAGATATGATTTCAAAAAGAAGATAATCAATGGATTAATATCAAGAAGATTCAAAATTCAAATTCAATTTGCATAAAAAAGTTATAAAGTTAACCCAATCAATGGTTTTGAAATAAGCTTTTACTTAAGGAATTGGCTTAAGTAAAATAAATTTTTAATTGAAAAAAGATTTGCCAGGGTATGAGGCGTAGTAGAATTTGTGTAAAAGATTTAGTAAATGGATTTGAAGCAAACCAAATGAATTAAATTATAGAGGTCCAAAGAACAAGGGTTTTATGGTTAGTTAAAAAGTTAAAGAGTTTAAATTTAGGATAAATGTGACAAATGCAGGGAATGGTTATTAAAAACCATATTTTTGAACAAAAGAATAAATGGAAATTATAGATTTGTGTTTCAAAATTTTATTTATTCTGAGGTAAGAACGTTGTCGATCAAGGTCTGAGAGGTAGATATAATACCCCAACTTGAACGACTTCACTATTATCGAGCGTTTGAAAATGTGAATTTATTTATACTTTTGAATTGAATATATATATGATGATTTTTACAAAATAAAGGAAGTGGAAAAAGATTTGCTGAATATATGATGATGTTTTGAATAAGAAATAAACTGGAGTTGGGTAAGAAAAGATAAGGTTATTGTTTTCAAAACAATGAGATTGAGATATGGAAATGAACGTCAATTTTTAAGAATCAATGGAATTTTTTTAATGAACTGTTGTAAGCAAAAGGGATTTGAGCTGCCAATATACTCAACCGTAGTGTGTGAATTAATAGTTAAAAACCCGACTATCAATGAATAAATTATTGGACCTTTTGACGTGTTGTTTCAAAGAGACCGGGATGGGAACTAGACCTAAAACCACTTCCCAACGTTACGTTCGAAACTAACTTGTAACAAATGAAGATGGAGCAATTAAAGAACGTAGATCTTCATAAAACAGAAGAACTACTTATAATCTCTGGTTAGCACCCACTGATACACTGCGGTTTTATCGTGGTTGAAATCTGCGGATTGCCAGGACTACTCGCTACTGATCCTTGGGGTGATTCCTATATAAAGATGCGGTAGGAGAGTGCCTTCGGTTTTTCCTAATTCTGGATGAGTTGTATGGACAAATGCCTGACAGAGTATAGCTAACATATCACACAAGACGATCCTTTCAAGGTATTACGTTTGGTGGTAGAGGAATTCGTTTTTCTTAGCTTTTTATACCTGTAATATTTTTGGAAAGATCAACTGGTGATTTGATGGGTTTGATGATGTGGCATTCAAAGTGATTGGTGGCTAGATATTCTAAAAAAAAGAAACGTAGCCTCAAGCCTCACAACGGGAAATGACAATAATTGGGCAGGCAACATGGCTAGTTGGGTCGCACCTAAGCATGGTATATTATGTTAGGGATAGCGGAAAGGATCGTTTAGGCAAAACAAACACTATAGGTGGGTGAATAGTGTTTCTGAGAATTTAACGAAAATCTAAAACTTATGTTATAAACTATATGAATCAAACACCACACAAATAATCATTGACACAAAATCAAACACATATGCAAAATAAATAGAAATGAAAATGTAGAAAAGGAAAGAACACATCGGATTTTATACTGGTTTGGAGTTTCTCCTACGTCCAGTCCCATGCAACGGTAGATTGTGTAGATTTTTATTACTATATCAGAATCCAATTACAACCCTCCTTGATTTCACGGCTACAAGGGATACCACTGTTTCCACCTGTATACTTGATCAAGTATACCTTCCTTGATTTCATGACTATAAGGGATACCACCGATTACCCGTCCTTGATTTCATGGCTACAAGGGATACCATCGATTATCACCAATATAACCCAAACAATTACAAACAGCCCTATAACTCTTCGATAGCACTTGATTCAGAAAGTAATGAGTAGAGAGTGTAGAGAGAAGAAGTTTGATCAAAACGGAATTGAATTTGTCAGAGCATAAGTGTAGAAATCATAAAAATAATTAAGAATAATGGTGCAATGGAAGAGTGTGAAGTTGGAGAAGAAGAGATGATAAAAAATTCGAATTCAAGCCCTTTTTATAATGTATGAAAGGATGTCACGCTTCAAAACCGTCACAATTAGTGAAAAGACACTTCCTTTCAAAATTGAAAAAAATGACAGTTATATGTCGACACAAAGTTTTTTATATGTCGACATACATATAGTGTAAAATTAATTTTTGAGCATTTTTCAAGTGTTTTGATAAAAATATAATTCTAGAAATTCTTGAATTAAAATATAGTGTTATAAATAACTATTATAAAGTAGGAAATCATATTGAAACATAAATGCAAACCTTATAAACATATGTATAAAATTATAGAATTATAACTATATAAATATAAAGTGTATAAAAGTATAGATATATAAAACTTGAGTTTGAAAACAAAAGTAAAGTAAGAAAGGAAAATAGAAAGGATAGAAAATAAAATAGAGAGAAAATAAAATAGCAAGGATTGAAGATATAATTTGAACCTGGAGTGTTATTTAGAGTCTTACATAATCTAGACTCTATAACTATATTAGTCTTGAACTCTTGAATACTCATGAGTCTTGAAATTTCTCTGAACTTTAAATCTCTAATATCTTTAAACGTACATTCTTTTATAATATTTCCTGTATATAAATCCTGCATATGTGTGTATATATATATATATATATTCTATACAAGTGTTAGTATATATTTTATAATCAATTAATATTGAAATAAGGTTGTTGTCATCAAAACTCCATTTTCCAACAATCTCCCCCTTTTTGATGATGTCAACCTTAGTTTATAAAATATCATATCTATATATACTTGTTGATGATGACCCTTCAAATACTCCCCGTCTATAAGAATTCTACTATATCTATATTTTATAATTTCTCCCCCTTTGGCATTATCAAAAAGAAATTCTAAAAGTACTCCCCCTAAATTATATAATATCTAAATAGAACTTAAGTCACTAACCTAATTATGATATTCCCTTTAATCTATAACAAATTCAAAGTAAAAATAATCCCCCTTAATATATACAAACCTATAATGATAATTCCCCGCAATATACAAACCTATCCAGGTATTATAATTACATATGTTTGTCTGTTATATATATACAAACCAAATCAAATCACACCACACCATATGTCTTAATATATATACAAGTTTCAAATCATAGAATCCAAATCAAATTCAAACAAATCGTACCGAAAAATTAAACATTTCTTGGGACTTCAACCCAACCATCTTCTCCAAAGATAGGATCCTTCTAAATGACTTCCTAATCCTCATCTTCTTTGGGTGGCGGAGCCTTTACAAGATTATTATCTTCATCTTTGAAGGAGAGGAGATTAGTCATCACATTGCATCAAAATGCTTTTCTTGCTGTTCAAACATCTTTATTTGACTTAGTTCGAGATGACACTGGTTTCGTAGAATGATAGAGAGAATATTTTTGAAAGAATTCAAGGTTTCTTCTAGATTTTCACTAAGATTATGAACATGATTTGCCATGGTTTTGAGTAGAAATGAATAATGAATAAGGAGAAATAGAATAATGAATTTTTCTGGAAGAAATAGACTTAAATAAGGTCTGCAATTCGTTGGATTTTGAATGGACATGAGTAGTTATTTTAATTTTAAAATTTGAAACAATTTGAAATTCTGTCAGTTATATGTCGACATATACTTATTTTTATGTCGATATACTACAGTAAAAAATTTGGAAATTTTCAAATTTTGAATTCTTTTGAACTCTATTATTTTATAACTAGTTCTAAAGTTTTTACTGAGGCTTAAAGATGATTTTATCATAAATAAAATTCCATTCATTACTTAACAAAAAGCAAATACATCCAACTAATCAAGACACACTTAAATACGAGATTTGAAAGCAAATACAAGGAAATTTAAACGAATACATAAAGATAGATTAAACTAGATGGCCTAGTTTTCAGATAATGATGAGGAAGATGAAATTCCAAGCTTTCTTCCTGTCTTGGCCATGAATTTGGATATTTTGGAAAGATTCTCGTTGAGCTTCTTTTGATTGTTAATGATTTTCACTTGATTTTGAATAATCGTCTCTTTCTAAATGCATTTAGTGTTGGTTGGATACTCAACACTTTCCATAGAAGCCTCTTCTTCGACTTCCATTGGATCATGTTCTTGTTGCATTCGAGCTTGTTTAGCTTCGAATGTCTCATATGGTTTGAAAGTGAGAGGAATTTGCATGAGAGGAATGTTTGATGAGTCGAACACTTTTCTAGGCACAAATTCTTCTCCATGAAGATCAACATTAAAGTATTTGAAAATACGAGTGAGATAAACACAATAGTAAAGAGTGTTTTCTCTTGACGACAATTTTATGGGCTTAATCTCATTTAAAATCATTTCAGCCCAATTGATAGTATAACCACCCATAATAGAAAAGAGAAGCTTTTGGCCTTTGAGAGTTGGATTGTTGAAATTTCCGGAACGGGGAGTGATGGTATTTTGGAGGGGAAGGTTGACAATTCTTGTTTTTGGATGAAATTAGCGATTTTTGAATTCCATTGGAGCACTATATTCAAATATGTCGTGATAGGTTTCCAAATCGTTTTCGTCGATAACAAAATCTGAAAAATTTGATCCCGTGCTTCTACAATTTAGAATAGTGCCTCAGAGTTCGACATCAAGAACAAATTGAGTGCCTTTAACACTACTCCAAATTTGGTCTTCGTTGCCTTCGTAAAATCCGTGATTGAGATTCGCATAGAACATCTTAACAAGTTTCGGATAACACACTTCATCATATCACGAGAGTCAAATAGACTCAAGATTTCATTGTGTTGGAAGAGAGATGTAAGATCATAAGAGGGGGAATCGCTAAAGACGGTGAAAGCAACCGTGTTAACTTTAGCACTTGCTAAATAGATACCATAGGTTTTGATAGCCTCTTTGTCATTATGAAGATAACCTTTGATTGTTTTGGTTATCTTCAGTTTGTGAGATGAACTAGAGGAAGCCATTGAATTGATAATTTTGAAGAGAATAGATATGAAGAATATTTTTTTGAGTTGTGAATGAAAGGTAAAGAGAATAAATGTATATATAGAATTTGAATGGATATGAATTGAATATGCACAACTTTTTAGATTGAAATGACACCTTTTTAGACCTTGGGAGTCAGTGAAAAGTTGGAGGGAAGTTTGAAAGTTTAAACTTTTGAAATTCAAAATTCAAAATTCAAATTTCTGACTGATATGTCGACATATAGTAAAATGTATGTTGACATATAGGCTAATTTTCAAAGCGAACTTGGTTTTGGTGATTTTTATTTTAAATTGACGATATATATTTCAAGTTTAATGATTTCCTTAAATAATTCTAATCCTATCAAATATACAAACACCTTATTTTATTATTTTATTTGTTATTTATTATTATAATATTATTTTGAATTTCAAAATTCAAAATTCAAATTTGAATTTTAAATTTCAAGTTTAAATTTTAAAGTTTTTAGATTCAAATCAAAGCAAACAAATAAAGCAAGCATTCAACCAAATGAAATTAAAAATTAAATAAGGCGCACCCGGTTTTTAGATCCCTTTCTTCAAGCTCTGAATTGTCGTAAAGAAAATATTTGTATTTCTGGTTCTTCATCACTTTATGATGAATCTGAATCATCTAGTGTTGCTGCATATGCTTTCTTTCTCTTTCTTGACGAATTGCTATTGTCTGTTTGTTGAGTCGATTTGTCTGGATATGGACACATTTTCTTTATATGTCCTGGTTTGTTGCAGTTATAACATCAACCATCATTACTTATTAGACTTCCTTGATTATAAATTTTTCCTTCTATATCTCAGAATTTTCTAAAATGACTTGTCATAAGAGCTGTTTCTTCATCATTTTCACTACTCAAGTCAGAATCATTTGCAGTTGCTTTCAATGCAATAGATTTCTTCTTTATTGGTCTGTTTTCTTTTCTTTTTTGTAATTCGACTTCGTAAGACATTAGATTTCCGATTAACTCTTCAATCTTCATTTCATTCACATCATTGGCTTCCTCAATTGCCAAAGTTTTCTAATCCCATTTTGGGGTTAATGAACTTAATATTTTTCTGACTTAATCAGTTTCAGAATAAGTTTTTCCAAGTGTTGTTAATGAATGCACTATCTCTTGAAATCTACAATACATATCTGAAATAGACTCATTCTCATTCATTTTGAATAATTCAAACTGATTTACTAACATTGCTATTTTAGTTTGTTTAACTCTACTAGTTCCTTCATGAGTAACTTTAAAATTATCCAAATTTCATAAGCAGTTTTACATACTGACATTCTATTAAACCCATTCCTATCTAATGAACAAAATAACATATTCATAGTTTTAGAGTTGCTTTGTGCAATAGCCTTTTGTTCATTTGTCCATTGTGCAAATGCAATTGTAGGTTAAACATATTCATTTTGTGTATTATTCCATGTGTCTAAACCTATGCAAATAAATTTTCATTCTACATGCCCAATATGAATAATTACTACCATTGAACAATGGTGGTCTAACAGTGGACTGACCCTCTATAAAAGAACTATTATTGCTACCAGTGTTGGTTGGCATTATCACTATTTTCAAAAATCAGATTATGAACTTTTTGAAAGACCTTGCTTTGATACAATTGTTAGGGATTGTGGAAAGGTTCGTTAAGGCAAAACAAACACTTGAGGAAGGGGGTGAATAGTGTTTTGAGAATTTAATGGAAATCTAAAACTTATGTTTATAAACAGTATGAATCAAACCCCACAGAAACAATCACTGACACAGAATCAAACACAGATGCAAAATAAACAGAAATGAAAATGCAGAAAAGAAAAGAACACACGTAATTTTATACTGGTTCGGGATTGCTCATACGCCTAGTTCCACACAACGTTGGATTGCGTAGAGTTTTGTTACTATATCGAAATCCAATTACAAACCTCCTTGATTTCACGGCTACAAGGGATACCACTGTTTCCACCCACACACTTGATCAAGTATACCTTCCTTGATTTCACGGCTACAAGGGATACCACCGAGTACCCGTCCTTGATTTCACGGCTGCAAGGGATACCACCGATTATCACCAATACAACCCAAATAATTAAAAACAGGCCTATAACTCTTCAATAGCACTTGATTCAGAAAGTAATGAGTAGAGAGTGTAGAAAGAAGAAGTTTGATCAAAATAGAATTGAATGAGTATAAGTGTAAAAATCATAATAATAATTAAGAATAATGGTGTAATGGAAGGGAGTGGAGTTAGAGAAGAAGAGATGATAAAAAATTCGAATTCAAGCCCTTTTTATAGTGTATTAAAGGATGTCACGCTTCAGAACCGTCACAATTAGTGAAAAGACACTTCCTTTCAAAATTGAAAAAATGATAGTTATATGTCGACATAGAGTTTTTATATGTCGACATAAATATAGTGTAAAATTAATTTTTGAGCATTTTTCAAGTGTTTTGATAAAAATATAATTCTGGAAATTATTGAATTAAAATATAGTGTTATAAATAAATGTTATAAAGTAGGAAATCATATTGAAAGATAAATATAAACCTTATAAACATATTTATATAATTATATAATTAAAACTATATAAAAATAAAGTGTATAAAAGTATAAATATATAAAAGTTATAAAACTTGAGTTTGAAAAAAAAGTAAAGTAAGAAAGGAAAATAGAAAGGATAGAAAATAAAATAGAGAGGAATGAAGATAGAATTTGAAATAGAAATTGAAAATCAGAATTTTAATTTGAACCTGGAGTGCTATTTAGAGTCTTACATAATCTAGACTCTATAACTATATTAGTCTTGAACTCTTAAAATTTTGAATACTCATGAGTCTTGAAATTTCTCTGAACTCTGAATCTCTATTATCTTTAAACTATATAGTCTTCAGTAATATTTCCTGTATATAAATCCTGCATGTGTGTGTATATATAAATTCTACACAAAAGTGTTAGTATATATTTTATAATCAATTAATATTGAAATAAGGCTGTTGTCATCAAAACTTTATTCTCCAACATATTTGTCATTGATCTAGAGAAAATTCATTTTGTTCTTCTTTCGTCATCTGTATCTTACGGATACGATTGGACGACCGACAACCGTGGGTGACAACATATTCGATACACTCAAGCTGAATGAGTGTTCGGTCATGTATGGTCGATTGCAAGATGTTCTTGTTGAACCCCATTGTATCCCCTCTAGAGTACACTGATCAGAAGTTGGTCCCATAACTTGTCATAGTTGGAATCCAATCCCCAATAAGCGCATTGCGGTTTTTGACTATATAATGAATATGTAGAGCGTGAGATGCAAGCGTTCTGGTAGATGGTTATTTCTGTGTGATTTGATAGACACTTTTATAATATCACCAGATTTTGATATATCGAAATATGTTTTGGGTTATAGTAAGGTAAAACCGTCCGTGCTTATGTGTGGGCTGGTCTTACTATTATCCTTTCTTTCAAAATGGTTTTCTAAAGTTAAGCAAGTTGTTTGCCATGTGAATTTACCACTGAAAGTATTCCAGATTGATCCAGGTAAATTTTGCTTTGCTTCAAATATGCTCAGGTCAAACCGAGTATATTTTCAGGTTAGGTTTCGCTTGGAGTTTCAAAAGAGGAGCTGAAGTCTAGAAGTATATATGTATTTACTGGTATTATATTGTTCCGTTGTGTATTGTATTGAATGTTTGTATACTCTGATATTGTAACATACAGTTTTCTTTCATGTATGCATTTTGATATATTTTGTCCATTCCGCTGTGGGACTCTGATCTTTGTTTTCTTCTATTCAAATATTTCTTTTCTATCTTTTTTCACCCTCTAATTTCTTTCTCTTAACTATCTGCTTTTCTGTGCAATTTGAATTGACATGGGTTGTTAGATTTTGGCTTAAATTATACGGAAAAAGTGGGTCGTTACAAGTGGTATCAGAGCATAAGGTTTAGTGATAACCTTGGCTCTATGGCGTAACTCAATAGATATGGGGTCAGTAATACCCTAGATTGAGTTTGAGTGTATATATATGAGTGTGCGTATTTGTAATTTGAATATAAAATTATTTTTAATTAATTTGTAAGAAGGGTAACTAAAATAATTTTACCCAAACCATATTTTTGTATAGAAAAAGGAAAATAATTCTCTCATATTATTGATTGTTTGTTTGAAACTTGTATTGGTTTGATTGGTTGATTTGAATGGATTTGATTGTGAAATTGGAAAAAAAAATTTATCCAAAAGAGAATTTCAAATATGAATATTTAATTTAACTTATGTTAAGTAGAAATGAATTGAAATAAAAATTGGACGGGAGTCAACAGAAATTAATAAATCCAAATGGAATTGTAATGACCTAGATTTTTAGTGACTGAATAATTAATTTATTGAATTATTTACTATAAAAACCCGTAACTTCCCCGGAAAGAAAGCACGGATACTTTGAGGACAAGACTGGTCGGAATGTTGACAGAAGAACATTTCATTGTTAGTTACAACAATTCCATCAGAATACAAGAATATACAGAGTATGAATAAATATTACACATTCAATAAATATCAGAGATTTACAAATTACAATGCAGAAGAAAAATAATACAAAGCACAACTGAAAAGAATATACGGATACAGAGCTTTCCGGATATCGTTCCAGCTGTAAACCAGGTTCCTGTGAATATAAATTTGCAAAACCAAAACTACTAGCTGCCCGTATCGAAAATAAGGGCACCCAAGGTTTAGGTTAAAACAATAAACTCCAGGTCAGTCATGTGATTGCTGTGAGAACTAAAACAGTTATTAATCTTTATTTTAAAGTTAGGTAAATCAAGGGACCACGCCGTATAACACGGAACGGGTTTCCTCCCAAGAATACCAGTGCATATAACAAACAGCGCAATGCTAAATAAAGAAAAATGAAGCTATTATAAGACCCAGGTCCCATCACACAATGCAACGCAAGCCGGAGGATAGGGTTTTTACCTTATAATAGCCAAAGAATGCTTGATATGCTAAAAACAAATCATTTGATACTATTATAAGTGCATAGTGTATAAAACTATTTCGATCATAAGTATCAATCATAGACGGCATAAGTGCCCCATACCACTATGTCGCCATACTAGGCTCTACAAATAAAACCGCAAAGTCATGTATTGGAAGCTGGATTTCTATAACACCCTGTATTTCTGTTAACACTATAATAACAAATTAAAGAATAACTAATCTCAGATGTGAGAATTAAGGGAAACGGGTTGCGCCATTGTGTTCGTCTCGGAATCTTGGTTGAGATAGAGTTCGAGTTTGCGTGAATTAGACTTCGTATGAAGAAGTTATGACCATCGGAATTTCAGAAAATTCAAAATAGATTTCGAAAATTCAAATTTCAGAGTCAGATGGGCTAGGCGGGAAATTTCCCGCCAGGGCCTGGTCGACCATAGGATCGACCTGGAGGTCTACCTACCCTAACCAGGTCGACCTAAGGGTCGACCATAGGGTCGACCTGGGGTTCGACCTACACCCCCTCGGGTAGATTTGTTTGGTGACCTGTTTATGACTGTATGCTGACCCATTAGGGTTTCTGATATGCTCTGATTGGCTGGGATTAATTCTGGGTTGATCGGACGACCTAAACTAATCCTTAACTCTATAAAAAGACATGTAGAATCAAACCCTAAATTCAAATTAAAATTAGACTCATGGCCTCCATGCCGTCACCTTGCAACCTAGAATAGCCGCCACCAATTGGAGAGGAAGAAAGCTAATCAAATTCAGTTCTATTCAACTCTAACAATGAATCTACTACAAAGGAAAGCTAATTCAACTTCAGAACTCAGATTTCAGAACTCAGGACCTTCTTTGAGTTGTGAATTCGATTTCTTTAATAAAATAATTAACAATTTAATTGGATTAAGCTATGATGCGGATTATATGGTTATGTTGTGAATTATTGACCGCATGTTATCATCTATGTTGTTAAATTGTGATGTTATCATTTATGTTGTAAATTCTATGATGTTATCATCTATGTTGTAAAGTTGTGATGTTATCATCCATGTTGTAATTCTATGATTATGTATTCATTATGATGTTTCATATGCTAGTTTGGTTATGTTGTTGGAACTAATTCATATGATAAATCACATGTATATATGCAAGTTAGGATGTTAATTGAGACATAGATCATATGCAAGTTAGTGAAAATTTTATGCATAACCGTACATGTTTCATGACATCTATTTTAGATCTAAAGTTAGGCTATGACATGTGTGAGTTTATAAAAATATATGTGTTTGGAGTATGAATCATGTTATGTAAGTTTGTGGTTATTGCCTATGCAAATTTACACCTTTAGATGTAGATCTATGACATACATGATTTATGCAAGTTTATAACTATTGCCTAAACAAGTTCACACCTTTAGATTTGGATATATGACATATGTAGTTTTATGCAAGTTTGTGACTTTTTCCTATGCAAGTTCTAGATGTCGAACCTCATTTACACATGCAAGTTCACCCCTTATGTTTAGATCTAGTTTTATTGGTATGTATGTTGTGATGTTTTCTCTTTATTCCATGAGTTAGACTATTCGAGTCTAACGTATGTTTTACGTTAAATGAACAAACGTACAACGTAGGGTAATGGGATAATATTAAAAGATTTAATATTGAGAATTTGGCATAAATGCCTTAAATGGCATAGAATAAATTTGTGGTGATAATTGGTATAATTTGGCATACCGTAAATGAATGGACATAATTGAGTCAATTATGACCATAGTTAAGTTTGGAATTGCTTGATAATTTGAATAGGGAAATTAATTCAAATTGGGGAATGATTAATTTGGTGTAATTAATCGTCTAAGACACGAGGCTAGGCTCTTTTGTGGTGTAAGACTACCCGGACCCGCCCGACAAATCCAGCTGCCACAAATGCCAATCTAATGTGGGAGGTCTTAGGCATAAATTAAATATGTGACAGTTGTAAAGGCACGAGGTTAGGCTCTTTTGTGGTGTAAGACTGCCCGGACCCGCCCAGCAAATCCAGCTGCCACAAATGCCAGTCTAATGTGGGAGGTCTTTACAAGGTTACGGTGTTAATGAATTAAGTAACACTTAACTAGATAAACATGTAGTGGGACATGAGGGGGTTAAATGGGTGCCT
Organism: Allium sativum; assembly: GCA_030737875.1. Classification (NCBI taxonomy): domain Eukaryota; kingdom Viridiplantae; phylum Streptophyta; class Magnoliopsida; order Asparagales; family Amaryllidaceae; genus Allium; species Allium sativum. Next base: position 261,253,427 of record CM060909.1, on the reverse strand, counting down.
TGGGTGGCATGTGGAATTCAGAGGATGCCTTGGGTGGCATTTGAAATACGATTAGAAACAGTTAACCAAAATTGAAACATGTAAGCGAACATGAATAAGAAGAGGGTTAAGTAGGATGTACTAGAGGGGACCAAGCTTAGGTGGATAGCTTGTGTCAAGTAATGGGGGCCCGTTTCAACCAGTAACCCATAAGTTTCTTTGTGGGCTCGACCCAAGTTGAGGATGGGACACGCGTACTGGGCTTGACTGTAAGAGGCCAAAACGGATTAGCGGTGGCAATGCAAGTCCAACGGGTTCATATGCATGTGTGGGCCAGGGATGGTAGGTAAGACGTTGTTGCATTGTGTAGGTATAAGCCGTGCATTATTGGTGGTATCGGGTTGCCACTTTGGGGAGTGATACACCCCACTGTGGGGCCAGCACGGGTATCTACGAGATAGGGCGCCGATCGCATGGGGGTAGTGGGTGCACCTAGTGGAGATAGGGGCAGGCGGTACCTATGAAGGCAACTAGGGGTGCACGAAACTACCATTATCATTATTAAGTTTTGTAGGCAGGATCAACCTTAGTGTGACTAGTGGTGGTGCAGTATAGTAATTATCTTATAGTGGTTTAGGTGCGCCTTTAACGTTATCTTTGTTCAATCTTATTTCTTTGTTTACTCTGTCATACCCAATTGTTCACAGTCATTCCCTTATTTTCCAACTTATGCCTTAGCCTAGTTATTTTGGTAATTATATTGTTAAAGTTATCACACTCGCTAGACTTTATGTCTGACCCCCTTTGTTTCCACCTCTTTTCTTCCTTCCCCCCCCCCCAGGTGCTCAGGTTGGAACTAGCACTAGTGGAGCTTGATTTTGGACAACTATATCCCTGCTTTTAGAAGTTGCTTGGATCGCTGAAGTAAAAGTTCAGCCTATCTTATTTATGGCTATTTTGTACTGGGGTTATGTCTTTCAATTTATGTACTTTGATTTAGTCAAGATGGATGTTATGTACTTTGACTCTGGTATTTGATGATGTAATCAAACTTATGTGTTTACCGCTGCAATGAATAAAGTTTTAAATTTTTAAGTACTGTTTATATCTGTCTTGTTGTTAAGTTTCTATTCTATACTCACTTAAAACGCTCCATAGAAGTTAATGCATTCCCTTTGTGAGTGACATTAATGGACGTGGGGTGTTACACGTGGTATCAGAACTGAAGGTTACCAGAACAGATATGAATTTTGAAAAACTGTTTTTCAAAAGCAATTTTATAAAGAAGTACCATTATGATGATACATTTTAAGGAAAGTACTTTCAAGAGAAAAGCTTATTTTAGAAAGCATAACCCCAAGAGCCATATATCTTTCCTTCGGTTCTTTCGTATTGAATCTTTCCTTTTTCGTTTCAGCATGTCTGGAATTCCCGAGATACCCGAGGGGATACCAATACCAGGATGGTTTAAGAGGTATTTGGAGACTAGGGCCGCCACCGCAGGTCCAGCAAATGCTCCTCCTCCTCGTCATGTCGATACTTTTGCAAAGATATGTAAGGACTTTCGGGAAATGGGTGGAAAACCTTTCACGGGACGGAGACATTTGTTGAAGCTCGAAACTGGCTAAAGGAAGTGGAAGAATTGTTTGGGATTTTTGAAGTGGAAGATGGAAGAATGGTCCAGTTAGCTGCCTGGCTAATGAAGGATGAGGCCTCGTTTTGGTGGGAGGTCACTAATGGAGAATGTCCAGTTGATACATGGCCAGATTTCAGGCGGAGGTTTGAAGCAAAATTTCTCTCATGGGCTGAAGAGAATTTATATATGGAAAGATTTTTGGCGTTGAAGCAAGGGAATCTATTAGTAAAAGAATACGTCAACAAGTTCAATAAGTTGGCGAGATTTGGCTTGGACTTGATGAATACACTAGAAAAGAAGGCCCTGAGATTTGTTAAGCGTTTGAACGAGCCGCTTCATGGGTTAACTATGACCCACATCCCCATAGGGGCTACCTTTGAGAGACTAGTTGACATGGCGCTTATGCATGAAGAGGAGTAGGGCACCAATGCTAATATGGCACCCGAGAAGAAAGGGGATCAAAAGAAACCGCAACAACTACATCAAAACAAGAAAGGTGGTAAAGGCAACAATGGTAAGGGAAAGAAGAGATGCTTTAACTATGGGACACCAGGCTATCTAAGCCAAGATTATAGGAAGAAAAAGAAGACTGGATGTTTCCACTGTGGCGAAGCGGGACATCTGATTAAGGAAGACCCAAGGAAAGGGCAGGGTCTACCTCGGGACGATAGGTGCAGGCTCTCATGGCACCAGGGTAGGCAAGGGGACAAGTTCAGGCTCTCATGGTCCCACCGCTGCAAGAACGAGGTAGAGCAATTTCAGTTGAAAGTTTAGTTTTTCTGTTTGATTATCCTGTCTGTACTTTATTCGATTATGGCACATCACATTCGTTTATCTCACATCATTAGTTGAAACACTACACTTAGATACTAGTCTAATTACAGATCCCTTAGTAGTCTCAAATTCTATTGGTGGTTCGGCTCATCTTTCTATGATTCGTCGGGATTTGAGAGTGTTTATCTTGGGCGTTGAGTTTGAATGCAATGCCTTTGTTCTTGGCTTCATGGGCTACGGCTTGATTCTAGGTATGGATTGGCTAACTAGATACGGGGCCATCCTAGATTGTGAAAGAAGGGTAGTTAGATTGTTGACTCATTGTGGAAAGACCCTTGATATTTCTTGTGACCCTAGAGGTCCAGTTGTAACTGCTGCATTTTTCGTATCGGAAGATCGTAAAATATTTTTATTTTATTCCCTGAGGGTTGGATCATTCTCATCTTTTGGTATGTTGCTTATGCTGATATGAGACATGTCCATAAATTTTACCGATTTTGTTTGTGACCATTTTGCCCCTGTCAGTCTTGTACAGGGCATAACTTTTGACTCAGGTCGAATCAGAGGGTGAGACCTGTGCCATTGGAAAGGAATTGATGATTCTCTTTCCGTAGAGTGGTTACATGAAAGATTTGGTTCAGCGGTTTGGGAGAAATCGCTGTTTTAAGGTTTTTCAGTTGGCTGTTCAGGTTTTGGAAGGCTAATGGGCTGATTTGGAGAAGGTCCACTAAGGGGTTGGTGGAGGCTAAAAATAGAGGGTAAGGGATATGGGGAAAGGTTGGATTTTCCATTCTCTTATAGGGAGGCTTTGATCTCCTTCTTCCTCTAACACCTTCCCACCATTAAAATTCCAAATCCAAGGAGGGAAATCGAAGATCTATACCATTTGAGGCTAGAACAACATCGTTTCAAGGGCGAATTCATCGGATTGAAGAGTTTGATTCGAAGTGTTCGCTGTCCGAATTGCTTTTTCATCGTTTTAGCTTTGTTTTGGATAATCGGTGAGTGATTTACATCTCTCATTCGGATTCATGAAAGTATGTTAGTTATATGTTGTTAATTTCATCATTTCCGTGTTCTTTTCCTTAGATCTACACCATGCTATGTTTATATTACATATGAATCACCTTAGGATCTGATCTAGATAATTTAAATGGTTAATTTCATGATTTTTCACAAGTTTATGCAAGTTAGATCCGTTTTTATGTTCATATGTTCACTTATCATGTTTTGGGAAATTTATGTGTTTTGATGGAAATTGTTAGATTGATGATATTGTTGGTTGCATAACATGTTTGTGGTTGCTTTTGAATGAATCGGATAAGCCGGTTTCGTCGGATTCGTCATTTGGTGAAGTTTTGCATGAAATCAAAGTCGAAATGGAGCTGTGCAGGAATCGGGTCGGTTTAGAGGGGTCGGTCCTAGACTGGTCGGTCAAATCGTGGCTTGGGAAGCAAGACAGGATTGGGTCGGCTAAGAGGGAGCAGGCTAGTCGGATTGGTCGCAAGGAAGTGGTCGGTCGGTCTATACTGGTCAGGTCGAGCAAATCCGGAGTTCTGATTTGGAGCAGGCGGGTCGGTCATGTTCCAGGAAGGGGGTGATCAGGTTGGGTCGCTCTAGGGAGGTTGTTCGAGCAGGTGGTCGGTCGGTCTCAGGTGATAAAGGCTGGTCGGTCTTGGAGCTGGTCGGTCTGATCGGTCCGGAAGGTTGAGAAGGGAGTCTGGTCGGTTCAGAAGGATTCTGGTCGGTCCAGAAGGAGCTGAGGGAGGTTGGGTCGGTTCAGGAGGGGTCTGATCGGTCCAGAAGGACCAGAAGGGGTCTGGTCGGTCCAGAATGGGTCTGGTTGGCATTTCTAGTGGAAATTTCTGATCGGACACTTCAAGTGATGTTATAACTTCGAAGTAGTTCAAATGGGAAGGTTCGAAGTGTTGAATGTGTTCGTTGATCAAGGTGGAACAACGAATGAGGTGACAACTCAAAGGTCGTGAGTTGATGGATAATGGTGGCTCGAGAAGGTTGCTTGAGCTATGGAATATCGTCAAGGTTGGATGACTAGAGATGCAAAGGCCGAGAGGTCATCGTTGTCGTAAGTTCTAGCAGGCTCAAAGCAGGGGTACGATGGGGGCACCCAAAAGATCAGAAGGTTGCTGGTCTAGTACCCTAGGTCTTGGGAAAAGGCCTAGTGTCAAGGTTGGACATTGTCAAGGTTGGACATATAGAGTTCATGCTAGAACTGGGGTTACCATTAGCCCTTGACATATGGAAAGGTTGGCTGTCATACGATAATGATGGTTTCGAAGCAGGATTGGCGGTGATAGCCAGAGTCTGTCATGTATGCTAGATGTTTTGCTTGTGCCATCTCACGTGGGTTATCCAACATCGAAGTAGATGTTCCTTGAGTGCTTGTCTGATATTGGTTTCGGCCTCTGGGGCTTGTATTCGAGGGATGTTGAATTCGACTAGGATGATTTGCGTGAGATATATATAATCTTGATCCCATGATTGCTATTGTTGATTGTTTCTATTTGCTATGAACAAATGGTTGTTCTGGTTTCTATGGATTAATGGTTGAAATGTTGGTGTAAAGGCTATCACTGTCCGATGTGGGGAAGATAAGGTTGAGTTCTTCTCTGGTGATGTGGGTAGATAAGTTGTTCATTTACCCATTCTCATATACTTTCTTGTTCAAGTTTGTTAGTTGTTTTATCGCTCACTAAGACTATTGTCTGACTCAAGGTTTTATGTCTCCTCTTATTACCTTGGGATGTTCATCCGGTTGTGGATGGGCAGACTAAGTAGCATGTTACAGTTAATGGAGCTTAGTGAGACGAGGAAGCTGAGCGAAGACGAGCAGGAGGCTGGCGTACCAGTTTTATTACTATCTAGTATTTCTGTTTCCGCTGTTTGAGTTGCTTGAGAGTTATAGTGAGGCCTTATGTACAAACTTTGATATCAGTTGGATAACCTTTCTGGATGTTGAGAAAGTTTCAAAAGTTTGCTATATGATACCTCATTACCATTACCTGTTGTATATGTTCTATTATATTTCATCCTTGCGCTGTGAGTTCTACAACAGGTTTCGATGTGTTTACCTACTCTGATGATCGTCCATAGCAGCCTGGCACACTTTTCAGCGCATTATTCCACTTGTTTAGTGCGGGGGTTATGGGCGGTCGTCACAGTTGGTATCAGAGCTCTGGTCAACGATTTTGGCCAAAGTTCAAAAGACGTAATTGCGTATGAGGGACGTATTTGTAGATTTCTGTTGGATGTTTACTATATATATTAGCATATATAGTAGTAGCGGTTGTATCTCTTTAGCAGTTTTTCTTGGAAGTGGCTAATTATCCTACATTGCAGATTTAGAATGAGTAGACGGCCATCAAGACACGCTGCTAGGAGAGCTAATACTGGAGGGAGAAATGGTGATGAACCAGATTACCCGGCCATGTTTGAAGCCATGGTAGAAGCAATTATGCGAAGGGTACCCGCTCCAGTGGCGGCTACGGTAGATGTAGGTGTGCGAGTTCCTAGAGTAGATTTTGCAAAGATGTGCAAGGACTTTACATCTCTAGGAGGGAAACCGTTCAAGGAAACTGAACCAGCTGAAGAGGTTCAGAGGTGGATGGATTCATGTGTTCGAATCTTTGGAGACTTGGGTATTGAAGATGCAATGAAGAGAAAGCTTGCATCAAGGCAACTTTAGAGCAGAGTCATGGAATGGTGGAATTCTGTTATACTCGAGACTCCGGAAGAGGAGATTTCATGGGAGCAATTCCAAGCTAAGTTTGAAGCAAAGTTTATCTCCACTGCTCAGAAGTCCGTTCTCTTCAAGAAGTTCGTAGAGTTGAAGCAGAATGGCAGAACAGTTCTTGACTACATTTCTGATTTTGAGGCTTTGTCCAGATATGCTCATTCATACATTGATACACCCTATCAGAAGAACGAGAAGTTTGTCTTGGGTTTGGATGCTTATATTGGAAAACCGCTTGTGGACCATCTTGATGATTCATTTGAGAAAATTGTGGAAAAAGCTATTTGCCATGAGAGCTTGTTTCCCAAGGAAGCAAATGTTGTCGCTGCAACCAAGGAAGCTCAGAAACCACAACAAGGTGGTAATAAAAAGAGGAAGCAACAACAACAGAAAGGAAAGGATGGCCAAAAGAAACCCAAGAGTGAGGTGGTTTGCTTTAACTGCCAATAGAAGGGTCATTATTCAAATGAGTGCAAGAATCCCAAAGCTGAGAAGAAGTGCTTCAAGTGTGGAAAGCCTGGGCATGAGAAGAAAGATTGTCCAGAATCAGCTAAGGGCAAACAGATTGTGAAGGCATATGCTTTAGAAGCCGTGCCATCTTCTTCAAGAGCTCCTACTGCAGAGGAGAAGGGAAAGGGTGTCGTGGTGCAAGGTACTTTTTCCGTTAACGGTGTTTCAGTTCGAGTTTTGTTTGATACTGGAGCATCACATTCATTCATCTGCATTGAGCTTGTATGTCGCTTGGGTTTGGAACCCGAGATTTGTGATAGACCATTGATCGTGACTAATCCAGTTGGGGGTTCGTCCAGTTTGTGCATGATTTGCCGTGGTCTAGTGTTATCGAGTCATGGTTGCTCTTTTATGTGTGATTGCTTTGTTCTTAACTTCGCTGGGTATGGGATCATCTTGGGCATGGATTGGCTCAAGAGATATGCGGCAAGGGTGAATTGCGAGAAGCTAGAGGTGAGGGTCGGGGATGTGGAAGGGCGAAAGGTGTTGATTAGATGTAAGCACGAAGACGGGGTCTTCGTGAGTTATCTATATTCGCTTGGGATTCCACAGGAAGACCTATCATCAGTGCTGATCGCTAATGAGTATGTAGATGTCTTTGACGAGGTCAAAGGGTTGCCGCCACATCGTGAGATCGAGTTTAGGATCGATTTGGTCGAAGGTGTTAGACCAATTGTTATGCCCCTTAGGCGGATGGTGCCTAGGGAACAACGAGAGTTGGAGGTGCAAGTTCGTGACCTTTTGGGAAAAGGATTCATTCGGAGGAGTGTTTCCGAGTGGGGTGCACCAGTCGTGTTTGCAACTAAGGCAGATGGCTCGTTAAGATTGTGTGTGGACTATCGTGAGCTGAACAAGGTGACTAAGAAGAACAAGTATCCATTGCCAAGGATTGATGACTTGTTCGATCAGCTTCACGAAGCCAAAGTGTTTTCTCAGATGGATTTGGCAACTGGATTTCACCAATTGAGAGTGGCTAAGGATAGTGTGCCAAAGACTGCTTTTAGGACACCGTCCGGGTTCTTCGAGTGGTTGGTGATGCCATTTGGGTTGACTAACGCGCCAGCGTATTTTGTGGATCTTATGAATAGAGTGTTCAGAGATCAGTTGAGTAAGTTCGTGTTGGTATTCGTGGATGATATATTGGTTTACTCCAGAAATGTGGAAGAACATAAGACGCACTTGAGAGTTGTGTTAGAGATCTTGCGGAAGCATCAGCTTAAGGCCAAGTTCTCAAAGTGTCACTTCTGGAAGGATGAAATGAGGTTCTTAGGTCATGTTGTTTCTGGAAAAGGTATAGCGGTTGACCCCGCTAAAGTTGCAACAATCCAGGACTGGGATAGACCTAAGAATGCGACGGATGTTCGGAGTTTCCTTGGGTTGGCTGGTTATTACCGAAGGTTTATCAAGGATTTCTCCAAGATAGCTGCACCATTAACAGGATTGACAAAGAAGAACCAAGTGTTCGCATGGGATGCGAAGTGTGAACAAGCGTTCGAAATCTTGAAGGAGAGATTGACGAGTGCACCTGTGTTGACCATTCCAAGTGGGAATGAAGAGATGGTGGTGTATACTGATTCATGTGGTACTGGACTTGGAGCAGTGCTAATGCAGAAGGATAAGGTAGTGGCTTACGCAAGTCGACAGCTAAAGCCGCATGAGAGAAAATATCCAACTCATGATTTGGAGTTGGCAGCGATTGTGTTTGCTCTGAAGATGTGGAGACATTACCTGTTGGGAGTACGATTTGAGTTGTTTACGGATCACAAGTCGTTAAAGTATCTTTTCTTCCAAAAGGATTTGAATCTTCGGCAGCAACGATGTTTAGATTTTCTGGCATCGTATGATTTCGGGATAGCCTATACTCCTGGCAAAGGCAATGCAGTTGCAGATGCATTGAGTCGAAGACATGCAAGTTTGGGAGCGATGTTTTCGGAATGGAAGGGCCTCGAGTACTTGGCAAGGTTCGATTTCAGGCCAAGGTGTGAGTTGGAACCTGAAATATTGGCGAGCTTGTCGATAAGGCCTACTCTGATCGAAAGGATTGTCTAGGGCCAAAAGAAAGATGCGAAGCTTGTCGAGTTCATTCAGAAACTGGAACCAGAGGATAAAGAGTTTGAGGTCGATCGAGAAGGTTGGCTTCGAAAGAAAGGACGATTAGTTGTTCCTGATATCGACGGATTGAGGAATGAGGTTCTGAGAGAATGTCATCACTCGAAGCTAACGATTCATCCCGGTGGTAATAAAATGTATCAGGACATGAAGCGAGCCTACTACTGGGAAGGGATGAAAAGAGATATTGGAAAATTCATTTCCAAGTGTATGAACGGTCAGTTGGTGGAAGCTGAACAGAAGAAGTCGAGTGGTTTACTTCAGCCATTAGAGGTTCCTACATGGAAGTGGGAGCAGATATCGATGGATTTTATCGATGGACTACCTAGAACTAGGACAGGGAATGAAGGGATTTGGGTCATTGTGGATCGTTTGACCAAAAGTGCAAGGTTCATTCCTATCAAGACGACTAGGACATCATCAAAATTGGCTGAGCTTTATGTGAAATGGATAGCTCGATTCCATGGTGTTCCAAAGAGTATAGTAAGTGACCGGGATCCATTGTTCACGAGTGGATTTTGGAAAAGTTTGCAAGAAGCTTTGGGAACCGAATTGTGTTTAAGTACGGCATATCATCCCCAAACTGATGGTCAGACCGAGAGAGTCAACCGAGTTTTAGAAGATCTCCTGAGGGCTTGTGTGTTAGACTTCGGAGGATCATGGGAGGACCATCTACATCTAGTTGAGTTTGCATATAATAATAGCTACCAGTCGAGTATTGGGATGGCACCATACGAGGCGTTGTATGGAAGGCCGTGCAATTCTCCAGCTTGTTGATTAGAAACTGGAGATAAGTTGGTACTTGGGCCTGAAATGATTAGAGAAACCTCGGATTGTATCAAGATTGTTCGACAACGAATGAAGGCGGCCCAAGATCGTCAGAAAAGTTACGCCGATAAGCGTCATAAGGATTTGGAATTCGACGTAGGTGATATGGTTTTCGTGAAGATTTCACTGTTGAAGCATGTGGTTCGATTCGGAAGTAAAGGGAAGTTGGCTCCAAGGTTTGTTGGACCGTTTCCGATAGTCGAGCGAATAGGAAAGCTTGCATATAGGTTGGAGTTACCCGAGAAGATGTCGAGTGTGCATAATGTTTCCCATGTGTCATTTCTACGGAAGTTTGTGCATGACTCGACTGTGGTGGTATCTCCAGAACAGTATGAAGATTTAGAAGTCGAGACCGCAGTTGTGAAACCTCATAGGCCACTTCGTGTTGTGGGGAATGACACGAAACAGCTTAGGAGGAAGACGGTTAAGCTAGTCAAGGTACAATGGAGTGAAGATGGCGACGATTGTACATGGGAGACAGAAGAGAGCATGAGGGCGACTCATCCAGAACTCTTCGTCGGTAGGACCCTTTGATTGTATCATCGTTATAGCGTTGTATCTTGTTGTTGTTTGGTAGAATTCCGCATGCTAGGATAAGGCTATGGATGCATGGCTTGATGGTTGCTAGTTTGGATGATAGGATTGGCTTCTCATGGATGATAGGCATGCGAAATTGTTGTAGTTGCTTGTGGTTGCTTGGAATTTTGGGGGCGAAATTCTTAAAAAGGGGGGGGGGGGAGAGAATGTAATAACCCGCATTTTACCTATCAGAAGATCGTAAAATATTTTTATTTTATTCCCTGAGGGTTGGATCATTCTCATCTTTTGGTATGTTGCTCATGCGGATATGAGACATGTCCATAAATTTTACCGATTTTGTTTGTGACCATTTTGCCCCTGTCTGTCTTGTACAGGGCATAACTTTTGACTTAGGTCGAATCAGAGGGTGAAACCTGTGCCATTGGAAAGGAATTGATGATTCTCTTTCTGTAGAGTGGTTACATGAAAGATTTGGTTCAGCGGTTTGGGAGAAATCGCTGTTTTAAGGTTTTTCAGTTGACTGTTCAGGTTTTGGAAGGCTAATGGGCTGATTTGGAGAAGGCCCATTAAGGGGTTGGTAGAGGCTATAAATAGAGGGTAAGGGATATGGGGAAAGGTTGGATTTTCCATTCTCTTATGGGGAGGCTTTGATCTCCTTCTTCCTCTAACACCTTTCCACCATTAAAATTCCAAATCCAAGGAGGGAAATCGAAGATCTATACCATTCGAGGCTAGATCAACATCGTTTCAAGGGCGAATTCATCGGATTGAAGAGTTTGATTCGAAGTGTTCGCTGTCCGGATTGCCTTTTCATCGTTTTAGCTTTGTTTTGGATAATCAGTGAGTGATTTACATCTCTCATTCGGATTCATGAAAGTATGTGAGTTATATGTTGTTAATTTCATCATTTCCGTGCTCTTTTCCTTAGATCTACATCATGCTATGTTTATATTACATATGAATCACCTTAGGATCTGATCTAGATAATTTAAATGGTTAATTTCATGATTTTTCACAAGTTTAAGCAAGTTGGATCCGTTTTTATGTTCATATGTTCACTTAACATGTTTTGGGAAATTTATGTCTTTTGATGGAAATTGTTCGATTGATGATATTTTTGGTTGCATAACATATTTGTGGTTGCGTTTGAATGAATCGGATAAGCCGGTTTCGTCGGATTCGTCATTTGGCGAAGTTTTGGTCGAAATCAAAGTCGAAATAGAGCTATGCAGGAATCGGGTCGGTCTAGAGGGGTCGGTCCTAGACTGGTCGGTCAAATCATGGCTTGGGAAGCAAGACAGGGACTGGGTCGGCTAAGAGGGGGCAGGCTAGTCGGATCGGTCGCAAGGAAGTGGTTGGTTGGTCTATACTGGTCAGGTCGAGCAAATCTGGAGTTCTGATTTGGAGCAGGCGGGTCGGTCATGTTCCATGAAGGGGGTGATCAGGTTGGGTCGCTCTAGGGTGGTTGTTCGAGCAGGTGGTCGGTCGGTCTCAGGTGATAAAGGCTGGTAGGTCTTGGAGCTGGTCGGTCTGATCGGTCCAGAAGGTTGAGAAGGGAGTCTGGTCGGTTCAGAAGTATTCTGGTCGGTCCAGAAGGAGCTAAGGGAGGTCGGGTCGGTTTAGGAGGGGTCTGATCGGTCCAGAAGGACCAGAAGGGGTCTGGTCGGTCCAGAATGGGTCTGGTCAGCATTTCTAGTGGAAATTTCTGATCGGACACTTCAAGTGATGTTATAACTTCGAAGTAGTTCAAGTGGGAAGGTTCGAAGTGTTGAATGTGTTCGTTGATCAAGGTGGAACAACGAATGAGGTGATAACTCAAAGGTCGTGAGTTGATGGATAATGGTGGCTCGAGAAGGTTGCTTGAGCTATGGAATATCGTCAAGGTTGGACGACTAGAGATGCGAAGGCCGAGAGGTCATCGTTGTCGTAGGTTCTAGCAGGCTCAAAGCAGGGGTACGATGGGGGCACCCAAAAGATCAGAAGGATGCTGGTCGAGTACCCTGGGTCTTGGGAAAAGGCGTAGTGTCAAGGTTGGACATTGTCAAGGTTGGACATATAGAGTTCATGCTAGAACTGGGGTTACCATTAGCCCTTGACATATGGCAAGGTTGGCCGTCATACGATAATGATGGTTTCGAAGCAGGATTGGCGGTGATAGCCAGAGTCTGTCATGTATGCTGGATGTTTTGCTTGTGCCATCTCACGTGGGTTATCCAACATCGAAGTAGATGTTCCTTGAGTGCTTGTATGATATTGGTTTCGGCCTCTGGGGCTTGTATTCGAGGGATGTTGAATTCGACTAGGATGATTTGCGTGAGATATATATAATCTTGATCCCATGATTGCTATTGTTGATTGTTTCTGTTTGCTATGAACAAATGGTTGTTCTGGTTTCTATGGATTAATGGTTGAAATGCTTGGTGTAAAGGCTATCACTGTCCGATGTGGGGAAGATAAGGTTGATTTCTTCTCTGGTGATGTGGGTAGATAAGTTGTTCATTTACCCATTCTCATATACTTTCTTGTTGAAGTTTGTTAGCTGTTTTATCGCTCACTAAGACTATTGTCTGACTCAAGGTTTTATGTCTCCTCTTATTACCTTGGGCTGTTCATCCGGTTGTGGATGGGCAGACTAAGTAGCAGGTTACAGGTAATGGAGCTTAGTGACACGGGGAAGCTGAGCGAAGACGTGCAGGAAGCTGGCGTACCAGTTTTATTACTATCTAGTATTTCTGTTTCCGCTGTTTGAGTTGCTTGAGGGTTATAGTGAGGCCTTATGTACAAACTTTGATATCAGTTGGATAACCTTTCTGGATGTTGAGAAAGTTTCAAAAGTTTGCTATATGATACCTCATTACCATTACCTGTTGTATATGTTCTATTATATTTCATCCTTGCGCTGTGAGTTCTACGACAGGTTTCGATGTGTTTACCTACTCTGATGATCGTCCATAGCAGCCTGACACACTTTTCAGCGCATTATTCCACTTGTTTAGTGCGGGGGTTATGGGCGGTTGTCACACCAGTAATGCTTAGTTACCTAGAATCCCTTGACGCATCCGGTGATGATTTACATTCTGTCTGTATAGTCCATGAATATGTTGATGTCTTCGATGAGGTAAGGGGTTTATACCCAAAACGTGAGATAGACTTTCGAATATATCTAGTAGATAATGCAAAGCCAGTTGCATTTCCAGCGTGCCACATATATCTAAGAGAGAGAAGAGAACTCTGTAAGCAAGTGAAAGAATTGCTTGAGAAAGGGTTCATAAGGCGTAGTATATCGGAGTGGGGTGCTCCAGTAGTATTTGCCATGAAGGCAGACAGGTCCCTTAGATTTTGTGTGGACTATAGAGAACTTAATAAGCTTACTAAGAAGAATATGCACCGACAACCGAGGATTGACGATCTCTTCAATCAGTTAGTTGGCGCCTCAGTGTTTTCGCAGTTGGACTTAGCCACAGGTTTCCATTAGTTGAGAATGGCTAAGGATAGCATAGACAAGACTGCCTTTAGGACTCCAGACGGCTTCTTCGAGTGGCTTGTGATGCCCTTCAGTTTGACAAATGCCCCCGCATACTTTGTTGACTTGATGAGTAGGGTGTTTAGGGAGTACCTTAATAAATTCATGGTAGTCTTTGTGGACGACATCTTGATCTTTTCTAAAAACAAGGAAGAGCATGCCCTACATCTTAGGGAAGTGTCAGAGACTCTTCGAGCGCATAGCCTCAAAGCTAAATTTTCAAAATGTCACTTTTGGAGGAAGAAGTGCAATTCTTAGGGCACGTGGTTTCCAAAGAAGGGATAACTGTGGATCCCGCGAAGGTAGTGGCCATCCAAGATTGGAAGGTCCCTAAGAATGCTACTGAGGTGAGGAGTTTCTTAGGGTTGGCTTGCTACTATAGGAAGTTTATCAAAGACTTCGCAAAAATATCAGCCCCATTAACACGCTTGACGAAGAAGAACCTAGTTTTCAAATGGGACGTAGATTGTGATGATGCGTTCCAATGTTTAAAGAGAGCTTTGACCACAACCCCAGTCTTAGTGTTGCCAGATGGGAGTAAGCCATTTACTGTTTATACCGATGCTTGTGGGACAAGACTAGGCGCAGTCTTAATGCAAGAGGGAAGGGTAATAGCCTATGGTGGAAGCCAGTTGAGAGTGCATGAGAAAAATTACCCTACCCATGACCTAGAGTTGGCCGCTATTATTTTCGCGCTTAAGTCTTGGTGCCATTATCTTCTTGGCGAAAAATTCGAATTGTTCACTGACCACAAATCGCTAAAATACTTGTTCTCTTAGAAGGACTTGAACTTAAGGCAGCAAAGGTGGGTGGAATTCTTGGCATCCTACGACTTCGAGGTAGCATATACCCCTGGCAAGGGTAACGTGGTGGCAGACGCCTTAAGTAGGAAAAGGCTGTCGTTGAGTCCGTTGTTTGTTGAGCGGCGAAGCTTAGAGTTCATCTCTATGTTTAACTTTAGACCTTCCGTTGACTTTGTACCTGGTTGCATCCTTAGAGGTCAGACCTACGCTTTTGGGATGGATTGGTGAGGCACAGCGAGATGACCCACAGTTGGTTGAGTTAGTAGAGAAGCTCAAAAGAGGGGAGTCATCGAGCCATCTCCGTAGGTATACCCTAGATGATAAGGGTTGGTCACATAAGGACGGTAGACTTTGTGTACCACGGGACAAGAATTTGAGGAAGACTATTCTTGATGATGCACATCGTTCGAAGATGACCATCCATCCCGGAGGGGACAAGATGCACATAGACATGAGACGAGTTTACTTTTGGGCCGGCATGAAGAGGGATGTGGCTGAGTTTGTCGCTAGATGCTTGGTGTGACAACAAGTAAAAGCAGAGCAAAAGAAGCCCGGTGGGTTGCTTCACCCATTGGAGGTCCCACAATGGAAGTGGGAAAGTGTCTTGATGGATTTTATTGATGGGTTACCAAGATCGAGGAAAGGTAGTACAAGGATTTGGGTCGTGGTAGACAGACTTACTAAGAGCGCCCATTTCATTCCCGTGAAGAGTAAGAGGACTGCTCCATGGTTAGCCTCCGTATACATTCGAGAGATAGTTCGTTTGCACGGTGTTCCTTCTAGCATAGTGAGCGACCGCGATCCTATCTTCACTAGCGAGTTTTTGAAGAGCTTGCAAGAGGCGGTAGGGACTCAGTTATGTTTGAACACCGCATATCATCCTCAGACGGACGGCCAGGCCGAGAGGGTGAATCGTATTCTAGAGGACCTATTGAGGTTGTGTGTCTTAGACTTCGGAGGTACATGGGAGGAACATCTTCCGTTGGTGGGGTTTGCATATAATAATAACTTTCAGTCTAGCGTTGGCATGGCACCGTTCGAGGCTCTTTATGGACGGCCGTGTCGTTCTCCTACATGTTGGTGGGAATCTACATATAAGATCTTGCTTGGGCCCGATATGATTAGAGAGACTTCAGAAAAAATCGATTTGATTCGAAGGAGGATGAACACGGCGCAAGATAGGCAGAAATCTTATGCTGACAAGAGGAGGACAGATCTTGAGTTTGATACTGGGGACATGGTCTTTGTCAAGGTGTCTCCATTACGGAATGTGGTTCGCTTTAGGTCCGTTGGGAAGTTAGCACTAAGGTTCGTAGGGCCGTTTCCTACTAAGGAGAGGATTGGACAGATGGAGTATAGAGTGGAGTTGCCCGAGAGACTTAGTGGTGTACACGATGTATTCCATGTATCACATTTAAGGAAGTGCTTGCATGAGAACGCGGAAGTGGCAGAGCCGAGCTTTCTTAGAGAGGTAGAGATCGAGCGTGATGCGACGATTCGACGAGCTCCTATGTGCATTCTTAGGTTGGAGATTAAGAAGTTGAGGAATCGAGAGGTCAAGCTAGTCAAAGTGCAATGTGGAGATGATGAGAGCAACGCTACTTGGGAGACGGAAGAGAAGATGCATTCATTGTACCCTTTTCTTTTTGAGGGTATGTCCTTTAATTTCTCCTTTATCGCTTAGCTTGTACTTGTTTTATCTATAGTATGTCCTCTTGCTATTATCTTTTACCTTTATATAAGGTAGTCATATGGTTGAAACATGTGTTTGAGACATTTTATGTATGATGGATGCATGTGGATGCAAGTGGTTGCTAGTGGCTGCTCGTGGATGCATATAAACACACTTTAGGCACTAGATCGGCTCAGTCATTTCATATTGCATATAAATGTGTGTGCATATATAAGTTAATGGATGTATAATGGTTGTACTATCATATGGATGCTGCATTTTGGTGAATGGTTGTGCACACATGTAGAAATAATACGTATCGATAGGATTCTTTCGCATACATAATGGATGCATGGCACTATCATGGTTTGCATTAAGGAGGTCAACTGAATCAGTAGACCGCCTGATTTTGCATTAGATAAGGAACATATACACACACTTCTTGCATATGTTCATACTACATTAGGAATTTTATAAGGACAATGGATGCCTGTGTTTGATGGTTGAGTAGATGGTTGTTTGGATGTTAGGATATGCATTCTCCTTAACTTGGAGAATTCGGGGGCGAAATCATTTAAGGAAGGGAGAATGTAACACCCCGTATTTCTGTTAACACTATAATAATAAATTAAAGAATATCTAATCTCAGATGTGAGAATTAAGGAAGCGGGTTGCTCCATTGTGTTCGTCACGGAATTCTGGTTGAGATAGAGTCCGAATTTGCGTGAACTGGACTTCGTATGAAGAAGTTATGGCCATCGGAAGTTTCAGAAAATTCAAAACAGATTTCGAAAATTCAAATTTCAAAGTCAGATGGGCTAGGCGAGAAATTTCCCGCCAGGGCCAGGTCGACCATAGGGTCGATCTGGGGGTCGGCCTACCCTAACCAGGTCGACCATAGGCTCGACCTGGGGGTCGACCTGCCCCCCGGGGCAGATTTGTTTGGTGACCTGTTTATGACTGTATGGTGACTCATTAGGGTTTCCAATCTACTCCGATTGGCTGGGATTAATTCTGGGTTGATCGGACAACCTAAACTAATCCTAAACTCTATAAAAAGACATGTAGACTCAAACGCTAAAATCAAATTAAAATTAGACTCATGGCCTCCATGCCGTCACCTTGCAACCTAGAATAGCCGCCACCAATTGGAGAGGAAGAAAGCTAATCAAATTCAATTCAACTCTAGCAACGAATCTACTACAAAGGAAAGCTAATTCAACTTCAGAACTCAAATTTCAGAACTCAAGACCTTCTTTGAGTTGTGAGTTCGATTTCTTTAATAAAATAATTAACAATTTAATTGGATTAAGCTATGATGCGGATTAAATGGTTATGTTGTGAATTATTGACCTCATGTTATCATCTATATTGTAAAATTGTGATGTTATCATTTATACTGTAAATTATATGATGTTATCATCTATGTTGTAAAGTTGTGATGTTATCATCCATGTTGTAATTCTATGATTATGTATTCATTATGATGTTTCATATGCTAGTTTGGTTATGTTGTTGGAACTAATTCATATGATAAATCACATGTATGTATGCAAGTTAGGATGTTAATTGAGACATAGATCATATGCAAGTTAGTGAAAATTTTATGCATAACCTTACATGTTTCATTACATCTATTTTAGATCTAAAGTTAGGCTATGACATGTGTGAGTTTATATAAATATATGTGTTTGGAGTATGAATCATGTTATGTAAGTTTGTGGTTATTGCCTATGCAAGTTTACACCTTTAGATGTAGATCTATGACATACATGATTTATGCAAGTTTATGACTATTGCCTAAATAAGTTCACATCTTTAGATTTGGATATATGACATATGAAGTTTTATGCAAGTTTGTGACTTTGTCCTATGCAAGTTTTAGATGTAGAACCTCATTCACACATGCAAGTTCACCCCTTATGTTTAGATCTAGTTTTATCGGTATGTATGTTGTGATGTTTTCTCATTATTCCATGAGTTAGACTATTCGAGTCTAACGTATATTTTACGTTAAACGAACAAACGTACAACATGGGGGTAATGGGGTAATATTAAAAGATTTAATATTGAGAATTTGGCATAAATGCCTTAAATGGCATAGAATAAATTTGTGGTGATAATTGGTATAAATTGGCATACAATAAATGGATGGACATAATTGAGTCAATTACGGCCATAGTTAAATTTGGAATTGATTGATAATTTGAATAGGAAAATTAATTCAAATTGGGCAATGATTAATTAGGTGTAGTTAATCGTCTAAGACTCGAGGTTAGGCTCTTTTGTGGTATAAGACTGCCCGGACCCGCCCGGCAAATCCAGCTGCCACAAATTCTAGTCTAATGTGGGAGGTCATAGGCATAAATTAAATATGTGACAGTTGTAAAGACACGAGGTTAGGCTCTTTTGTGGTGTAAGACTGCCCAGACCCGCCCGGCAAATCCAGCTGCCACAAATGCCAGTCTAATGTAGGAGGTCTTTACAAGGTTATGGTGTTAATGAATGAAGGGACACTTAACCAGATAAACATGTATTGGGACATGAGGGGGTTAAGTGGGTGCCTTGGGTGGCATGTGGAATTCAGAGTGTGCCTTGGGTGGCATTTGAAACACGATTAGAAACACTTAACCAAAATTGAAACATGTAAGTGAAAATAAATAAGAAGAGGGTTAAGTAGGATGTACTAGAGGGGACCAAGCTTAGGTGGATAGCTTGTGTCAAGTAATGGGGGCCCGTTTCAACCAGTAACCCATAAATATCTTTGTGGGCTCCACCCAAGTCGAGGACGGGACACGCGTACTGGGCTTGACTATAAGAGGCCAAAACGGGTTAGCGGTGGCAACGCAAGTCCAACGGGTTCATATGCGTGTGTGGGCTCGGGCTGGTAGGTAAGACGTTGTTGCATCGTGTAGGTATAAGCCGTGCATTATTGGTGGTATCGGGTTGCCACTTTGGGGAGTGATACACCCCACTGTGGGGCCAGCACAGGTATCTACGAGTTAGGGAGCCGATCGCATGGGGGTAGTGGGTACACCTAGCGGAGATAGGGACAGGCGGCACCTATGAAGGCAACTAGGGTGCACGAAACTACCATTATCATTATTAGGTTTTGTAGGCGTGATCAACCTTAGGGTGACTAGTGGTGGTGCAGTATAGTAATTATCTTATAGTGGTTTAGGTGCGCCTTTAACGTTATCTTTGTTCAATCTTATTTCCTAGTTTACTCTGTCAGACCCAATTGTTCACTGTCATTCCCTTATTTTCCAACTTACGCCTTAGCCTAGTTATTTTGGTAATTATATTGTTAAGTTATCGCACTCGCCAGACTTTATGTCTGACCCCTTTGTTTCCACCTCTTTTCTTCCTTCCCCCCCAAGGTGCTCAGGTGGGAACTAGCACCAGTGGAGCTTGATTTTGGACAGCTATATCTCTGCTTTTAGAAGTTGCTTGGATCGCTGAAGTAAAAGTTCAGCCTATCTTATTTATGGCTATTTTGTACTGGGGTTATGTCTTTCAATTTATGTACTTTGATTTAGTCAAGATAGATATTATGTACTTTGACTCTGGTATTTGATGATGTAATCAAACTTATGTGTTTACCGCTGCAATGAATAAAGTTTTAAACTTTTAAGTACTATTTATATCTATCTTGTTGTTAAGTTTCTGTTCTATACTCACTTAAAACGCTCCATAGAAGTTAATGCATTCCCTTTGTGAGTGACATTAATGGACATAGGGTGTTACATGTGGTATCAGAGCTGAAGGTTACCAGAACATATATGAATTTTGAAAAACTATTTTTCAAAAGCCTTTTTATAAAGAAGTACCTTCAAAAGTACGTTTAAGGAAAGTACTTTCAAGAGAAAAGCTTATTTTAGGAAGCATAACCCCAAGAGCCATATATCTTTCCTTCGGTTCTTTCGTATTGAATCTTTCCTTTTTCATTTCAGCATGTCTGGAATTCCCGAGATACCCAAGGGGTAACCGATACCAGGATGCTTTAGGAGGTATTTGGAGACTAGGGCCGCCACCGCAGGTCCAGCAAATGCTCCTCGTCCTCGTCATGTCGATACTTTTGCAAAGATATGTAAGGACTTCCGGGCAATGGGTGGAAAACCTTTTCACGGTACGGAGACATTTGTTGAAGCTCGAAACTGGCTAAAGGAGGTGGAAGAATTGTTTGGGATCTTTGAAGTAGAAGATGGAAGAAAGGTCCAGTTAGCTGCCTGACTAATGAAGGATGAGGCCTCGTTTTTGTGGGAGGTCACTAATGGAGAACGTCCAGTTGATACATGGCCAGATTTCAGGCGGAGTTTTGAAGCAAAGTTTCTCTCACGGGCTGAAGAGAATTTATATATGGAAAGATTTTTGGTGTTGAAGCGAGGGAATCTACCAGTAAAAGAATACGTCAACAAGTTCAATCAGTTGACGAGATTTGGCTTGGACTTGGTGAATACACCAAAAAAGAAGGCCCTGAGATTTCTTAAGGGTTTGAACGAGCCGCTTTATGGGTTAACTATGACCCACATCCCCATGGGGGCTACCTTTGAGAGACTAGTTGACATGGTGCTTATGCATGAAGAGGAGAAGGGCGCCAATGCTAATAAGGCACCCGCGAAGAAAGGGGATCAAAAGAAACCGCAACAGCAACAACAAAACAAGAAAGGTGGTAAAGGCAACAATGTTAAGGGAAAGAAGAGATGCTTTAACTGTGGGACACCAGGCCATCTAAGCAAAGATTGTAGGAAAAAAAAAGACTGGTTGTTTCCACTATGGCGAAGAGGGACATCTGATTAAGGACTGCCCAAGGAATGGGCAGAGGGCAGGGTCTACCTCGGGAGGACAGGCGCAGGCTCTCATGGCACCAGGGCAGGCAAGGGGACAAGTTCAGGCTCTCATGGTCCCACCGCTGCAAGAACGAGGTAGAGCATTTTCCGTTGAAAGTTTAGTTTTTCCGTTTGATTATCCTGTCCATACTTTATTCGATTCTGGCGCATCACATTCGTTTATCCCTATATCATTAGCTGAAACACTACACCTAGATACTAGTCTAGTTACAGATCCCTTAGTAGTCTCAAATCCTATTGGTGGTTCGGCTCATCTTTCTATGATTTGTCGGGATTTGAGAGTGTTTATCTTGGGAGTTGGGTTTGAATGCAGCACCTTTGTTCTTGGTTTCATGGGCTACGGCTTGATTCTAGGTATGGATTGGCTGACTAGATACGGGGCCATCCTAGATTGTGGAAGAAGGGTAGTTAGATTGTTGACTCGTTGTGGAAAGACCCTTGATATTTCTTGTGACCCTAGAGGTCCAGTAATGCTTAGCTACCTAGAATCCCTTGACGCATCCGGTGATGATTTACATTCTGTTCGTATAGTCCGTGAATATATTGATGTCTTCGATGAGCTAAGGGGTTCACCCCCAAAACGTGAGATAGACTTTCGAATATATCTAGTAGATAACGCAAAGCCAATTGCATTTCCAGTGCGTCACATGGCTCCCACAGAGAGAAGAGAACTCAGTAAGCAAGTGAAAGAATTTCTTGAGAAGGGGTTCATAAGGCGTAGTATATCGGAGTGGGGTGCTCCAGTAGTATTTTCCACGAAGGTAGACGGGTCCCTTAGACTTTGTGTGGACTATAGAGAACTTAATAAGCTTACTAAGAAGAATAGGTACCCACTGCTGAGGATTGACGATCTCTTCAATCAGTTAGTTGGCGCCTCAGTGTTTTCGCGGTTGGACTTAGCCACGGGTTTCCATCAGTTGAGAGTGGCTGAGGATAGCATAGACAAGACTACCTTTAGGACTCCAGACGGCTTCTTCAAGTGGCTTGTGATGCCCTTCGGTTTGACAAGCGCCCCCGCATACTTTGTTGACTTGATGAGTAGGGTGTTTAGGGAGTACCTTAATAAATTCGTGGTAGTCTTTGTGGATGACATCTTGATCTTTTCTAAAAATGAGGAAGAGCATGCCCTACATCTTTGGGAAGTGTTAGAGACTCTTCGAGCGCATAGTCTCAAAGATAAATTTTCAAAATGTCACTTTTGAAGGAAGGAAGTGCAATTCTTAGGGCACATGGTTTCCAAAGAAGGGATAGCTGTGGATCCCGCGAAGGTAGTGGTCATCCAAGATTGGAAGGTCCCTAAAAATGTTATCGAGGTGAGGAGTTTCATAGGGTTTGCTGGCTACTATAGGAAGTTTATCAAATACTTCGCAAAGATATCAGCCCCATTAAAACGCTTGACGAAAAAGAACCTAGTTTTCACATGGGACGTAGATTGTGATGATGCATTCAAACGTTTAAAGAGAGCTTTGACCACATCCCCAGTCTTAGTGTTCCAGATGGGAGTAAGCCATTTACCGTTTATACCGATGCTTGTGGGACAGGAATAGGCGCAATCTTAATGCAAGAGGGAAGGGTAATAGCCTATGGTGGAAAGCAGTTGAGAGTGCATGAGAAAAATTACCCTACCCATGACCTAGAGTTGGCTGCTATTGTTTTCGCGCTTAAGTCTTAGCGCCATTATCTTCTTGGCGAAAAATTCGAATTATTCACTGACCACAAATCGCTAAAATACTTGTTCTCTCAGAAGGACTTGAATTAAGGCAGCAAAGGTGGATGAAATTCTTAGCATCCTACGACTTCGAGGTAGCATATACCCCTGGCAAGGGTAACGTGGTGGCA
The DNA here is from genome assembly GCA_030737875.1 of Allium sativum. Taxonomy (NCBI): domain Eukaryota; kingdom Viridiplantae; phylum Streptophyta; class Magnoliopsida; order Asparagales; family Amaryllidaceae; genus Allium; species Allium sativum. The sequence goes on along the minus strand of CM060909.1, from coordinate 261,230,610 downwards.
GACGCCTTAAGTAGGAAAAGGATGTCCTTGAGTCCGTTGTTTGTTGAGCGGCGAAGCTTAGAGTTCATCTCTACATTTGACTTTAGACCTTCCGTTGACTTTGTACCCGGTTTGCTAGCATCCTTAGAGGTCAGACCTACGCTTTTGGGACAGATTGGTGAGACACGGCGAGATGACCCACAGTTGGTTGAGTTAGTAGAGAAGCTCAAAAGAGGGGAGTCATCGAGCCATCTCCGTAGGTATACCCTAGATGATAAGGGTTGGTTACGTAGGGATGGAGACTTTGTGTACCATGGGACGAGAATTTGAGGAAGACCATTGTTGGTGATGCACATCGTTCGAAGATGACCATCCATCCCGGCGGGGACAAGATGTACATGGACATGAGACGAGTTTACTTTTGGGCCGACATGAAGAGGGATGTGGCTGAGTTTGTCGCTAAATGCTTGGTGTGCCAACAAGAAAAAGCAGAGCAAAAGAAGCCCGGTGGGTTGCTTCACCCATTGGAGGTCCCACAATGGAAGTGGGAAAGTGTCTCGATGGATTTTATTGATGGGTTACCGAGATCGAGGAAGGGTAATACAAGGATTTGGGTCATGGTAGACAGACTTACTAAGAGTGCCCATTTCATTCCCATGAAGAGTAAGAGGACTGCTCCATGGTTAGCCTCCGTATACATTTGAGAGATTGTTCATTTGCACGATGTTCCTTCTAGCATAGTGAGCGACTGCGATCCTATCTTCACTAGCGAGTTTTTGAAGAGCTTGCAAGAGGCGGTGGGGACTCAGTTATGTTTGAGCACCGCATATCATCCTCAGACGGACGACCAGACTGAGAGGGTGAATCATATTCTAGAGGACCTATTGAGGTTGTGTGTCTTAGACTTCGGAGGTATATGGGAGGAATATCTTCCGTTGGTGGAGTTTGCATATAATAATAGCTTTCAGTCTAGCGTTGGCATGGCACCGTTCGAGGCTCTTTATGGACGGTCGTGTCATTCGCCTACATGTTGGTGGGAATCTATATATATGATCTTGCTTGGGCCCAATATGATTAGAGAGACTTCGGAAAAAATCAATTTGATTCGAAGGAGGATGAAGACGGCGCAAGATAGGCAGAAATCTTATGCTGACAAGAGGAGGATAAATCTTGAGTTTGATATTGGGGACATGGTCTTTGTCAAGGTATCTCCATTACGGAATGTGGTTCACTTTGGGTCCGTTGGGAAGTTAGCACCAAGGTTCGTAGGGTCGTTTCCTATTAAGGAGAGGATTGGACAGATGGCGTATAGAGTGGAGTTGCCCAGAGACTTAGTGGTGTACACGATGCATTCCATGTAACACATTTGAGGAAGTGCTTGCATGAGATCGCGAAAGCGGTAGAGATGAGCTTGCTTAGAGAGGTGGAGATCGAGCGTGATGCGATGATTCGACGAGCTCCTACATGCATTCTTGGGTCGGAGATTAAGAAGTTGAGGAATCGAGAGGTCAAGCTAGTCAAAGTGCAATAGGGAGATGATGAGAGCAATGCTACTTGGGAGACGGAAGAGAAGATGCGTTCATTGTACCCTTTTCTTTTCGAGGGTATGTCCTTTAATTTCTCCTTTATCGCTTAGCTTGTACTTGTTTTATCTTTAGTATGTCCTCTCGCTAGTATCTTTTACCTTTAGATAGGGTAGTCCTATGGTTGAAACATGTGTTTGAGACATGTTATGTATGATGGATGCATGTGGATGCAAGTGGTTGCTAGTGGCTGCTCGTGGATGCATATACACACACTTTAGGCACTAGATCGGCTCAGTCACTTCATATTGCATATAAATGTGTGTGCATATTTAAGTTAATGGATGTATAATGGTTGTACTATCATATGGATGCTGCATTTTGGAGAATGGTTGTGCACACATGTAGAAATAATATGTATCGATATGATTCTTTCGCATACATAATGGATGCATGGCACTATCATGGTTTGCATTAAGGAGGCCAACTGAATCAGTAGACCGCCTTATTTTGCATTAGATAAGGAACATATACACACACTTCTTGCATATGTTCATACAGCATTAGGAATTTTATAAGGACAATAGATGTTGTGTTTGATGGTTGAGTAGATGGTTGTTTGGATGTTAGGATATGCATTCTCCTTAACTTGGAGATTTCGGGGGCGAAATCCTTTAAGGAGGGGAGAATGTAACACCCCGTATTTCTATTAACACTATAATAACAAATTAAAGAATAATCAATCTCAATTGTGAGAATTAAGGGAAACGGGTTGCGCCATTGTGTTCGTCTCGGAATTCTAGTTGAGATAGAGTCCGAGTTTGCGTGAATTGGACTTCGTATGAAGAAGTTATGGCCATCGGAAATTTCAAAAAATTCAAAACAGAGTTTGAAAATTCAAATTTTAGAGTCAGATGGGCTAGGCGGGAAATTTCCCGCTAGGGCCAGGTCGACCTGGGGGTCGACCTACCCTAACCAGGTCGACCTGTCCCCCCCCCCCGGGGCAGATTTGTTTGGTGACCTGTTTATGACTGTATGGTGACTCATTAGGGTTTCTGATCTGCTCTGATTGGCTGGGATTAATTTTGGGTTGATCGAACAGCCTAAACTAATCCTAAACTCTATAAAAAGACATGTAGACTCAAACCCTAAAATCAAATTAAAATTAGACTCATGGCCTCCATGCCGTCACCTTGAAACCTAGAATAGCCGCCACTAATTGGAGTGGAAGAAAGCTAATCAAATTCAATTCTATTCAACTCTAACAACGAATCTACTACAAAGGAAAGCTAATTCAACTTTAGAACTCAGATTTCAGAGCTCAAGACCTTCTTTGAGTTGTGAGTTCGATTTCTTTAATAAAATAATTAACAATTTAATTGGATTAAGCTATGATGCGGATTATATGGTTATGTTGTGAATTATTGACCGCATGTTGTTATCTATGTTGTGAAATTGTGATGTTATCATTTATGTTGTAAATTCTATGATGTTATCATATATGTTGTAAAGTTGTGATGTCATCATCCATGTTGTAATTCTATGATTATGTATTCATTATGATGTTTCATATGCTAGTTTGGTTATGTTGTTGGAACTAATTCATGTGATAAATCACATGTATGTATGCAAGTTAGATGTTAATTGAGACATAGATCATATGCAAGTTAGTGAAAATTTTATGCATAACCTTACATGTTTCATGACATCTATTTTAGATCTAAAGTTAGGCTATGACATGAGTGAGTTTATATAAATATATGTGTTTGGAGTATGAATCATGTTATGTAAGTTTGTGGTTATTGCCCATGCAAGTTTACACCTTTAGATGTAGATCTATGACATACATGATTTATGCAAGTTTATGACTATTGCCAAAACAAGTTCACACCTTTAGATTTGGATATATGACATATGTAGTTTTATGCAAGTTTGTGACTTTGTCCTCTGCAAGTTTTAGATGTAGAACCTCATTCACTCATGCAAGTTCACCCCTTATGTTTAGATCTAGTTTTATCAGTATGTATGTTGTGATGCTTTCTCTTTATTCCATGAGTTAGACTATTCTAGTCTAATGTATATTTTACGTTAAACGAACAAACGTACAACGTAGGGTAATGGAATAATATTAAAAGATTTAATTTTGAGAATTTGGCATAAATGCCTTAAATGGCATAGAATAAATTTGTGGTGATAATTGGTATAATTTGGCATAACATAAATGGATGGATATAATTGAGTCAATTATGGCCATAGTTAAATTTGGAATTGATTGATAATTTGAATAGGGAAATTAATTTTAATTGGGGAATGATTAATTAGGTGTAATTAATCGTCTAAGACACGAGGTTAGGCTCTTTTGTGGTGTAAGACTGCCCGGACCCGCCCGGCAAATCCAGCTGCCACAAATGCCCGTCTAGTGTGGGAGGTCTTAGGCATAAATTGAATACGTGACAGTTGTAGAGACACGAGGTTAGGCTCTTTTGTGGTGTAAGACTGCCCGGACCCGCCCGGCAAATCCAGCTGCCACAAATGCCAGTCTAATGCGCGGTCTTTACAAGGTTACGGTGTTAATGAATTAAGAAACACTTAACCAGATAAACATGCATTGGGACATGAGCGGGTTAAGTGGGTGCATTTGGTGGCCTGTGGAATTCAGAGGGTGCCTTGGGTGGCATTTGAAATACGATTAGAAACACTTAACCAAAATTGAAACATGTAAGTGAACATGAATAAGAAGAGGGTTAAGTAGGATGTACTAGAGGGGACAAAGCTTAGGTGGATAACTTGTGTCAAGTAATGGAGGCCCGTTTCAACCAGTAACCCATAAGTATCTTTGTGGGCTCGACCCAAGTCGAGGATGGGACACGCGTACTTGGCTTGACTGTAAGAGGCCAAAACGGGTTAGTGGTGGCAACGCAAGTCCAATGGGTTCATATGCGTGTGTGGGCCCGGGCTGGTAGGTAAGACGTTGTTGCATCGTGTAGGTATAAGTCGTGCATTATTGGTGGTATCGGGTTGCCACTTTGGGGAGTGATACACCCCACTGTGGGGCCAACACGAGTATCTACGAGTTAGGGAGCCGATCGCATGGGGGTAGTGGGTACACCTAGTGGAGATAGGGGCATGCAACACCTATGAAAGCAACTAGGGGTTCACGAAACTACCATTATCATTATTAAGTTTTGTAGGCAGCATCAACCTCAGGGTGATTAGTGGTGGTGCAGTATAGTAATTATCTTATAGTGGTTTAGGTGCGCCTTTAACGTTATCTTTGTTCAATCTTATTTCTTTGTTTACTCTGTCATACCCAATTGTTCACAGTCATTCCCTTATTTTCCAACTTATTCCTTAGCCTAGTTATTTTGGTAATTATATTGTTAAAGTTATCGCACTCGCCAGACTTTATTCTGACCCCCTTTGTTTCCACCTCTTTTCTTCCTCCCCCCCCCTCCTATGCTAAGGTTGGAACTAACACCAGTGGAGCTTGATTTTGGACAGCTATATCTCTGTTTTTAGAAGTTGTTTGGATCGATGAAGTAAAAGTTCAGCCTATCTTATTCATGGCTATTTTGTACTGGGGTTATGTCTTTCAATTTATGTACTTTGATTTAGTCAAGATGGATATTATGTACTTTGACTCTGGTATTTGATGATGTAATCAAACTTATGTGTTTACCGCTGCATTGAATAAAGTTTTAAATTTTTAAGTACTGTTTATATCTGTCTTCTTGTTAAATTTCTGTTCTATACTCACTTAAAACGCTCCATAGAAGTTAATGCATTCCCTTTGTGAGTGACATTAATGAACGTGGGGTGTTACAATTTCCATCTATGAACCGAGGCAAGGGATCGTCCTCTACCGAATTCGAGATAATCTCGCCTTTGTCTCAGGCAAGCGCGCAGACAAGCCTTGGATCATCAGGGCCGGTCCACCGATGTGGATTATTATGCCTGAACACTACGTTTCCCCGCCCTTTGGGGCATAAATGAGCCAAATGACTCCATCGGCTCCACATAGTCACCGATATATCCGAGGCGCCTAGCAACAACAACAACCACACAGGTGAAAATAATATAAATGTTAGGGCTGGTAGGTCACTGACACCGCCCTAGCTAGAAGGAAACGCGTGCCCTCCCTGAGGTCCTCTCCCATTTCTGGTTCACAACCGGGGTGTGAGGCTCGCGAATTCACGTTACACAAAGCTATGCCACACAGGCAGTGCTTTGATCACCAACAATAAGACTTTGCTTTTCAACAGAAGCCTTGATCAATTTCCACTTAGGCATGCCACACAGGCAATTCACTCCATGCGATAGATATCCATCAATATATAACCCCTGAGCTCATACGTCTCAGAGAAGGGCGTTAAGCAAGATAATAAATTCTCCGCCGCCAAACAGATATATATTTAATAGAGATCAATCACACAGAATAAAATCCAATGTCAGACACACAGTCTCAGAGAAGGGCACCTTGTACCTCGCATATCCATCGATCTCCAAGTACGTCTGGACGATCACCAACTGATTCCCTCCTCTTGGGTGTACAACCCAATCAAGATCATCAGTAATCACCCAAATGATGTGAAGACCTCTGGTCTTCAACCACCGTCTTCATCCTCGACACCACGTCGAATCGGTTATTCAGAATGGGATAAACCCGGTCTTTCTGAATAACTCGCGTATATAATAAGCAAGTGTTGCACAAACACAACATACGCCTCATTCCAATTCAGAATATTCCTTTATTCAAATATTCTCATACTTTGGGAAAGGTTCCCATTAATTTTATCAAAGATAAATTCTTTAAATTTTTTCTTTAATCTTCTTTTGAATATAAGTTCAAACTAGTCGGGATTAGCGAACCACACCCAGTAATCATTTATTTTATTTTCCAATCCCAACATATTCATCCCATGAAGTAAAACTGGTAATACTTCATATCTAACACCACGGTGTTATCGGTAAATTCAATTACCATTTCACGTTCAAATCTAATTAAAGATTTAACTATCGCCTGGAGCAAAACTGGTGATACTACATTCTCGATTAATTCAATCTAATTAAAGATTCATTAAAACTCCACTTGGTTTTAATCTCCCCAATAATCACTATCAATGATTATTTAATTTAGGAAATCACATCCTCTCTTTACCTGGGTTAAAGAACCAATGTCATTTAAAACACGGTTCACTATAAAACCAAAATCACATTCCATTAATTATCTGGTTAAAGAACAAGTGTTATTTGAAACACCGTTCACGATAAACCCAAAAATCAATTCAAATTCAATTCCAATTAAATACCATTTAATTGGTACACTTCATTAAATCTAATTAAAAAGATTTAATCTTTTTCTCAGCTGGGTTTAAGAACAGTGTTAATGAAAACACCATTCATGACAAACCCAAATCCCATTTGATATTAAATACAAGGCTCTGAATAGAAAATATATCGGCTTATATTCAATATAAAATTCTACGACCAACAAATATCGTATTGGAAATAACGATATAAATATATCTTTCAAATTTCTATAACAATATCTGTATAATCACGAAATCCAACATCGAAATATTCCAAAGACAATTTCGATTCAAATCCATTCCAATTCAATTATTGGAAATTCTGGTTACTTTTAAAACCCCTTTCAAATTCTATTTATTTATGTCAAAAATAAATTGATTTTAATTCTAGTTTAAAACTAGTTCATTTCGATAAAATCTATTTTTATCTTTTCAAATATGGAGTTTTTTCATCACAATTCTTCCTAAATCATTTCTTATGATTTTACACAAATTATTTCTATTTTTAATAATTTTATCAAGGCCCGTACTGTCGATTTCCATCAACGGCCATCGAACTGCACTTACAACGACCTTTTCCAAATTTGATTTGGACATAATTCCAAATCCAACTGTTATATTACTAATTTCTAATATTCGTTAGAAAGATCTTTTCGATATAAAACCAACGGTTCCGGTTTTAGGAGAATCCGATAGTCAGATCTCCCGTAATATCTGTTCGAAGTCAATGGTCGAAATTCGCGAACTACCGCGGCGTGGCACGTTCTATTCAGGCCATTTAATATATATAATATATATTATATATATTTCGTCGATTTCCTTTTAAAACGTATTTTATAAATCGTTTTAAATTCATTTTCGAAACGATTTCAACTTCATATTCAGTTTCGAATCAAAATTGAATATTCCACATCATCGATATACAAATGATAATATTTTCAAAACGTTATATTGTGAAATCACTTTCTTTTCTATATTCATTATAAAAATGAATAAAATCGATATAAATATCGTTCACTTCAAAATGGCGTCAATCTAATCAACACGGCTTTTATTCAACACATGAATGTTTATTCTATTCAACACATGAATATTTATTCTATTCAACACATGAATATTTATTCTATTCAACACATGAATTTATTTCTACTCAACATATGAATTTATATTTCTATTCAACACATGAATTTATTTCTATTCAACACATGAATTTATTTTCTATTCAACACATGAATTTATTTCTATTCAGCACATGAATTTATTTTTTATTCAACACATGAATTTATATTTCTATTCAACACATGAATTTATTTTCTATTCAACATATGAATTTATATTTCAATTCAACACGTGAATTTATTTTCTATTCAACACATGAATTTATATTTCTATTCAACACATGAATTAATATTTCTATTCAAAATAAATTTCTCGTCATTATTATTTAAGATAACTCATTCTAAATAAACAAAATTCGCTAAAATTGCCAAAATAAAATTTTTAAATTGGCTCGGATTTCCGGGTTATTACAATTATAGCTGATTTGGAGATTTAAACGACTTGAATTCAAAGGATCTGAATATTTAAATTAGAAAAAAATACTGTAAATCTTTTAAATGCCAACAACTATTTACAACATATTTGCACATGGCTAATTTGAAAACTTTCGCCTTAATTATATATTCCAATTGACCGTTTTGTACACATATCAGTTGATTCAATCATGTATCATTACAAATACGTTTCTAATCATTTTTAGACCACTTTTTATGGAGAATACTTCAACTTGTAGTTTAAAATATTTTGCGTAACAGTGTCATTCAAATAAATTACTAATATTAGTTTACACATAGATTTGTACAGAAAATAACCAACAGAAATTATAGTAATAAATGGTGAAACAGTAAGTTAGAAATTTCTCAGGAGAACGAGCATAAATTATATATGAACATGGGTCCAAAACGCTTTATAAGTAACGTAAAGCCTTTCTGTCACCTCAACAATTTCTTTACCCCGTACGCTTAAAGAACAACGTGAATGTCAAGCTACATATAGCGTGCTCTCCACGGTTTCTAAACCGTGCGCTCCAAGGAATTTGATTACGTGGCCTCCAACCTATTTTACATCTATGTGAGCCATGTTGTCCTCCCCTTTTAAATATTGTTCCTCTTCTTCCTATTTCTGGTTCTCAGATCCAAAACAAAAGAAATATACATGCCGTCACTGTTCTCTTACTCCCAAACAATTCCTCAGTGTACAAATCAAACTCCAACGCTATTGGGTCATCCTCATTCGAAGATGGTGTGAGTTCGAGGATTTAATTGTTCGCACCTTCTCAGGTGAAGCCGAGGAAATATCGCGACAGTTGACTATCAAATTTTCTATGATAGAGTTAGGTGATGCTGTGGCCGACGGGGTGTTGGTAAGAGAAGTCGAGAAGGTGTCTTGTGGTACAGGGGATGAGAAGAGGGGGTTTTGGGTACAACACCATCTAATGCACGTTGTTTTGAGGCCACGGTGGTCGCTTGGTCAAGGGGGGTCGGCACTAGTATGGGGTGACAGAGGCGTAATTTCTGGTAGTCTTCGGTGGTCCAAAGAGCTATGGTGATCGATCAAAAGGAGGCGAATTCCTTGGCTGTAGCTATCACAATTTTCAGGAAGAGGTAAAAACAACCTAAATACATGATTAAGAGATGTTAACAAGGTTGATTTTGGGTTTGTGGTATTCTGTATGATGCATGTGAGAAGTCTTGTGGAGTGGGTGAATATAAGTCACACACTGTCACTTGTGCGTGAGTAAAAGGACTCGAAGTCAGAAGGCCATGGAATTGGAGGCTTTCAGTTTGAAGCTTGTATTGGAAACTAGATGTAACACCCCATGTTTTCAATAAACCTTAAGGTAACGAATTAAAGAATAATTAATTTTAAATGTGAGAATTAAGGGAAAGGTTACCCCATTACATTCGTCTCGGAATTATGGTTGAGGTAGAGTCCGAGTTTGCGTGAATTGGACCTCGTATAAAGAAGTTATGGCCTTCAGAAGTTTCAAAAATTCAAATTTAAACTCAGAAGAGGGCAGAGCAGGAAAAATTACCGCCCAGGCCAGGTCGACCAAGATGTCGACCTTAGTGTTGACCTACCCTACAGGTTGACTTAGGGGTTGACCTACCCCCTGGGAAGATTTGAAAGGACGACGATTTCTGACTTCCTGCTGAGTCATTAGGGCTGAGGTGTTATCCTATCTTGGCTGGTTGGTCTTGATTACTTCTAGGGTTAATCTGACGGCTATAAATTAATTAAAACTCTATAAAAGCAACCTAACTCTCAACCCTAAATCACAAATATTCATACCAAGAGCCGCCATTCCGTCAATGGTGAACCTAGAATAGCCGTCATCTCTTTCAACTCAAAGGCAAGATTGATGCTACGTCAAAAATTAAATCTAATCTAATTCAACTAAGAAAATTCAATAATCTACATCAAAGGCGAGTAATTCAATTTCAGAATACAGATCCCAGAACTCAAGAATTCCTTTTGGTTGTAAGTGTAGTTATCTTTCAGATGTGAATGAATTAAAGACATGGTTAGTAATGAATTGTAAAATAGAATTGTATCAAGTTGCATGTGATGTTGATTTATGTTTATTCATGTCTATTCTATCGTATATGCCTATGAATTATTGTGGTCTATCGAACCTATTATGTTATGTGGAAATTGGTGAATATACCTATGATGTTATGAAATTATCATATATAAGTTTGGTGATATTATGATACATACAAGTTTTAGGCTAAGTCATGTCGTTTATGCCTAATCGTTTAGATCCATTATGCATACAGGTTTAGATCTACGACCTCGTATAATCTGGTGATTATATCTATATGTTGTATGTCAATTTAGAAATTATGCCATATTTATGCAAGCTATGTGATGCTATCATGTTATGAATACATGCAAGTTTATAGGTTAAAAACATGATTATGTAAACCTATATGTTTAGATCTACAACTTTATATGTTAGAACCATATGCCTTTATGTTAGATCAATATTAGCATGATTAAATCCCTATGCAAGTTCACCACTACATGTCTAACTAGATTTTGGTAGTTCTTTGTAAAACTATTATTTTATAACTCATGTTGCATAGATCTAGTTTGCAAGTTCATAATTAAAAATATATTATGCCAAGTTCATGTGACACATCTGTAGTTAGAACCATATTTTTTGTATGATGTTGGAATGTTGCAAGTTCCCCTTTTTTCCCTTTCAGTTTATTAGATAGGCAAAAATGTCGAGCCTAACATCCAATGTAATTTCGCGAACGTACAACGGGGGTAACGTTGGTGAAAACATGAGAATAATACATAATTAACATATTTAGCTCTTAACCATGTAAATGATATAATTTACTTACCAAAAATTATGAATTTGATTTAGAAAGAAAGTGGGCCATGACAATAAATTGTTGGCTAATTTACATAAAAGGATAAATATATAAATTTAGAAAAGACGAATATGCCTAACCCGAGGTTAGACCGAGTTGTGGTGTAAAACTGCCCAGAACCGACCGGCACATCCAGTGACCACAACAATACCTGTCTAATGTAGGTGGTGGTTAGTGCATTGAGCCCAAAAAGGACCCAAGGTTAGACTGAGTTGTGGTGCAAAACTTCCCGGAACCGACCGGAACATCCAGTGACCACAACAATACCTATCTAATGTGAGTGGTTGGTGCTCTAATAAAGCTAAGTCAAGAGTGGTAGGGTTAAGTCAATTAAGGAAACACTTAACCAATTCAACATGTTAGCTAAACTGATGGGTGGGGTTAGGTAAATTTGGACACTTAACCTATTTAACATGTTGGCTGGAAAACCCTAGTAACGGGGACCCATTTCAGCAGTAACCCACATAGATGTATCACGGGACCCTGAACTAGGAAGGGTGGGGCACGATTACTGGGATGATTATAAGCTGTCAAAAAGCATCGGCGGTGGTGGATCAGTGTAGGTTCCGGCGGAGTACGGGCGTGCACGTACTCTGAAGTGGAAAAAGAAGGCACTGGGCATCAATAGTCATACACTGTGCATCTTGAATCATGTCGGGTTGCCACCATAGGATTTGATACACCCCGTGGTGGGACTAGCACAGGTATCAATAGTCAAGCGGGGGCCGAAGGACACACGTGATAAATGCATGCTAGTATTAGCCAATCGATATAAAGGGATCATTTCACCATGAACACGTGGTGCTAGTTGGACAAGTATAAGTAGGTGCAGAGAATTAAACATGGGTGCGATGTATATTAGGTTATCCTGCCTTATATAGCTTTATGTTAGTTTGCTGTTCTGGTACTGTCCTATTTTCAGTTTATTCCTATCATGACCCTTTTCCTTATTCACACGCTGAAAAGTCACTAGACTTACTTATACTTATATTTAACCCATTTTTCTTTCATCTTCTTTTCTTCTGTCCCCCCCCCTCAGGTAGCCAGGGAGGGAATAGCTCAGCTTAATTCGGACCGTTCATCTTTCCAAGCTTGAAGACTCTGTGGTGTATGGCTTGGAACCTATTATCTTTGGCTATGGCTTTGGACACACTAGACTTGGAGATTTATGCAGTTTTATTTATGATTTATGCTTCTTTATATAATAATCCAGACAGAAATTATGATGTAATAATTTGGGAGTTGGTTTGAAATAGTTTGCTGTAATGTTTTGTTATGAACCAGGTTTGAAATAAAGAAATGTTTGTTTTCAGCTGCTTATATATATATATATCTGTCTTGTAAATTATCTGTGTCTTTTACCTATAATGCTCCATCGAAGTTAAGGCATACCCTTTGTGAGTGACGTTAACGGAGGTGGGGTGTTTCACTTGGTATTAGAGCAAAGGTTTACTAGATTAGATAAAAGTTTTTGAAAACTATTTTCAAAAAGAAGCATTTTTCAAGAGAAAGTGCTATTTCATTTTAAAAGGCATAATCCCCAAAATCCATATGCACTATCTTTCTATCCTTTGTTTTGAATCTTTCCCTTTTCATTTCAGCATGTCTGGGAATCTTAACCTTCCATAGGGTGTACCGATACCTGGCTGGTTCAGGAGGTACCTAGAGGCTAGGGCCGACGACGCAGGCCCAGCAGACATTCCTCCTCCCCCAGCTGCAGCAGTTCCTCCTCCTCCCCCAGCTGCAGCGGTTCCTCCTCCTCCTCCTCCTCGTGCAAATGCTTTCTCAAAAATATGTATGGACTTTCGAGCCATGGGTGGAAAGAACTTCAATGATAATGAACCCTTCGTGGAAGCAAGAATCTGGCTCAAAAAAACTAAGTATTTGTTCGATATCTTCGAAGTGGATGATAGGCAGAAGATATAGTTGGCAGTATGGTTACTCAAAGACGAAGCTTCCTATTGGTCGGAAGTCACTAACGCTGAAAGACTAATTGAAACTTGGATGGATTTTAGGATGAGGTTTGAAATGAAATTCCTCTCACAAGCTGAACGAAGCCTACAGATGGAGAAGTTCTTTACTCTCAGACAGGGAAATTGTCGGTCAAGGAATACGTTAACCTACTTAATCAGCTGGCTAGGTTCGGATTGGAGTTAGTGAACACTCCACATAAGAAGGCTCTCCGCTTTGTTAAAGGATTAAATGAGCCACTGCACAGCGTAGCTATGTCCCATATACCTATGGGTGCGACTTATGAAAGACTAGTGGACATGGCACTGTTATAAGAAGAAGATAAGGTAGGCAAGAACGAGACAAAGGTGGAAGCATCTCAAGATAAGAAAGGCGAAGGATCACAGAGTAAGAAGACAGATTCCAAGAAAGGCGGGAAAAACTACAAAACCCGTGACAAGAGGAAGTGCAACTTTTGTGGCATTCCTGGACATCTGGTTAAGTACTGCAGGAAGAAGAAAAGGAAGATGGGTGGCTGTTTCCATTGCGGCGAGGCAGGACACATGGCTAGGGACTGCCCAAGAAAGCAAGGGCAAGGGCAGAGAGTTGGATCTACTTCTGGAGGACAGGTTCACGCTCTCATGGCACCTCTGCAAGAACAAGGTAGAAATGTTTCTGTTGAGAGTTTAGTTTATCTTTTTGATCATCCTATTCGTACACTCTTTGATTCTGGCGCATCGCACTCTTTTATATCTACTGCATTAGTTTAATCTCTGCACCTAGACACCAGTTTAGTAGAGGATCCCTTGGTTGTTTCAAATCCAGTTGGGGGCTCAACTTATTTGTCAATGATTTGTTTGGGTTTGGAAATTTCTATATTAAGTGTGAGGTTTAGATGCAATGCCTATGTTTTGGGCTTCACGGGCTATGGGTTGATTCTAGGCATGGATTGGCTATCCAGTAATGGTGCCATCCTCGACTGTGAAAAGAGAGTGGTTTGACTCATGACTTGCCTTGATAACACTCTTGAAATTTCTTGTAATCCCATGAACTCTGTTATGCTTAGCTATCTAGAATCTCTTGATGCGTCGATTGAGAATTTGCAGTCTGTTAGAGTAGTCCGTGAATACTCGGATGTCTTTGAAGAGGTTAAAGGGTTACCTCCGAAACGGGAGATAGACTTCCGCATATACCTCGTTGATAATGCAAAACCCGTCGCTCTACCCATTAGGCACATGGCTCCAAGAGAGAGGAAAAGAACTCAGCAAGCAAGTTAAAGAGCTGATTTGAGAAGGGGTTTATAAGGCGGAGTATTTCTGAATGGGGTGCTCCAGTAGTGTTCGCAACTAAAGCGGACGGTTCGCTTCGCCTATGTGTTGATTATAGGGAGCTAAACAAGCTGACCAAGAAGAATAGGCACCCACTCCCAAGAATAGATGACTTGTTCGATCAGCTTGTAGGTGCATCGGTTTTCTCCCAACTAGATTTAGCTATTGGGTTTCATCAGCTGCGAGTGGCTGAAGACATCATTGACAAGACCGCATTCAGAACTCCGGATGGTTTCTTCAAGTGGCTTGTCATGCCTTTTGGCCTGACAAACGCACCCGCTTACTTCGTCGATTTGATGAGCATGGTGCTCAAGGAGTTCCTCAATAAGTTTGTGGTGGTCTTCGTAGACGACATTTTGATTTTCTTGAAGAGTGAGGAACATCATGCTCAACATCTAAAGGAAGCCATGGACACTCTTCGTGCACACCACTTAAAAGCCAAATTCTCCAAATGCCACTTTTGGAGGGAAGAAGTAAGTTTTCCTGGACACGTGGTGTCCAATGAGGGATTAGTTGTGGACCCCGCAAAAGTAGTTGTAGTGCAAGATTGGAAGGTCCCACAGAATGCAACCGAAGTCTGAAGCTTCCTCGGGCTAACAGGCTTTTACCGGAAGTTCATTAAAGATTTTGCGAAAATCTCAGCTCCACTTACAAATTTGACAAAGAAGAACTTAACTTTCACTTGGGACATGAATTGCGATATTGCTTTCCAATGCTTAAAAAGAGCTCTAACAACAGCCCCACTTCGGACATTGCCGTATGGGAGCAAGATGTTTACCGTATACACAGATGCTTGTGGTATGGGACTAGGTGTTGTCTTGATTCAAGAGGGGAAGGTAGTAGCTTATGGAGGCAGGCAGTTGAAAGTACATGAGATAAACTACCCAACCCATGACCTAGAGTTGGCTGCCATCGTCTTTGTGCTTAAGTCTTGGCGCTATTATCTCCTAGGTGAGAAGTTTGAATTATATACTGACCATAAATCGTTGAAGTACCTTTTCTTGCAGAAAGATCTTAACTTGAGGCAACAAAGGTGGATGGAATTCTTGGCATCCTACGATTTTGAGATTTCCTATACCCTTGGCAAGGGCAATGTAGTAGCGGACGCCTTGAGTAGAAAGAAGCCGACCTTAAGCCCTCTCTTTGTAGAAAGGAAGAGCTTGGAGTATATAGCCAACTTTGATTTTAGACCCTCTGTCGATCATGTGACTGGTTTGTTAGCATCGCTAGAGGTGCGACCTACTCTTTTGGACTCAATAGGGACCGCACAACGTGAAGACCCTCATCTACTTAATGTGATAGATAAGTTAAGTAGGGGTGAGACTTCTAGTCACCTCAATAGATACTCCATCGATGATAAGGGTTGGTTGAGACGGGATGGAAGGCTATGTGTCCCACAAGCAAGGGATTTGGTGAAGAAAGTTCTTGAAGAAGCACACCATTCTAAGTTAACCATACACCCCGGTGGAGACAAGATGTACAAAGACATCAAAAGGATTTTCTTTTGGGATGGCATGAAGATGGATGTAGCTAAATTTGTCTCGAAGTGCTTAGTATGCCAGCAAGTCAAGGCGGAACAAAAGAAGCCTGGTGGTTTGCTTCATCCTCTAGAGGTCCCGCAGTGGAAATGGGATAGCATCTCGATGGACTTTATTGATGGGCTGCCTAGGTCAAGAAGAGGCAATACCCGTATTTGGGTAATAGTGGACAAGCTCACAAAAAGCGCTCACTTCATACCCGTTAAGAGTAAAAGGACTGCCTTATCTCTAGCATCCATATATCTTAAAGAGATAGTTCGACTCCATGGGATACCCTCCAGCATTGTTAGCGACCGAGATCCTATCTTTACGGGCGAGTTTTGGAAGAGCTTGCAAGAAGGTGTAGGCACACAGTTATGCTTAAGCACGACCTATCACCCCCAAACTGATGGCCAGACGGAGAGAGTGAACATAATATTAGAAGACCTCTTGAGATTATGCATTCTTGACTTCAGAGAAACATGGAAGGATCATCTTCCTTTGGTGGAGTTTGCCTACAACAATAGCTACCAAGCCACCATAGGTATGGCACCCTTCGAAGCTTTATATGGAAGACCGTGCCGATCACCAACTTATTGGTGGGAGTCTACAGATAAGCTCATACTTGAACCAGATATGATTAGAGAAACTACAGAGAAGGTGGACTTGATACGAAAAAGAATGAAGACTGCCCAAGATAGACAAAAGTCCTACGTAAATAAAAGAAGGACCGACCTTGAGTTTGAGGTTGGGGACAGGGTTTTCCTCAAAGTATCTCCTTGAGGAACGTCATTCGCTTCGGATCCACAGGAAAGTTGGCACCAAGATTTTTAAGGTCGTTTCCTATCATTGAAAGGATTGGGAAGATGGCTTATAGAGTAGAGCTGCCCAAAAAATTGGCTGGAGTTCATAATGTCTTTCACGTTTCTCACTTACGAAAGTGCCTACATGAGTCTGCAGAAGTGGTGAAACCAAGCATATTAGAGGAAGTAGAAGTAGAACGAGCGGCGACTGTAGGAAGAGTTCCAACTCGTATCTTGGGTGCAGAAGTCAAAAAGCTACGCAACCACGAAGTCAAACTTGTAAAAGTTCAATGGAGTGACGCTTAGGAAGGCACGACTTGGGAGACTGAGACTAAAATATGCACAGCCTACCCTTTTCTTTTTGAGGGTACATCTTTGATCTCTTTTTCCTTAAGTTTGTTCATACTCGTATCTATCTTTTTAGTATTTTCCTCAGTGCTATTCTCGATCCTTAGGTAGATAACCATGGATGTAAACATGTATTTGAAACATGTTATGGTTGATGGTTGCAAGTGGTCGCTAGTGGTTGCTCGTGGATGCATACACACACACTTTATGTATTAGATCGGCTCAGTCACTTTCATATTGCATATGCATATATGTACTTATATATGATTGAAACTTGATGTGTTATCATGTGGATGTTGCATTTGTATGAATTATTGTGCACTCATGTAGAAAGTATGATTAGGGAAGATTGCATACATTATGGACGCACGACACTGACATGACTTGCATTAAGGAGGTCAACTGAATCAGTAGACCGCCTGATTTTCCATTAGATAAGGACATGTACACACACTATGCATATAATCATGAAGAATTAGAAGTATTTTAAGGACAATGGATGTCTGTGTTTGATGGTTGACTAGATGGACGATTGGATGGTAGGATATACGTTCTTCTTAACTTGAAGATTTCAGGGACGAAATCCTTTAAGGGGGGGGGGGAAATGTAACACCCCGTGTTTTCAATAAACCTTAAGGTAACAAATTAAAGAATAATTAATTTTAAATGTGAGAATTAAGGGAAACGGGTTACACCATTGCATTCGTCTTGGAATTCTGGTTGAGGTAGAGTCCGAGTTTGCGCGAATTGTACTTCATATGAAGAAGTTAAGGCCTTCGGAAGTTTCAAAAATTCAAAAATTCAAATTTAAACTCAGAAGAGGGAAGGGCAGGAAAAATTCCCACCTAGGCCAGGTCGACCAGGAGGTTGACCCTAGTGTCGACCTACCCTACAGGTCTACCTGGGGTCGACCTACCCCCCCTCCTGGGGAATATCTGAAAGGATGATGATTTCTGACTCCCTGCTGAGTCATTAGGGCTGACGTGTTATCCTATCTTGACTAGATTGTCTTGATTACTTCTAGGGTTAATCTGACGGCTCTAAATTAATTAAACCTCTATAAAAGCAACCTAACTCTCAACCCTAAATCACAAATATTCATACCAAGAGTCACCATGCCGTCAATGGTGAACCTAGAATAGCCGTCATCTCTTTCAAGTCAAAGGCAAGATTGAAGCTACATCAAAAATTAAATCTAATCTAATTAAACTAAGAAAATTCAACGATCTACATCAAAGGCGAGCAATTCAATTTCAGAATACAGATCCCAGAACTCAAGAATTCCTTTTGGTTGTAAGTGTAGTTATCTTTTAGATGTGAATGAATTAAAGACATGGTTAGTAATGAATTGTAAAATAGAATTGTATCAAGTTGCATGTGATGCTGATTTATGTTTATTCATGTCTATTCTATCGTATATGCCTATAAATTATTGTGGTCTATCAACCCTATTATGTTATGTGGAAATTGGTGAATAAACCTATGATGTTATGAAATTATCATATGTACGTTTGGTGATATTATGATACATACAAGTTTTAGGCTAAGTCGCGTCGTTTATGCCTAATTGTTTAGATCCATTATGCATACAGGTTTAGATCTACGACCTTGTATAATTTGGTGATTATATCTATATGTTGTATGTCAATTAAGAAATTATGCCATGTTTATGCAAGCTAGGTGATGCTATCATGTTATGAATACATGCAAGTTTATAGGTTAAAAACATGATTATGTAAACCTATATGTTTAGATCTACAACTTTATATGTTAGAACCATATGCTTTTATGTTAGATCAATATTAGCATGATTAAATCCCTATGCAAGTTCACCACTACATGTCTAACTAGATTTTGGTAGTGCTTTGTAAAACTATTATTTTATGATTCATGTTGCATAGATCTAGTTTGCAAGTTTATAATTAAAAGTATATTATGCCAAGTTCATGTGACACATCTGTAGTTAGATCCATATTTTTTCTATGATGTTGTAATGTTGCAATTTCCCCTTTTCCCCCTTTTTGTTTATTAGTTAGGCAAAAATTTTGAGCCTAACATCCTATGTAATTTCGCGAACGTACAACGGGGGTAACGTTGGGGAAAACATGAGAATAATACATAATTAACATATTTGGCTCATAACCATGTAATTGGTATGACATGGAAATGGTATAATTTACTTACCAAAAATTATTAATTTGATTTAGAAAGAAAGTGGGCCATGACAATAAATTGTTGGCTAATTTACATAAAACGATAAATATATAAATTTAGAAAAGACGAATATGCCTAACCCGAGGTTAGACTGAGTTGTGGTGTAAAACTGCCCGGAACCGACCGACACATCCAGTGACCACAACAATACCTGTCTAATGTGGGTGGTTAGTGCATTGATCCCAAAAAGGACCCAAGGTTAGACTGAGTTGTGGTGTAAAACTGTCCGGAACCGACCGACACATCCAGTGACCACAACAATACCTGTCTAATGTGAGTGGTTGATGCTCTAATAAAGCTAAGTCAAGAGTGGTAGGGTTAAGTCAATTAAGGAAACACTTAACCAATTCAACATGTTAGCTACACTAATGGGTGGGGTTAGATAAATTCGGACACTTAACCTCTTTAACATGTTGGTTGGAAAACCCTAGTAACGGGGACCCATTTCAGTAGTAACCCACATAGATGTATCGTGGGAACCTGAAATAGGCAGGGTGGGGCACGATTACTGGGCTGATTATAAGTTGTCAAAAAGCATCGGCGGTGGCGGATCAGTGTAGGTTCCGGCGGAGTACGGGCGTGCACGTACTCCGGAGTGGAAAAAGCATTGGACATCAGTAGTCATACACTATGCATCTTGAATCATGTCGGGTTGCCACCATAGAATTTGATACACCCCGTGGTGGGACTAGCACAATATACAGTCAAGCGGGGGCCGAAGGACACACGTGATAAATGCATGCTAGTAGGAGCCGATCGATATAAGGGGATCATTTCACCATGAACACGTGGTGCTAGTTGGACAAGTATAAGTAGGTGTAGAGAATTAAACATGGGTGCAATGTATATTAGGTTATCCTGCCTTATATAGCTTTATGTTAGTTTGCTATTCTGGTACTGTCCTATTTTCAGTTTATTCCTATCATGACCCTTTTCCTTATTTACACACTGAAAAGTAACTAGACTTACTCAGACTTATGTCTGACCCATTTTTCTTTCGTCTTCTTTTCTTCTGTTTCCCCCCCTCAGGTAGCTAGGGAGGGAATAGCTCAGCTTAATTCAGACCGTTCATCTTTCCAAGCTTGAAGACTCTGTGGTGTACGGCTTGGAACCTATTATCTTTGGCTATGGCTTTGGACACACTAGACTTGGAGATTTATGCAGTTTTATTTATGATATGTTTCTTTATATAATAATCAAGACATAAATTATGATGTAATAATTTGGGAGTTGGATTGAAACAGTTTGCTGTAATGTTTTGTTATGAACCATGTTTGAAATAAAGAAATGTTTGTTTTCAGCTGCTTATATATATATATATACATCTATCTTGTAAATTATCTGTGTCTTTTACCTATAATGCTCCATCGAAGTTAAGGCATTCCCTTTGTGAGTGACCTTAACGAAGGTGGGGTGTTTCACTGGAAAAATCGAACAGGACAAGAAGTTGGAGATTCTTGTGTTGAGAGGGTCAGTGATATTAGTTTTGGTTTTAACCGAGTGGAGGTTGAAGTTGAGATCTGAAAGGGTGTCGAGTTTGAAGGGGAAGGTTAGGAGAAAACGATGTTTGGAAACTAATTTACAGTCAATACGTGATGGTTATTATTAAAAAGGTGGATTAAGGTTTAGTTTGGGAAACAATGGTGAAATGGTAAGAGGAGTCATCAAAAGAAATTGTGGGGTTTGTATCAAATATGCTGGAAGTTTTTGGGCGTGATGATTATTGGGAAATCAGTCGAGTTCAAAGGTTGAAGTGCTTACGTAAGGGGGAGATGAATGTTGTGGCAAGTGCGAATGCTCTTTCTTGTCGCTGCAATTCTCTATAATGATGGAACCCTTATGGTGAAGATGGACACCACACGATTATTACCTCATTTCCCATCGATTTTGAGCATAACATGCTTCAAAAGTTCTTTTTGATTGGGAATGATGGACCAGACACTAGAACCGTATTTAAATAGGGTTCGTTGGTTATGTTGTAGAGGCATGGAGGGGTTGAAGTCGATGACGAGTTTTGTTGAACGGTAAAGAAAGGATTAAGTCGAGTAATTAACGAAAGTAAGAGATTATAGGTAAATTATACGGTTAATTAATTGGCTAATGACTTATATAATGTGTGGAACTTATAAAAATTTATATTCATTTCATATGTGAACAGAACTAAAAGTCGCTAGTCACATTTGAATCGTAACAGAGAAATCTACGTTATGGAACTAATATGGCTGAAACTAGAGCTACTGGAATTCCATGATAAAGTCAAACATTTGTTTGAATTTAACGAAACAAAAGCAGAGTCGTCAACTGCAAAACAAGGTGAGTAAACTCACTAACTCTGACTTATTTATATTTTTATATAAACAAGTTTTAAAAATTATTTACAGTAATTTTATACCGTGTGACGGTTGTTTGGATGAATGATTGACAAAATTGGTTGAAATGGTTGGTATAGTTACATCATCGATCGATTATTAGTTCTAATATTTCATATTAATGTGAAATAATATCACTAATGTTGATTAACATCTGGGGATGCAGGGAAACAGGTTGGAGGGATCCAACTGGATTCCTCAACATTTGTATTACTATTATTTTTATTGTGATATATGATGTGTTATATAATCCATGATTGGATACCTTGTGTTTGATTTACCCATACCCTAGAAACTTGGTATTTTAGATACCATAGAAAAATTTTGAATGTGAAAAAAAGAAGAAATTGGGATTTAAATTAGAATTTATTTTCATATTAGAAATCGAATTTCGAATGGAGTCGAAATAGAAACTTGTTCAAATAAATGAATAAGCAGTTGATTTTAAACAATGTTTATAGATTAAGTAAAATGTTTATCTTAGGATAAATTGAAATATAAATTCAAATTTGAATTTATATGGAAAAATGGGAAATGATTTAGAAATCAATATTTGAAATTAATTTGAATTTAACGAAGGGTGTTAAATATTAGTTAATCTTCAATTAACTATAATTTAAGTAATTATCGAATTGGTTAGTGTTAATAAAGTTAATTATCATTTAATAAGCTTTTAAAACCGATAATTATACTATTTTTAGTTAATAGCAAAGTTAACTATTTTTAATATAGTTAATATTAAGGTTAATTGTTATTTTAATTAATAATAATTAAAACAATGATTTTAATTGGAAATTCAATTAAGAAATGATTTGGTGGCATTATAGTTTGATCGAGGAGATGATAAGAGTTTCATAAAGGGATTTGTAATCCAAATTTTAAATGATATTTGTAAATGGGATTTTTCAGTAAATGCAGAGATTTAAATAAGGCTTTTTCTTAATTTTTAAATTAAGTAAAGAAAATTCAATGGAATGAAACTTTTAAGGAAGATGGTTAATAATAGACTAAAATGTGTTAATGATTTTAGAATGAAATCTAAGCTAAGTGGTGAAAAGACGGTAATTGGATTAGTATAAGTGATTAATCCAAACAAGGTTTGAATGAGGTTTTTAAAAACAAAGTGATGACTTAAATTAAATTAAGCAAAGCACTGTAATTGAAATAAAGATTTTAAATGCAAAGGAAAACACATATGATAGTTTGTGTTAAACATTGATAAAAATGGAATTTTGAAATAAAATCCAAGTAAAGAAAGTGGAAAGCGGATTTTTATCCTTATATACCCTTATCTTATGGGTTTCGACAAACAGAATGGTATATGTCTGCATTGTGTAAATCCGGACATTTTGACTATCTTTTAAAAATGAACAACGGAAGCGTGTGCGTCGCACATGGTACTTTATTCAAAATAGGGATTTAACGCTGCCATTATAATAAATGTTTTGTAAATCTAAACAGCAATTTTAGAGCTGTCATTATAATAAATGTTTTAATCTACACAGCGATTTTAACGCTGCCGTTATAATAAATGTTTTATAAATTAAATATTTGGAAACAGCGATTATAACACTACCGTTATAATCAATGTTTTCCCGTAAAAGAAGCGGATTCTTAGGTTGAATCTGAAAGTCGCGTAAGCGATGTTTTGTTTGAAGTTGTGAGCTTTGACTATTTCAAAGTTGAGAATGTTGTTCAATTAAGGTCTTAGAGGTAATTATACCCCAACTTGATTGGCTTAATGATTGATGGAGAATGGTTAAGGTTCAATAGTGAAAAGTGATTAGCAATATGGTTAGTTAATAAATGATTAATGGTTTGAGTATAATAACGATGTTTTATAACATTGCATTAATTTTAAAGGACTTCTGAAATGTTTTTCCCAAATAAAATGTGAGATATTTTCTATGCATAGAAAAATGAAATGAATTGTTGAATAAAGAAGTATGAAATGGAATATGGAAATGTTTCCGATATTAATGAAGTATATTTTCAGAATATAGAAAATAAGGATTTGGGAATATTTAGAAATGTTTTATAACTGAAATAAGAGATATTTTCTCGAATAAAGGAAGTATGATATTGGAAATGCTTCCCAATAATCGAGAAAGACAACTGAGTTTTGAAAGAATCTGGAAAATGGGAAATTAGAATCGATAATATAATAAGGAATCAATATAAAGGGGCCAGTATTGTGTGATGCTTGATTGGTAGAATTTCCAATTGGAAATAGGATCGTTGATTGTATGGATGTTTCTTTGATAGTTAAATCACCGACTATCAAAGTTTTGATTTACTTTATACCTCCGTTGTCAATATGGAGAGGCCGGGATCAGATTTAATATCTGAAAAACACTCTGTATTGGCATAAGCGTTACGAATCAACTTATGTTGAAGAGATTATGAAGATGGAGTAAAGTGCAAGGGCTGTTCTGTTAATCCTAGGTAGAAATTGCCTAAGATGGATTAATAGAATGGTGCCTTCGGTTTGTCTAGACCCAGGGAAACTTGTAAGAGCGAGTGTCTGACAGAGTATTTCCAAAGGGATTACGTACGTTGATTCCTTCAAATGTACGAGTGGGTGGCAAAGAAGGGAAACTTCTTTAGCCTAACAATCTGAGTATTTTTGTGGGAATCAATTAGTGATTTCCGATGGATCTGGTGATGTGGCATTCAAAGTGAATGGTGGCCAGATGTTCTGGAAGATAATTCAAAACTCAAGCCTCACAACTGGGAATTGACAAAAATCGGGCAGGCAACATGGCTAGGTCGGTTGCTCCCATTAGGATGTATAATCACCTATCTAGAGAAATTCCATTTGCTTCTTTAATCTATCGATGCTGTCCTTTTCGGGAAATGGTTGTTGATCCCAACCGTTGGTGATATACATTCGATACACTCAAGCAAAATGAGTGGTCGGTTATGTGTGGGTCGGGTTGCAAGACGTTCTTGTTGAACCCAGTGTATTCCACTATAGAGATACACTATCGGAAGGTGGTTCCATACCTTGCCATGTTGGAAATCCAATCTCCAATAAGCGCCCTGCGATTTTTGATTTTATACCATGTATGTGGAGCGTGAGATGCAAGCGTTCGGCTATATTTCTATTTATTTGATTTAGGCACTATCATAATATCACTAGATTTTGATATAAAAATGTTTTGGGTTATCGTAAGGTAAAAACCATCCGTGTTTATGTGTGGATAGGTCTTACGATTATCTTTTCTTTCGAAAGGACTTTTAAAAGTTAAACAAATGGTTGGAGTTTACTCACACCAGTCCCATGACTGACCTAGAGTTTATTTTGTTTATTTTCCCTAAACTCTTGGGTGCCCAAATTTGTACGGGCAGTCAAGTAGTCGGGATTTTACAAATTCAATTGTAGGAGATTGAAGTTGGAGGCTTCACCAGTTAGCTATAGACTATCATATATTATGCTATGTACCATTTTTGTATCTGGAAACAGGTATTTGTAACTGTTCCAGAAATAGCTGTTGTGCTCTGATGATGGTATGTATATAAAGTTACTGAATTATTTCAAAGTTTATGTTATCTAATATATTTTATTCGTTCCGCTATGAGTTTGTGATCTTTGTTTTCTTTTATTCTGATATTTCTTTCTTTCTATTTCTCATCCTCTAACTTCTTTCTAATAATGATTCGTATTTCTGTGCAATTTGGGTTGGACGTGTGGTGTTATTAGTCGACTCAAAGAGTACGGAAATTCGGGCCATTACAGGAATGTTTTGGATTATATGATTGAAATTGATTGCATTGTTGTGAAATAAACTTGACTAAAACTTATCTTGAATAAATAATTCAATTTATTAAAATAATTGAATGGTGTATTAAAAAAATTGCTTGGAATAAATATTATGGATGTTTGAACCAATTGACATGATTTTGGGACTAATGAAGGTTTGTTAAGTTGAGAACAGGTGCAGAGCAAACTCATCTTTAAACCCGTCCAAGACAATTTTAGAGTTAACTGAATCCAATTTGATTAGAGTTGCATAATAAGCTAGCTCAAGTATAATTGATAGCTTGTCGCTTATTGACGCTCACAAAAAGGTATGCCTATGCAAAATATAAATTTTTGGTTCTTGATGTGGGTTTTGAATTGGATTTTCTGACCGTGTGGGTCGATGGATTTATTTGTGTTTCTGCAATATTGCAGAAGTCCCTCCGTACAGGGGAGACTTTACCAAAAAAAAAAAAATCAAAATTTAAGGTGTTAAAGGAATTTCAAACCTTTTTGGAATTTGTTTTCTATAGAAATTAATTGTTTTTTCGATTAAAAATAATTGGTTTGGTTTAAAAAGTGGAAGATAAGTTCTTAACAAACTGGATTTCTGAAAAGTTACTTGATTTATTGCATTTTTTCCTACCTTAGTAATTTCGGGGACGAAATTCTTTTAAGGGGGGAAGGAATGTAACGACCTAGATTTTTAACCGTTTTATTTAATATTTTTTTTAAATGTTGATTTGGATTTTTAATGGTTTGAATTTAATAATTTTGAATATTTTATTAGTTTGAATAATATTTAGTAGTTGAAATTGTGCTGAATTTTCAAAATTATATGATTTGGTAGAATAAGGGGACTTAATTAAATTTGTATTTAATTTTATTAATGATTTATTTCATTAAATGATGTTTGAACGTTTAATTTGTAATTTTAATTACAAAACGAGCTATAGTGGCGCGGTAGTTTGTAATATTACGTTTTGGACTTCAATTGAATGTACATGATCCAAGTTAAATCAGATTTCTTTGAAATAAGAAACATTCGAATTTATTGGATTATAATTTTCTAATGAAGCAGAAAAATCGAGTTCTCATATTGTAGATTTTGTTTTATGTCCGAATCAAATTTTCAAACAGTCGCTATGGAATTCATTATTAAAATATAAAGATTATTATAATAAATAAAATGGATTTTTATATATTGAATATCGTTTGGACTTAGAATTTTAAATGTCGAGTTTAAAAATCAAGTTAAATTTATAAATCTAAAGCCATATAGAATTCTGTTTAGATAAATATGTTAATAATAAATTATTATTAATAAATTCGTTTATATGAAAATCAATGTATATTGTATCAGTTCCATTGTATCCGAAAAATTTAATTTATTATGTGATTTCCAATTTTGTTACGATTGATGTTCGTAGGGGTTTGTACGAGCCTTGAACGCCGAGCGTCACACGCTGAAAAATATCATTAGTCAACTTCAGAAATATCGCGGTCAACTTCGGAAAAAAAAATCGTTAGTCACTTCAAATGAAAAAAAATCTTTGTGTAATCTGTCCAAATTTGTACAGGTCGGTTCAATACCCTGCAAATCTTTTAAAACCCTATCTAATTAATGGGTAATTGGGCATGTTACTTTTGGTTATAAGGTGAAACATTCAGTTGTACGTCAACTTTTCATAATACAAAATAAAATAAAAATCTGGCCTTGTCCCCTTTTCAATAGACAAATCCACAACAATATATAAATATATATTTCACAAATGTAAGTCCTTATCTACTGAATAGTCTCTACTGAACCATGTGCAAACTTCTAACGATCCGCATTTTACGCATCGAAGGATCGTAGAATATTTATTTCGTTTTCATGTGAAGTCGTATTGTCGTGTAACTTTGGGAGACGACTATTGGGGTCATTTCCCATGTTCATGATTTTTGCCGATTTTTAAATGACCGTTTTGCCCCTAGCTGATTTTGTTTTGGCCATAACTTTGTATTGGTAATGAATTTCGACCTGAAACCACTTCCATTAGATCCGGATGATGATTTATCTTTCCGTAGAGTGGTCATATGTGAAGAACGGACTTACTGTTCGGGAGATATGGACGAAATAAGGTTTAGAAGGTGAAAAACTGCTTAACCGGGCCAAATGAGGTGATTAGTGAATGAGACCATAACCCATTTTGGGATTTGGGTTATGGGGAGGCTGAAATGAGCTAGGTTTTCATACTATTTCAGTTTTCTAGCTGCCATTTACCACCTAGAAACCCTAACAATGGCCTCCACCTTCTAATTTCATCCCAAATCGCTCTCTGATCAAGGATTAAGCTTAGCAACACCAAATTAAGGAGAAATAGCACCAAAGTAAGGTTGGAGCTACTGTTAGACATCAGCATTTGCCCAAATCAGTGGAGTTTCAGTTCTGAAAGTTTTATTTGTGGCCAAGGTGAGTGATTAGCTTTGTTTTTACACTAATTACAGTTAATTAGGGTGATTAGTGTTAACTAGCGAATTTAAACATGATTAAATTCTGGAAAAGTATTTATAAATTTTGAAATATTGTTTTAGGCCTCTATTAGGAGTTTGGGTTGGTTTTGGTCAAGTTTTGTTAATCCTACCATGAGATTTGCTTAAATATGCTTAAGGGGAAAATAAGGGTTTTTGGGTATGTTTGATCCATTTTACATACTATGATTGTTGTTTTGGTGTTCATTGTTGATTCTCTATGCTGTTATGACTGTATGGTATGCTTTGTGATTGATTAGAACAGTTAGCATGGTCGAAAACGCCGTCGTATGGCCTAAAAATAGTCGCTGCAAGTTGCAGGAAAAACATGCAGGGATCAGATCGGATCGCCCCTACCCGACCCGACCCCGCTCGTGGTGCACACCACCTTCACGAACCAGAGTTGTACGAGCTGTTTCTCCTCGAGCCTCACGAGTCGCCTGTTTGAATCATGATGACGAGCCAGCACCAGGAGATAGACCACGAACCAGAAAGCACGAGACGACCGGTGTGCCACCTACGAACCAGAATGACATACCGTGGATTGGAGTTGGTGCATGTCACGACCCGAGCCAGAGGAGGATCACGACCTGGAGATGAAGTCACGAACCGACCCGTCCTAGAGAGGGATCCACGACCCGACCCGAGCGAGGTTGACGACCGTGGACTAAACGAGAAGAAGAGAACCGATCTGAATAGAAGCTTGTTTCCGAACCGATCCGGAGGAGACCAAACCCGAGATGCGAAGGTAGTCCAAGTGGGAAGTTTGTACTCAGGATCCAGTTGGGAACCAATGAGTTAACTTCATGATTGGTCTTTGCTGCGGGACGTGTGCTAAGGAGTTATCGACGTCCATAACTTTGATTCACCACCAAGATAGATGTTAGGCTACGTATCAGTGCAGTGGGGTGGTTATTACTCCGTGGGCCAGAGTGATCGTATTATGGCTATGAGCCAGTGCAGTGGAGTCGTTATGACTTCATGGGGGCAGAGTGGACATAGCAAGGACTAGTGGCTATGGATCAGTGCAGTGGAGTCGCCATGACTCCATGGGGGCAGAGTGATCATAGCAAGGATTTAGGTGATCAAAGTGGAGGATATCGTATGCTTTACGCATTGAGTGAGAGTTGTGAGGATGGTTGCTATGCTTGATTGTTTGCCATCACTATGACATGCACACCCCCACCCCCATATCCTTTACACCATATGTTAGTGGCACCTTAGAGTATTGTACGGTATGTTGTGCTAACTCTTTGGTTGCAGGTCTAGGTTCAGGTATGGTTTAGTATACCTGTTATTGTTCTGTTTTGCTGCTTATCGCTCATACCATACTTTTGTCTGACCCTGAGTTTTACATCTCTTCTTATTACTTTGGGTTCCCCCTATGTCGCTGCTAGTCACTACTTTTGGCATCAGTAGTGTACCTTTCCTTTCTTTTGCTTTAGAGACAGTTTCTGAATTGTAATAATGATGAAGTGGAACATAAGCTGTATTTGGATTTTCCGCTGCTATGATGTTTAGTTTTCTGTTATGCATTGTCTCGCCTGTTTTTATGTCAAAGTATGTTATTATTAAATTTTATTCCATGCGCTGTGAGACATTATATAGGTTCTTTGTTAGTCCACTGTTAAGTTTCCTTCTCTTTCCTTTCTTTGGCGACCGTCCCATGCTAGTTGGACATTGGCATAACGCACTTTCCTTGGAAATGTCGGCTGGTGCGTGGCGGCCGTCACATTTGGTATTAGAGCTCTAGGTTGTGTAGTTGACCTAGGGAAAGACACCAAAGAGAGATAGTACGTATATGAGAGCGCGTATTTGTGATATTTTGGTTTTCAAAAGCTATAAATATATGTACTATTAGTATATTTAAGGATGAAGTCGCATTGCACTGGCACCACTGAAGAGATGGTTAATCGTTTTCACCTTACAGATTGAACGATGAGCCGATATACTAGCGGTACTGGTAGAGGAGCTAATAATGGGAATGCTCCTGATATGAGGACGATGTTCATTGACCTCATGAGAGAGATGCTTAGAGATGTTCAAAGGGCAGCTCCTAACGCTGCAAATGGTGGTGGTGCAACGGTGCAGGCGCCTATGGCCGATTTCGCCAAGCTCTGTAAGGGTTACACTAGCCTTGGTGGAAAAGCCATTCCACGGAATGGAATCGGCCACAGAAATTTAGGATAGGTTGGATAGCTGTGAGCGTATCTTCGAAGATTTGGGTATCGAGCATGCGATGAAGAGAAAGCTAGCATCCTGTCAGCTGCAAGGACGGGCGATGAATTGGTGGAATGCTATTAAGGCAGCTACTCCATAGGATCAAGTTACTTGGGATCAGTTCAAGACCCGCTTTAGCGATAAGTTTTTCCCAGCTGCTCAGAAATCAGAATTGTTTAGGAAGTTCTTGGAGCTTAAGCTGAATGGTAGGGCAGTCTCGGAATATATTGCTGAGTTCGATACATTATCGAAGTATGGATTATCCCTTATCGACACTGCCGAGAAGAAGAACAAAAAGTTCATAACTGGCTTGGATGGGTACTTGGGGGGAAAGGCTTATTAACCACATCGATGAGATGTTTGAATCAATTGTGGGGAAATCTTTGAGATCAGGGAGTCTATACCCTAAGTCGAAGGTTGAGGTTGCATCTGCAGAAAAGCCAAAGCCGCAAACAAACGGTGGGGGCAAGAATGGTTCTCAGAATAAGAGAAAGCAGAATCAGACCAATGATGGCCAGAAGAAGAAGAAGAAGAAAGATGTTGAGTGCTTTAGCTGTGGCAAGAAGGACCATTATGCTAAAGAATGTCGAGCAAAGCCAGCGGACAGGAAGTGCTTCAACTGTGGCCAAGTGGGACATCACAAGGATAAGTGTCCACAACCCCCTAAAGAAAAGCAGATGGTGAAAGCATATGATATTAATGCTGTTCCTTCTTCGTTGAATGCTCCAACCACGATGGAGAAAGGAAAGAATATCATCATCCAAGGTATGCTTTCTGTTTATGATGTTCATGTTCGAGTATTGTTTGATACCGGAGCTTCCCGTTCCTTCATATCTAGTGACCTGGTAGATAGGTTGGGATTGGAACCCGAGATAGTCAATAGACCTTTAGTTGTGTCGAACCCGATTGGTGGTTCGACAAACCTTAGTATGATCTGCTGTAATGTGGTCTTATTGAGTCATGGATGTATGTTTGTTTGTGATTGCTTTGTTTTGGGCTTTACTGGGTTTGGCATTATTTTGGGAGTCGATTGGCTCCAAAGATATGGGGTGGTGGTAGATTGTGAGGGATTTTTGGTGACAGTTAGAGCGGATGATGGGCGGAGGGTAGTGTTTGGTGGTCTACCTAGTGATGGGTTATGGCTAGTTTTCTAAATTTCCTCGACATCCCGCATGATGAGTTGTCAGATGTGCCCATGGCAGGCCAGTATCCGGACGTCTTGAAGGAAGTGACCGGACTTCCACCACACCGAGAGATTGAGTTCCGTATTGATTTAGTGAGAGATGACAGACCTATAGTGATGCCACTTCGTCGTATGGCACCATGGGTGCAACGAGAGCTCGGGGTGCGAGTAAGTGATCTGTTGAAGAAGGGATTTATAAGAAGAAGTGTCTCCGAGTGGGGAGCACTAGTCGTGTTTGCTACCAAGGGAGATGGTTCCCTTCGTTTGTGTGTGGACTACCGTGAGTTGAATAAGGTGACGAGGAA
This sequence comes from Allium sativum, assembly GCA_030737875.1. NCBI lineage: Eukaryota > Viridiplantae > Streptophyta > Magnoliopsida > Asparagales > Amaryllidaceae > Allium > Allium sativum. The sequence goes on along the minus strand of CM060909.1, from coordinate 261,198,861 downwards.
GAATAATTATCCTCTACCGCAGATAGATGATTTGTTTAATCATTTGAGTGGCGCGAGAGTGTTCTCCCAGTTGGATCTCGCGACAGGTTTTCATCAGCTTAGAGTGGAAGCTGAGAGTATAGCTAAAACGACATTTCGGATGCCGTCTAGATTTTATGAGTGGTTGGTCATGCCATTCGGGTTAACCAGTGCACCAGCATATTTTGTGGATCTTATGAATAGGGTATGCAGAGATTAGTTGAATAAGTTTGTTCTTGTGTTCGTGGACGATATCTTGGTTTATTCAAGGACAGGGGAAGAACACAAGGAACATTTGAGGATAGTCATGGAGGTGTTGAGAAAACACCAATTGAGAGCGAAGTTTTCTAAGTGTCACTTCTGGAGAAGGGAAGTGAGATTTTTGGGCCATGTTGTTTCAGAGAATGGTATTGCCGTGGACCCTGCGAAGGTGGCTATGGTACAGGATTGGTCTACGCCCAAGAATGCAACGGACATAAGAAGTTGCTTGGGATTAGCTGTATATTATCGCAAGTTTATTCAAGACTTCTCCAAGATAGCAGCATCGTTGACTCAGTTGACCAAGAAAAATCAAGCTTTCGTTTGGGACGAAAAGTGCGAGAATGCATTCAAGAGTCTAGGGAAAAAGTTGACATGTGCACCAGTGTTAATCATTCCTAAGGGGAATGAAGAGATGACAGTATATACAGATGCATGTGGTACTGGGCTAGGTGCTGTACTGATGCAAGGAGGTAGGGTTGTAGCTTACGCAAGTCGGCAACTGAAACCGCATGAGAAAAGATATCCTACCCACGATTTGGAATTGGCAGCGATCGTGTTTGTGTGAAGATGTGGAGACATTATCTCTTGGGAGAAAGATTCGACTGTTTACTGACCATAAGTCATTAAAGTATCTTTTCTATCAGAAGGATTAAATCTTCGACAACAATGATGGTTATAATTCTTGGCTTCATATGATATTGATATCGCATATACACCAGGAAAAGGCAATGTAGTTGTTGATGCCTTGAGTAGGAGACATGCCAGTTTAGGGGCTATGTTTCTGGAATGGAAGCAATTGGAGTATATCGCTGGGTATGATTTCAGACCAAAGTGTGAATTGGATCCAAAAATGTTAGCAAGTTTGACGGTCAGACCCACTTTGATTAAGCGGATTGGTTCCAGCCAGAGGGACGATCCTAACCTATTGGAAATCATCTCAAAGTTAGAGATGGGAATCAATAAAGAGATGAACAAGTATGGGCTTGATCGAGATGGATGGCTTAGAAAGAATAGAAGACTGGTTGTACCCAACCTGAATGGATTGAGAGATGAAGTGCTTAAAGAATGTCATCACTCAAAACTGACTATACATCTCGGTGGTAACAAAATGTATCGAGACATGAAGAAGACTACTACTGGGAAGGGATGAAAAGGGACATTGGGAAGTTTATGTCCAAATGCATGAATTTCCAGTTAGTTAAAGCTGAGCAAAAGAAACCTAGTGGTTTGTTACAACCATTAGAAATTCCATAATGGAAATGGGAACAAGTCTCGATGGATTTCATTGACAGTCTACCAAGGACTAGATCAGGTCATGATAGCATTTTGATAATTGTGGATCAATTGACCAAAAGTGCTAGGTTTATACCAGTCAAGTAGAGTAGAACGACAACTAAGTTAGCTGAACTATATATGAAGTGGGTAATGAGATTTCATGGAGTATCCAGAGGCATTGTGAGTGACCGAGATCCGTTGTTCACTAATGGATTTTGGAAGAGCTTACAAGAGGCGTTAGGATCAGAATTACATCTCAGTACCGCGTATCATCCCTAAACCGACGGTCAGACAGAGAGGGTGAATCGTATATTAGAAGACCTCTTAAGAGCTTATATATTGGATTTTGGTGGTTCATGGGATGACTATTTACATCTAGTGGAGTTCGCATATAATAATAGTTATCAATCCAGTATTGGTATGGCTCTATTTGAAACTTTGTACGGAAGACCGTGCAACTCACCATCATGTTCGTTAGAAACAGTTGAAAATTTGTGCTTGGGCCAGATGTGATAAGAGAAACCTCAGATAAGATCAAAGTTATCTGACAACGAATGAAGGCTGCCCAAGATAGGCAAAAGAGTTATGATGATAAGAGGAGAAGAGATTTAAAGTTCTCCATTGGCGACTTGGTATTTGTTAAGATTTCTCCGTTAAAGAGCATGATACGATTTGGCAGGAGAGGCAAGCTAACACCATGATTTGTTGGTCCATTCCCAGTTCTCGAGCAAGTTGGGAATTTGGCGTATAAAGTTGAATTACCAGAGAAGATGGCTGGAGTCCATAACGTATTTCATGTTTCCCAGTTAAGAAAATTCATGCACGACCCCGATATGACTATTTCACCAGATTAGTTGGACGATATCGAGGTTGAACCCGAGGCGGTTGGGAACCGCATACCTATGCGTATTGTTGGGAACGATATGAAGCAGCTTCGAAGGAAGGCGGTGAAACTAGTCAAAGTCCAGTGGGGTGATGATGAGGAAGACTATACTCAGGAAACAGAGGAGAACATAAGGAGGAAGTATCCAGAACTCTTTGCCTGGTAAAGTTTTTATATCGGTATAGTACTCTCTTGTTAGTAAACCGCATGCTAGGACAGGCTTGTTGTGTTGTTTTGTATGCTTTATTGTTTTGTTAATGATTGGTAGGCATGCGGAATCCTTTGTATGTTTTGGGTTAAGGAATTTCGAGGACGAAATTTCTTAAGGGGGGAGAATGTAATAAAGAGGGGGGAGGGGGGGGGGGGGGAGGAGAATGTAACGACCCGCATTCTACGCATCGGAGGATCGTAGAATATTTATTTCTTTTTCATGTGAAGTCGTATGGTCGTGTAACTTTGGGAGACGACTATTGGGGTCATTTCCCATATTCATGATTTTTGCCAATTTTTAAATGACCGTTTTGGCCCTAGCTGATCTTGTTTTGGCCATAACTTTGGATTGGTAATGAATTTTGACCTGAAACCACTTCCATTAGATTCGGATGATGGTTTTCCTTTCTGTAGAGTGGTCATATGTGAAAAACAGACTTACCATTTGGGAGATATGGACGAAATAAGATTTAGAAGGTGAAAAACTGCTTAATCGGGCCAAGTGAGGTGTTTAGTGAATGGGCCCATAACCCATTTCATGATTAGGATTATGGGGAGGCTGAAATAAGTTAGGTTTTCATTCTATTTCAGTTTTCTAGCTGCCATTTACCTCTTAGAATCCCTAACAATGGCCTCCACCTTCTAATTTCATCCCAAATCGCTCTCTAATCAAGGATTAAGCGTAGCAACTTCAAATGAAGGAGAAATAGCGCCAAAGCAAGGTTGGAGCTGCTGTTAGACATCAGTATTCGCCCAAATCAGTGGAGTTTCAGTTCTGAAAGTTTTATTTGTGGCCAAGGTGAGTGATTAGCTTTGTTTTTACACTAATTACAGTTAATTAGGGTGATTAGTGTTAATTAGCGAATTTAAACATGATTAAATTCTGGAAAAATATTTATAAATTTTGAAATATTGTTTTAGGCCTCTGTTAGGAGTTTGGGTTGGTTTGGTTAAGTTTTGTTAATCCTACCATTAGATTTGCTTAAGCATGCTTAAGGAAAAAATAAGGGTTTTTGGGTATATTTGATTCATTTTACATGCTATGATTGTTGTTTTGGTGTTTTTTGTTGATTTTCTATGCTGCTATGACTGTATGGTATGCTTTGTGATTGATTAGAACAGTTAGAATGGTTGAAAAAGCCGTTGTATGGCGTAAAAACAGTCGCTGGAAGTTGCAGGAAAAACATGCAGTGACCGAATCTAATCTCCTCTACCCGACTCGACCTCGCTCGTGGTACACACCCCCTTCACGAACCGGAGTTGTATGACCCATTTCTCCCCAAACCTCACGAATCGCCTGTTTGAATCTTGATGATGAGCCAACACCAGGAGATAAACCACAAACCAGGAAGCACGAGATGACTGGTGTGCCACCTACGAACCAGAATGACATACCGTGGACTGGAGTTGGAGCATGTCACGACCCGAGCCGGAGGAGGATCACGACCTGGAGATGAAGTCACGAATCGACCCGACCTGGAGAGGGATCCACGACCCGACCCAAGCGAGGTTGACGACCATGGACTGAACGAGAAGAAGAGAACCGATCTGAATAGAAGCTTGTTTCCGAACCGATCCGGAGGAGACCAAACTCGTGATGCAAAGGTAGTACAAGTGGGAAGTTTGTACTCAGGATCCAGTTGGGAACCAATGAGTTAACTTCATGATTGGACTTTGCTGCGGGACGTGTGTTAAGGAGTTATCGACGTCCATAACTTTGATTCACTACCAAGACAGATGTTAGGCTACGTATCATTGCAGTGGGGTAGTTATTACTCCATGGGGCAGAGTGATCGTAGTATGGCTATGAGCCACTGCAGTGGAGTCGTTATGACTTTATGGGGTAGAGTGGACATAGCAAGAACTAGTGGCTATGGATCAGTGCAGTGGTGTAGCCATGACTCCATGGGGCAGAGTGATCATAGCAAGGATTTAGGTGATCAAAGTGGTGGATATCGTATGCTTTACGCACTGAGTGAGAGATGTGAGGATGGTTGCTATGCTTGATTGTTTGCCATCACTATGACATACACACCCCACCCCCGTATCCATTACACCATATGTTAGTGGCACCTTAGAGTATTATACGGTATGTTGTGCTAACTCTTTGGTTGCAGGTTCAGGTATGGTTTAGTATACCTGTTATTGTTCTGTTTTGCTGCTTATCACTCATACCAGATTTTTGTCTGACCCAGAGTTTTATGTCTCTTCTTATTACTCTGGGTGCTCTTAAACAGACAGACTAGAGACAGGTTAGCTGGTTGTGCACGAGTAGTTGTCCAGAGACGAGCAGGAGGCTTACATGTACTATACTCTATATATTCTCCCTATGTCGCTGCTGGTCACTACTTTGGGCATTAGCAGTGTACCTTTCCTTTCTTTTGCTTTCGAGACAGTTTTTAAATTGTAATAATGATGAAGTGGAACATAAGCTGTATTTGGATTTTCCGCTGCTATGATGTTTAGTTTTCAGCTTATGCACTGTCTCGCCTGTTTTTATGTCAAAGTATGTTATTATTATATTTTATTCCATGCATTGTGAGATATTCTATAGGTTCTTTGTTAGCCCACTGTTAAGTTTCCTTCCCTTTCCTTTCTTTGGCGACTGTCCCGTGCTAGTTGGACATTGGCACAACGCTCTTTCCTTGTAAACGTCGGCTGGTGCGGGGCGGGCCGTCACAAAACCTGATGAGGGAAAAATATCCCTGCCAATTTGCATGTGCCTTCTGCCCACGCATATAAAAAATTACATAAAATAATAACATCCATATTCTGCCCTTCTTCCTATATAAATATACATGAAGCCAAACACTTCACCTCACCAAATATCTTAAACATTCTTCCCATTCAACGCGTCTCTCATTTCCTCCTCATTCGATAACCACACTTCATAGTCAAAGCAACAAGTTAACAAAGAAACCATCTGTCTCGTGCGAAACCAAAAACTGGGACTCTCTGCTTCATTTCATTCGCAGGAAAATAAAATGGAGAAATCTTCCTTTCTTAAAAATTTGTATAAAATCAGTCCATATTAAATAATCTAAAATTTTGTCGAGATCATATAAATCTACGCTTTATTCTAGTATCTCAAACTTCTTTGCAATCCTCGTTCTTGCGTCATATTTGTTGAGGTAGCATCTGTTGTTGTGCACATGGTTTTATGGTAAGGGCAGAGAAGAGGCTGGCTTCGTGGTGCACTCGGGAGGCTGGAGTTATGATGAAGTACTTTCGGTTGCAGGGAGAGGAAGTGGGGCTTAAAATGTGAAATAATGGAGAGAATTGTGTGCGTGGAGAGTTGTTGGGTTTAAAAGTGGGGTTGTACTATGGTAACGGTGTAAGGAAACGGGCGGCTTCAGGAGAATAACGTGGAAAGAGGAGGATTATTGTTTGAATACGGTGGGATTGTCTCGGTTTCTGTTAAGTCGTGGTGGGGAAGAAATTGAAGTTGGAGGCAACAGAAAGTTTGCGAAGTTTGGCATGGCTATGGAATAGCTTGTTTGTAGCGGTTCATAGGTAGCAGGAAATATAAGGGAGGTTGGCTAACTCAAGTTGAATAAATAAAGTTAACCCAAGCAATGGTTTTGAAATAAGCTTTTACCTAAGGAATTGGCTTAAGTAAAATAAATTTTTAATTGAAAAAAAGATTTTCAAGGGTAAGAGGCATAGTAGAACTTGTGTAAAAGATTTAGTAAATGGATTTGAAGCAACCAAATGAGTTAAATTATAGAGGTTCAAAGAAAAATGGTTATACGGTTAGTTAAAAAGTTAAAGAGTTTAAATTTAGGGTAAATGTGACAAATGTAGGGAATGGTTATTAAAAACCATATTTTCGAATAAAAGAATAATTGGAAATGATAGGTTTTGTGTTTCAAAATTTTATTTATTCCGAGATAAGAACGTTGTCAGTCAAGGTCTAAGAGGTAGATAAAATACCCCAACTTGAACGACTTCACTATTATCGAGGGATGATATTAGTTTGCAACAATGAAAGGATGTTGGAATTTGTTTATTATTTTTATAAGAAATATTGCAACATTAATTGGAATGTTTTTAATATAATTGAAACAAGTAAGTTTTGAAGTAAACAATGTGTAATTTGACATCGTTGACCCAAGTTTGAAAATGTGATTTTTTTTGTACTTTTGAATTGAATATACATAGGTGATTTTTCCAAAATAAAGGAAGTGGAAAAAGATTTGCTGAATATATGGTGATGTTTTGAATAAGAAATAAAGTGGAGTTTGTTAAGAAAAGATATGGTTGTTGTTTTCAAAACAACGAGATTGAGATAAGGAAATGAACATCGATTTTTAAGAATCAATAGTATTTTTAATAAACTGTTCTAAGTAAAGGGGATTGGAGCTGCCAATATACTTAACCGTACTGTGTGAATTTATATTTAAAAACTTGACTATCAATTAATATACTATTGGACCTTTTGACGTGTTGTTTCAAAGAGACCGGGATGGGAACTAGACCCAAAACCACTTTGAATCAACGTTACATTCAAAACTAACTTGCTGCAAATGAAGATGGAGCAATTGAAGACCGTAGATATCCATAAAATGGAAAACCTACTTATAATCTATGGTTAGCTCCCAGAGATACACTATGGTTCTATCATGGTTGAAATACATGGATTGCAAGGACTACTCGCTACTGATCCTTGGGGTGATTCCTATATAAGAATGCAGTAGGAGGGTGTCTTCAGTTCATCCTGTTCCTGGATGGCTTGTATGGACTAATGCCTGACAGAGTATGCCTAACATATCACACAAGACGATCCTTTCTAGGTATTATGTTCGGTGGCGGAGGTATTCATTTCTCTTAGATTTTTATACCTTTTTGGAAGCTTAACTGGTGATTTGACTGGTTTGACGATGTGGAATTCAAAGTGATTGGTGGCCAGTGTTCTAAAAAAAGAAACATACCCTCAAGTCTCACAACAGGAAATGACAAAAATCGGGCAAACAACATAGCTAGTTGGGTCGCACCCAAGTAGGGTATATTTGTCAATGATCTAGAGAAAATTCATTTTGTTCTTCTTTCATTTTCTACATCTTACAGATATGGTTGGACGGCCGACAACCGTGAGTGACAGCATATTTGATACACTCAAACTGAATGAGTGGTCCGTCGTGCGTGACCGGGTTGCACGATGCTCTTGTTGAACCCCTGTGTATCCCCTCTAAAGTGCACTAATTAAAAGGCGGTCCCATACCTCGTCATAGTTGGAATCCAATCTCTAGTAAGCACCTTGCGGTTTTTGATTATATAATGAAAGTGTAGAGCGTGAGATGCAAGCATTCTGCTATATGATTATTTATGTGTGATTTGATAAACACTATTATAATATCACTGGATTTTGATATATCAAACTATGTTTTGGTTTATAGTAATGTAAAAATCGTCCGTGTTTATGTGTGGGCAGGTCTTACTATTATCCTTTCTTTCAAAAGGGTTTTCTAAATTTAAGCAGGTTGTTTGCCACATGAATTTACCACTGAACGTATTCCAGACTGTTCCGGGTCAATTTTGCTTTGCTTCAAATGTGCTCGGGTCAGACCGAGTATATTATCAGGTTAGGTTTCGCTTGGAGCTTCAGAAGAGGAGCTAGAGTCAAGACATATTTCTGTATTTACTGGTATTATATTATTCTGCCATGTGTTGTATTGAATGTTTGTATACTCTGATGTTGTAATATGCAGTTTTCTTTTGTGTTAAGCATTTTGATATATTTTGTCCATTCTGCTGTGAGACACTGATCTTTGTTTTCTTCTATTCTAATATTTCTTTCTTTCTTCTCTTACCCTCTAATTTCTTTCTTTTAACTATCTGCTTTTCTGTGCAATTTGAGTTGAAATGGTTTGTTAGATGTTGGCTTAAACTGTACGAAAAAAGTGGGTCATTACAGATCATTACAGTAATTTAACATGATTAACTTCAATATTATATCTAACAGACATCCATCCATCCAAACAAAACATAAGATGATTTTAATCACTATACATCTATTACAACAAATCCAAAGTATCACTAAATATCATAACTTGCCATATAAACAACCAACGAGATATAATTACTTGCAAAAAATATGATAAAAAAGTGATTATATTTAAACTATCTAAAAGCTATGAGATTTTTCTCACCATCAGTTTCCGCTCCGCCAAATTTATGGTTAGAAATGCATTTCCTTTCTCTTCGTGTCGTGGCTAACGTTCCAACCGCTTCCTTTTCGCTTGATTCTCTTTTCCTTTTCTTTTTCTCGATTTTATTTTCCTTACTTTTCTTTTTAATTTTTTAATTCTAAAGGAGGGTGTGGCTCGACCTTGGGATGTGTAAGTAGGGGTGAGCAATATTCGGTTCAAACCGAATTAACCGACCAAACCGGTTCATTTCGGTCGGTTTGGTTCTATTTTAAAATTAAATCGGTTTGAATTTGGTTTGTAAAATAATTTTTTTCCAGTTATCGGTTTAACCGAATTAACCAAACTTCTAACTTATTATCTAATTTTACGATATTTTAGTACTTTAAATAATTAGTTTAGTTGTATAGTACAAAGACATTTGTTGCAAATAGGTCAAATCTTATCATAAACATAAAATTTACTGCATAAAATTTCTCCAAACATGAATTTATGTTTTACTTTGAGTGAATCCATCATTTGAATTATAGTACATTCTTCAAGTTCGGTTAAATCGGTTACCGACCGAATTAACCGAAATTAATTCGGTTCAGTTCGATTTGAAAAAATTTCGGTTTCAATTCGGTTTGAGTTTTTTTACGTCCAAACTAACCGAACCACGCTCACCCATATGTGTAGGCACAACTTGTGGGTGCACAAGTATGAGCTTTGGGAGGAGGGTACAGCCCTGAAAGATGATTTGGATGGCGGGTGTATGGAAGTTTTAGCTCAGTTTGGCTTAGGGAGGAGGAATGTGGGATGGTCATGATCTAGGAGATAGTGGAGACTAAAGAGGAGGGTGTATGGCCTAGGGGTGTGTAGAGTGGATTTTTGGCTGGGGTAAGTGGGGTACGAGTGTTTACGGCCGTGTAGCTGGAGGGTAGGTGCAGGTTTGGTGGTTCAGGAAAAGGAAGGTGATGTTGGATGCCATTAAAACAGACAAGGGACTTTATGAAGTATGGGGAAGAAGATAGAATTGTTTTCTAATGTGGTAAGGTGAGGGCTATTTATAGTTGCATGAAGATAGGAGATTATCAAAATAACCTTAGATGAAATGACCAAATACCCCTCCCATCAAATCAACTTTGTCTCTACTTTTATTCTTTCCAATGCATGATTAAACATGTATTAAATTTTAAAAAGAAATAAAAAGATGGATAAATTTGATTTATGTCCTTAATGTAATGATTTCACTTTTTATTTCACTTTTTTCATAATGAAAAATAAAAAGTACAATTTAAAAAAGTGTCCAGTTTAGAGTTTCCTGACGTTAATGGCGACAAGGGGTTTCCATTTCTTTTCTTTGCAAACTCCTTCTATCCGAACTCACTCTACGTTGCTATCGTATCTCTTCCCCTCTCTTCTTTTCCCTTTCTTTCGCCTGCGTGGTAGGATCACTGAATCACATTTTTCTTCTTTCGAATCTAACCTTAATCTCCTAATTAACCCTATTTTCCTCAGACCCTCACTACCCCAGATCCAATTTCTCGTGCTCGCCTTTGTCTACACATCCAATTCATGACTTGGTGGCCCTCTTGGGTATCTTCAAGGTCTCTGATGCTTCTTTGTAGTAATCTACCATATCCCAGCTATATGATGGCCTATAATGTGCAACTCGAGGCTTCCTGGTAAGTACAATCTATTCGTTGCCAGGTGACTTTATTGTCCAGGGTTGTCTGGCCAAAGCCAGGATGGATGGGGATGGAATTGGTGTATGATGGTTCTATTGTGCTGGTCCATTCAGTGTCCTGGCTTAATCTAGCAATTGTTTCGACTTGCATGGGCCTGGGAGATTTTGTTCCAACGTGGAGCTACATTGGTCAGTAGCAACTTCTCACGTAATATATTGTTTTCGTGACTCACCTTTATTCGAATCTGGTAAGTTCTAGCTTTCTTTATTTACCGAGTCTCTTATGGGAAGCAAAGCTCAGTCTCTTCTTGGTGAGCGATAGTTGAATGCTTTGCATATCCCGTTTACTTTTCTGGTTGTGTTGGGAAGTACATGGTGTTTGATATTCAATGTTGGCCAATGTTTGTCGTCTTGTTGGTATTCAAATCGTAGGCAGTTTGTGTAGCTTTGGGAAGTTGGGTCTGAGTTCTTAGTGCTATGGGTTTATATTTTGGTGTTAGGCATTGCCTATGCAAGTTGAAATGTGAGTTTGCTTGGTAAATTTGCCGAGTTTGCTTAGGTTGTCAGATTTAGGTTATCTGGTTAATGTCCATAGGCTATGTAATGACAAGCTAGGCGAAGCTATGCTCTCAATATTGCTGTTTTGGCTGGCTTGTTTATAATTTCCTTCCCAATTCGATCTCCAAAGTTAATTTTTGCTAGTGATATTCTTGAATGTGATTGGGTAGGGTCTTCTGTCCTTGCCAAATATGATGTTACCAATGTGCTACTTGCCGTCGTTGGTGTGGAACTCAGGGAATGGTCCTTGTTGTCTGGCCCTTCACGTGATACTGTCTTGTAGCTCCTACAATGGATATTATTTTGTTTGCTGTTGTATGTAATTAAACATGTAATTTTGTTGTCTTTTTTTTTTGGGCAGTGTATGCAACACTCTCCTTGTGTGGAGTTGTAATTGTAGTCTAGTTATTGTTTCTAGCTCCATTGTTGTAATCTAGATAGGTTGACAGTGGATGGTTCACCTTAAAACATATTTTATTGTAGATTGATATCCGGTCAATCTCCAGTTTTCATTGTAATTATTATTTGTTATAATAATAAGTGTTTGCGGTCACTTTAAAAACCGGTCAGCTCTGCCAAAAAATGCTCCTTTTTCATGCATGAGAAGACTTGCATTCATAAGGACATGGTAAGTGTTAAATGATTACACTTACATGCTTATTTTCCATGTAGAAGTGTCACATTGTAGTAAGGTGAAATGATGCGGTTGTAATCCTGAGATTTACTAAGAGATTTTGATTTGATTTATCACAAAAGCAAAATCAATTTGTCTTTTTGTGCTTGACTTAATTGATTACTCCATTAACTTAAAATATCTTTTTAATAGCGTAAGAGAGGTTTAATACTTTGTTAACATATCCACATGTTACTATTCAAGTTGCAAAATGTTTGTACAACTTATGTTGGTTAAAACGTCAATTTTCTATGAAATGCTTAATGATCATATTTTGACGTTTTATTTAAACTATCTGTTCATGTAACACAAATTCAAAAGTAAATTTCTTACTTCATTATACATGTTTACTCATATTTAAAAATAGTACTTAAAAATGAGTGTATGTATCCAGAACTGTGCATTGTTATTCAGAAATTTGCAAAAACACAAATTTTCAAAGTATCTGAATTTTTGGATTGGTATATTCTCCACTATTTAAAAGATTTTCGCCCTCAAAATTGCACCGAACTCAACTCCAAAGGGTTTGCCTGAAACATTATTTCACAATTTATTTTGGTATGTTGCACATAGATCATCTATATGAAATATCTTTTCCGATCTATTAATCGAATTCACAATTTTACTTCTGAACTAGTATTGATGCCCGATTCTCTACTACGGAATCTAATCTGGCTTCTTGATCAGATACCTTTATTTTTTCTTACACAACTTTCAACAATGATAGAAAGATCAAGTAACCAATGATAAATCCTCATAAATGTTCAGTGTCAATAAATTGAGTGATAAATCCTTTTCCCAGATTGGTGTAAACATCATAAAATTCTATATTCGAATAGAAAGCAACTTTTACCTGAGGAGATGACCTATGTACAACTTGCGTATTTATTTCTATTTGTTTTCTTTTCTTCTTTTACTTAGTGCTCATGCCACTTAGATTTTTTTTCACATAAAATTTCATTTATTCAACTTAAGTTATGTCTCATTTCACTCTCTCTTATATTTACTTTATTTTTTTCACTTTATTCAACTTTTTTACTGAAGTCAAATTTTAACTTTATTACATTTAATTCATCAGTTTCGCTATTTTCAAAATTTTGATTTACTTAGTATATTTCTCATGATTCTAATTTCATAAAATTAAATCCAACCTTTATTTGCATTTCCCAATCCCCTTTATTTCTCAATAAATTCATCTTGAATTATTCTTTATAACCTTGTGTGCAAACAAGATTATTTCATCTTTACTTCTAAAAGGCATATAAAAAACATTCATCGCTTTATCTCTTTAGCTTGTAATTATTTCAGATTTTCAATTTAATCTTTGTTTATCTTTAGATAAAACTTATTTGCTTGACCCAACATAAATGGAAATGATGATTTACATATAAATTGTCATAAAATATTAATTTACATATTCTTGCTAATTTTAACTTTTTTGGAAGAGCTGATCGGTTCTTAAAGTGACCGGACACTTATTATTATAAAAAATAATAAATACAGATATTCTAGGAGAATGAGATATTGCCAACCTACTATGATCGATTTTTAAGGAGGACCGTCTACCACATACGGTTTTTAGAGTGGACCATCCATTAATTCCTATCTAGATTACAGAGCAAGAGCTAAACATTATTTCTAGACTACTATTAAGGTATTCCACGTAGGGAAACCATAACAAAGCACAAGCAATAATACATATGACACATACATAATACATCAACATATGACTACACTTGGAAAATTACATAAGCTGCACCAAAATTAGCACAAACTTCTTCACATTTCATCCCGAATCACCACACAGTTCCAAATAGAACATGCACCAAAACAAGTAGATTATGTCCAAGAATAACAATACACACGGCACATAAGTGCAGTGCACAACATACCTTTATCAACTCACCAAATCCAACTACTAGATCTTGCAAGCTACTGATGAAATACCACCCAAGTAGGCACCATCCTAACAACATATTATCACGTACTCCATCACCCCAAAAGTAACACACACTCACTCCACACAGAACCCTACAACACAAAGGCAACACACACCAAATGAAATCCTTCAAGATGACATTCCTAGCCCACATCCATTTGAAGTCAAAATGATGCAGTAACACACACTAGATCAGATAGTACCGGGATCTTAGAAATTTCAAGCCGACTTGTTGTTCAAGAGGCATGGCCCCGTTGTCCCCTTAGCAAACACAGTAGATATAAGAAAGTAGCATAGCAAACCGATGTTGGTAATCAGTGGAGCCGCGAAACAACAAAGGGAGGCCGATTGAACATAGAACTAAATAAGCTCCGCAAAGGGAATGATGCTACATCTATGTAGCAAGTCGAAGCCGCAACCAAAGAAAGTACACTCCCCAAGATCTCATTTCAAACAAGAAAGCCCCAACTTACACAGGACTAAACCGATCCATCTGACTTAGGTCAAACAGGCGCCGGAAAAACATCACCAGGCAATGAGTGTGGACGAAGTCGCCTAGGTGCCTAGCATTGCACATTATATGAAGGGTCGGGTTTGAAGTCGCAATACAAATTTGCGCAAGCAACAAACAGGGGAGTGACGTAAAATGGGAGGGACACCACGCTATGAAGATTAGGGGTGTAGGAGGCTTGGGGTCCAGGATGGAATTAGGGAGAGATGACACAAACGAATGAGGGATAAACAGAGCAAGAGGGTTTCAGATTTGGAAACTAGATTTAAAAATAATTTTAACTTCTTACTCGTTAAGAAGTATTTCCTAAAGGTTTACAAATTTTATACAAGCTTTTCCCTATAATTTATTGTGCTCAAACTACGTTATTCTCCCAAAATTCCCATTCCCATTTAAAAGGTTGGGCTACTCCCTTAATTAGCTCAATGAGTAGTTTTTGATTAAAGGATTTATAACACTCTTTATTCTGGCTTTTGTTTTTATAATTTAGGGTTCCCAATATATAATCTTGTTGTGATAATCTTTTTATCTTATTTAATTTCCAAGGTCCAATTTACTCTTTCTGAATCTTATTTTAATAAGAAAACTTTATAAGTGTATAACTTCTTTCTTTACCAATTTTATTAATCACTTAACTGTCAAAATTCTTAATTTTGAGCTAATCAAATTTGCTAACTTCATCTTAACTAAATACCCATGACACCCCACGTCTGTTAATGTCACTATATATAGAATGCATTAAGTTTCGTGAAGTGTTATAGGTAAGTAAGAATATAATATCACAAGACAGACATGTAAAATAGTAGCGGAATTAAAATTTTTATTTAAATCAAAGCATTATGGTCCCAAATACTGAGTTTACATCATAAGTTGAAATAATCAATAAATATCAGAGTATAAAAGCATAAAACCATATTTCCCATGTGAAGCCATAAGAGAGTTGAAAAGAGGTCAAAGCAGTACATCAATATCCTTAATCCAAGCTAAGCTGAAAGAATGCAAATCAACTCCAAGCACTCTCACCCTGAGAACCTTGGGGGGGAACGGAAGATAGAAAAGAGGAAACAAAAAGGGTCAAAAATAAAGTCTAGAGAGTCCAGTTACTTTTAAATATAAATAAAAGTATCATGGCAGGTATAAAAATGGAAGAACATGATAACAATAGCAAGTGTGAACTGAGCAAGATAAGTTTGAACAGAATATATTGCGCTTCTTAAATACGTTTCTCTGCACCGCACCAATACTAGTATCTCAAAAACAAAATGATCCCTACAAATACCATTCCATTACATTTTCTTGATTGATAGGTTTCTTGGGTTAACGATACTAAACGCTTATACACACGCCGTACCTATTTACTTCCTAGTGGATTAACCTAATATGATGTATATGTAGCAACCTCTCAATGCTGAAGTACACCCCATGGTATCCCACTTGCACGGTCTCCCTCGTAATACCATAGAAAAGTACACATTTCCTCATCCTACACAGGAGTGATGTACGGATCTCTATATAGCAATGTTACATTCTGCATATACCTGTCATTACTATGCTTCGTAAACGTACTGACTGCCATCATCGATCGAATCGGATTTCATTTCGGAGTAATTCCCTCAAGTCTGATACATCGCCCAGAGTAGTCATGCATGTATCCAGGCTGTCCCACGTATGTACTGTAATTATAGCTCAATGCCTCAATCGCATGTCCTCTAATGTGCACCGAGTTCCGTGGCAGAGCGATACAAAAAACACGGAACTCGGTCGGGAGCTTTTCCATATCTGTACAGGCCCGTCTTTAAGAGCCTCTACAAATATTCCTAAGGTCTGTTTTCAAGGTGGCTATGGCCCCACCCCGACCCCTCCCTCAACTAGTAAAGACTACAAGAGCTAAATGGCTGCCCCTAAAGAAAATAATCTAAACATCCATTTGGCGTCTTCCCTCAATCACCGTACCCCGATAGTGAAGGGTTAATGGTATATTAGTTTTAGCTCTAGTCTTTCCGCATCCTACTGGCTGCCGATGACGGGTATCCGATGATCTACTATCCTTGTTGGTCGTGACCCTTCGCCACCTCATTGAGGCAATTGCCGAATCACCCTGGTGTCACCACGTCACAACATTCTGACTGCATAGCTACTTCAGCAGTCAAGGCCCACCCACCTAGTAGTTACGGGCATACCCAACCTCTGCGAGCACAGCCTAAAACATTTGCCACCTTACAGAGGACTACTAGGGCTGTATATCGGACAAGACAGTCCGTTGTCCGGCTCGGTCTGAGGCTATAAGTGTCTGGTTTATGTCTGTCTGATTCTCTTATAGGACAGAGCATTGACACACTAGTGTTCGGTCCGATCTAAAATGTTCAATGTTTTTCTATAATACATGGCTATATCGGATAGGATAGCCCTTTTGTAACACCCCACCTCCGCTAGGGTTACTCAAAAAGGGAATGCACTAGGTTTGGTGAAGCATTATCGAGGTAAACATGCACAGAAATATTACAAGACAGAACATATATAAAACAGCGGAAGTAAAACAAATTTCATTACCTTATAAAATAAGGTCTAAAGCCTTTTACATCAGAATACATCAAAACCTATCTTGCAATAGTAAAGAAGCATAAAACCTTTTCATAAATTATTCCCCAAAATAAAGCGATGAAGCAGCCATAGCCAAAAGAAGACCAAGCTATACATGATGACCTTCAAGCATAAGAGGTCCGAACTAACCAACATCATTTCCTCCCTGAAACCTGGGGGGAAACGGAAGACAAAGAGGCGAAAGAAAACGGGGTCAGTCATAAAGACTGGTAAGTCCTATCTACTTCCAGTATAAAAACAGGTAAAGGTAACATGACATGCATAAACTGAAAGTAAACATAAGGATGACGACAAGATAGATAAGCTAAACCAAGATAACTGGATGAACTACTGGAGCAAGCTAAACTAAGGTATCATGATAAATCAAGGTATCACATCGTCAGGTTTCTATCAAGTATACAATCCCAAGGTATCTATCATGTATAACATCCCACGGTATTTATAATGTATATTTGCTCTGCGCCTCTTGTACTAGTATCCCAACCTGCGTCATGTGTTAACTATGAATGTCCCTTGCCCAATGTCATGTAATGGTCCATGTCAACCCAATATATAGCATATGTAGGTTTTCCCAACTCGTATGTTTCTTTCCATGTATAAGTTCAGTCCTTTGCCGTAGGCCGTACGGGCTTTCCCATGTAAATCTATACCACCTCAACGTAGTACCATTTTATCCTTGAAGTTATTTTGGACTGCCACCCTTGATCTAGTTATGTTTCCTTACCATGAACTATCGCGTGTTCACTAAGGATTTATGCCACCTAGGGCCACTAGGGATTATACTACCTAATGAACGTTTCCGTGTCTCGGTTTGGGTTTTGGCCACCTAGGACCACTAGGGATTATGCCACCCGTCAACCACGCCCTTTGTCCCATGTGTATTTCGTGAATCGTTTTCCATGTCTAGGTGCACATGTATCTCAATGTGCCATCTGAGTTCCGTGCCAGAGCAAATCAAGAAATACGAAACTCGGTCGGGAGCTTTAAAGTCGTCTACTGATGCAGATATCAAGGTCTATTTTTGTACCCGTGGCAATGGTCCCACGTGACCCCTCCCTCAACTACTAAAAGGCAATCCAAGAAAAATCATGTATGAGAACCACATCCCGGCCCCACTATAGCCCCACTTTCCTATGGGCCAACCTCACCCATGACTCGATAGCAAGAACATGGTCTGTTGGGAGTTCTCTGCCTTTCCGTTCGTACACGATTGACTAAAGATGGTAGGTAGTCGACGACGCGCTATCCAGGGCAAAAATCAAGTATCGTCGACTCCATGCTAATCCATCCCTGTCTTTAGGTTGCTTGCACAGCAACCAAGGCATACTCTTGGCTCTTCTACCGCAGACCTTAACCTCTGTGAGGCCAGGTTTCATGGACCATCTGCCACCTCACAGAGGGATACCAAGAGTACCCTCACGTCCCCCGAAGCTACCGCTTCGTCACCCAGTTCGTTGGAGCCTTTATCTAAGTCAGAAAATTTGCTCCTCCTCGTGTTTTAAGCGATGACCTACCGTACCGGGTTACTCATCTATTCATGAACTAGTCCCATGTCCTTGGCTAAGCATTATTACTTAGTTATACTTAACTAAGGTTTACCACTTAGCTTCATTTTCCCGTTACCCTTGATTAACTACGATTTCCTACCTAGTTCCTTTACTAGGGTTTTGCCTATTGGGTAAAGTGTTGTTATTCAAGTTCATGGCTTAGCCCGCCTATGAATCATGTCAGGATTGGCTAAGTATTCAAGTCCAATACCTAGCCCTACAAGTTGGTTAAGTATACCAAGAAGCTCATGACTTAACCCTATTCAATCAAGTCAATTTGGTTAAGTACTTGTTTATCTTAACCCTATCAGGTTATCGTGTTAGATTGGTTAAGCACAGATTATCTTAACCTCATCGGATTATCGAGTCGGATTGGTTAAGTATAGGTTAACTTAACCCCATCCACTAATCGTATTATAATGGTTAAGTATATTTAAAAGGTCTTATGACTTAACCCTATCAGGTCCGCATATTTAGATTGGTTAAGTATAGGTTACTTAACCTCATCAAATCATCATGTATAATTGGTTAAGTATAGGTTACTTAACCCCATTAAATTATCTTATTAAGTTGGTTAAGTATTGACTACTTAACCCCATTGAATTACCACGTTTAGATTGGTTAAGTGTTTAATTTAACCCCATCGAAGTACCATGTTTAGATTAGTTAAGTGTAGGTTACTTAACCCCATCTAATTACTGTGTTTAGATTAGTTAAGTCTAAATTACTTAACCCCATCTAATTACCAAGTCGGATTAGTTAAGCGTGAATTACTTAACCCCATCCCCTAATTGTCTTGTATGGTTAAGTGTCATTAAGAAATCAAGCCCGGTCCCACTTAACCTACCCATTCGTGTCATATCGGTTAAGTGTCATTAGTCAAATTTACTTAACCTTATCATGTGGCATTAATTTAATTAATGCACTCTCAACCTCTCACATTAGACCTTGTTGTGGTTACTAGTTAAGCCAGGCGGGTCCGGGTAGTTTTACACCACAACCTAGTCTAACCTCGGGTCTTAAGCGCGACATGACCAACTTCTCACATTGGATCCTATTGTTTGTAGCCACTAGTTAAGCCGGGCGGGTCCGGGTAGATTTATGCTACAAACTCAACCCAACCTCGAGTTGGCCACTTTCATGTTTGGTCTAGTGTTATATTACACTTGCAACCCCCGTGTCTAGTTTCAAGTCCCATGTTTACCCCACATGTCATGTCCCCATTTAAGTGTATCATGAGTGTCATATTTTCATGAAATCCCATATCAAATTTTCATGTCATAATCACGCTCGTCTATCCTACCCCAAATCGTGTTTTACAACCCAAGTAAAAGCGAGTCAACGTAGTAAGGATACAATGCCGCATAATGGCCTCAAAACATGCACGATGTCAAGAAGGGGTTGGCCAAAATATGCATAGCATCATAAGGGGTTTTCGGCCACAAACATGCATAGTATCATAAGGGAATTTGGCCACAAACATGCATAGTATCATAAGGGAATTTGGCCACAAACATGCACAGTATCATAAGGGAATTTGGGTTTATTTACATGCATAAGCCCCAAAGTCCAATCTTTGCCAATGTTTCACAAGTCAAATGGTTCTCCAAGGTTCATGCTAACATTCCATAGATAAAGATTCAAACTTGCAAGATAAACTAGGCTAAGCATAACATGAGTGGCATGATTAAGTCGCTAAAACTTAGCCTAAGGTCATAGATCATAGAAAAGAGGCAAAGTTAGGTTCACATAGGCTAGCATACTTATGTTTCATCGCATTTTATCCCATGTCACATTAGAACCACCGTTAGAATCTACAAGTAGCTAGAACTTACATAGTGTGGCTTAGCGAATTAGCATGAATCGTCTCGATGAAGAAAGGTGGCTCCTTTGTCATGAAACCGTCGTAGCAACCTTGATTTGGCCTCGATTTGGTGTAGCAAGCTTGCACCTTTTGATTTGAATCTGATTTGAATGCATAGTCTCTAGGAATTGGAGATGGAGGCCATGATCACTCAACATTTGGGCAACACTTCGTGGCATGAGTGAATTGTGAGGGTTTAGGGTAGGCTTAGGGGTCTTTTTATAGAGATTAGGAGTAGTTTAGGCCGTAGGATAAACCCTAGGATAGATCTGAACCCTCAAAAATCGTCACAAGCCTCCAAAACCGAGCCAACATGACAAGCAGGTGCACCAGGTCGGGGTTCTACAGGGGGGGGGGGGTCGACCCAGGGGTCGACACCCATGTCGACCCCCTGGGAAGGGGTCGACCCAGGGGTAGACACCCATGTCGACCCCCTGGAGGGGGGTTCGACCCAGGGGTCGACACCCTCTGTGTCTGGCGGGAATTTTCCCGCCTTCTCTTTTTGGGCTGAATTTCAAATCTGTTTTCGGATTTGAATTTTCGTGAAACTTCGTTGGGCCTTAACTTGGTCATACGGACTCCGTTTTTCGAAATTTCGGACTCTATTTCACGTATTTTTCCGAGACGAACGCAATGGCCCAACCCATTTATCCTGATTCAAATTTTATAATTTAATTCTACCTTGATTCTTGTCTTAACACGTTGTTTAAAATTCGGGTTGTTACATTCTCCCCTCCTTTAAGGATTTCGTCCCCGAAATCTCCAAGTTAGGAAGAACGTATCCTACCATCCATCATCCATCTACTCAAAACATCATCTACAGGCAAACATTGTCCTTAAACGATTTCTAATGCCATATGAACATATGCAAAACGTGTGTGTATATGCTCCTTAGCTAATGCTAATGATCAGGCCTGAATGATCTTTCTAATGCAAAATAAATTTAGTTCCATGAGTCCAACATGTATGCAAATAGTCCTCGTCATATAAGTACTATATGCGTGCACGAACATTCATTCATATGCAACATCCGCATGATAACACATTCAATTTCATCCATAAACAAGTATAAATACTCGTGCATATGCAACATAAAACATGACCGCGTCAATCTAGTATCTAATGTGTATTCGCGCATCCACGAGCAACCACTTGCAACCATTTGCAACCATATCAATCATAACATGTTTCAAATACATGTTTACATCCATAGGATTCTACCTAAGGTTCTCACGATAGGATCGAGGACAGAAACAGGACCGAGAGGATATTCACCAAAAGATAACATGCGAGCGAGCTCTACAGGAAAAACCAGGGATCAAGGATACACTCTTTAAAAAGAGGTACGATGCGCGTGTCTAGCCTTACGTCTTCTAAGTCGCGTTTCCTTGAGCTTAATTCCTCGGTGCCTTGACCATCTTTTTAACTCCATGATTTCGTAGCTCCTTGATTCCTATTTCCAAGATATGAGTTAGAACTCATTTCATTGTCGCCTCTTATTCCACCTTCACTTATCCTTTCCCTAGTATACTTGTCTCAAACGTATCCACTTACTCATGCAAGCTCTCCAAAATTCACTAGGGAATTCTGGATCTCGTTTGCCAATGCCAATCCATGTTGCCAAGAGTACTTACTAGGGTGATTCCCATAACTCATGCATAAGCGAAACGAACCATCCACCTCAGCGGCGAATTCTATTCGAACGGATTACCAACAACTGCATCCCGAGATTCTAGGTAACTAACCATGACATAACCCAAAAGGTTACTCGAGACTTCGAGGGTATCACCAAGGTGAGTCGAGAGTCTAACTACCCTCTTTTCAAAATCGAGAATGGCACCCCTTATTGGGTGTCCACTTTATCCCTAGAATCCATCCGTAGCCAAGACATGTCATTCTCCAATCTAAACAAGTTATGAAGAAATGGACCAACTCTCCAACCAGATTTTTGGGACAAAAACTGGGATCCTTTACCATTCTAGTACTAAGGTGCAGAGACTCAACTATCCAAGCAGACTTAAATGATACGATGATCAAGACAAAGTCTGGACGGGATGATAGAAAAAGAACGACTAAACCTTTACCAGAAACTGTACCATTTCTTTTAGGTACCCTAGAAATGGGAGCGTACAATTGCCCTCTCCGATGATCTTGTCCTTGTCCTCCTTGATGGACTAAGCCATACCAACAAGTTGCTTATCCTTAAGCTCGCGTCCTTTATCCTTACTCTTATTATCCTTCCTTGCACCACGACAACAGGTCTCTCGAGAACCACCTCCATCGTACGGAAAACACCTACGTGGCTAGACAAAGATTAGTCACAGTTAGAACTACTGTGACTACAGATGGAGGAAAGAAAGAAAAAAGGGATTCAATCAAGGAATCAAAGGATAGTGCTAATGGCTTTTGGGGAATAGCCTTTAAAAAAACTTTTCTTGAAAAATGCTTCTTTGTAAACGGTTTTTCAAATAGTTTTCAGAAGGTTTTAAAAACTTTTGCCCAGTCTGGTAACCTTCTGCTCTGATACCAAATGTAACACCCCACCTCCGCTAGGGTCACTCACAAAGGGAATGCACTAGGTTTGGTGAAGCATTATCGAGGTAAACATGCACAGAAATATTACAAGACAGAACATATATAAAACAACGGAAGTAAAACAAATTTCATTACCTTATAAAATAAGGTCTAAAGCCTTTTACATCAGAATACATCACAACCTGTCTTGCAATAGTAAAGAAGCATAAAACCTTTTCATAAATTATTCCCCAAAATAAAGCGGTGAAGCAGCCATAGCCAAAAGAAGACCAAGCTATACATGATGACCTTCAAGCATAAGAGGTCCGAACTAACCAACATCATTTCCTCCCTGAAACCTGAGGGGAAACGGAAGACAAAGAGGCGAAAGAAAACGGGGTCAGTCATAAAGACTGGTAAGTCCTATCTACTTCCAGTATAAAAACAGGTAAAGGTAACATGACATGCATAAATTGAAAGTAAACATAAGGATGACGACAAGATAGATAAGCTAAACCAAGATAACTGGATGAACTACTGGAGCAAGCTAAACTAAGGTATCATGATAAATCAGGTATCACATCGTCAGGTTTCTATCAAAAATATAATCCCAAGGTATCTATCATGTATAACATCCCACGGTATTTATAATGTATATTTGCTCTGCGCCTCTTGTACTAGTATCCCAACCTGCGTCATGTGTTAACTATGAATGTCCCTTGCCCAATGTCATGTAATGGTCCATGTCAACCCAATATATAGCATATGTAGGTTTTCCCAACTCGTATGTTTCTTTCCATGTATAAGTTCAGTCCTTTGCCATAGGCCGTACGGGCTTTCCCATGTAAATCTATACCACCTCAACGTAGTACCATTTTATCCTTGAAGTTATTTTGGACTGCCACCCTTGATCTAGTTATGTTTCCTTACCATGAACTATCGCGTGTTCACTTAGGATTTATGCCACCTAGGGCCACTAGGGATTATACTACCTAATGAACGTTTCCGTGTCTCGGTTTGGGTTTTGGCCACCTAGGACCACTAGGGATTATGCCACCCGTCAACCACGCCCTTTGTCCCATGCGTACTTCGTGAATCGTTTTCCATGTCTAGGCGCACATGTATCTCAATGTGCCATCCGAGTTCCGTGCCAGAGCAAATCAAGAAATACAGAACTCGGTCGGGAGCTTTAAAGTCGTCTGCTGATGCAGATATCAAGGTCTGTTTTTGTACCCGTGGCTATGGTCCCACGTGACCCCTCCCTCAACTACTGAAAGGCAATCCAAGAAAAATCATGTATGAGAACCACATCCCGGCCCCGCTATAGCCCCACTTTCCTATGGGCCAACCTCACCCATGACTCGATAGCAAGAACATGGTCTGTTGGGAGTTCTCTGCCTTTCCGTTCGTACACGATTGACTAAAGATGGTAGGTAGTCGACGACGCGCTATCTAGGGCAAAAATCAAGTATCGTCGACTCCACGCTAATCCATCCCCGTCTTTAGGTTGCTCGCACAGCAACCAAGGCATACTCTTGGATCTTCTACCGCAGACCTTAACCTCTGTGAGGCCAGGTTTCATGGACCATCTGCCACCTCACAGAGGGATACCAAGAGTACCCTCACGTCCCCCGAAGCTACCGCTTCGTCTCCCAGTTCGTTGGAGCCTTTATCTAAGTCAGATAATTTGCTCCTCCTCGTGTTTTAAGCGATGACCTACCGTACCGGGTTACTCATCTATTCATGAACTAGTCCCATGTCCTTGGCTAAGCATTATTACTTAGTTATACTTAACTAAGGTTTACCACTTAGCTTCATTTTCCCGTTACCCTTGATTAACTACGATTTCCTACCTAGTTCCTCTACTAGGGTTTTGCCTATTAGGTTAAGTGTTGTTATTCAAGTTCATGGCTTAGCCCGCCTATGAATCATGTCAGGATTGGCTAAGTATTCAAGTCCAAGACCTAGCCCTACAAGTTGGTTAAGTATACCAAGAAGCTCATGACTTAACCCTATTCAAAAAGTCAATTTGGTTAAGTACTTGTTTATCTTAACCCTATCAGGTTATCGTATTAGATTGGTTAAGCACAGATTATCTTAACCTCATCAGATTATCGAGTCGGATTGGTTAAGTATAGGTTAACTTAACCCCATCCACTAATCGTATTATAATGGTTAAGTATATTTAAAAGGTCTTATGACTTAACCCTATCAGGTCCGCATATTTAGATTGGTTAAGTATAGGTTACTTAACCTCATCAAATCATCATGTATAATTGGTTAAGTATAGGTTACTTAACCCCATTAAACTATCTTATTAAGTTGGTTAAGTATTGACTACTTAACCCCATTGAATTACCAGGTTTAGATTGGTTAAGTGTTTAATATAACCCCATCGAAGTACCATGTTTAGATTAGTTATGTGTAGGTTACTTAACCCCATCTAATTACCGTGTTTAGATTAGTTAAGTCTAAATTACTTAACCCCATCTAATTACCAAGTCGGATTAGTTAAGCGTGAATTACTTAACCCCATCCCCTAATTGTCTTGTATGGTTAAGTGTCATTAAGAAATCAAGCCCGGTCCCACTTAACCTACCCATTCGCGTCATATCGGTTAAGTGTCATTAGTCAAATTTACTTAACCTTATCATGTGGCATTAATTTAATTAATGCACTCTCAACCTCTCACATTAGACCTTGTTGTGGTTACTAGTTAAGCCGGGCGGGTCTGGGTAGTTTTACACCACAACCTAGTCTAACCTCGGGTCTTAAGCGCGACATGACCAACTTCTCACATTGGATCCTATTGTTTGTAGCCACTAGTTAAGCCGGGCGGGTTCAGGAAGATTTAGGCTACAAACTCAACCCAACCTCGAGTTGGCCACTTTCATGTTTGGTCTAGTGTTATATTACACTTACAACCCCCGTGTCTAGTTTCAAGTCCCATGTTTACCCCACATGTCATGTCCCCATTTAAGTGTATCATAAGTGTCATATTTTCATGAAATCCCATATCAATTTTTCATGTCATAATCACGCTCGTCTATCCTACCCCAAATCGTGTTTTACAACCCAAGTAAAAGCAAGTCAACGTAGTAAGGATACAATGCCGCATAATGGCCTCAAAACATGCACGATGTCAAGAAGGGGTTGGCCAAAATATGCATAGCATCATAAGGGGTTTTTGGCCACAAACATGCATAGTATCATAAGGGAATTTGGCCACAAACATGCATAGTATCATAAGGGAATTTGGCCACAAACATTCATAGTATCATAAGGGAATTTGGGTTCATTTACATGCATAAGCCCCAAAGTCCAATCTTCGTCAATGTTTCACAAGTCAAATGGTTCTCCAAGGTTCATGCTAACATTCCATAGATAAAGATTCAAACTTGCAAGATAAACTAGGCTAAGCATAACATGAGTGGCATGATTAAGTCGCTAAAACTTACCCTAAGGTCATAGATCATAGAAAAGAGGCAAAGTTAGGTTCACATAGGCTAGCATACTTATGTTTCATCGCATTTTAACCCATGTCACATTAGAACCACCGTTAGAATCTACAAGTAGCTAGAACTTACATAGTGTGGCTTAGCGAATTAGCATGAATCGTCTCGACGAAGAAAGGTGGCTCCTTTGTCATGAAACCGTCATAGCAACGTTGATTTGGCCTCGATTTGGTGTAGCAAGCTTGCACCTTTTGATTTGAATCCGATTTGAATGCATAGTCTCTAGGAATTGGAGATGGAGGCCATGATCACTCGGCATTTGGGCAGCACTTCGTGGCATGAGTGAATTGTGAGGGTTTAGGGTAGGCTTAGGGGTCTTTATATAGAGATTAGGAGTAGTTTAGGCCGTAGGATAAACCCTAGGATATATCTGAACCCTCAAAAATCGTCACAAGCCTCCAAAACCGAGCCAACATGACAAGCAGGTGCACCAGGTCGGGGTTCTACAGGTGGGGGGGGGGGGGGTCGACCCAGGGGTCGACACCCATGTCGACCCCCTGGGAAGGGGTCGACCCCCTGGGAAGGGGTCGACCCAAGGGTCGACACCCATGTCGACCCCCTGGAGGGGGGGTCGACCCAGGGGTCGACACCCTCTGTGTCTGGCGGGAATTTTCCCGCCTTCTCTTTCTGGGCTGAATTTCAAAACTGTTTTCAGATTTGAATTTTCGTGAAACTTCGTTGGGCCTTAACTTGGTCATACGGACTCCGTTTTTCGAAATTTCGGACTCTATTTCGCGTATTTTTCCAAGACGAACGCAATGGCGCAACCTATTTATCCTGATTCAGATTTTATAATTTAATTCTGCCTTGATTCTTGTCTTAACGCGTTGTTTAAAATTCGGGTTGTTACACCTTTGTCCGGCTCGGTCCGAGCCTATATGATGTCCGGTCCGTGTCCGTCCGAATTCTTATAGGACATAGCTTGGGCACACCTCTGTCCATTTCGATTCGACCCATTTACACCCGTATCCGGAGCCGTCAAAACAATCAGATGAATGTGCGCTCCCCTGTTGGATCTAGATTAACCCTATAGGGGGGTGAATAGGGTTTATCACAGTTTTTCAATGAATTAAAAATCTGATGGGATATTAAATAATAAACAGATCACAGAATGAAGCAGAAATAAAAAGCAGAAAGGAAATAACACACAGAGATACCCAACTTTGGCAAAAACCTACCTACTGCTGTATTCTTAAGGTTTCTACTAGGTGATAGAACAGATCCCGCTTACAAGACCATGTAAACTCGCACTCCCTGCTCCTGTACTAACCCTATGCTCAAAACCCTAGACTGACCGATATCCCCTCGACCAGATTTTCCCGAATTACAGACCCGTAATCTATAACCCTAGATTTTACAGACTCAAGTGGACTACTAGTTAACACCCTAACTGGTTTCTAGATCTTTACAGATTCTAGAACTGATTGAAATGGTTTACAAACAAAATAAAAATAAAACAAAAAATAAACAAGGAAATTAAAATAGAAAAACCCTAGTCCCTTTTTATTGAAAACAGGCCATATAGGCTTAGCCATTTTCCATTGAGTCGGCCCATTCCTTCGGTTGTGAAACCGGATTCTCTTTTGCTCTGAGAAATGAAAATGGTGGCTGGCGATTAGGGTTTTCCAAATCCCAAATCGAATCATGATGCTGGATAAATTGAATTTGGAATTTTTGATGGTCGAAGCTTTCTTGCTCTCTCATCGATTGATTTGAATTCTCTCTCTTGATCGAAACCTTATGAAAACTATGAGTGAATCTGAATGTTAATTTCTCTGTTCTTTGAAGAATTGATGCTTGGATTTTGATTCCCTATGCCTGTGATGAAATGGTTGTTAAATAGGATTAGATATCCTATTAGTTACTCTAATTTCCCCGTTTGACTTATTTGATTTTGCTTGTTTCCCTTATTGATTAAATCGGCTTGATTGATTAGTCTGATGAACTAGGACGTTATTTTGTTCTTTAGTGAATCTCCAAATCGAATTGCCCCTTGCATGATTTAAAGTGTGCCTAGAATGAAGTCCTTGATTGATTCAAAATTGGAAATAATCTGAACGATTTTCTTGTCCAAAAATTTAGATTGAACCATTACCAATTTCTGTAATTCGAAACAAGAAACAAATTTTACTGAGAATTGATTTTCTTGGCAAGTTTAACTTCATGTAAATAATGTTCTAGGAGTTTTTCTTGCCATAAAAATGAATTCGTATTTTTGATGCCATTTATCACACATGAACATATTTGATGAATTAAATCTTTTGAAAAATCTGCAGTTTAATGCTTGCTAATTTGTTGCCTTTGATTGAATCCCCTGATTGATGTCAACCGAATAAAAACTTGCCAAAAAGTGATTTGTGGAAATTTTCTTCTGAAAATAATACTTGCCAAAAAATAGTATATTCGAAAAAAAAACCTTACTGTGAATGATAGAATTCGTAAAGGAACTTTTTGCCAAGTTTGAAAAGGTGATTACTTTCTTGCCAAAAACATGCTTGCTGATTTTAGAGCATTCCTTAAATGTGTGCACCTGATTGAAAAAAAACTTACGTGCACCTTTGTATGTATGTGTACTTAAGACCATTTGTTTTAGCTTGCATATGCTTATTTTTTTATAGCTTAGCAGCTTTGGCACTTCATGTCATTGTTGTTGCTTGCCACTGCCATGCTCTTTGAGAAATGTTGTACCATGTCTTAAGAACTCTTGCACACTTATACTTTGACGCTATCTGATTAACTATCAGCACTGCTTTTTAAAAATTGGTTCGACCGTGTTTTTATTCCCTGTTGCATTTGCTCCATTTACATTTGTATGTCCATTTTGTATTGCCTGAACATGATTAGCTGTACCATAAAGTTTTGTGTTGCACACTTATGCCATTTCAGTTTTGCTTGTGCCCCATGCTACACTGTTGTTCCATGTACTTGTCTTACTATTGAAAACTTGAGGTCAAACCATTGCTACACATCCATACTTGACTTGTTTATTGCTGACATTCATGTGAACCTTTTTGATTGCTTTGCCTTGGGCTTGAATGTGTACTCTACATTGTGTCTTCGTTGCTGCATATATACAAGTTGCTGTTTTGCTTCTTTGTAAATGAAAACCGAACTTGTATAGTTGTATCTCCACACATGCTGCTTGAATACTCGACCACTTTGTTGCCATGCTGAACTGTTTATGTTCCACCATTGAACTGATTTAATTTTGGCTTGCACTTCGGCTATGTTGACTTGTTGACCATGTTGCACTGTATTTGACCTGTGCTTGACCACTTGATTTGGTTCATGCTCTCGACCATATTCATTATTGTTGCACTGAGTCGAGATGGTCCACGTGGCTACTCCTCAGTTACACATTGATTGGCGAGGGAGTGCACACATGTTTATCTATACGCGTGTGTATATGCGTCCATCAGATAAATTTTCCTATCCCTGCACCATATATACATACTGTCTACCTTATGGTATTTATAATGTATCACTGTGAATATTACAAGCTGTCTAGACACAGTCAGACGAATATGAAAATCAGATCAAGTCAGAAAAATGATGAGAAAACACACCAGAAAACCGAGGCAAATAAAATTTCAAAAACAAAATTCAAATCTGCATATATTCAGTTTTTATTTCTATTGCAGGGTACTGTGTGTGTTTCATTGTGACAGGTAAGAAAATGATGACTGGACTGACAAAGAGCTGTGAAGACAGAAGACAGTGAATGAAACAGTGTCAGTAAATGTGTCTGTAGAAAGTGAAAATGTATGTATATATGATTTGTATAGAGTGATGAGTGATGTAGTGAGGAGTTGATGTACAGAAAAAGAAAATTGTACTGATATATGTAATAAACAAATTTGATTAAAATAAAATATTATTTTATTGTTGTCAAACAAACTTGTCTATCGTATTCAGTTTATTTACAAGTACAATCTCATGTGAAATGAATAAATAGTGGAGTTATAAATAATTGTGCTGTTTGAATGTTTGAAATATATCATTTATATTAAATAAAATATTGTATGAATATATGAATGTATGTACAGTCATATTTTATTTAAATATAAATATTATATTCCTATCTGTGATGTATACATAGAACAATACAATAACAAACACATTCAAAATAATATTTATTTGGTTGTTATCATCAAACAAAAATCATATAATTGTGTATACAACACCGTTATATACAACAATCTCCCCCTTTTGATGATGACAGACAAATAAAAGATTTTGAGCACAATAAATGTGTTTGGCAGTGAATATTGAACTCCCCCTATTCGTATGCTCCCCCTACTACCAAACTCCCCCTATAACTGTGCATGAGTGTAAATTGAATGAATTTTCAAAATTAAAAATATTTATAAAATATTCACTCATAAATCAAAATCTCAATCCATTCTCCCCCTTTTGTTATCATCAAAAGGATTAAGAATTTAAAGTATAGATGAAAAATGACTAACGAATACAATATCGGCTTAAGAGGAAGAATGGTCATCATAAATCTCAATCAGTCAAACAAAAATCATAATAAACTAAGAACTAGTGGCATATTTCACATTACAGAGAATGATGGATTTACGATGAAATTTATATACAATGGGGAGAGTCAAAACATGATTTCCAGTTATTTAAAAAAAATCTTATAAAATTGAACACAAAAACAGTGATGGATTTAGACTATAATTATAAATTCAACTTAAGTAACACAATCAAATAGTCTCAAATCCCAGTAGCTATCAATCAACTAATCATAACACGTACATTTCACAAGTTAGAAAATGGATTGATAGACTAGTTTTCACATACCGAGGAGAAATTCAAATTTATTTCAATTTATAGCACATTATTTCCTTTTCTTTTATTTTCATTTAAGAGCACACTGACCACACATAACCAGAGCTTGGATTTTTAAATGAAGTCAGTTGCAGCTTAAAATTAAGTATTATCATAACCATGCATAACCAGAGCTTGGATTTTTAAATGAGGTTAGAGAAACACTTATGAATATTATATATTTGTTATTTTCTATTTCAAAAATGAAAAACCTCCTCAGTATATAAACCCAATATGGATGATAGAAATGTGATAGGTACAGAAATGGTTTGTGAAATAAATTTCTAAATTAATAATATTATGAAATATGACCAACTGTACTGGGATCATTGAAAATTTCTAATTATCACTAATTCTGAATTAATAACATAGTCCAATTTCTATCACAATTATTTTCACTGTTTATTAAAAGGATTTTAAAAAAATATTAAACTCTCCACATTATTATAGATTCACGACGGATAGTAGAAAGATGAAAGACAATGAAGATGGTCGCGAAATAATTGCCAGTTCAAAGATATTATAACAACCGTTCAACCATCATGAAAATCTAAATAAAATCTCCTTTTGTTGTGAAATATACTGTAGTCATAGTTCATCACAATTTCAAAATCTGGTAACGATTTTGATGAATTATAAATACAGTTCAATTTGGATATTGATTTCAATTTCTGAATGAATAATCAATAAATAACTTTAAAAATGAAAATCAATTACAAGTGGGATATGAAGATCTATACAAAGAAAGATGGATAAGAATATACATAAAAATTCAGCACTTCTGATACCAATTGGTGTCTCTATTAATAAGTAATGTAACAAGACATCGGAGACAAACCAGGATATTTCAAACAGAAGAAATTTAAGCATAAAGCCCAAGCAGACAAAAAACAACAGATTTGGCACATTTATCAAAGCAGCAGACAGATCAAAACAAGCTGTTATCTGTGATCAGTATCAGAGCAGCAAACAGATCATAAACAAGCAATTTCCAAAATATTTTCAAAACAATATCAGAGCAGCATAAGAAATCAGTTCAAAGTAGACTTGTCAAGGAGATATTTCAAAGATATTTCAAACAGTCAAATAATGGTTCATGATCCAATGGTTAAATATATGGTTTATTTTTAAATCATTTGAAGGGATATGAAAAAATCGAGATTCAATGAATCAGTCACACCAGGATATAAATTTTAAATTCACGATGTGTGTGAGATTTAAGTAATAATTTCAAATGATTTTAAACAAACAAATATTTAAATCAAAAAATCATGAAGTGACACTGAGTCTCAAAACCAATTTTTTGAAGAATTTTTCCAAAGAATTTCTGACAAGCACAAGAGTAATTTCAGATCATTTACATCAGACTTGAGAGATATACATGATCTAGAAAATTAAACAATAATTTATTTGAAATCACTTGAATCAATGTCAAGTTTAAGATATAATGTATCACTCACACAAGATGATAATTTCAGGATTAAGAGGTGTGTGATTTTCAAAATACCAAGAATTTCAGATGATTTCAAACAAACGAATTTCAACCATAATGATCATGAATAAAGATGAATTTCAGGATGTATCACTGATTCAAGATAAATCAAAATATCCAAGACAATCTAAAAAATAATGAAATTATCACAACTGATAAATATTGGTGTGCTATAATGAATATATAATTTCAAGCCTTTCTAAAATGAATTAGAAGAAACTCAAATAGCAGTGGTGTGTTAAATTTCATTAAGTATTCAGATCTTCAAAAATTTAGAATCCAAGTTAACAGTGTTCAAGATATGACAAGAATACATCAACACTGTTATGAATTCAAAAAAACCAGAAAATAAACTTCAAAACAATTCCAGAAATTTACAAGTTTAAATTCAAGATCTGGAAATGATTAAAACAATAGAGATTTATACAAATGAAGTGAATTTCCAAAAAATATGAATTCCACAATTGGAGGTTTAAGGAAGTCCAGAATAAAAGAAAATAATATGGCAGTGTCAACTCAAGGATAAAAAATAGAAGGGGTAGAAGAAGAAATAAACAGAAAAATATATTTACAAAGATGAGTTTAGAGATTATACCTAAAATCGATGTAAGCAAATGAATCTCCAACTCAACAGATATGGCTAAGGAACTGTGAATGATTCTGTGATATGTAGCAGTTTGAATCCAATTTTTCTTTAGCTATACAGTTCCTCAGCCTCCTTTGGTACCTAACAGTTTAGAGAATCGAGTGGTCTAACAAAATTTGTAAAACCACTCACAGTTTTGTTCATAGCTTTAGGTACCCAAACTTGTTTATATAAAATCCATCAGAATAAATTTTCATACCTTTAGGAACCCAGATCTGTTTGAATTTAATAAAGTTTGTTTTGTTTGGGCTCGAGGATTGTTTAAATGGATTATTATAAAACAAATTAACATCACGTTTATGATTTAAAAATCCTTTGAGATTATCAGAGTTTGAATTTTCAAATTGATTCTTTCCAAAGTAGTTTGAAGGATTTTTAAAATCATTAGAATTTCGTCTTTCAAAAACATTATTTTTCCCAAAACCAAGACCTTGCTTATTTCCAACAGAAAACTGGTTTTTCAACAACATATTCAAAGATTTTTCACTATCAGAAAATTTAGTCAAAATTGAATCTAGTTGTTGAATTTTAGATTTCAGATCACTATTTTCTTTTATCAAATTCGGGCAACGATTTATAGCGATCTTTCTCTTTTCAGCATCATTTTGTTTCAAAACCAAGAGTTCGTTTTCAAGCTTTTCAATTTTGGCCTTGGACTTACAAATTTCATTCTCAAAACGTTTTTGTTTCTTAGCAATTTCACATTTGGAATTTGAAATCTTAAAAGTTTCCAACTCTTTTCGCAAGATACCGTTTATACAGATTAGCTCATCTTCTTTTTCTTTTGAACTCATAATTTGCTTTTCAAGCTTTTGTATATATTCATTTAGATGAGCTAGATTGTTTTTCGAGTTGAAACAATTCTTGCAATCAGAGTTTGAAACTTTCATGATATTTTCATATTTTAATTCCAAAATATTATTTTTGGTGATTAACTCAAGTTCTTTAGATTTCAGAGTTTTATTTTTCATTGAGACTATCAACAACATTTGTTAATTCAGTACAAAAATAAACAAAATCTTCATATGAAAGATCTTTAGTTTCACCATCTGTTGAGCCTCCATCGACAGATCCATCTGGATTATCATTTGTAAAACCTGTTAAGCATAGATCTAATCTTGAGTTGACATTCAGGGGTTTTTGAACAATTGTTGTCAATTTGTCCATACTTCGTATTGAGAGTTTCCAAATTTCCTGCGCAGTCAAACAATGCGAGATATGATCAAGTTGGTTATTACTACGATGAGAATAAAGAATATGCATAGCACAAGTATTAATATTCCTATCTATTATACCACATCCACTGTTAACAACATTCCAATATTTAACAGATTTCAAATAGGATTTCATTTCTGTTTTCCAATTCAAAAAATCTGTACCAACAAAAATGTTTGGAATGTGACTAGACTGACTGTCTATGGACTGACAACTAGGGATCACCATTACTATAGAGTTAACAAAATACCTGCTCTGATACCACTTGTTGGATCTAGATTAACCCTAGAGGGGGGTGCATAGGGTTTATCACAGTTTTTCAATGAATTAAAAATCTGACGGGATATTAAATAAAAAACAGATCACAAAATGCAATAGAAATAAAAAGCATAAAGGAAATAACACACAGAGATACCCAGCTTCGGCAAAAACCTCCCTACTACTGCATTCCTAAGGTTTCTACTAGGTGATAGAACATATCCCGCTTACAAGACCATGTAAACTCGCACTCCCTGCTCTTGTACTAACCCTACGCTCAAAACCCTAGACTGACCGATATCCGCTCGACTAGATTTTCCCGAATTACAGACCTGTAATCCTTAACCCTTGATTTTACAGACTCTAGTGGACTAACACCCTAACTGGTTTCCTAGATTTTTGAAGATTCTAGAACTGATTGAAATGGTTTACAAACAAAATAAAAATACAACAAAAAATAAAAAAGGAAATTAAAATAGAAAAACCCTAGTCCCTTTGTATTGAAAATAGGCTATATAGGCTTAGCCATTTTCCATTGTGTCGGCTCATTCCTTCAGTTGTGAAACCCGATTCCCTTTTGCTCTGAGAAATGAAAATGGTGGCTGGCGATTAGGGTTTTCCAAATCCCAAATCGAATCACGATGCTGGATAAATTGAAATTGGATTTTCTGATGGTCGAAGCTTTCTTGCTCTCTCGTCGATTGATTTGAATTCTCTCTCTCGATCGAAACCTTCTAAAAACTATGAGTGAATCTGAATGTTAGTTTCTCTGTTCATTGAATAATTGATGCTTGGATTTCGATTCCCTATGCCTGTGATGAAATGGTTGTTAAATAGGATTAGAAATCCTATTAGTTACTCTGATTTCCCCGTATGACTCATATGATTTTGCGTGTTTCCCTTATTGATTAAATCGGCTTGATTGAGTTGTCTTATGAACTAGACGTTATTTTGTTCTTCAGTGAATCTCCAAATCGAATTGCCCCTTGCGTGATTTAATGTGTGCCTTAAATGAAATCCTTGATTGATTCAAAATTGGAAATAATCTGAATGATTTTCTTGTCCAAAAAGTTAGATTGAACCATTACCAATTTCAGTAATTCGAAACAGGAAACAAATTTGACTGAGAATTGATTTTCTTGCCAAGTTTAACTTTATGTAAATAATGTTCCAGGAGTTTTTCTTGCCATAAAAATGAATTCGTATTTTTGATGCCATTTATCACACATGAACATATTTGATGAATTATATCTTTTGAAAAATCTGCAGTTTAATGCTTGCCAGTCTGTTGCCTTTGATTGAATCCCCTGATTGATGTCTGCCGAATAAAAACTTGCCAAAAAGTGATTTGTGTAAATTTTCTTCTGAAAATAATACTTGCCAAAAAATATTATATTCGAAAGAAAACCTTACTGTGAAAGAAAGAATTCTTAAAGGAACTTTTTGCCAAGTTTGAAAAGGTGATTAATATCTTGCCAAAAACATGCTTGCTGATTTTTAGAGCATTCCTTAAATGTGTGCACCTGACTGAAAAAAAAACTTATGTGCACCTTTGTATGTATGTGTACTCAAGACCATTTGTTTTAACTTGCATATGCTTGTTTCTTCATAGCTTAGCTGCTTTGGCACTTCATGTCATTGCTGTTGCTTGCCACTGCCATGCTCTTTGAGAAATGTTGTACCATGTCTTAAGAACTCTTGCACACTATACTTTGATGTTGTCTGATTAACTATCAGCACTGCTTTTTAAAAACTAGTTCTACCATTTTTTATTCCCTGTTGCATTTGCTCCATTTACATTTGTATGCCCACTCTGTATTGCCTGAACCTGATTAGCTTTACCATAGAGTTTTGTGTTCTACACTTATTCCATTTCAGTTTTGCTTGTAGCCTATGCTACACTGTTGTTCCATGTACTTGTCTTACTATTGAAAACTTGAGGTCAAACCATTGCTTCACTTCATCCATACTTGACTTGTTTATTGCTGACATTCATGTGAACCTTTTTGATTGCTTTGCCATGGGCTTGAATGCGTACTTTACATTGTGTCTTCATTGCTGCGCATATACAAGTTGCTATTTTGCTTCTTTGTAAATGAAAACTGAACTTGCATAGTGAAAGTACGTGCGTGTGCCTGTCAAGTATAGTACACTCACAAGGATCGTGTAATATGACAAACAATATTCAAGTATAAAGTAATAGCTAATCACAAAACAGTAGTATAGTAAATGCAGTAAAAATGGAAAAATCACACCAGGGCTTTTTATACTGGTTCGGAGCACCGTCCTACGTCCAGTCCCAGACCTCTCTCTGGATTTTCACTAATCAACAACCTCGCTTCACCCGGAGGAATAGGTTCACAACACCCGAGCAGCCGAATGGGATTTCACGCCTCTAACAACACGAGGACTTCAACACTTGCCTGATCACACACAGGACTTCAACTGATACAATGGTTTTGACTTCTGCTTTGTGTTCTTGATTCAACACGGATAGTCAATAGTTTGAGTACAATCTTCCTATAATCTGATTCTCAAGTATATACTTTGAATGCGTAGATTTAAGGAAGTATATTACTTATTGAATCAAGAGATATGAAATAATTTCAATGATTCAATAAGCAATTGAAATATTTGAGAGCTTTTAGAATGCAAGAATATTTAGAAAGTAAGATCAGAATGTAGAGAAAGAATCTGTGATTTTGAAAGTATGATTTCAAGTCTATTTATAGTGTAGAATAGTTGCATTCCTTCATGAAGAGTTTTTACAAAAGATTGCATCCGTTTCCATTGAAAATTGAAGAGAAAACTCTTGATGAATGGAAGCAACCCTTCAGGAAAAAGCTTGCTGTTTCGGAAACGGTCGACAGGTCAAAAATCACCGGTCGACTGGTTGAATTGAAAATTCCAGAAAAATAGCCGTTATGTGTAAAAACACATAAACTGGTCGACTGGTCCTTTTTGGGCGGTCGACCGTTTTAGTTTCTGTTTCAAAAAACACAGCAGAACCAATCGACTGGTCCTTTTTGGGCGGTCGACCATTTTATGGCTGTGGACCAGAGGACCTCGGTTCACAGTCAATATCACTTTGCACTCTTTCCCGGTCGGAGCCTGGACCGTTTGGGCTTTTTCTATGACTTTTCAATTCCTCAAATATACAGATTTCAGCAACGAAGATATGGTATTGTTTTGTGCATTCGTGTTATACTTTGAGGATTGATTTTAACATATTTCTAACACGACTCAAAGTAAAAAACCTTATCTCTATGAAATGATCTTCATTGCACCTTTATATGTTGGCATCGATCAAAATCTTGTCTCAATGCATAGTTGTATCTCCACACATGCTGCTTGAATACTCGACCACTTTGTTGCCATGCTGAACTGTTTATGTTCCACCGTTGAACTGATTATGTTCCACCGTTGAACTGATTTAATTTTGGCTTGCACTTCGGCTATGTTGACTTGTTGACCATGTTGCACTGTATTTGACCTGTGCTTGACCACTTGATTTGGTTCATGCTCTCGACCATATTCATTATTGTTGCACTGAGTCGAGATGGTCCGCGTGGCTACTCCTCAGTTGCACACTGATTAGCAAGGCAGTGCACACGTGTATATCTATATGCGTGTGTATATGCAACCATCATATAAATTTTCATGTCCTTGCACCGTATATACATACTACCTACCTTATGATATTTACAGTGTATCACTGTGAATATCACAAGCTGTCTAGACACAGTCGGATGAATATGAAAATCAGATCAAATCAGAAAAATGATGAGAAAACACACCAGAAAACTGAGGCAAATAAAATTTAAAGAACAAAATTCAAATCTGCATGTATTCAGTTTTTGTTTCTATTGCAGTGTACTATGTGTGTTTCATTGTGACAGGTAAGTAAATGATGGCTGAACTGACAGAGAGTTGTGAAGACAGAAGACTGAAGACAGTGTCAGTAAATGTGTCTGTATATGAAAGTGAAAATGTATGTATATAAGATTTGTATAGAGTGATGAGTGATGTAGTGAAGAGCTGATGTACAGAAAAAGAAAATTGTACTGATATATGTAATAAACAAATTTGATCGAAATAAAATATTATTTTATTGTTGTCAAACAGACTTGTCTATCGTATTCAGTTTATTTACAAGTACAATCTCATGTGAATTGAATAAATAGTGGAGTTATAAATAATTGTACTATTTGAATGTTTGAAATATATTATTTATATTAAATAAAATATTGTTTGAATATATGAATGTATGTACAGTCGTATTTTATTCAAATATAAATATTATATTCCTATCTGTGATGTATATATAGAACAGTATAGTAACAAACACATTCAACATATTAAAGTAAGGTGTTATAAGGCACGATGATCTACCCCATTGGGTTATTCACCCTTAAATGTGTGGACTGGTCCAAGCGCCTTACTTTAATATGTTGTTAGACCCTATGTCTAAACATTCTTTTATGCGCTTGCCTTACCTCATCAGGTTTTCATTTAACTTAGTTATTCTTATTCATATTGAATTCTTAATCAAGTTACTAAGTTCCTTTTGCTTATTAATTTTGGTTATGAAACTTAACCATTAAGCTCAATAATAATCCCACAACATGTTATTCTCTAGATTGTGGAAAATGGTCTGTAATCCACAATCTCTTTAGTATTCTTGTTTGGCTACAAAATTACAATAACATGTTTTACTTAATTATTAAGTATATATCAATTCACATGTTTCCTAATTAATATGTCACTTAACCATTTATGATTAAACATAACTTATTTCATTTTACAAGTTTTCCTCATTCTTTCTCATTTAATCATAATTCCATCTTAACATTGTCTACTTATTAACTTAGTTCTATTAACTAAGGTTCACTAATAAGTTTCCTTTCCATAAATAAAACTTATGTTGTCCTCATATGTAGATTTCATATTCTTGTTCTTGTAAATAACTTAATTTAAAATTACGTACAACTTATCCCCATACATAAGTTAGTTTACTCCATTTTTCGTTTATTATAACCTAAGTTATACTTTCCACTTGTCCCTAGGACAAACATAAACATCTTATCTTTTTTGTTCATTCATGTTAATACCCCAGACCTTTCACACTAAGTCAACCACTTGTGGATGCTGGATATGCTGGGAAGCTCTGGGCAGACTTAAACCACAAGTTTAGACTTAACCTCGTGTCATGGTGCTGCTATGCATTAGACCTCTCACATTAGATTAACCACTTGTTGTCCCTGGATATGCCGGGAAGCTCTAGGCAGACTTATACCACAAGTGCAATCTAACCTCGTGTCTAAGAGTTACTATGGTTCCGTTATTTTAGGCATATTCATGTTAATAAATTTCCCTATCCCAAATATAGATTTTCATGCCCCTTTTTATTTCATATTTCATAATGCACAATATGCCCTTTTTCCCACGTCATAAATCAAGGTATATATATTATGCCCAAATCCGTATTCA
Organism: Allium sativum; assembly: GCA_030737875.1. Lineage (NCBI taxonomy): Eukaryota > Viridiplantae > Streptophyta > Magnoliopsida > Asparagales > Amaryllidaceae > Allium > Allium sativum. Next base: position 261,158,737 of record CM060909.1, on the reverse strand, counting down.
CGTATTTGCTAATTTATGTCCCTAGTTCATATTCATATATTTCAGCACAAGTTATGCCCAAATTCATATCCACATATATTCCAATTTACGCCCAAATCATATGCCAAATCATATTTTACATATGTCCCCACTTACACCCAAATCACATGCCAGATCATATTTTACATATGTTCCAATTTACACCCAAATGATATGCCAAATCCTATTTTACATATGTTCTAATTTACACCCAAGTCACGCGCCAAATCATATTTTACATATGTTCCAATTTACGACCAAATCATATTTTCCAATGTATGCCTAAATTCATATTCACATTATCCAACACGATATATATTCCCAAATCCATATTCGTATATTTCCAAATTTTATGCACAAATATATATTTACATTTTCCAATACCAATTATGCCCCAAATTATGTCTTTCCCAATCGTTCCCAATTTCTCACGTTTGCATATTTCAACATTAGACCTAGGCTCGAAGGTAGCCTGGCTATATAAAATTAAAAGGGAAAAGAGGGAAAGAAGAGAATCAAAACCGGAATAATGACGAATCAATAATGAACTAACAGAAATAGGCATAAAACTGAATAGATATATTACGACAAGATTTAACATGGTGGCGGTATGAACATATAAAGGCAGGTCTGATGATTATGTCATAATAGAACTTGTTTAGGCATAGATCCAATATCCAATTTCTATATACATTTTATGATCATCAACTAAATATTTAGATCTAAAAATAACAAGAACTCACAGTGAATAGATCTAAGGAAATTATCAAAATAGAGCTTTCATGAGTAACCTCTTTGAACCTCATCATATCATCAGCATGAACCTGTCATTTTGAGTATTGCCTTGAGAATAATAGTAAATAGTGCATCAAAACTCAATTCAATTGAAGTAAACACTCTTCGATTCCTTTCTGACCAAACTTCCATCAGAAAATCTTCAAAATCCTTAACAGTAACATACCTTCCTTTGACTTCCATATGGTTGCCTCAAACAAGTTAAAACATTCATCTCTACTACTGATAGATGGCTGATGAAGCTTACCAAAATCCAAAACTCTCTTCCAAACTTGATACACAAAATTGCACTCAAAAAACAAATGGGTATTGCATTCAGGCTCAGAATGACAAAATACAAAAATATCGTCAGGAATGATGCCTAATTTGAACAGCTTATCTTTAGTATTTAATGCATTAGACATCACTTTCCAAAGATGAAAATTAAGCTTAGCATTACTCATTAAGCTCCACACTCTCTTATACTAAGGAAAACAAGACCTCTCACCACTTAAAAGATTATACACTAATCTGATAGATTGAGACTTTCCCATCCAAGATATACTAGGATCATTCTGTTTAAAATTGATAGAAATTTCATACCAGAGTCTCCTGAAAACTGCAAAGCTGCTGTGTGGTAAAATCATCTCACCATCATGCAAAAAATCTTCAATTTTGGCTGTAGCAGGAATGCCACAATTCCTTCTCAAATTATACTCCACCACATTATACAAGATTAAACCTCTGGATGCCCATGGAGAATGCCAGAATGAACCAGACTGATGTGATGAAAAGCATTGAATAAATGGTAGAAATACACTTCTGAGGTTAAGTATCTGCCTCCAACTCCAACTACAAAAATTGGGTATTTGCATTGTCCAAAAATCTTTCTTCCGAATCAAATTATTCCTCACATATTTAGACCATAAGCAATTTTCATCAGAAAAAATCTTGTCAATATATAAAGAAATGGCTGCTTTATTCCAAAGAAACAAATTAGTGATACCCAAGCCTCCACTCCTCTTATCATAACAGAGATTTGAAAATGCTATGGGGACCATCTTCTTAACAAAAGGGTCACCATGCCAGAGAAATTTATTCATTGCACTAACCACCATATTAATTAGTTTTAAGGAAGGATATAATGTATGGAATAATAAGTGGTCATAGAGGTAATAACTGATTGAATTACAGTGAGCCTACCAGCTTGAGAAAGTTGACATGAAGGCCACTGTTTCATTTTTGCAATAATTTTTTCAAATAATGGAATACAACTTTCCTTAGAAATTCTACCTGTAAAAAGAGGTAAACCCAAGAATTGATAGGCAGGACATTCAAACCAGATAATTGAACTAGATCATCCACTGCAGTTTGACTAAGGCTAGCAACTTTAATGTGAGACTTCTTCAAGTTAATTTCCAAACCAGTTATATCATAAAAGGACTGAAGGATTGATAACAAACATTGGATATTAGAAAAGACAGGTTTGGTAAAAATAACAAGGTCATCAGCAAAACAGAGATGAGTGAACATAGGATTCTTACATCTAGGATGAAGCTATAGATTACCTAACTCAACTTGTTTGATGATTAAAGAATTCAGAAGCTCCATTACATAGATGAACAAATAAGAGGAGATGGGGTCACCTTGCCTAACTCCTTGCTTACTATTGAAGAAACCATGCATAGAACCATTTCTAGAAATAGAAATTTTAGAAGTAGAAATACAGGTATAAATCCAGGCAAGAACAGGCTTAGGAAAATTCATTCTTGATAATATAACAACAATTGAAGACCAAGATACACTATCAAAGGCTTTCTTAATATCAAGTTTAATCATGCATTAAGGAGAAATGTTTTTCCTGTCATAACCATGAAGTAACTCTTGGGCAATCAACACATTATCACTAATAGATCTACCAGAAACAAAAGCAGATTGATTGGATGATATAATAGTTGGGAGCACAGCTTGCATTCTGTTGGCCAACACTTTAGAAATAATCTTGTAGAAAACACTACAACATGATATAGGCCTAAAATCTGATACATGTGTAGGGTTGTCAACTTTAGGAACCAGAGCTATATAAGTGGCAGCTAATGAAACTGGCAATTCATTAGAATAGAAAAAAATATTTAACTGCTTCTGAAATATCATTACTAATAATAGCCCAACATTTTTGTAGAAAATTAGCATTAAAACCATCTGGCCCTCCTGAACTAGTTGGATCCAAACCCTGGACTGCAATCTTGATTTCATCATTAGTTATTGGTTTAATAAGCTCCTGTGATTGCTCATGAGAGATGTAAGGCAGATCAATATGGAATAAAGGCTCAATATTGCTAGAGTGAAGAATTTCAGGAGCAAGAATAGTCCTAAAATAATTAACAAAAGCAATATCAATAGCATTATGATTTGTTAGCAAAGTGCCATCTACATCATGAATCATATGAACAGCTTCCCTCATTTTGTTCAATTTCAGAAAATTGTGAAAATATTTAGAGTTCCTGTCTACTTCCACTTCTCTACGAATATAAGATCTCCGTTTCATTGATTGATATTCAGTGTCCAAAATGAATTTAAGCCTGTCTTCCAATTCTTTCTCTAAAATAAGTAGTTGAGAATTAGGAGGATCATTGGCCATAATACTTTGCACCTGCATTAGTTCAGATCTCACAAGATAGGATTGCTTCATAACATCTGCAAAATTATGCTTAGACCAGGCTTTAAGATGGAACTTGAGAAGCCTAATCTTATATAGTAGCTTTTCTAAAGGATTCTTTCCAGAATTATGACTCCAGACCTGTAAAAGAATACTGGAAAAATTCTTACGAGATATTCAAAAATTAAAAAATTTGAAAGAAGACTTCCCTTTAATAATGGCATCAACTCCACCCCAGTATAAAAATAAAGGACTATGATCAGAAATGGTAGGAGGAAGTATATGATAGGATGAAAAAGGACAGATATTAAAAAATGCATAATTAACAAAGACATGGTCGAGTTTGCAAAGTATGGGATTTCCAAAGTGACTTTTGTTAGACCAAGTGAAGGACCAATTGAATTGAGAGGAGACAACTTTGATTTGATAATGGCTTGATTGAGTGGAGCAATATAATCGATAGTAAGAGAGCACCCACCAATCTTTTGAGCAGATAAATACATGCAATTGAAATCCCCCCCAAGATCCAAGTATCATCCAGACAATTGATATTATGAAGATTGTTGACGAAAGAGAGTCTTAAAGCTGAAGCATTCGGAGAATAAACAGAAGTTAGCAAGAAAAAAGAATTTGTAGGTAAATATATACTTCTGTAACGTATGAATTGATCAGAAGATGACAACTTTGAAAGATTAAAGACTTGAGGATTCCACAAAGTCAAAAGACGACCAAAACTGACATCAACAAGGTTATTATCAGATTTCCATTTAGGAGCAATGTAAGCAACTGCTTTAGCTGTTGAAACCAAATCCAATTTAGTTTCAGAAAGACATAGTAAATGAATATTCCTACTTTGCATGAAAAATTTAACCTTACTTTGCTTAGAAGGAAGGTTCATCCCTCTAATATTCCAGAAACAAATATTGTGAATCATTTTTTAGCTTGAGGGGATTTTATTGAGAGAGCAGACATCTGCCTAGTTTTCCTTCTTGAGAGAGATTTTTGACTACCACGAGGCTGAACCTCATCCTTGTTGAAGTCATTACCATTATCAATATCATCATCAGCTAATGGATTTAAGCTATCCTTTTTCTTTTTGCCTTTATTGGATTTCAAAGTGGACTTTGATGCAGAAGCAACAAAATCACTAATCCAAGATTTAAGAGGAATTGATGTGTAATCCTTCTCTTGCATACCAGAGGAGGAAGTAGATTGAAAATTAACAAAATGATTAGGAGGAGGAGGTAAAATGATATTATTAGGAGGTGCAAGATGAGAGTATGTAGAAGAATTGGTAGAAGAGGAAGGAATGTGAAAGCTGAAGGATTCATTTGAATGATTACCAATTGATGATGAAAAGGAGGATAAACAAGACAAGGAACTTAGATTAGATGAAGATTGCAAATTACAGTTCAAAGATAAAGAAGAGTCAGAAGATGGTAAATCATGTAGGGAGGAAAAAGGATTATCAAGGACAATGTCCTCTGCCACTTGCTTTCCTTTTTGGTCTGATCTCTTTTGTACAAAATTATTGCCATTCAAATCCACCTTCACAACATTGTCATTATTTCTCCCAAGAGTTGAAGCATCAACTTCCATACTATCTAAATTATTCATTGCATTACATTCCCCCATAGCTTCATTTCCTCTTAACTCAACTACTTTATTCAATGCATCATTAACATCTTTCTGCACGTCTGTCCCAAATTTCCCTTGTTTCATCACCCACATTTGCTTTTTCCTATTGTTAACTCTACTCCATCCAGTCTGGTTATGTTGAATAGGAGCTTATTGCCCACTTTTATTCTCAACCATGTTCACTTGTCTATTATAACCATAACTATCATTAGATTCATTTGCTTTGTCTCCATTAACATGAATATCACATTCAACAGTTGCATGACCAAAATCTTTACGTGAAGTGCAAATACTAGGTTTCCAATTATAAGATACTATGACTGGAGGACAACTCTCATGAACGAAAGGGAAATAGAACCTCAACCATGCATACTATGACTGGAGCTTATGGTAGCAGATTCACTGTTCGGACAAGTGTTTGACAAAATGCCATTGAGAGTCACATTATCAGATCGGACCAAATCTGAACCAGATCTAATAGGAGGGTAAGAGGTATTAACAGAGATCTGCTCAGATGAAGAATTGATAGTATCAGATAAGACTCCATCAACGAAAGGGTCATGTAAAGAATTGAAAAGAGGAGGAGGGTCAGGTGGAGGTTTGAGACGATCAGGAAGAGAAGAGGAGGACGAAGTAAGAGAAGAGGAAGACGAACTGAAAGACGAATCAAAACCAGAGGAGGAGGATGCCATTATCAAGGTTATCTATTTTATTGTTTTGTTGTATTTGTATAATCTTTGCTGAATTGGATTTGGAGAAGAAAAGGCCATTCAATTTACGTTGCATCAGAGCTCCGCCATCGCCACCATTTTTTTAGATGAATAAAAACCTAGGTTTATGGTCCTTTATATAGCCAAGGATTAATGAATCTTGCTCAGAAAGGTGTCCAGATACAAAACGAAGTATTTTGCTCAGATCTGCTCAAGGGGGTCAATCCCCTCTTGAAGGGGTCGACACCCCTTTGGTGGGGTCGACACCCTTTTGAAGTGGTCGACACCCCTTTGAAGGGGTCGACACCTATAGGCGAGAAATCTGCCCCCCCCCCCCCCCCCCCCCAATTACGAATTTTGAACCGATTTTTGAATTTTTGGACCCTATATATATATATATTCTTCTTACACGTACACAAACTTCAAACCTGGATAACTTCTTCATACGAAGTCCGTTTTACGCAAACAAGGTGTCTATCTTGAGCAGAATTTTGAGACGGACGCAATGGCGCTGTCCGTTTCCCTTAATTCTGAATATTAAATTAAGTTTTCCTTAATTCATTATTTACAATGTATTTCAAATTAATTATTCTTTAATTTATCATCTTTAGTGTCATTTAAAATTACGGGGTGTTACATTCTCCCCTACTCAAAGGATTTTGTCTCCGAAATCTCTAAGTTAAAAAGAACGTATATCCTAACTTCCAACAATCATAAACTCGTCTAGCAATCACAGACATCTATTGTCCTTAAGGAATTTCTAATGCTTTTATGAACATATGCAATAGTGTGTGTATATGTCTGTAAACTAATGCAAAAGATCAAGCGGTCTACTGATTCAGTTGACCTCCTTAATGCAATGTATTTTTGTGCCATGCAATATGCAAATCATCCTAATCCATGTAAGTTCTATATGTGTGCACAATCATCCATCCAAATGAAACATCAATGTAACGATACACCTATTTTCATCCATAAAAATTTAAAATGTACACACATCCATATGCAATATGTAAGTGATTGAGCTGATCTAGTGCCTATTGTGTGTGTATATGCATCCATGAGCAATCACTAGCAAACACTTGCATCCATCAAACATAACATGACTCAAACACATGTTTACATTCATTAGTATCTATCTAAAGACTCGATCGATAGGAGATATTCAAACGATAGATACAAGTATTAATTCGAAGCTTGGAAAAAGAAGTTAAGAATATGAAGCGCAAATCTTGTCTTCAGCCTCCTAAGCAGTGTTCTCGCAGCCCTTTCCCCATTGCACTCTTACTAGCTTCACTTCTTTGTTGCACAATTTTTAACCTCCGATCCAAGTATGCAAGTCGGAACTCGTCCAATCATTGCTTTCTTCTCTACTTTCACTTCCTCTCGCAAATTTGGCCCCACTACCTCGAACTCTATACCTTTTATCGACTCTTGAATGAATAGTCATCTTAGAAATTCCTCAAGGACTGTCTTCAATAGGTTTCCCATTCCGATATAATTCACCTATCAAACCTCTTCTCAAATAGCTCCCCAACATGCTTACAAAGTTCACTCTTTTCTTGTAGGAGTCACATGTCGCACAGGCAATGCAACTGGCTTTGCATTGTCCACTAAGTATATATGGAAACCAATCTCGTGCCTCGGGGGGTAAAACTCGAACCTCATCAAAACACCAGGATACTCACAACTATTGGTATAGATCGATAGATATATCAAGAGGTTCTAGGAGATTAAGCATGACAGACCAATTTGGGGTCATAAGAAATCTCGAGAGTCTTTCCATGGCAAGTAAGAAGTCTAACGATCCTCCTCTCACAATCTAGAATGGCTCCATATATGGTTAACCAATCCATCCTAGAATCAAATCGTATCTTATGAAATTAAGAACATATGCGTCCCAATCAAACTTAACGCCTAACACAGAGATTCTCAAACCCTGACAAATCATCGTTAAATGAGCCGTACCACCAATGGGGTTTGAGACAATAATGGGATCCAAAACCATACTAGTATCTAGGTGTAGAGACTCAACTAAAGGGTCATATATAAAACAATGTGAAGCGCCAGAAAAAAGAATCCAAACTGGATGACCAGAAATAGAAATCAAACCTTTGATGGAAACTTTCCTACCCTATCCTGTCCTCCAGCTTTGAGAACATTAGCTTGCCCTCTAGAAGTTCCTACCCTCTAGCCTTGTCCTTGTCTCTTTGGGCACTCCTTTATAAGGTGTATTGTCTTACCAAAAGTGGTAACAAATGCCTTTCCTCTTTCTGCAATCCTTTTTCGGATGACCCACCATTCCGTAATTATGGTATTTCCTCTTTTCTCCTTTCATCCTTTGGGCTATACTCCTTAGTCCCAACTCCCTTATTCTCCTTTTTACCATCCTTATGCAACATGCTAACAAGTCTCTTGAAAGCTGCCTCTATCGCACGGAAGTCCTTACGAGGCTTGATAGAAAATAAGCCGCAGGTAAAACTACTGCGGCTATAGATATCGTAGTTTTAACATGCCTACGGAACCATGCTGAAATGGGGATACCCTTTCGGGAAGAAACGGTTCCCCGAACAAAAAGGAAAAGGAATCAAGCGGAGAATCGAAAAGATATTTATGGCTTTGGGAAATATGCTTTTCAAAAACAGACTTTTCATTTTAAAATACTTTGTTTTTGAGACCTTTTTGAAAACCATTTTCAAAATATTTTATTCGATCTTATAACCACATGTTTAGATACCAAATGCGACACCCCACGCCCGTTAATGCCACTATATATAGAATGCATTAAGTTTCGTGAAGCATTATAGGTAAGTAAGAACATAATATCACAAGACAAACATGTAAAATAGCAGCAAAATTATTATTTTTATTTAAATCAAAACATCATGGTCCCAAATACTGAGTTTACATCACAAGTTGAAATAACCAATTACATTAATAATCTGTCTTGCTAAAAATATCAGAGTACAAAAGCATAAAACCATATTTCCCGTGTGAAGCCATAAGAGAGTTGACAATATGTGATAACCCGTAACTTCCCTGGTAAGGAAAGCCCGGATTACTTTGAGGACAAGACCAATCAGAACACAAACAGAAGAACATTTCATTGTTTACTACAACAATTCCATCAGAATACAAGAATGTACAGAGTATGAATAAATATTACACATTCGACAAATATTAGAGATTTAAATTACATTTAAATACATATCAGCGGAAAAATAATACAAAACACAACTGAAAGAAATACACGGATACAGAGCTTTCCGAATATCGCTTCAGTTATAAACCAGGATCCTGTGAAATTAAATCTGCAAAACCCAACTACTAGCTGCCCGTGCGGAAAATAGGGGCACCCGGAGTTTAGGTTAAAACAATAAACTCCAGGTCAGTCATGTGACTGGTATGAGAACTAAAACAATTATTAGTCTTTATTTTTAAGGTTAGGTAAATCAAGGGACCACGCCGTATAACACGAAACGGGTTTCCTCCCAAGAATACCAGTGCATAAAACAAACAGCGCAATGCTAAATAAAGAAAGATGAAGCTATTATAAGACCCATGTCCCATCACACAATGCAATGCAAGCCGGAGGATAGGGTTTTTACCTTATAATAGCCAAAGCATGCTTGATACATGAAATTTCATATTTTATTATTACTATAAGTGAAGAAAACAACTTCAATCATAATGTATAAATCATAGACGGCATAAGTGACCCATACCACTATGTCGTAGTACTAGGCTCTACAAATAAAACCGAAAGTCACGTATTGGAAATTGCATTCCACCATGAGTCGAGGCAAGGGGCAAGCTCCTCTCCATTCGAGACACTCTAGCAAATGTCTCAGGACCACACACAACGATCCTTGGATCTTCAGGGCCGGTCCTCTCTTACTTTTGAGGATTAGTTATTCCTGAACACACATTTCCCAGTCCTATAGGACCTATATAATAACAATTTGTACATCGGCTCACATAGTGCCAATTATCGACCATATATTCGAGGCGCCTCGTATTCCAACAACCATACAGGTGAAAATTATATAAATGTCAGCCAGTTTAAGCACTGACACCACCACTAGCTAGAAAGAAACGTAGTGCTCTCCCTGCAGTCATTATCCCGTTTTTGACTCATACCGAGGTGTGAGGCACATGAATTTACGCTATACACAAAGCTGCGCCACACAGGCCGTGCTTTGATCATCAACCACAAGACTTTGCTTTTCAACAGAAGCCTTGATCATCTGCCACTTAGGCATGCCACACAGGCAATTCGCTCCATGCGACTGATGTCCATCGATATACAACCTCTGAGCTCGTACGTCTCAGAGAAGGGCGTTAAGCAAGAGAATAAATTCTCCGCCGCCAAATAGATGTATATTTAATAGAGATCAATCAACACAGAATAAAATCCAATGTCAGACACACAGTCCATTTACAAGTTCGTTCTGGGTCTGAACGAAACCGGAGGCACTTCCTTGCATATCCATTGATCTCCAAGTACGTCTGGACGATCACCAACTGATTCCCTCTTCTTGGGTGTACATCCCAATCAAGATCATCAGTTATCACCCAAACGATGTGAAGACTTCCGTTCTTCAACCACCGTCTTTATCTTCGACTTATCGTCGAATCGGTTGTTCAGAATGGGTATAAACCCAGCCTTTCCTAATAACCCGCGTATATAATAAACACGTGTCACACAAACACAATACACACCTCATTCCAATTCAGAATATTCTTTTATTCAAATTTTCACATTCTTAGGGAAAGGTTCCCATGAATTTTATCAAAGATAAATTCTTCAAAAAAAATTCTTTAATCTTCCTTTGGATATCATTTCAAACCATATTATGGTTTTCCAAACTAGTCGGGATTAGCGAACCACACCGAAGTACTTATTTATTTTATTTCCCAATCCCAACCTATTCATCCCACGGAGCAAAACTGGTAATACTCCATATCTAACTCCACGGTGTTATTGGTAAAAATTAGTTACCTTTTCACGTTACAATCTAATTAAAGATTCAACTATCGCTTTGGAGCAAAACTGGTCATACTCCATTCTCGATCATTTCAATCTATTTAAAGATTCATTAAAATTCCACTTAGTTTTAATCTTTCACAAATCGATATCCGTTCTTTAACTGGGTTAAAGAACCAACATCATCTAAAACACGGTTCAGGATAAACCCAAAATAACTTTCCATTGTTAATCGGGTTAAAGAACAGGTGTTACTCAAAACACCACTCACGATAAACCCAAAAACCAATTTTATATTCAATTCCAATTAATATTATTTAATTGGTATACTTCATTAAATCTAAATAGAAAGATTTAATCTTTTTCTAAACTGGGTTCAATAACAGTGTTATTGAAGACACCATTCACGACAAGCCCAAATCACGACTGATATTAAATACAAGGCTCTGACTAGAAAATATATCGACTTATATTCAATATCAAATTCTACGACCAACAAATATCGTATCGGAAATAACGATATAAATATATCTTTCAGATTTCCATAACAATATCTGTATAATTACGAAATCCAACATCGAAATATTCCAAAGCTAATTTCGATTCAAATCCATTTCCACTTTATATATTGGAAATTCTGGTTATTTTCAAAACCATTTCAAATCCACTTTATTTATTTTAAAAATAAATGGGATTATAATTCTAGTTCGAAACTAGTTCATTTCGATAAAAATCTATTTTTATCTTTTCAAATATGGAGTTTTTCATCCCAATTCTTCCCAAATCATTTCTTATGATTTTACACAAATTATTGATATTTTTAATAATTTTATCAAGGCCCGTACAGTCGATTTCCATCAACGGCCATCGAACTGCACTTACACCGACCTTTTCCAAATTTGATTTGGACATGATTCCAAATCCAACCGTTATATCTCAAATTTCTAATATTCATTGGAAAGCTCTTTTCGATACGAACCCAACGGTTCCGGTTTTAGGAGAATCCGACGGTCGGATCTCCCGCAATGTCCATTCGAAGTCAATGGTCGAAATTCATGAACTGCCGCGACGCGGCACGTTCTATTCAGGCCATTATATATATAATATATATATTTCGTTGATTTCCTTTTGAAACGTATTTTATAAATCATTTTAAATTCGTTTTCGAAACGATTTCAACTTCATATTCAATTTCCAATCAAAATTGAATATTTCATATCATTACTATCTAAATGATAATATTTTCAAAACGTCATATTTTGAAATCACTTTCTTTTTCTATATTCATTATAAAAATGAATATAATCGATATAAATATCGTTTGCGTCAAAATGGCGCATATCTAATCAACACGGCTTTATATATATCAATAACTTCGTTATTCTATTCAACAAATGAATATTTTCTTCAACACATGAATATTCTCAACACATGAGCATCGTCAACACATGACTATTTTTATTATTTAATATATTTTATAAAATTATGATTTCTATCGTTTAATTTTATTGTTAAAATATTTTACTCAACACATGATAAGTTTCAACACATGAATATATATTTTATTCAACATATGAATATTTTCAACACATTAATATATATTTTATTCAATACATGAATATTCTTTATTCTATTCAACACATGAATATATGTTTTATAATATTCTTTATTTTCCCAATTGGAATGAGGCCCAATAAATTACCATATAATGTTAATTATATGGTTTCCATACAACACATGTATATAAATAGCAACGATAAATAATCAACCATCATCCAAAGTGCACCACATAAATGCATAAGCATTAAATATTAATAATTAATGCTTGCACAGTCTGTCGACCAATCGATCGACATACAATTAAATAATTGGGATTAGTGTACGCCAAATATCATTCCAACACCCGTGTGGGGTTTCAATCCACAAACACTGAATATTATTTGTGCAGTTGGGCGACGTGTAAAATTTATCGCCCCAATCAATGTCTTTCAAATAGGTGTACATAAACAAACCGTCTAGTTTGTAAATGAATATTTATTTATTTACATTCACGTTAAAAATTATATTTTTAACAATAATTAATTTATTTCAACACATGAATGTTTTGTTATCTATTTCACATAAACATCACAAACAAACTTCACAACACATCAAACAAGCATACAAGCAGTCCATGGTCTGTGGACGACGGGTGTCGGGTGCTGCTAAGCACCATCTGCATCCTAGTATATAATTTTAACTAGAAAATGAAATTTAAAGTGAGAAGTTCTCACCAACTAGCTAAACCAATACAACCGCGACTCTTCATATGTAGAAATCTTCGTCGTGCTCGCATTTTGTCAATTTCATTGCCCGTAGCCACTACATATATAAAAATCTCATTTTTATATTGTTGCTATGTATATAAAAATCACATTTTTATGCCGCTACTAAATAGATAAAAATTCTATTTTTACACCGCTACTATATAGATAAAAATTCTATTTTTATAACGGTGTTCATATAATAAAGATCACATTTTTATCACGCTATTCACTATATAAAAATTATATTTTTATATCGCTCTTCTTCCAATAAAGATTATATTTTTATGACGCTCCTTCCTATATAAAAATTATATTTTTATATCTATCTAATATAAAGATCGAATTTTTATATCATCGCTATAAAAATCACATTTTTATTTCAACATATATATAATAAAAATCAGATTTTTATTTCGCTACACATATAAAGATTAAATTTTTACTATCTATATAATATAAAAATCGTATTTTTATCCTTCACATCTAATAAAATATATTTTTTATCATAATTATATAAAAATCATATTTTTAACTTCATGCTTATATAAATTATATTTTTAACTTTCGATCCAATCAAAGAAAATCATATTTTTCCTTTGCTACTTTATTTAAAAAGAATATTTTTATGTTCTCTACTATATAAAAATATAATCTTTCCATGAATAAAAATATAATCTTTACATTTTATAATTTAAAAATCTCATCTTTTTCTATAAACCATATAAATAAAAATGAAATATTTATCCTAAAATCATTTAAATAAAGATCCAGTTTTATTCATTAACTGAAAATCATATTTGTTCTGTGTTATAAACTAAATCATTAAATAAAATAACTAAAAAAACAGATTTAAAACTAGGTTATATATATAAAATTACCTTTTCTATCGCTGTGGTGGGGCCTGGAAGCTGCGCAGTGGAGGGGAACTGGTTCGCCAGAGGAGGAGGATTGGTGAGGAGGTGGTGCCTGGATCTGAGGGGGTTGTAGTGGCTCGGTGCTTCTCACAGAGCTTTTGGGGATGGGGGCCGTTCGGTCGAGGGAGGGGGAGAAGGAAGACATCGGAGAAGAGGCGGGGTTGGGCCAGCGTTCGCCAGAGGTGGGGAAGGGAGGGCGGTCGCGTCTGGTGGTGGCGCGTTGGAGATTCCGTCGCTCGTTTCTTTTTTTTAACTTATTTGATTTCGATCTGAAAGGGGGGGTTTGACTTCAAAGGAGATTAAAGGGGGGGGGGGTTCTTTATATATATATATATATAATTCCTTTAAAATCCCAAAAAGCAACTTTTATTTTCGAACTTCAAACAAAACCCACCGACTGTCGTCCATAACTAACTGCCCCCATTCTGAACACAATGGCATATGTATCGTAAGCTGATTCGATCGTTTCGATCAGTTTTCACCAAAATCAAAATATAACTCTATATATTGAATCTGAACGCACATTTCAATTTACCGGGGCCACATACAGACTTTAAAAATTCCCGAAAAATATATTCTAGCTTCGTATTGACGATACGGTCCTAACAAAACTAATTTCATCAAATTCTGAGACCGTTTGAAAAATGGCCATTTTCCAGTCGATTAAAATCAACTGAAACTGGTCAAATGCGTTTTCCTTTGCCACGCTCACATATTGATTCGAAAAATTATGAATTTTGAAACCTAGCAATAACTTGACATCCGAGATCCAACAAAAGTGGTTTCGTCAAAAACCGAGGTCGTTCGCAAAATTTCCATTTTAAGGGCCAGAATTCCATAGCGACTATTCTGAATTTTCAACTGGACGTATCTTTTAATTCCCGCTATGAAATTTCGATTTTTTGGATTCGTTGAAAGATATTTTCAATTAGATTCTAATATTTTTGGTTTCGCTGAAATCCGGTTTATTTTGCACCCGGTACATTCATTTGAAATTAGAAATCGAATTATCGAACTACCGCGCCATTTTCTATCCCTTTTATATTTAAAATAAATATTTATATTCTAACGTCAATTCAAAGAAATGTATACGTTCTGATCTATTCAAAATAGATTTCTCGTCGATATTATTTAAAATAAATCATTTTAAATATTCAAAATCGAATAAAATCGCCAATTTTTTTTAAATTGGCTCAGATTTCGAGGTTATTACAATCTCCCCCACTTAAAACTTTTCGTCCCCGAAAAGGAGCAAAGCCGGAAGTTGTTTAACTAATCAACTCAACTTTCTTTATTTTCTTTACGACTTAAGTTCTTCAACTTTTCAGTTTCTAAGAACTTTTCAAATTTTTCAAAAATTTGGCTAACACCCTAAATTTTCGAAAAATTTCGCCATAACCTCCCCTGCACCGGGACTTCGGGATATTTCAAATAGCCTCCCATGGCCCTCATCAATCCAAAAAGAAAAAGAAACAGCCAAGCGGCTCATAAAATCATCCAAACCCAGTAAATTTATAAACATGTTCCTATTTGTCGGGCAAACAATTTTATTCTTCTGCTCTAGCCTCCTTGCTATGACCTGTTCACACATATATATGTCCATGCATGCATTTGTAATCATTTTTCAATACAGTTCGATATTCGTTTCAATTAGGCACAATGGTTCAAAATTATCAAATAAATAACACAATCAACACCACCATCAATCAATTAGTGGATTAGCTTTTCAAATTCATAACTTTGATATATATACAGGAAATCATGTTTTTGATGCCAAATCACAACAATAAGCCCTATCTAGTTTTGGTTCTCACACCAGTCTAATGGAAATATATAGAAATCCCACTTTCGAAACACGAACATAAATATTGGTGATGGAGCTCCATCATCAAAATCATCTCTGAGCGACTAGAGTGTGATTCTATATCTATCCAATGTATTAAAACTTCAAATATACGTTCATGACGCGTATATGCAAAATCTTTATATATTGGATTGTCCAAAATCAATACAAATAAAATATTCAAATACGTATGAACTGGTTTAAATTTTCAAAACAAAATTGTTTTCGTTTTTATTTTTCAAAATTTTCACTCTTTCAACTCGCTCTTGGATACTACTGATCCCATCTCTAACGATTATTCTAATTGGATATTACTAATCCAATTTCTGATGAATTCTTTCGTACGGTTCTAATGTGTCTTGTTCTCGAGCTCTGTAAACAAAAGCTCCGATACCACTGTGATAACCCGTAACTTCCCCGGTAAGGAAAGCCCGGATTACTTTGAGGACAAGACCAATCAGAACACAAACAGAAGAACATTTCGCTGTTTACTACAACAATTCCATCAGAATACAAGAATATACAGAGTATGAATAAATATTACACATTCGACAAATATCAAAGATTTAAACTACATTTAAATACATATCAGCGGAAAAATAATACAAAGCACAACTGAAAGAAATACACGGACACAGAGCTTTCCAAATATCACTTCAGCTATAAACCAGGATCCTGTGAAAATAAATCTGGAAAACCTAACTACTAGCTGCCTGTGCAGAAAATAGGGGCACCCAGAGTTTAGGTTAAAACAATAAACTCCAGGTCGGTCATGTGACTGGTGTGAGAACTAAAACAGTTATTAGTCTTTATTTTTAAGGATAGGTAAATCAAGGGACCACGCCGTATAACACGGAACGGGTTTCCTCCCAAGAATACCAGTGCATAAAACAAACAGCGCAATGCTAAATAAAGAAAAATGAAGCTATTATAAGTCATAGGTCCCATCACACAATGCAACACAAGCCGAAGGATAGGGTTTTTACCTTATAATAGCCAAAACATGCTTGATACGTGAAATTTCATATTTTATTATTACTATAAGTGAAGATAACAACTTCAATCATAATGTATAAATCATAGACGACATAAGTGACCCATACCACTATGTCGTCATACTAGGCTCTACAAATAAAACCGAAAGTCACGTATTGGAAATTGGATTCCATCATGAGTCGAGGCAAGGGGCAAGCTCCTCTCCGTTCAAGACAATATAGAAAATGTCTCAGGACCACACACAGCGATCCTTGGATCTTCAGGGTCGGTCCTCTCTTACTTTTGAGGATTAGATATTCCTGAACACACATTTCCCGGTCCTATAGGACCTATATAATAATGGTTTGTACGTCGGCTCAAATAGTGCCAGTTATCGACCATGTATTCGAGGTGCCTCGCATTCCAACAACCACACAGGTGAAAGTATATAAACATCAGCCAGCTTAAGCACTGACACCACCACTAGCTAGAAAGAAACGTCGTGCTCTCCCTACAGTCATTATCCCGTTTTTGACTCATACCGAGGTGTGAGGCTCACGAATTAACGCTATACACAAAGCTACGCCACACAGGCCGTGCTTTGATCATCAACCACAAGACTTTGCTTTTCAACAGAAGCCTTGATCATCTGCCACTTAGGCATGCCACACAGGCAATTCACTCCATGCGGCTGATGTCCATCAATATACAACCTCTGATCTCGTACATCTCAGAGAAGGGCGTTAAGCAAGAGAATAAATTCTCCACCGCCAAACAGATGTATATTTAATAGAGATCAAACAAAACAAAATAAAATCCAATGTCAGACCCACAGTCCATTTACAAGTTCGTTCTGGGTCTGAACGAAACCGGAGGCACTTTCCTCGCATATCCATCGATCTTCAAGTACGTATGGACGATCACCAACTGATTCCCTCCTCTTGGGTGTACAACCCAATCAAGATCACCAGTAATCACCCAAACGATGTGAAGACTTCCGGTCTTCAACCACCGTCTTTATCTTCGACTTATTATCGAATCGGTTATTCAGAATGGGTATAAACCCGACCGTTCCGAATAACCCGCGTACATAATATACACGTGTTACACAAACACAACACACGCCTCATTCCAATTCAGAATATTCTTTTATTCAAATTTTCACATCCTTAGGGAAAGTTCCCATTAATTTTATCAAAGATAAATCCTTCTAAATTTATTCTTTAATCTTCCTTTGGATATCATTTCAAACCATATTATGGTTTTCCAAACTAGTCGGGATTAGCGAACCACACCGAAGTAATTATTTATTTTATTTCCCAATCCCAACCTATTCATCCCATGGAGCAAAACAGGTAATACTCCATATCTAACACCACGGTGTTATCGGTAAATATTAGTTACCTCTTCATGTTCCAATCTAATTAAAGATTTAACTATCGCTTTGGAGCAAAACTGGTGATACTCCATTCTCAATCATTTCAAGCTAATTAAAGATTCATTAAAATTCCACTTAGTTTTAATCTTTCACAAATCAATATCCTGTCTTTAACTGGGTTAAAGAACCAACGTCATCTAAAACACGGTTCACGATAAACCCAAAATCACTTTCCATTGTTAATCGGGTTAAAGAACATGTGTTATTCAAAACACCGCTCACAATAAACCCAAAAACCAATTTGATATTCAATTCCAATTAATATTATTTAATTGGTATACTTCATTAAATCTAAATAGAAAGATTTAATCTTTTTCTAAACTGGGTTCAAGATCAGTGTTATTGAAGACACCATTCACGACAAACCCAAATCACGTTTGATATTAAATACAAGGCTCTGAATAAAAAATATATTGGCTTATATTCAATATCAAATTCTACGACCAACAAATATCGTATCGGAAATAACGATATAAATATATTTTTTAGATTTCCATAACAATATCTGTATAATCACGAAATCCATCATTGAAATATTCCAAAGCTAATTTCGATTCAAATCCATTTCCACTTTTTATATTGGAAATTCTGGTTATTTTCAAAACCATTTCAAATCCACTTTATTTATTTTAAAAATAAATGGGATTATAATTCTAGTTCAAAACTAGTTCATTTCGATAAAAATCTATTTTTATCTTTTCAAATATGGAGTTTTTCATCTCAAATCATTTCTTATGATTCTACACAAATTATTGATATTTTTAATAATTTTATCAAGACCCGTACAGTCGATTTCCATCAACGGCCATCGAACTGCACTTACAATGACCTTTTCCAAATTTGATTTGGACATTATTCCAAATATAACCGTTAGATATCATATTTCTAATATTCATTGGAAAGCTCTTTTCGATACGAACCCAACGGTTCCGGTTTCAGGAGAATCCGACGGTCGGATCTCCCGCAATATCCATTCGAAGTCAATGGTCGAAATTCATGAACTGCCGCGACGCGGCACATTCTATTCAGGACATTATATATATAATATATATATTATATATATTTCATCGATTTACTTTTAAAACATATTTTATAAATCATTTTAAATTCATTTTCGAAACGATTTCAACTTTATATTCAATTTCCAATCAAAATTGAATATTTCATATCATTACTATCTAAATGATAATATTTTCAAAACGTCATACTTTGAAATCAGTTTCTTTTTCTATATTCATTATAAAAACGAATATAATTGACAAAAATATCATTCGCGTCAAAATGACGCTTATCTAATCAACACGGCTTTATAAATTTCAATAACTTCGTTATTCTATTCAACAAATGAATATTTTCTTCAACACATGAATATTCTCAACACATGAGCATCGTCAACACATGACTATTTTTATTATTTAATACATTTTATAAAATTATGATTTCTATTGTTTAATTTTATTGTAAAATATTATACTCAACACATGATAAGTTTCAACACATGAATTTATATTTTATTCAACACATGAATATTTTCAACACATTAATATATATTTTATTCAACACATGAATATTCTTAATTCTATTCAACACATGAATATATATTTTATTCAACACATGAATATATATTTTATAATATTCTTTATTTTTCCAATTGGATTGAGGCCCAATCAATTACCATATAATGTTAATTATATGGTTTCCATACAACACATGTATATAAATAGCAACGATAAATGATCAACCATCATCCAAAGTGCACCACACAACTGCATAAGCATTAAATATAAATAATTAATGCTTACACAGTCTGTCGACTAATCGATCGACATACAATTAAATAATTGGGATTAGTGTATGGCAAATATCATCCCATCATCCGTGTGGGGTTTCAATCCATAAACACTGAATATTATTTGTGTAGTTGGTCGACGTGTTAAATTTATCGTCCCAATCAATGTCCTTCAAATAGGTGTACATAAACAAACCGTCTGGTTTGTAAATGAATATTTATTTATTCACATTCACGTTAAAAATTATATTTTTAACGATAATTAATTCATTTCAACATATGAATGTTTTAGTATCTATTTCATATCAACATCACAAACAAACTTCACAACACATCAAACAAGCATACAAGTCGTCCATGGTCTGTGGATGATGGGTGTCGGGTGCTGCTAAGCACCGTCTGCATCCTAGTATAAAATTTTAACTAGAAAATGAAATTTAAAGTGAGAAGTTCTCACCGACTAGCTAAACCAATACACCGCGACTCTTCATATGTAGAAATCTTCATCGTGCTCGCCATTTGTCATTTTCATCGCCCGTAGCCACTATATATATAAAAATCACATTTTTATATTGTTGCTATGTATATAAAAATCACATTTTTATGCCGCTACTATATAGATAAAAATTCTATTTTTACACCGCTACTATATAGATAAAAATTCTATTTTTATAACGGTGTTCATATAATAAAGATCACATTTTTATCACACTGTTCTCTATATAAAAATTATATTTTTATATCGCTCTTCTTCCAGTAAAGATTATATTTTTATAACGCTCCTTCCTATATAAAATTATATTTTTATATCTACTTCTAATATAAAGATCGAATTTTTATATCATCGCTATAAAAATCACATGTTTATTTCAACATATATATATAATAAAAATCAGATTTTTATTTCGCTACACATATAAAGATCAAATTTTTACTATCTATATAATATAAAAATCGTATTTTTATTCTTCACATCTAATAAAAATCATATTTTTATTATCATACTTATATAAAAATCATATTTTTAACTTCATGCTTATATAAATTATATTTTTAACTTCATGCTTATATAAATTATATTTTTAACTTTCGATCCAATCAAAGAAAAATCATATTTTTTCCTTTTCTACTTCATATAAAAAGAATATTTTTATGTTCTCTACTATATAAAAATATAATCTTTCCATGAATAAAAATATAATCTTTACATTTTATAATTTAAAAATCTCATCTTTTTCTATAAACCATATAAATAAAAATGAAATCTTTATCCTAAAATCATCTAAATAAAGATCCAGTTTTATTTATTAACTGAAAATCATATTTGTTCTATGTTATAAACTAAATAATTAAATAAAATAACTAAAAAAACAGATTTAAAACTAGGTTATATATATATATATAAATTACCTTTCCTATCGCTGCGGTGGGGCCTGGAAGCTGCGAAGGGGAAGGGAACTGGTTCGCCAAAGGAGGAGGGTTGGTTAGGAGGTATGGGGAGGGGGGGTTGCGGTGGCTCGGTGCTTCTCACGGAGGTTTTGGGGATGGGGGCCTTTCGGCGAGGGAGGGGGAGAAGGAAGACGTCGGAGAAGAGGCGGGGTTGGGCCAGCATTCGCTGGAGATGGGGAAGGGAGGGCGGTTGCGTCTGGCGATGGCGCATTGGAGATTCCGTCACTCGTTTCTTTTTTCTTTTTTAGTAATTTGATTTCGATCTGAAAGGGGGGGTTTGACTTCAAAGGAGACAAAAGGGGCGGTTCTTTATATATATATATATATATATATATATATGTTACTCCTTTAAAATCCCAAAAAGCAACTTTTATTTTCGAACTTCAAACAAAACCCACCGACTGTCGTCCATAACTAATTACCCCCATCCCGAACACAATGGGATATGTATCGTAAGATGATTCGATCAGTTTTCGCCAAAATCAAAATATAACTCTATATATTGAATTTGAACGCACATTTCAATTTACCGGGGCCACATACGGACTTTTAAAAATTCCCGAAAAATATTTTCTAGCTTCGTATTGACGATACGGTCCTATCAAAACTAATTTCGTCAAATTCTGAGATCGTTTGAAAAATGGCCATTTTCCAGTCGATTAAAATCAACTGAAACTGGTCAAACTGTTTTCCTTTGCCACGCTTACTGTAACACCCCGTTTATTCAATAACAGTGAAATTCACAAATTAAAGTATAATTAATTTCAAATCAAAGAATTAAGGTCAACAGGATACGCCATTGTGTTCATCTCGGAAAAATACGCGAAATAGAGTCCGAGTTTTCGAAAAACGGAGTCCGTATGAAGAAGATATGGCCTCCGGAAATTTCAGAATTCAGGTTAAAATTCAAACAGACGAAAACAGCTCAGAAAAACAAGTTTAAAATTCAAAATCGGGCCCAATTGGCCAGGGCGGGAAAATTCCCGCCTAAGGCACCCAGGTCGACTTGGCAGTCGACCTGGGCTAGCCAGGTCGACAGGGCTGTCGACCTGGGTAACCCGTGTCGACTGGGCTGTCGACCTGGCCCCAGAGCCAGGTCAAACCCAGCCCACCCTGGCTGGCCAGGTCTGTGTTTAGTCGATTTTCTGAGCCTTGCCTTGTCACTAGGGCTAGGTGTCAGCTCTTGGTTGGCCTCTCCTTCAAACGAACGGCTATTATTGAACCAAGCTTCATCGACGGTCTAAATCAACTCACAAACTCTATAAAAAGGACCTAAGACTAACCCTAATTCACACAAACTAAAATGGAGCTGAGACCGTCATGTTGCTGAGGAGAGACTAAAGATAGCCGTCAGAAATAGAGAGACAATTAGGAGAATAAACAAAAGCTTAAAGCAACGTCAAATCAATCAAAACAACGCCTACAACAAAGGATAGCGTCTCCAAATTCAGAATTCTGAATTTTGAATTGAAGATTCGTCATACGCTGTAAGTAGAGTGCTATTCCGATATGAATTAAATAATTGTGTTGATTTGTGTAATGTAAGAAATGGAATTGTGGCGATAATAATCTATATTTGTATGTTGCTTTGATGCAAAACGATTTGGGAATATTATGGTATACGATTGGATATTCGCAAATACGCGATTTGCGTTGGAAACGAAATGGAATTGTGGCGATAATGACTTATTTTTGTATGTTATTTTGATTCTAACGATTTGGCAATGCTATGGTTTGATTCATACAAGTATGTGGCTTATGTTGACAACCACATGTTGTGGAATTTTGATTGGGACTTATGCAAGCATATGATTCATATTGAAAAACTACATGTTTGTGGTAGTTATTTACAACACCCATTTGATAATTGCAAGTATAAGATTCATGTTGAAACAACAACTATATGTTGTAATAGTTTATTTTGAAATTCATGCAAGTCTATGATCTATTGTTATGACAACATGATGTAAAATTCTATGGTCATCTTTAGTGTAATTTGATTCACCTAAGTATTATGATTCATATGAAGATTATGTTGAAATTGGCATCATAGTTCAAGTATAAAAATCATATTTTTGTGATAGTGACAAAAGCACGCATCTTTGTAAATTTGTATTAATTTTATGAACATGGCTAAACTATGTTCGTTATTATGCCCAACTGAAAAACATGTTTTTAGGCTCATGTTGTTATCATAAGTTACATTAGAATTACATTAGAATTACATTCCTCTTGCAAGTTTACATAGATAAAATAAAAACCATGATGTAAGTTTAGATATGTTTATGCTATAATTCTATGAATAGAATGAAAACCATGATTCATATAAGAATTAGGTTGGGATAATTTTAGTTGAACCATACTTTTGTATTGGTGACAAAAGTAAGCACCTTTTTGTTAACATGTAGTGACTTTATGAACACGATTAGTTTATGCCTAAATAAAAATATAGGCTTATATTTTTAGTCAAGACCCTGTGCCAATAATAATGATATCTAATTTAGTTAGATTCTTAATTTCAAGTTTACATGGTTAGTTGAACCTATGATTCATGTTTAAGTTTATGCCATTATCATATGACTAGAATAATTCATGTTTAAGTACTGCTTATGCCATAATCATATGAATAAAATAATTCATGTTTAAGTATTGTCTATGCATTAACCATATGAATAAAATGATTCATGTATTATTGATGCCATGATTATATGAATAGAACGATGCATGTTTAAGTACTGCTTATGCCATAATCATATGAATAAAATAATTCATGTTTAAGTATTGTCTATGCATTAACCATATGAATAGAATGATTTATGTTTAAGTATTGTTTATGCTATGATTATATGGATAAAACGATTCATGTTATGCCATGATTGTATGATGTTACAATTGCAAGTTCACATGTGCCTATTTTATGTTAATTGAATCGTTCGTTGCAAGTTCATGCGTTCACACTCCCCTTTTTCATGTTACCTTATAAACACCATGTTATAAGCCTCCCCTTTTCATTTGGCTAAATTGGGTTTAAGTATTAAACCCAATACACCTTACGTTGGAGCGAACGTATAATACGGGGGTAATGACATTTGGGCTAAAATATAGAACATATGTGTTGGCATGTTTAACGCATGCCAACAACCTTGAAAGAACAATTAAGTGGCATAAATGAAATTTAACCAATAAAGACGAATTTGAATAATGGGCCGCAAATATTTACATATAAAAAGAAAAGAGACAAAATATGTAAATGTAGAAAATACGATGTGTTTAACCCGAGGTTGGATTGAGTTGTGATGTAAACCTGCCCGGAACCGCCCGGCTGTCCAGTAGTCACAACAATACCTATCCAATGTGGGTGGTTAAACACGGAGCCCAATAAGGACCCGAGGTTAGACTGAGTTGTGGCGTAAGACTGCCCGGACCCAACCGGCAACAGGCAACCACAACAATACCTGTCTAATGTGAGAGGTCAAGGCTTTAATAAGACAATTAAGGCTGAGTCAGGATTGATAGGATTAAGTAAATTATATTAATACTTAATCAGAATGGAACATGCTAAACTAAACATACTGATTGGGGGTTAGGTTTATAAAACACTTAACCAACTTAGCATGTTGGCTAGAAATAGAAAACCTAGTAGCGGAGGACCCTTTTCGCAGTAACCCTACAAGGTATCATGATACCCTGAAACTAGGCAGGGTGGGGCACGATTACTGGGCTGATTGTAAGAGGTCAAATCGACGGCGGTGGTGCAGCAGTGTAGGTTCTAACGGGGTGCGGGCGTGCACACACTCCGGCGCAGAAAAATAAGGCACTGGGCACCAGTAGCATACCTGTGCATTCTAGGATTGTGTCGGGCCGCCACCATGGGACTTGATACACCCCATGGTGGGACCAGCATAGGTAACTACAACATCGGGGGCCATAAGACACATGTAACTATGCGAGTAGGAGCCGATCATCATAAAATGGATCACTTCACCCTGGTTATGGGGTGCCTGTTGGGAACTAGTTTATATGGGTACAAAGATTAAAATGGGGTACGATAGTATATTCGATCCTAGACAACTGAACTAAGTTTATGGTGCTTTCCCACTTCTAGTTTATACTTATCATACCCAGTTATTTATTCATAGACTGAATAGTCCTAGACTTACTCAGGCTTTATGTCTGACTCTACTTTTCTTTCGCCTTCTTTTCTTCCGTTCCCCCCCCAGGTCCACAGGGAGGGAATACCGCAGCTTGACCAGCCTTCATATCCAGCTTGAAGAGAAAGAATGTATTGCTTGGATCTTTTCGTTTTGGACTATGGCTTTGGACAACAATTATGGGACTTTTGCAGTTTATTTATGTTTTCTTTATGCTTCTTTAAATAATGTAATCAAGACAGTTATGAAGATGTTATGTTTTTGGAAGTATTGTAAAACAAATTATGGCATGGATTGTGTAACACATATTTTAATGAAATAAAAGTTGTTGTTTTCCGCTGTTCAAAAATATGTGTCCTTATATCTGTCTTGTATATCTGTGACTTATACTTATAAACCTCTACCAAAATTAGGGCATTCCCTTTGAGAGTGACCCTAACGGAGGTGGGGTGTTTCACTTACATATTGATTCGAAAAATTATGAATTTTGAAACCTAGCAATAACTTGACATCCCGGATCCAACAAAAGTGGTTTCGTCAAAAACCGAGGTTGTTTGCAAAATTTCCATTTTTAAGGGCCAGAATTCCATAGCGACTATTCTGAATTTTCAACTGGACGTATCTTTTAATTCCCACTATGAAATTTAGATTTTTCGGATTCGTTGGAAAGATATTCTCAATTAGATTCTAATATTTTTGGTTTCGCTAAAATCCGGCTTATTTTGCACCCAGTACATTCATTTGAAATTTGAAATCGAATTATCGAACTACCGCGCCATTTTCTATCCCTTTTATATTTAAAATAAATATTTATATTTTAACGTCGATTCAAAGAAATATATACGTTCTAATCTATTCAAAATTAATTTCTCATCGATATTATTTAAAATAAATCATTTTAAATATTCAAAATTCAATAAAATCGCCAAAATAAAAATTTTAAATTGGCTTAGATTTCCGGGTTATGACACAAGAAGTCAAAGCGGTACATCATCATCCAAAATCCAAGCTAAGATGAAAGAATCCAAATCAACTCCAAGCACTCTCACCCTGAGAACCTTGGGGGGGGGGGGGAGGGGGAGGGAACGGAAGAGAGAGAAGAGGAAACAAAAAGGGTCAGACATAAAGTTTGGAGAGTCCAGTTACTTTTAAATATACATAAATAAAAGCATCATGGCAGGTATAAAACTGGAAGAACAAGATAACAATAACAAGTGTGAACTAAGGAAGATAAGTTTGAACAGAATATATTGCGCTTCTTAAATACGTTTCTCTGCACCGCACCAATACTAGTATCTCAGGAAAAAAATGATCCCATCTCAGAAACAAAATGATCCCTACAAATATCATTCCATTACATTTTCTTGATTGATAGGTTTCTTGGGTTAACGGCACTCAACGCTTACACACAAGCCATACCCATTTACTTCCTAGTGGATTAACCTAATATGGTGTATATGTAGCTACCTCTCAATGCTGAGGTACACCCCATGGTATCCCACTCGCACAGTCTCCCTCGTAATAGCATAGAAAAGTATGCAGTCCCTCATCCTACGTAGAAGTGACGTACGGATCTC
The DNA here is from genome assembly GCA_030737875.1 of Allium sativum. Lineage (NCBI taxonomy): Eukaryota > Viridiplantae > Streptophyta > Magnoliopsida > Asparagales > Amaryllidaceae > Allium > Allium sativum. The sequence continues at coordinate 261,131,509 of CM060909.1, read as the reverse complement.
TATATAGCAATGTTAGGTTCCGCATATATCTTTCATTAGTATGCTACGTAAACGTATGGACTGCCACCATCGATCGAATCGGATTTCATTCTAGAGTAATACCCTCAAGTCTATGATACATAACCCAGAGTAGTCATGCATGTATCTAGACTGTCCCACTATGTACAGTAACTGTAGCTCGATGCCTCAATCGAACGTCCTTTAATGTGCACCGAGTTCCGTGGCAGGGCGATACAAGATACACAGAATTCGGTCAGGAGCTTTTCCATATCTGTACAGGCCCGTCTTTAAGATCCTATACAAATACTCCTAAGGTTTGTTTTCATGGTGGCTATGGCCCTACCCTGGCCCCTCCCTTAACTAGTAAAGACTACAAGAGCTAAATGACTGCCCTTAAAGAAAACAATCTAAACATCCATTTGGCGTCTTCCCTCAACCACCGTACCCTGATAGTGAAGGGTGAATGGTCTATTGGTTTTAGCTCTAGTCTTTCTACATCCTACTGGCTTCCGATGATGGGTATCTGACAATCTACTATCCTTGTTGGTCGTGACCCTTCGCCACCTCGTTAAGGCAACCGCCGAGTCACCCCGGTGTCACCGCTTCATAGCATTTTGATGCATAGCTACTTCTGCAGTCAAGGCCCACCCACCTAGTAGTTACACGCAGACTCAACCTCTGCGAGCACAGCCTAAAACATCTGCCACCACACAGAGGACTACTAAGAGCACCTTACGTACCTCAGAAAGCCGCGTGCTTTCCCTTCCAGTCCTTCGGAGCTGTCAGAACAATCAGATGAATGTGTGCTTCCCCTCGTGCCTTATAACACCACGATGATCTACCCCGTTGGGTTATTCACCCTTAAACGTGTGGACTGGTCCAAGCGCCTTACTTTAATATTTTGTTAGATCCTATGTCTAAACAATCTTTTACGCGCTTGCCTTACCTCACCAGGTTTTCATTTAACTTGGTTATTCTCATTCATATTGAATTCTTAATCAAGTTACCAAGTTCCTTTTGCTTATTAATTTTGGTTATAAAACTTTACACTTTTAAGCTCATTAATAAGCCTACAACATGTTATTCTATAGATTATGGCCCAAGATATGTAATCCACAATCTCTTTAGTATTCTTGCTTGGCTTCATCATTACAATAACATGTTCTATTTAATTATTAAGTATATCTCAATTCACATGTTTCCTAATTAACATGTCACTTAACCGTTTATGATTAAATATAACTTATTTCATTTTACAAGTTTTCCTCATTCTTTTTCATTTAATCATAATTCCATCTTATCATTGTCTACTTGTTAACTTAGTTCTCTTAACTAAGGTTTACTAATAAGTTTCCTTTCCATAAATAAAACTTATGTTGTCCTCATCCGTAGATTTCAGATTTTTGTTCTTGTAAATAACTTAATTTAAAATTAAGTACAACTTATCCCCTTACATAAGTTAGTCTATTCCCTTTTTCATTTATTATAACATAAGTTATAATTTCCACTTGTCCCTAGGTTAAGCCTAAACATCTTATCTTTTTTGTTCATACATGTTAATGCCCTAGACCTCTCACATTAAGTCAACCATTTATGGATGCTGGATATGTCGGACGGCTCCGGGCAGACTTAAACCACAAGTTTAGACTTAACCACGTGTCACGGTGCTGTTATGCATTAGACCCCTCACATTAGATTAACCACTTGTGGTCGCTGGATATGCCAGGCGGCTCCAGGCAGACTTATACCACAAGTGCAATCTAACCTCGTGTTTAAGCGTTACCACGGTTCTGTTATTTTAGGAATATTCATGTTAATAAATTTCCCTATCCCAAATATAGATTTTCATGCTACTTTTTAATTCATATTTCATTATGCACAATATACTTTTTTTTCCCAAGTCATAAATCAAGATATATATATTATGCCCAAATCTGTATTCACATATTTGCTAATTTATGTCCTTAGTTCATATTCACATATTTCAGCATAAGTTATGCCTAAATTCATATCCACATATATTCCAATTTACGCCCAAATCATATGCTAAATCATATTTTACATATGTTCCAACTTACGCCAAAATCATATGCCAGATCATATTTTACATATGTTCCAATTTACGCCCAAATCATTTGCCAAATCCTATTTTACATATGTTCCAATTTACGCCCAAATCATGTTTTACAGTGTTCCAATTTACTCCCAAATCATATTTTCCAATGTATGCCTAAATTCATATTCACATTATCCAACACGATATATATTCCCAAATCCATATTCGTATATTTCCAAATTTTATGCCCAAAATTATATTCATATTTTCCAATACCAATTATGCCCCAAATTATGTCTTTCCCAATCATTCCCAATTTCTCACATTCGCATATTTCAACATTAGACCTAGGCTCGAAGGTAGCCTGGCTATATAAAATTAAAAGGGAAAAGAGGGAAAGAAGAGAATCAAAACTGGCATAATGATGAATCTATAATAAACTAACAGAAATAGGCATAAAACTGAATAGATATATTACGACAAGATTTAACATGGTGGCGGTATGAACATATAAAGGCAGATCTGATAATTATGTCATAATAGAACTTGTTTAGGCATAGATCCAATATCCAATTTCTATATACATTTTATGATTATCAATTAAATATTTAGATTTAAAAATAACATGAACTCACAGTGAATAGATCTAAGGAAATGGATCCAAATTACTGCAAAGAACACGTCGGATTTGTTGTTGTAGCAATCGTTGAATTTGTATAATCTTTGGTGAATTGGATGTGGAGAAGAAAAGGCCATTCAATTTACGTTACAACAGAGCTCCGCCATCGCCATCATTTTTTTAAATGAATAAAAACCTAGGTTTAGGGTCCTTTATATAGCCTAGGATCAATGAACCTTGCTCAGAAAGGTGTCCTGATACAAAACGAAGTATTTCGCCCAGATCTGCTCAGGGGGGTCGACCCCTCTTATGGGGTCGACACCCCTTTGGTGGGGTCGACCCCCCTTTGATGAGGTCGACGCCCTTTTGAAGGGGTCGACACACACGGGCAGGAAATCTGCACCCCCCTAAATTTGAATCATTTTTTGAATTTTTGGACCTAATTTTGAATTTCTAGACCCTATATCTATATATACATACATACATACATATATATTCTTCTTGCATGTATACAAACTTCAAACCTTGATAACTTCTTCACACGAAGTCCGTTTTATGCAAACCAGGTGTCTATCTTGATCAGAATTTCGAGACGGACGCAATGGCGCAGTTTGTTTCCCTAAATTTTGAATATTAAATTAAGTTTTACTTAATTCATTGTTAACTGTGTATTTCAAATTAATTATTCTTTAATTTATCATCTTTTGTGTCGTTTAAAATTACGAGGTGTTACAATACCCTATAGTCAAATCGTGAACAGTAATTCATTTGGTATTTGTTATTTAAATATTTTCATCAATAATTTATCAATATTGACCAACTTTTTGGTAAAAGACGTCATAGTTCAATAGATCGAATCCCAATGTCAAAAGGCTCACAAAACAATATCGATCAACCCTAGTGGTCGGCTCCTAGTTCAGAAAAACCGAACAAGATTTGGTCCGAGCTGGTTCCCCTCGACCAGCAACATCTCATGCCCCAGCATAATCGCTCTTCCAAACCGACCGTGTCAAACATTTCCTTAAAGGTCGGATCGATCAGATATCTCCGAATCTATGTGGAAATATCCAGAAAAGTCATTCATTGGCCCGATTCTCAGGGCATTCAAGGCGGTCAAACACTTCCGGCCAAAGCTCTGCTTTTGATACACCTCATCTCGGATGCAACGCAAGCCACAATTCTGGAGGGTACTATTAATCAGCAAAAGACCGGGTCCCGCCGCCGCAACTACTCCAATGATCGAGTTCCACGTGTCCGAGCTCCGCAAATGAGGCACATCTCAATCAGCCCACTTCTTCATCTATAAATTCCTCCATGCCAAAAATGGAAAGGGGACCTTTCGGGCAGTACTTCCTTTCTCAAGCTCAGATTCCATGCTAGCTCTAAAAATAGCCAATTTTATTCTGAAACACAACAATTTTGTGTTCATCACAAGATTATACTTGTAATCAAAAGAAAATAATACATATAAAGTGGACGTAGGCATCATCTTCGCCGAACCACTATAAAAATCTTGCGTGTCCTTTGTCTTTATTTACTTTTTTGCATTCTGTGATTATTTTTCGTGTGTTCTACGCACGATTAGGGGTTGACTGTAACTAGTGACTAACTTTTGACGTCAACACTTTGGCGCGCCAGGTAGGGGGTGCGCCGACCTACCCCACGACCTTCAGCAATTTCTGATCAATGGCAAGCAAGCGGAAGAAGGATGCAATGTCTTCCCATCCTACAAACGCTGATGCAGCAGAGACAAACGCTGTAGAAGCAAGTCAGGAAGCCTCCTCTCATGAAGACTCGTCCCGATATCTTACTCGGGATGACATGGATAAGATTATGGCCGAACTCAAGGGCTAGATGACATCTCAGGGTGAACTCCTCAAACAACAGAAGGAATCGATGAATCACCTTCTCCCTCAGAAGGATAAGGAAGCAAATATTCCAGTATCATTTCCTACACCAAGCAGAGTTGGGGCAGTGACCGATCTTCAGTCTCCACAAATACAAACCGCAGATCAGACCATAACTTTGCTTCCTCCTGGCTCGACACCACCTCTCGACCGACCATTGTTAGGAGTGTCACTTCCTGCAACTAAAGCAGTTGCAGCTGCTGATTCTTAAGAGACCCGCGATCAAGATCTAGGTCGTTTGACCATTTTGCCTCCACTCTGGGGGACAACTCGATTCCTTGGACCGACCAAACAATAGTTGGGTCAATTGAGAACAACGCCATTTCCATTACAACCCAGCATCTTACAGCAGACTCGTCTTATGCCGCCTCTCCTCCAATGAAGAGCTAGTGGATACTTTCCTTCAAACTAGGAAGACCACTCTACCATACCGGTTCCCAGCCTGGCGGAAGAAAACGCTACTATGAACCCTTCTAACATCACTTCGGGCGAGGGCACCGAAGAGCCCCGAACATCACATGCTATGCTGGGTCGACTTGATGCTAACCAAACTCGGACTAACTCAGCAGGGACATGTATGGTTCAGTCCAATAACAATCGAGCAATCCCAAAAGCGGATGAACTGGGCCTCGAAACTGCGATGGACCCTCGCCCTCACCTTCACTCAACTATCGGAGGTCAAGCCCAACAAACGACCACTCTTCCGAGCATGCTTTCGATAGACTTTAGTACTGGGATACGTCCCAACGCATAGTTGGATCCATTGCAGTGACTACTCGGATATGGAAGTTAGCTTACAAGCATTATCAGATGCTTCACCCAGGGAACTTCTTCTCAACAAGCTATAGATGATATCCACCGCAGCCCCTTCACTAGGGAAATCGAAAACTCCTGCAATCCTCCAGACTTCAAGTTCCCGACCATAGAGCCCTACAAAGGCCGGATAGATCTGACTATTCATCTCATGCGGTACATGCGCCACATGGAAGTACTTTCTGCATCAACCAAAGTTATGGCCAAGTGCTTCCCTCTCTTTCTCATAGACATAGCCAACATGTGGTTTGCTAACAACTGAGTCAATCAGTAGCTGGAACATGCTGACACCCACTTTATCGAACAGTTCAGAGTTCACATCTCCCGACCAAAGAGTGTCATGTTCCTGACCTCCATCAAGCAATGACCCGGAGAGACCCTCCGGTCCTTCCTAGAAAGATTCAACACGGCCGTAGCATCAGTCAATCGACCTGAGCCATCGATGGTGCTTATGGCCGCCATTGCAGATGTTCAGACCAGATCAGAATTCAGTATCTCTTTAACCAGAGATACTCCCAAAGATATCGAGGATTTATACACTAAGGCCTAGCGGTTCCTCCGACAAGAAGACACCGACATTGAGATGGAGAGATCGAGGTGCTTACCACCAAAGACGGAGGCCCATCCTACACCGATGGCCAGAATAAAGGAAGAGGAAAAGTCTCAGAAAAGAATGAACGTAACGTACGACTCCGAAGAGAAAACAGGTACGATCAATACACTGAGCTCAACTCCTCACTTCTCGACATCTACCTTGACATACGGCGATCCCTGCCTTTCCCAAAATCTCCTCTAAGAGAGCCGACATAGAAAGAGCTCGACTATAGAAAGCATTGCATGCTTCACAATATTATCGGTCATAGCACCAGTGAATGCAGGCACTTGCGCGATCTCATCGAGGATAGGGTCAGGCGGGGGGAACTGCCCGAGTAAGTCAAGAAACCCACACCGGCCATGCTGCCACAATCTTCTACCTAAGCTCCTCAGGCTGGTCCTCTAGCTCCTAGAAACGGAAAGGACCCTGAGCCTAGCAATCACAGCATCATCATTAATTAAATAAGATTTATATTTCTTCTTTTAAATGTATTTTTGTTTCTTTCAATAATATGGGTATGATGAAGTATACATGTATGGGGTTAGGATTTAACTCCCAGGCATGCTCTAGATCCAGTTATCACCCATTAAAATTTGTTTTCATTTCCTTGTAATAGCTCTTTAGCAGCAATAAAATTTCTTTTGCAAACATTGATTATGTTTGAGTGATTTAAGTCGAGCGTGACTGATGCTCGCCGACCCGAATATGGTCAGTGCTGAGCCACCGTGTCTAAGACACGGTCAATGCCTGCCACCATGTCTAAGCCTACTCCTTGAGCCGAGTGTGGTCAGATTTCTCTAAGCCGAGTATGGTAGATACTTACCCCTCACCAAAACTACACAGGACAGAAGTACAACAAACATTTAAATGTCACTTCCTCATCACCACATCTGTCCGACTCCATTAGCCAAGTACATATAAGCTTATGTAAGTCGAGCATGGTTAACACTTTGTAAGAACCCGTTACTTCCCCGTGAAGGAAAGAGCGGATACTTTGAGAACAACACACAAATGAACACAGACGGAAGAACATTTCCATTGTTAATTACAACAATTCCATCAGATACAAGAATCTACATAATATAATTGAATAAATTACATTCGATAAATATCAGAGATTACAATAAATTACATAGCAGCGGAAAAATATACAAAGCACAACTGAAAGTGATACACGGATACAGAGCTTTCCGAGCATCGTCCCAGCTGTAAATCAGGATCCTGTGAATATAAATCTGCAAAACAAAAACTACTAGCTGCCCGTGTCGAAAATAAGGGCACCTAGAGTTTAGGTTAAAACAATAAACTCCAGGTCAGTCATATGACTGGTGTGAGAACTAAAACAGTTATTTAAAGTTTTACTTTAAAAGAGGGTAATTCAAGGGACCACGCCGTATAACACGGAACGGGTTTCCTCCCAAGAATACCAGTGCATAGAATAAACAGCGCAATGCTTTTTCGAAAAATGAAGCTATTATAAGACCCAGGTCCCATCACACAATGCAACGCAAGCCGGAGGATAGGGTTTTACCTTATAACAGCCAAACATGCTTGATACGTTTAAAAACAAATCATTTGATACTATAATATGTGTATAGTATCAAAACAATTTCAATCATAAATATAAATCATAGACGGAATAAGTGCCTCATACCACTATGTCGCCATACTAGGCTCTACAAATAAAGCCGAAATACACGTATTGGAAATTGGATTTCCGTCATGAGTCGAGGCAAGGGGCAAGCTCCTCTCCGCTTTCGAGACACTCTAGCAAATGTCTCAGGGCTACACACTATGGGCAATCCTGGATGCTTCAGGGTCGGTCCTCACTTACGTTAGAGGATTAGTTATTCCTGAACACACGTTTCCCGGTCCTTACATACCTAAAATCGAGGTGCCTCATCCAACAACCACATAGGTGAAAAGTATATAAATGTCAGGGCTGGTAAGTCACTGACACCACCAAAGCTAGAAAGAAACGTCGTGCTCTCCCTGCAGTCCGTATCCCCTTTTTAACTCATACCGAGGTGTGAGGCTCGCGAATTTACGTTATACACAAAGCTGCCACATAGGCCGTGCTTTGATCATCAACCACAAGACTTTTCTTTTCAACAGAAGCCTTGATCCATGCAACTCAGTGTGCCACACAGGAAATTCATGCCATGCGATTGATATCTATCGATATATAACCTCTAAGCTCGTACGTCTCAGAGAAGGGGATTAAGCAAAAGAATAAATTCTTCGCCGCCAAACAGATATATATTTAACAGAAATCAATCAACACAGAATAAAATCCAATGTTGGACACACAATCCATTTACAAGTTCGTTCTGGGTCTGAACGAAACCGGAGGCACTTTCCTCACATATCCATCCATCTCTAAGTACGTCTGGACGACAACCAACTGATTCCCTCATCTTGGGTGTACAGCCCAATCAAGATCATCAGTAATCACCCAAACGATGTGAAGACTTCCGGTCTTCAACCACCGTCTTCATCTTCGACATATCGTCAAATCGGTTATTCAGAATGGGTATAAACCCGGCCTTTCCGAACAACCCGCGTATATTAAAAACAAATGTTACACAAACACAACATACGCCTCATTCCAATTCATTAGTCACTAACCGTAAATCAGTAAGAGAGCAATTCCCCAAATATTAACCCCGAAGGCCGAAACCAACATCAGATCAATACCCAGGAAACCATTCTTCTTAACTAACCTACAGTTAGTTTCTAAATCTCAATTCTTAGGGAAAGGTTCCCATTAATTTTATCCAAGATAAATTCTTTGAAATATATCCTTTAATCTTTCTTTGGATGTCATTTCAAACCAAAAAAAATATTTTTCCCAAACTAGTCGGGATTAGCGAACCACACCGAAGTAATTATTTATTTTATTTCCCAATCCCAACCTATTCATCCCATGAAGCAAAACTGATGATACTCCATATCTAACACCGTGGTGTTATCGGTAAAATTAATTTCCATTTCACGTTCAAATCTAATTAAAGATTTAACTATCGCTTTGGAGCAAAACTGGTAATACTCCATTCTCGCTCATTTTCTAACTTTAATAATTTAAATTATCTATTCACATTTCAATCTAATTGCAGATTCATTAAAACTCCTTTTACTGGGTTAAAGAACTAGTGTTATTTAAAACATAGTTCACTACAAACCCAAATCACATTCTATTTGTTTATCGGGTTAAAGAACAAGTGTCATTTAAAATACCCTTCACGATAAACCCACAAATCAATTCCATTTACAACCCATTTCAAATTCAATTTATTTATTTAAAAATAAGTGGGTTTTAATTTTAGTTCAAAACTAGTTTATTTCGATAAAAATCTATTTTTATCTTTTCAAATATGGAATTTTTCATCCCAATTTTTCCCAAATCATTTCTTATGATTTTACACAAATTATTACTATTTTTAATAATTTTATCAAGGCCCGTACAGTCGATTTCCATCAACGGCCATCGAACTGCACTTACAGCGACCTTTTCCAAATTTTATTTGGACGTATCTCCAAATCCAACCGTTAGATTTCAAATTTCTAATATTTGTTAGAAAGCTCTTTTCGATACGAACCCAACGGTTTTGGTTTTAGTAGAATCCGACGGTCGGATCTCCCGTAATGTCCATTTGAAATAATTAGTCGAAATTCACGAACTGCCGCGGCGCGGCGTGTTCTATTCAGGTCATTATATTATATATATAATATATATAATAAATATTTCATCGATTCCTATTTAAAATGAATTTTATAAGTCGTTTTAAATTCGTTTCAAAAATAATTTCCACCTCCATTTCAATTCAAATCAAAATTGAATTCTTCCTTATTAATTCGTTTTAAAATTCATTTCTATTCAATTCAAATTTCAATTCGATTTGAATTCATTTCAATTCGTTCTTAATTCAATTCGAATTCGTTTTCAATTCAATTCGAATTCGTTTTCTATTCAATTCGAATTGGTTTTCAATTTAATTCAATTAAAATTGGTTTTCTATTCGATTCAATTCAAATTGGTTTTCTACTCGATTCAATTCAAATTGGTTTTCTATTCGATTCAATTCAAATTGGTTTTCTATTCGTTTCAATTCAAATTGGTTTTCTATTCGATTCAATTCAAATTGGTTTTCTATTCGATTCAATTCAAATTGGTTTTCTATTCGATTCAATTCAAATTGGTTTTCTATTCGATTCAATTCAAATTGGTTTTCTATTCGATTCAATTCAAATTGGTTTTCTATTCGATTCAATTCAAATTGGTTTTCTATTCGATTCAATTCAAATTGGTTTTCTATTCGATTCAATTCAAATTTGTTTTCTATTCAATTCAGTTCAAATTGGTTTTCTATTCAATTCAATTCAATTCAAATTCGTTATCTATTCAATTCAATTCAAATTGGTTACCTATTCAATTCAATTCAAATTCGTTATCTATTAAATTCAATTCAAATTCGTTATCTATTAAATTCAATTCAAATTGGTTTTCTATTCGATTCAATTCAAATTGGTTTTCTATTCGATTCAATTCAAATTGGTTTTCTATTCGTTTCAATTCAAATTGGTTTTCTATTCAATTCAATTCAAATTGGTTTTCTATTCAATTCAATTCAAATTCATTATCTATTCAATTCAATTCAAATTGGTTTTCTATTCAATTCAATTCAAATTCGTTATCTATTCAATTCAATTCAAATTGGTTTTCTATTCAATTCAATTCAAATTGGTTTTCTATTCAATTCAATTCGAATTCTAAAAACGAATATAATCGATATAAATATCGTTCGCATCAAAATAGCGCATCTCTAATCAATACGACTTTATATATTTCAATAATTCCATTTTTCTATTCAACAAATGAATATTTATTCTATTCAATACGTGAATCTATATTTTTGTCAACACATGACTAATCTCAACGAATGAGTACTATCCACGTGTGACTATTTTTGTTATTTAATATATTTTATAAAAATTATGGTATCTATCGTTTGATTTAAAATCAGACTCCAATCGTAAATTAGTAAGAGAACGATTCCCTGAATATTAAACCCGCAGGTCGAAACCAACATCAGATCAATATTCAGGAGACCACTCATCTTATCTATTTTCCAGTTAGTTTCTAATTTCATATATGATAAAGATGTAAATTATATTGTTAAAATATTTCGTTCAACACATGACTAATCTCAACGGATGTGTACTGTCAACACATGAACCTTTATTTTATAATATTCTTTATTTTCTAAATTGGAATGAGGCCCAATCAATTACCATATAAAGTTAATTATATGGATAATAGGAATGATAAATAATCATCATCCAAAGTGCACTACACTGTATAAGCATCAAATATAGATATCTAACGCTTATAACAGCCTGTCGATCCATCGATCGACATACAACTAATTATTGGGATTAGTGTATATCATATATTATCCCAATACCCATGTGGGGTTTCAAACAATCCGACACAGATTTTATTTGTGCAGTTGGGCGATGTGTAAAATTTATCGACCCAATCAATATCAGTCAAATCAGTGTACATAAACAAACCGTCCGGTTTGTAAATGAATATTTATTTTCCCCATTCACGTTAAAAATTATATTTTTAACGATAAAATATTTATTTTAACACATGAATTTTTATTCAGTTCATTTACAAAATAAATATGATATTTTTATTTTTCTAACTCATTTTAGAAAATTTTGGCGGCATAACGGCACGATACTAGAAACGGGACAAGACCTAGCCTTATCCCCGGTCTAGTGATGGCCCACGCCATTCACACATCAATCAAATCAAATTCATTTCACCAAACAATTCAATTCAACCCAAATAATCTAACCAACTACATAGCCAAACAAACAAGTCCATGGTCTGTGGACGATTGTGTCGGGTGCTACTAAACACCGTCTGCATCCTAGTATATATATATATATATATATATATATATATATAACTAGAAAAAGGAAATTGAAGAGTGGGAAATTATCACTGATAGCTATCCCAACTTCACGACACTTCTAATGTAGGAAATCATCACTGTTCTCGTCTTTTGTCAGCCTCGTCTCCCGTAGTCACTATATATATAAAAATCACATTTTTATATTGCTATTCAATATATAAAAATCGAATTTTTACTTCGCTACCATATAGGTAAAAATTATATTTTTCTAATGCTACTATATAGATAAAAATTATATTTTTCTAACGCTACTATATAGATAAAGATTATATTTTTCTAACGCTACTATATAGATAAAAATTATATTTTTCTAACGCTACTATCTTATACAAAGATTATAATTTTTTTCTAACGCTACTATCTTATACAAAGATTTCGCCCTTTCAAATATAAAGATTTCACCTTTTCAAATAGAAAGATTCCACCTTTTCAAATATAAAGATGATATTTCTAATATTCCTATCATGTAAAAATTATATTTTTAATTCTCTACATAAACAAAAATCTTATTTTTACATCTTCTACATAATAAAGATTATATTTTTAATACTTTAAAAATATAAAAATCATATTTTTAATACTTTAAAAATATATAAATCACTTCTTAGCAAATCTAAAAATCGGTTCTTTATTTAAATAAAATCCAATCTTTTAAACGTTGAAAATTAAATCTTTTCTTCATTAACACTCTATAAAAATCCCGCCTTTTTTCATTAAGCATCACTGAAAATCTTTAAATAAACAACTGAAAATAAATAAAATAAAAAGCTTACAGTGGGAAGGAGGAGGGGGCTGTTGCAGTGAAGGGAGGAGCCGGGGGAGGCTGTCGTGACGATCGAGGCAGAGGTGGGGGGGGGGAGGGGGGTTTGGCGGTTGCGCGCAAGGGGGGCTTCGACGGAGAAGATGGAGGGAGGGGGGCTGTGTCGCGTCGATCGAAGAGGGGGAAGCGCGGAGGAGAAGGGTCGCGAGGGGAGGAAGAAGAAGGGGGGTGCAGCTCCGCCACCTACGGCGGCGCGGTGGTCATCGGGGAGGGGCGGCGGCTCCTCTCTGCTTCGCCGTCTTTTTTTTTTTTTTTTATCTGCTGAAATCAGTTTTGAAAAGGGGGGGGGGGGCAGAAGTTAAAAGGAGAGAGGTAGTGTTATTTTTTTTATATTTAATTATTTAATCCCAAAAGGTTGACTTTTACATACGACCTCTAAACGAGGCCCACCGCCTGTCGTCCATAGCTAATTACCCCCATTCCGAACACAATGGGATATGTATCGTAGGCTGATTCGATCGTTACAATCATTTTTCATCAAAATCAACATATAACTCTATATATTGAATTTGAACGCGTATTTCATTTTACCGGGGTCACATACTTACTCTAAAAATTCTCAAAAAATATTTTCTAGTTTCGTATTGACGATACGGTCCTAACAAAACTAGTTTCGTCAAATTTTGAGACCGTTGGAAAAATGGCCATTTTCCAGTCGATTAAAATCAACTGAAACTGGTCAAACGCGTGTTCCTTTGCCACGCTCACATATTGAATCGAAAAATTATGAAAATCAGAATCTAGCAATAACTTGACACTGCGGATCCAACAAAAGTGGTTTCGTTGAAATCCGAGGTCGTTTGCAAAATGTCTATTTTTAAGGGCCTGAATTCCATAGCGACTATTTAGAATTTTCAACTGGACGTATCTTTTGATTCCCGCTATGAAATTTTGTTTTTTCGGATTCGTTGGAAAGATATCATCAATTAGATCTTATTATTTTTGGTTTCACTAAAATCCGGATTGTTTTGCACTCGGTACATTCAATTGAAGTTTGAAATCGAATTATCGAACTACCGCGCCATTTTCAATTCTATTTATAATTATATATAATTATTTATATTCTAACGACGACGTATATAAACATATTCGTTCGAATTATATTCAAAATAAATTTCTCGTCGATATTATTTAAAATAATTCATTTTAAATATTCAAAATTCGCTAAAATTGCCAAAATAAAAATTTTAAACTGGCCCAGATTTTCGGGTTGTTACAATCTCCCCCACTTAAAACTTTTCTTCCCCGAAAAGGAACGAAGCCGAAAGTGGTTTGATTAATCAATTCTACGTTCGATCTGGCTTCCATTCTCCAACTTTTCAGTTTCTGAGAATTTTCAAATTCTTCAAAAATTTGGCTAACACCCCAAATTTTCGAAAAATTTCGCCATAATCTCCCCTGCACCGGGAGCCACGGGAAAATCCCGAAATTGCCATATAGGCCTTCTGATCTCAAAAAGAGAAAGAAAAAGCCAAGCGGCTAGCCAATAGGCTCATAATATCATCATCACCCAAACGAAACAGTAAATTATAGTAAATATGTACCTATTTGTCGGGCAAACAAATTCTATTCTCTGCTCTAGCCTCCTTGCTATGACCTGTTCAAGGTAAGTACATGTATATGCATGCAAATGCAACTAATTTTCAATAATATTCAATATTTGATTCAATTAGGCATAATGGTTCAAAATTATCAAACAAATGAACAAACAACACAAACATCAATCAATTAGTGAATTAACGTTTCAAATTCATAATTTTGATATATATACTGAAAATCTTGTTTTTGATGCCAATCCACAACAATAAATCTAGCTATATTAGTTTTGGTTCTCACACCAGTCTAATGGAAATATATAGAAATCACACCTTCGAAACACGAACATAAATACCGATGATGCACGTGCTATCATCAGTACCCTCTTCGGGCGACTAGAATGTGATTCTATATCTATCCAGTATATTAAAACTTCGACTATACGTTCATGACGCGTATATGCAAAACCTTTATATAATAGATTGTCCAAATTCAAAATAAATAAATATTCAAATACGTATAAAACAATTTAAATTTCAAAACAAAACTGTTTTCATTTGAAGAATATAATCTTCACACTCGTTCTAGGATACTATTGTTCCTATCTCTAACGAGTCATTCTAATTGGATATTACTAATCCAATATTTGATGAATTCTTTCGTATGGTTCTAATGTGTCTTGTTCTCGAGCTCTGTAAACCAAAGCTCTGATACCACTGTAAGAACCCGTTACTTCCCCGTGAAGGAAAGAGTGGATACTTTGAGAACAATACACAAATGAACACAGATGGAAGAACATTTCCATTGTTAACTACAACAATTCCATCAGAACAAGAATATACAGAGTATAATTGAATAAATTACATTCGATAAATATCAGAGATTACAATAAATTACATAGCAGCGGAAAAATATACAAAACACAACTGAAAGTGATACACGGATACAGAGCTTTCCGAGCATCGTCCCAGCTGTAAATCAGGATCCTGTGAATATAAATCTGCAAAAGCAAAACTACTAGCTGCCCGTGTCGAAAATAAGGGCACCCAGAGTTTAGGTTAAAACAATAAACTCCAGGTCAGTCATGTGACTGGTGTGAGAACTAAAACAGTTATTTAAAGTTTTACTTTAAAAGAGGGTAATTCAAGGGACCACGCCGTATAACACGGAACAGGTTTCCTCCCAAGAATACCAGTGCATAGAATAAACAGCGCAATGCTTTTTCGAAAAATGAAGCTATTATAAGACCCAGGTCCCATCACACAATGCAACGCAAGCCGGAGGATAGGGTTTTACCTTATAACAGTCAAACATGCTTGATACATTTAAAAACAAATCATTTGATACTATAATAAGTGTATAGTGTCAAAACAATTTCAATCATAAATATAAATCATAGACGGCATAAGTGCCCCATACCACTATGTCGCCATACTAGGCTCTACAAATAAAGCCGAAATACACGTATTGGAAATTGGATTTCCGTCATGAGTCGAGGCAAGGGGCAAGCTCCTCTCCGCTTTCGAGACACTCTAGCAAATGTCTCAGGACTACACACTCTGGGCAATCCTGGATGCTTCAGGGCCGATCCTCACTTACGTTAGAGGATTAGTTATTCCTGAACACACGTTTCCCGGTCCTTACAGACCTAAAATCGAGGCGCCTCATCCAACAACCACATAGGTGAAAAGTATATAAATGTCTGGGCTGGTAAGTCACTGACACCACCAAAGCTAGAAAGAAACGTCGTGCTCTCCCTGCAGTCCGTATCCCGTTTTTAACTCATACCGAGGTGTGAGGCTCGCGAATTTACGTTATACACAAAGCTGCCACGTAGGCCGTGCTTTGATCATCAACCACAAGACTTTGCTTTTCAACCGAAGCCTTGATCCATGCAACTCAGTGTGCCACACATGCAATTCATGCCATGCGATTGATATCTATCGATATATAACCTCTAAGCTCGTACGTCTCAGAGAAGGGCGTTAAGCAAAAGAATAAATTCATCGCCGCCAAACAGATATATATTTAACAGAAATCAATCAACACAGAATAAAATCCAATGTCGGACACACAATCCATTTACAAGTTCGTTCTGGGTCTGAACGAAACCGGAGGCACTTTCCTCGCATATCCATCCATCTCTAAGTACGTCTGGACGACAATCAACTGATTCCCTCATCTTGGGTGTATAGCCCAAACAAGATCATCAGTAATCACCCAAACGATGTGAAGACTTCCGGTCTTCAACCACCGTCTTCATCTTCGACATATCGTCGAATCGGTTATTCAGAATGGGTATAAACCCGGCCTTTCCGAACAACCCGCGTATATTAAAAACAAATGTTACACAAACACAACATACACCTCATTCCAATTCATTAGTCACTAACCGTAAATCAGTAAGAGAGCAATTCCCCAAATATTAACCTCGAAGGCCGAAACCAACATCAGATCAATACCCAGGAAACCATTCTTCTTAACTAACCTACAGTTAATTTCTAAATCTCAATTCTTAGGGAAAGGTTCCAATTAATTTTATCCAAGATAAATTCTTTGAAATTTAACCTTTAATCTTCCTTTGGATGTCATTTCAAACCAAATTATGGTTTTTCCCAAACTAGTCGAGATTAGCGAACCACATCGAAGTAATTATTTATTTTATTTCCCAATCCCAACCTATTCATCCCATGAAGCAAAACTGGTGATACTCCATATCTAACACCATAGTGTTATCGGTAAAATTAATTACCATTTCACGTTCAAATCTAATTAAAGATTTAACTATCGCTTTGGAGCAAAACTGGTAATACTCCATTCTCGCTCATTTTCTAACTTTGATAATTTAAATTATCTATTCACATTTCAATCTAATTGCAGATTCATTAAAACTCCTTTTACTGGGTTAAAGAACTAGTGTTATTTAAAACACAGTTCACTACAAACCCAAATCACATTCTATTTGTTTATCGGGTTAAAGAACAAGTGTCATTTAAAACACCCTTCACGATAAACCCACAAATCAATTCCATTTACAACCCATTTCAAATTCAATTTATTTATTTAAAAATAAGTGGGTTTTAATTTTAGTTCAAAACTAGTTTATTTCGATAAAAATCTATTTTTATCTTTTCAAATATGGAGTTTTTCATCCCAATTTTTCCCAAATCATTTCTTATGATTTTACACAAATTATTACTATTTTTAATAATTTTATCAAGGCCCGTACAGTCGATTTCCATCAACGGCCATCGAACTGCACTTACAGCGACCTTTTCCAAATTTGATTTGGACGTATCTCCAAATCCAACCGTTAGATTTCAAATTTCTAATATTTGTTAGAAAGCTCTTTTCGATACGAACCCAATGGTTCCAGTTTTAGGAGAATCCGATGGTCGGATCTCCCGTAATGTCCGTTTGAAATAATTGGACGAAATTCACGAACTACCGCGGCGCGGCGCGTTTTATTCAGGCCATTATATTATATATAATATATATATAATAAATATTTCATCGATTCCTATTTAAAATGAATTTTATAAGTCGTTTTAAATTCGTTTCACAAACAATTTCCACCTCAATTTCTATTCAAATCAAAATTGAATTCTTCCTTATTAATTCGTTTTAAAATTCATTTCTATTCAATTCAAATTTCTACTCGATTTGAATTCATTTCAATTCGAATTCGTTTTCAATTCAATTCGAATTTGTTTTCTATTCAATTCGAATTGTTTTTCAATTCAATTCAATTCGAATTCGTTTTCTATTCGACTCAATTCAAATTGGTTTTCTATTCGATTCAATTCAAATTGGTTTTCTATTCGATTCAATTCAAATTGGTTTTCTATTCGTTTCAATTCAAATTGGTTTTCTATTCGATTCAATTCAAATTGGTTTTCTATTCGATTCAATTTAAATTGGTTTTCTATTCGATTCAATTCAAATTGGTTTTCTATTCGATTCAATTCAAATTGGTTTTCTATTCGATTCAATTCAAATTGGTTTTCTATTCGATTCCATTCAAATTGGTTTTCTATTCGATTCAATGCAAATTGGTTTTCTATTCGATTCAATTCAAATTGGTTTTGTATTCGATTCAATTCAAATTGGTTTTCTATTCGATTCAATTCAAATTGGTTTTCTATTCGATTCAATTCAAATTGGTTTTCTATTCAATTCAATTCAAATTCGTTATCTATTCAATTCAATTCAAATTGGTTTTCTATTCAATTCAATTCAAATTGGTTTTCTATTCGATTCAAATTGGTTTTCTATTCGTTTCAATTCAAATTGGTTTTCTATTCAATTCAATTCAAATTGGTTTTCTATTCAATTCAATTCAAATTCGTTATCTATTCAATTCAATTCAAATTGGTTTTCTATTCAATTCAATTCAAATTCGTTATCTATTCAATTCAATTCAAATTGGTTTTCTATTCAATTCAGTTCAAATTGGTTTTCTATTCAATTCAATTCGAATTCTAAAAACGAATATAATCGATATAAATATCGTTCGCGTCAAAATAGCGCATCTCTAATCAATACGGCTTTATATATTTCAATAATTCTATTTTTCTATTCAACAAATGAATATTTATTCTATTCAATACGTGAATCTAAATTTTTGTCAACACACGACTAATCTCAACGAATGAGTACTGTCCACGTGTGACTATTTTTGTTATTTAATATATTTTATAAAAATTATGGTATCTATCGTTTGATTTAAAATCAGACTCCAACCGTAAATTAGTAAGAGAACGATTCCCTGAATTTTAACCCCGAAGGACGAAACCAACATCAGATCAATATTCAGGAGACCACTCATCTTATCTATTTTCCAGTTAGTTTCTAATTTCATATATGATAAAGATGTAAATTTTATTGTTAAAATATTTCGTTCAACTCATGACTAACCTCAACGGATGAGTACTGTCAACACATGAACCTTTATTTTATAATATTCTTTATTTTCTAAATTGGAATGAGGCCCAATCAATTACCATATAAAGTTAATTATATGGATTCCATTCAACACATGTATATAATAGCAATGATAAATAATCAACCATCATCCAAAGTGCACTACACTGTATAAGCATGAAATATAGATATCTAACGCTTATAACAGCCTGTCGATCCATCGATCGACATACAACTAATTATTGGGATTAGTGTATATCATATATTATCCCAATACCCGTGTGGGGTTTCAAACAATCCAACACAGATTTTATTTGTGTAGTTGGGCGATGTGTAAAATTTATCGACCCAATCAATATCAGTCAAATCAGTGTACATAAACAAACCGTCCAGTTTGTAAATGAATATTTATTTATTCATATTCACGTTAAAAATTATATTTTTAACGATAAAATATTTTATTTTAACACATGAATTTTTATTCAGTTCATTTACAAACTAAAAATGATATTTTTATTTTTCTAACTTATTTTAGAAAATTTCAGCGGCATAACGGCATGATACTAGAAACGGGACAAGGCCTAGCCTTATCCTCGGTCTAGTGATGGCCCACGCCATTCACACATCAATCAAATCAAATTCATTTCAGCAAACAATTCAATTCAACCCAAATAATCTAACCAACTACACAGCCAAACAAACAAGTCCATGGTATGTGGACGATTGTGTCGGGTGCTACTAAACACCGTCTGCATCCTAGTATATATATATATAACTAGAAAAAGGAAATTGAATAGTGGGAAATTCTCACTGATAGCTATCCCAACTTCACGTCACTGCTAATGTAGGAAATCATCACTGTTCTCGTCTTTTGTCAGTCTCGTCGCCCATAGTCACTATATATATAAAAATCACATTTTTATATTGCTATTCAATATATAAAAATCGAATTTTTACTTCGCTACCATATAGGTAAAAATTATATTTTTCTAACGCTACTATATAGCTAAAAATTATATTTTTCTAATGCTACTATATAGATAAAAATTATATTTTTCTAACGCTACTATATAGATAAAAATTATATTTTCTAACGCTACTATATAGATAAAAATTATATTTTTCTAACGCTACTATCTTATACAAAGATTATATTTTTTTCTAACGCTACTATCTTATACAAAGATTTCGCCCTTTCAAATATAAAGATTTCACCTTTTCAAATAGAAAGATTTCACCTTTTCAAATATAAAGATGATATTTCTAATATTCCTATCATGTAAAAATTATATTTTTAATTCTCTACATAAACAAAAATCATATTTTTACATCTTCTACATAATAAAGATTATATTTTTAATACTTTAAAAATATAAAAATCATATTTTTAATTAAAAATATAAAAATCACTTCTTAGCAAATCTAAAAATCGGTTCTTTATTTAAATAAAAATCCAATCTTTTTAATGTTGAAAATTAAATCTTTTCTTCATTAACACTCTATAAAAATCCCGCCTTTTTATCATTAAGCATCACTGAAAATCTTTAAATAAACAACTGAAAATAAATAAAATAAAAAGCTTACAGTGGGAAGGAGGAGGGGGCTGTTGCAGTGAAGGGAGGAGGCGGGGGAGGCTTTCGTGACGATCGAGGCAGAGGGAGGGGGTTGGCGGTTGCGTGCGGGGGGGCTTCGACGGAGAAGATGGAGGGAGGGGGGCTGTGTCGCGTCGATCGAAGAGGGGGAAGCGCGGAGGAGAAGGGTCGCGAGGGGATAAAGAAGGAGGGGGTGCAGCTCCGCCACCTGCGGCGGCGCGGTGGTCATCGGGGAGGGGCGGCGGCTCCTCTCCGCTTCGTCGTCTTTTTTTTTAATCTGTTGAAATCGGTTTTGAATAAGGGGGGCAGAAGTTAAAAGGAGAGAGGTAGTGTTATTTTTTTATTTATTTAATTATTTAATCCCAAAAGGTTGACTTTTACATACGACCTCTAAACGAGGCCCACCGCCTGTCGTCCATAGCTAATTACCCCCATTCCGAATACAATGGGATATGTATCGTAGGCTGATTCGATCGTTACAATCATTTTTCGTCAAAATCAACATATAACTCTATATATTGAATTTGAACGCGTATTTCATTTTACCGGGGTCACATACTAACTCTAAAAATTCTCGAAAAATATTTTCTAGTTTCGTATTGACGATACGGTCCTAACAAAACTAGTTTCGTCGAATTCTGAGACCATTGGAAAAATGGCCATTTTCCAGTCGACTAAAATCAACTGAAACTGGTCAAACGCGTTTTCCTTTGCCACGCTCACATATTGAATCGAAAAATTATGAAAATTGGAATCTGGCAATAACTTGACACTGCGGATCCAACAAAAGTGGTTTTGTCGAAATCCGAGGTCGTTTGCAAAATGTCTATTTTTAAGGGCCTGAATTCCATAGCGACTATCCAGAATTTTCAACTGGACATATCTTTTGATTCCCACTATGAAATTTTGATTTTTCGGATTCGTTGGAAAGATATCATCAATTAGATCCTATTATTTTTGGTTTCACTAAAATCCGGATTGTTTTGCACCCGGTACATTCAATTGAAGTTTGAAATCTAATTATCGAACTACCGCGCCATTTTCAATTCTATTTATAATTATATATAATTATTTATATTCTAACGATGACGTATATAAATATATTCGTTCGAATTATATTCAAAATAAATTTCTCGTCGATATTATTTAAAATAATTCATTTTAAATATTCAAAATTCGCTAAAATTGCCGAAATAAAAATTTTAAACTGGCCCAGATTTTCGGGTCGTTACACACTTGCTAAAGCCGAGTATGGATAATTCTCGCAACCTCCGTAAGCCGAGTATGGATAATACTCGCCACTCCGTAAGCCAAGTATGGATAATACTCGCCACCTCCATAAGCCAAGTATAGACAATACTCGCTACCTCTCCAAGCCAAGTGTTATTGCTGCTCGTCAGCTCTTTAAATCCAAGTATGGTTAATACTCACCCAACCAAGCTCATAGCCATCTCTAAACCAAGAATAACCTAAACCTTCCTTAGACGTATTGGATATTGCGACGAAGACTACTTTCGAAAGCATTGTCAGTCTTAATACGATCCTCGGTGGTTGTTGGTTTTCCGGTCTTAATGCGACCTATATTGATCGTCGGAATTCTGGCCTTAATACAACTATCGGGATCGTTGGATTTCTGGCCCTAACATGGTTCACCGCAACCATAACTACCCACACATTATGCTTTGACACAATATTCAGAACACATCTACTTTACCAAGAAAGATGCATTCTGAGGGGCAGAGTGTTGACCAAATTTTTGGTAAAAGCCGTCATAGTTCAATAGATCTAAGCCCAATGTCAAAAGTCTCACAAAACAGCATCGATCGACCCCAGTGGTCGACTCCTACTTTAGAAAGACCAAACAAGATTTGGTCCGAGCTAGTTCCCCTCGAGCAGTAGCATCTCATTCCCCGGAATAATCGCTCTTCCAGACCAACCGAGTCAAACATTTTCGTAAAGGTCGGAACGATCAGATATCTCCGAATCTACATAGAAATATCCAAATAAGTAATTTACTGGCTCGATTCTCAAGGCATCAAAGGCGGTCAAACACTTCTGGCCAAATCTCTGCTTTTGATGCACCTCATCTCGGATGCCATGCAAGCCACAATTCTCGAGGATAGTATTAATCAACAGTAGACCTGGTCCCACCGCCGCAACTATTCCAAATGATCGAGTTCCACGTGTCCGAGCTCCGCAAAAGAGGCATGCTACATTGCATCTTAATCAGCCCACTTCTTCATCTATAAATACCTTCATGCCAAGAATGGAAAGGGGAACTTTTGGGTAGTACTTCCTTTCTCAAGCTTAGATTCTATAGCTAACTCCAAAAATAGCCAATTTTATTCTGAAACACAATGATTTTGTGTTCATCTCTCACTTTCTTCAAATAGAAAATAGATTGTACTTGTAATCAAAAGCAAACCAATACATATAAAGTGGACGTAGTCATCATCTTCGCCAAACCACTTTAAAAATCTTGCGTGTCCCTTGTCTTTATTTACTTTTTTGCATTTTGCGATTATTGTTCATGTGTTCTACGCACGATTGGAGGTAGATAATCATTAGTGACCAACTTTTGACGTCAACACTCAAATTCATCAACATTATAAATTCCTCCACTTATCGATTATCTTTATGAAACATCTTATTGTTAAACTGTGAGATTCTAATCACAAGATGTTCATATTTAAGTTTCACAAATCTTGCTTCCTAACTATATAGCTTTTCAAAATATATGTTCCATATTCAAAATATAATCCTAGGTAAAATCATTTCATTTTCCGTCTTTTTCAAAACAAAACTCTTTCTAGGGTGTCACTAACCCTATCTCTGATGAGGAACTCATCATAGGATATTACTAATCCTATCTCTGATGAGATTTTACTCAACCTAAAGCCAAGGTTCTCACTCAACCCTCGACACCGATACAAATGTGACGACTCGAAAATCTGTACCTTCTGAACCGATTATAAATCACATATGTAAAATTCAAATTATATAAATTTATGAATTGTTAAGGGTAGTACAATAAAACATAACAAAATTTCACTCGAATGGAATAACATATAATATTAAACATTATTCTTTACCTTGGAAAAACCTTTAAAATACATGTACCGGATTCTAGCATAGATTCAGTCTGAATAGTTATAACATGCGTCCTTACAATTTCTAACAACAACAAAAACAAAAACAATATACGCAATGAATGATATGATATACTTATACACCTGATGAAGATTTCCAGCTCTCCTCTGGAAACTCTAACCATATTTAATTAGACATGAAACTACTTTTAGTCATATATATAAATATATATTCCTTTGGAAATAATATCCTTTTGAAAAAAAAAGTACCTCATAAGACCACACCCGCGTATAAACACGGACGGTTATTTCGCTTATGATAACTAAACCATTTTATATATCAAACATTTGATATGAATTCTAATGACGCTCTTTAAAATCTTTCGCAAATTAACTTATTCAAATATCCGAAATTGTTACCATTATTAAATTCCCGGGCTATAACTCCATATAATAAAAAACGCAAGTTCTTGTGGAGAATGGATTTCCATACAATTGATCAGGCAAAGGATCTTTCTTATCCACGATGCTCTAAATGGATGTCCCTGAAAATCCCACTAGGTCAGCTACTAACACAAGACAGTATCATCTCTATAACTGGATGATGCCGAATATGTCATTCTCCGGTCGTAACCGACCTTTCCGAGCGCCCGATTTCCATACTGAACATAAATAAAATACTAGGGTTCCATACCATAATATCATCTTTTATCTAGAAAGGAAGATCATGCCCTACTTGGTTGCAAATCACTTAGCCTTGCCGTATCTATCCTTTTTTGGTCATTTCGAGGTTGTGAGGATCAAAAAAGGTAACGCTTAACTTCACATATCACATCATCTTTGAATACTATAGTGTAAGTTACACCAATCAATACTTTGATTTTCGTAAACTTGCAGTCCTTGAGCTCATACGCCTCAAGGAAGGGTGTAAGGTAAGAGAAGTTGCCTTCTCCGCCACTAAACATATGTGCATTTGTGAAATTAGATTTACGAAATCTTTGAAATGCAATCGTCAAACAAACATCCATACAATTTCGTTCTAGGTTTGAACGAAACCGAAAGAACCATCCTATTACATCCCTAATCGCATTAGCCATAGTCGTTGCATCATTGCAGATCACAATAATAAGGGATCACTACTACATTAACCTTGTTCGCAATCCAAGGTATCAACAAGCAATCCTTTTGTCATAAAGTGTAACGTCCCAACTTTTTGACCGCTTCCAATTGGTAATTAAACCAACTTAAAACGTTCAAATTGACAGACTGTTATTTAGCATACAAAGTTTAAAATAGAATCAACACAGAAAACACAGAATAAATAAATAACACAATATTTGAATAGCAAAATAGTCTTTTATATATTAATCAGAATTTTGATATAATATTTTCTATATAGCGGAATGTAAGAATACAATTTGAAAACAAGAAAATATTTACTATATTAAAGCTTCATAGCGCGCTGTCTTTGGGATCCCTAGCTTCGCCAATCTTCGAATCCTAAGCTGAAATCTTTAAATCTGTAACACTCGGGTCGGACCCGAGCGTTCCATGCAAAAACATAAAACACTCGAGTCACGATTAATCATTTATTCAAGTAAATTGATTTCAACAAATACTGAAAAATAATAGTAAATCTTGCAAATAATTAATTTTTGAGTACATCGAACCTTGGAGAAAACTGGCAACATACAGCATAACAACTATGGATAAAACAAGTCAGGACAATATATATATATATATACGTATGTCAATGACATATATACACACACACTATGATATATATATATATATATACACACACAAATGTGTACATCGACCACTGCATATATATACTAAAAGCGTATGTCGATGACATATATATACACATACAGTGGTATATATATACATATGTGTACATCGGATACGTAAATATCCGAGTATCAACTATAATATCTGTGCATAACGGCAGGGACGAATGGTCACGAAAACCTGCATGTACACACGTGTATATAACGGTAGGGACGAATGGTCACGGAAACCTGCATGTACACACGTGTGTACGTACATGTGTGCACTGCTTCAGCATCCCGTAAACCAAGATCACATTGCGATTAAAGTCACATAGGGTGCACGAATATGTAGTCAAAACAGGGCAGCAAGGGTTCAAGGTGAAAGTTACAAAGTGGCACAAATATGCAAATGTCTCTGGTAGATATGCAAGCCATGGAAAAATTACAGGATTTGGCAACAGCTATGGACATAGCTCCTATACACTACACCAAATCCATAGTGGCTACAACATTAGAACCAGAAGAAAGAAAAACTTTGGAATCCCACTAATTCAGTGAGATGTGTAGTTCAATGCATGATAAGGCTTCAACACACACATATATATGGGAGTGTGGGCATAGTTGCCATTGACTGGATCATACACAATACAACTTTACCTCAAATATAAATGGAAATGTGAGCACAGAATGACATATGTGTTGCTTCATATATTCTCTAGATAGACCAAAATGGCTACTTTCGAAATAAAAGGGTGTAGGGAACAGAGACTGTCAAATATCTGTTTGATCCTTGCAGTGTTATGTTAAATAAAGATGGAAAAACAAAGAAAATGGGTCTGATGCATCTATATAAGCTGGGATGCCAGACCGTATGTATACATACACCAATAGATATGTAACATGGCACACTACAGTACATTAACCACATGCATATGCAAATGATATACATGTTCCAGGCATTAAGGAGTATAGGTATGTTCATTTAAGTGTGCACAAACATCATGTAATATATTTGAATTTTATTTAAATATACATATGTGTTTACTCGGTTCTCAAATGAATGCCACATTACAAGTTCGAACATAGCCAGGTACTTACTCATAGCGGTATTAGCAAAGTACACATGGCTCAGCAGGAGCGAACGACTGGAGCCAAAGATGATAGAGTCTGAGGCTGGCATACAATGACAATACAAAGGGTATTCCCAAAAACAGCTATTGGCAAAACCAAAGTAGTATTAGCTTTAAATATTTCTTATTAAATGTTTCCACTCATGTATAAACCAAATATTAAGCTTGCTTTAAGCCTATTTTTACTTTGCTAAATTTCCTTATAAAGGCTGATTTATACACAGGCTTGTTGCCTCACTAACCGGTATGCATTAGCACAACTTATAATTCACCAGGTTACATAAAAAATAGAATCACTGTATTCCCTTTTCAATCAAAACAGTTTTAAAGACTTATACTTCCAACATTCTTGGATAATGTACGTAGTTTGTACATATATTTGTATAAAACTATTCCTTGGCACATTTCCTATGATTGTCATGCTACTTTTATTTTTCATGGCCTAAAACATATATTTGCATAACCACACACAAGAACCATTTATACAACAATCTGATGTGGTGGCCATACTATAATGTCAAGCCAACCAACTATATATGTATTATAATGAATTGCAATTTTGTTTATATAGACAACCTGACGAGTTCACAATTTTTTTTATAAGATATAAAGATCAACAATACTAGTTACTATCTCCTTGGATTTACGTACACGATCCTAGTCAGCTCTTTGCAACTAAGAAAATAAGGTTCCTACCCAAATCATTACTCTTCGGATACTCAGATATTCATTTGACTAGAACTTGGTTATTAATGCTTACTTATCCTCCCCTAATACATATATTTAAGCATTATTAAACTTGGCTAACCCCCTTTGATTCCACTTCTATTTCTTTTACAAGACAGGGCATAGACAAATATGCTTCTTACGCACACACACACACACACACACACACACACATATATATATATATATATAGGCGTAATCCTAACCATACATATATATCACTATATCAACATCTCGTATATATTCTTGTAGAGTAACATACCTTTATAGTAGGTGCCCTTATTTACGAACAAACAGGGGATCATGTAAATGAATCCCACTTCAGAATTTTGGTTCCAATAGTCACATTCAAGAACATATCAATTGTACAGACCATCAACCAAGAAAGAGTGAGTAAAATATTTATTTCGACATCGGGGTTTCGTGTGTGAGCCAAATGACTCAAGTTTCAATTTTTAACAAAACAATAATCTTCCATACATGTAACAAAATCGTGTGGCCAAACACCTACCAAAAATCAACTACCATATTCCTAGTTTATATTGAATCGAATTACTTGAATTAATGATTTAGCACGAGCAAAATACTCACCTTGAAACTAGTGGAAAAAAGTGGAGCAGTGACAATCTGGTTTTGGTTTGACAACGCGCAATGAATGGAGGTAGTACCTAGGGCTGGCAAGATGGTGACTGACTACATCGATTTTCTTGCGGGTTTCGGCCCTTGAATGGTTTGGTTTGTGGAGGAAGGCGACAACACCCAAAATCGAACCTTAGGTCCAACGAGACATGGTTTCAAAGAGTGGTGCTTGCGGTCTTCATGGAGGTGGCTACGTGAAATGACGAGCAACGAGGAGAGGATGAAGCGGTTACTGGAGATTTTAGGAGAGGGAGATGGCTTCGGTTACGAACATTAATTTAGGGGAAAACAATTTTAATTCTAAGGAAGGAAGTGATTTTTTTGGATGAGGGAATTGGGAGAATGGAGTGATTTTTATAGAAGAAAATATGGGGATAAGAACGAAGTTAAATCATATAGCGTTAGGCGAAATCAGGTGTAGGTTGGCGTGAGTTTTATCAGGGGAAGGTTATATTTTAGGGTATAATTATTTAAGGGAGGTTTATCTATGGATAATTTAATATTAAAACTCTACCCAAATTACTACTGATGCTTTAACCTCGTACCGCCGACACATTCTCCAAACACGACAAAAGTTATACATACCCCTTCATTTCATCATTCTGAATCAAATATAATTATTCTGTAATCTGACTCCATCTGTATGCAATGTTATTTTTAAATTTTAAACTATTTAACTGTTCATCGATTTTATTTAGTTTGTTCATCAACAACTCTGTTTACTTCCAAATTTGAAACGTTAAATTTAGTTTCTTTATACACACAAATGCACACATCTCTAAGTCAAATTTTCATATATCTCAACAAATAAAAATGTCCAATTTATTTAACATTAATAATGTTTACTTTTATTCAACTGTTTATATTTACCAGTCGAATTTCGAATTCAAATCAAATATTCAGTGATAAATATCTGATTTTCAATCAACCATTCTAGGTTAAATCTTGAATCCAATTCAATATATTTGGTTTTAAGTTTCTAACCTAAATATCAATATAAATTGATTATTAATAATTAATTCTTTAATTAATCTCATATCCCAGTTGTCGATATTTCTGGGACGTTATAATCTCCCCCCTTTCAAACTTTTCATCCTCGAAAAGGAGAGATTGTTAGAGTTATACCAATATAGACCTCAAATTTTCATATTCATGTGTAATTTTCTCACAATTCATTTGAATATCTATTTTTAAGTCATTGACCATATTCAATTAACTCAGAAAATCATATGCCCTTTAAAACCAGTCTCTTCTTAAATTTCAATTTCAGCATAAATGGGGATTTATGCATCTCAAATTATTCCAAATTTCTTTATAAACCCCATCTCTCAATGTAACATTTCACTTATTACTCACAATCCTAGTTCAACCAAATTTTCTTATATTCAACCCATTTACTCTTTCTTAACACTCATCGAAGAGTGTAAAAAACATCTCTTCTTCAAGTTACAAATTGTCGACTTGAAATTTTCCAAAATCCAAAATCTTTTATAACTTATATATATAACTCGAAATTCACACAAAAGTTTTTGTATTATTATTCCAAAGCTATTGAAATACTTTGAAATCTTCTTATTTCAGTCTCAAATTATTGATTTGAAAATATTTGATAACTCGAAGTTTGACTAGGCTATCGTCATTCTCACAGATGTTAGGCATACGCTCGCTAGGTGCATGACTAATATCTCTAAGTACTAAATATTATTGCTTTAACCTCTAGTGAAAATGTTTCAAAATTTATTTTAAAAACGGATACGGAAAGTACCAATGTGATGTTGGTATGCTAATTGTTCATGTATCGCAGTTACACAATGGTTTCGTCTGGATCTGTAACACACCACCTCCGCTAGGGTCACTCACAAAGGGAATGCACTAGTTTTGGAGGAGCGTTATCGAGGCAAACAATCACATAAATATTACAAGACAGAACATAAATAAAACAACGGAAGAATCAAAAGCTATTTCATTACTTTCAAAAAGAGTCAAAACCATTTACATCCAAAGTACCAACTATCATTTTCCATTACAATAAGTTCTGCCTTGAATAGATAAAGAAGCATAAAACTTAAAACAACAAAAGTAGCTTAATTCCCCAAAGGTAGCAGAAATGCAGCCATAGCATACCTCAAGATCAAACCGTACATGAGCTGAACCGAAAGCAAGAGAAATCCAAGCTAAGTGCTAGAATTTCCTCCCTGGGAACCTGTGAGGGGGGGGGGAGACGAAAGAATATGGGTCAGTCATAAAGACCGATAAGTCCTAGTGACTTTCAGCATAAAAACAGGTAAAGGTAACATGGCATGTATAAACTGAAAGTAAACATAAGGATGATGACAAGATGGGCAAGATAGACTAAGATAACATGATAGATCAAGTATAAATCAAGTATAGCATCGCATGTTCAAGATTCGTTGCACCAACTGTACTAGTATCCCAAACCCATGTCATATATTAACCATGAAATGATCCCTTGGCCCAATATCATGAATGACCCATTACTAGGTCCAATGGAACGATCCATTAGTCGATCGACTCCCTACAAGTTCTAGCTCGTCGTGTGTCTGTGTCATACGACCCTATCACGAATGTAGTTGCCTGTGCTAGGTCCACCATAGGGTGTAACAAGCCCTAGGGTGCCAACCACCGACACGGATCAAGCATGCACATTGTAAACCTACTGATGCCCAATGCCTGCTTTTTCAACTCCGGACTACGTGCACGACCATAGTCCGCCTGAACCTACACAGACGCACTAACTCAGCCGTCGTTCTGGTCGCTTAAAATAAGCTTAGTAATCGTGCCCCACCCTGCCTAGTTCCAGGGTACCATGATACATCTAAGTGGGTTACTGCTGAAATGGACCGCGTAACTAGGTTTTCCGTCCAACAGTGTAACAACCTGCATTCTACGCATCGGAGGATCGTAGAATATTTATTTCTTTCTTATATGAAGACGTATGGTCATGTAACTTTGGTAAACGACTATTGGGATCATTTCCCATGTTCATGATTTTTGCCAATTTTTAAATGACCGCTTTGCACATAGCTAATCTTGTTTTGTTCATAACTTTTGATCGGAGAAGAGTTTTGACATGAAACCACTTCCATTAGATCCGAATGATGGTTTACCTTTCCGTAGAGTGGTCATAATAGTCAAATGAATTTACCGTTTGGGAGATATGGCTGAATTAAGGTTTAGAAGGCTAAAAACAGCTTAATTGGGCTTAACCGGATGATTAATAGCTAGGCCTAATGGGGGATTTCGGGTTTAGAGGTATTTAAGGGCTGCTAGGGTTTAGAAAACGATTTTTACTTCATTTTCCAGCTGCCACAAACATGTCTTTCACTCTAGCCATGGGCTCCACCTTCTAATTTCGTCCCAAATCACTCTAATCACTTTCTAATCGAAGATTAAGCAAAAACTACATCAAATCAAGGGAGGTTAGCACAAAATCAGAGAGATTTGCTGGAATACATCAGAATTTGACCCAAATAGAGAATCACTTCAGATCTATAGTTAACTTTGTGGCAAAGGTGAGTGATTTGCATTGTTTTTCACTAACTACGGCAAATTAGGGTAATTAGCGAAGATTAGCGAAATTATAACTCAGAAAAATCTAGAAAAATTTCTAAAATTCCAGAATATTATTTAATGCCTCTGATATGAATTTGGGTTAATTTGGACTAATTTTGCTAATCCCGGAATTTAGGGGATTAAGGGGTGATTAGTGACAATTAACGAAATTATGCGTCATAAAAATCTGGAAAAATATTCAAAAATTCTAAAATATTGTTTTAGACCTCTGTTAGAAAATTTGGCTAATTTTGTTAAGTTTTACTAATCCTATCATTAATTGTTGTTGAACATGTTTAAGGGGAAAATATGGGGTTTTGGCTATGTTTGATCCATTTTAACCTATCATATTGATGTTTTGGTGTTTGAGGTCACTTTTACTTGTTGCTACGACTGTATGGTATGCTTTGTGATTGATTAGAATAGATAGAATGGTCGAAAATGTCGTCGAATGGCGTAAAATGCTCGCTGGAAAAGTTGCAGAAAAACAGTGCAGGTTTTCGGATCGGATCGGAGGAATGGGCTCGGACCGAATAGAGGACTGGGCAAGGGATCACCGAATCGAACCGAGGCTTGGCACAAGGGGAAAGTGTGGCAAAAAGGAAGGCCAAAATGGTTGAACTGGATCGGATCGAGTAAGAGAAGGGGGGATCGGATCGGAGCGGATGGGAATAGTAATGGGGATCGGATCGGATCGGACCAGAAGATCAAGCAAGGGACGGAAGGAAGACAGTTGGCGAACCGACCCGATGCGACATGGAGGACCCAAACCGACCCGATGTGACATGGAGGACCCGAATCGACCCGATGTGACATGGAGGACCCGAACCGACCCGATGTGACATGGAGGACCCGAACCGAACTGACGTACTGCTAAGGGATTGGAGACCCCCGACCCGAACCGAAGCACTTGGAGGATACCGATCCGAACCGATAGAGAAGAAGGACAGAGAACCGAACCGATCCAGTGATGACCAATAACCCAGGATGCAAAGGTAGTCCAAATGGAAGTTAGAGCTCAGGATCCAGTTTGGAACCAACGAGTCGACTTCGTGAGTTGGGCTTTGCTGCGGGACGTGTGCAAAGGGGTTGTCGGTATTCATAACTTTGGTTCACCACTGAGAGGCAGATAGTGGGCTTGTAGTGATAGTTGTACGGGATTGGATTTCGTCATGGCCCAATGGATAGGTGACCAAGGTAGTGGATATCATATGCTTTACGCATTGAGTAAGAGATGTGAGGATGGTTGCTATGTTTGATTTATTTGCCATCATTATGACATGCACAACCCCACCCCCGTATTCTTTACACCATCTGTTTAGTGGCACCTTAGAGTATTGTACAGTATGTAGTGCTAACTCTTTGGTTGCAGGTCTAAGTTCAGGTATGATTGGATTATACCTGTTATTGTTCTGTTTTGTTGCTTATCGCTCATACCAGACTTTTTGTCTGACCCAGAGTTTTATGTCTCTTCTTATTACTCTGGGTGCTGACACGAGCAGACTAGAGACAAGTTAGCTGGTGATGCGCGAGTAGAAGATTCGGAGGCGAGCAGGAGGCTTCCACGTATGATATACATAGATATTCTCCCTGTGTCGTTGCTGGTCACTACTTTGGGCATTAGTAGTGTACCTTACTTTTTTAGCTTTTTGAGGCAGTTTTTAAAAGTTGTAATAATGTTGGCTTTGGATCATAAGCTGTACTTTGGATTTTCCGCTGTTATGATAGTTTGTTTTCAACTTATGCACTATCTCACCTGTTTTATGTCAAGTATGTTGTTATTATATTTTGTTCTATGTGCTGTGAGACATTCTACAGGTTCCTTGTTGATTCTTCGTCTTCTTTCTTTCCTTTTTCTGATGACCTTCCCGTGCTAACTGGACATGTGTACAACGCAGTTGTGGAGTAAATGTCGGTTGGTGCGGGGCGGGTTGTCACATTTGGTATCAGAGCCAGGTTGCGTAGTTAACCTAGAGAAAGACACTAGGGAGAGATAGTACGTATATGAAAGTGCGTATTTGTGATTACTTTGGTTTTCAAAAGCTATATATATACTATTAGTATAGCTAATGATGAAGCTGCACTGCACTAGCACCACTATGGAGATGGTTAATCGTTTTCTCTTTACAGATTGAACGATGAGCCGATACGTAAGGGGTACGTGTAGAGGAGCCAATAATGGGAATGCTCCTGACATGAGGACGATGTTCACTGACCTCATGAGAGAGATGCTTAGAAATGTTCAGAGGGCAGCTCCCAATGGTGGTGGTCCAGTAGTGCAGGCGCCCAGGGCCGATTTTGCCAAGCTAAATAAGGATTATACTAGTCTTGGTGGGAAGCCGTTCCACGGAACGGAGTCAGCCACGGATGTTCAGGATTGGTTGGATAGCTGTGATCATATCTTCAACGACTTGGGTATCGAGGATGCGATGAAAAGAAGGCTAGCATCTCGTCGGCTGCAAGGGAGAGCGATGAATTGGTGGAATGCTGTTAAGACAGCCACTCCTGAGATCAGGTTACTTGGGATCAGTTTAAGGCTCGCTTTAGCGACAAGTTTATCCCAGCTTCTCAGAAGTCGGAATTGTTTAGGAAGTTCTTGGAGCTTAAGCAGAATGGTAGGGTAGTCTCGGACTATATTGCTGAGTTCGACACCTTGTCGAAGTATGGGTTATCCCTTATCGATAATCCTGAGAAGAAGAATGAGAAGTTCATTACTGGTTTGGATGGATACTTGGGGGAAAAGCTTATTAACCACATCGATGAGACGTTTGAATCGATTGTGGGGGAAGCATTAAGGTCAGAGAGTCTTTACCCTAAGCCAAAGACTGAGGTTGCTATTGCATCTGCAGAGGAGCCAAAGCCGCAAGCAGGCGGTGGAGGCAAGAATAATTCCCAGAATAAGAGGAAACAAGACCAAACCGTGGATGGTCAAAATAAGAAAAATAAGAAAGATGGCCAGTGCTTTAGCTGTGGTAAGAAGGGCCACTATGCCAGAGATTGTTGGGAAAAGCCTGGGGAAAGGAAGTGCTTTAATTGTGGCCAAGTGGGACATCACAAGAATGAATGTCCATAACCTCCTAGGGAGAAGCAGATCGTGAAAGCATATGCTATCAACGCTGTTCCTTTTTCGTCGAATGCCCCAACTGCAGCACAGAAGGAAAAAGGTGTCGTTATTCGAGGTATGCTTTCTATTTAAGATGTTTTTGATCGAGTTTTGTTTGACAAACCTGAGTTAGTCGATAGACCTTTAGTAGTGATGAACCTGATTGGTGGTTCGACTAGCCTCAGTATGATTTGTCGTAACATGGTCTTATCGAGTTGTGGATGTATTTTTGTTTGTAATTACTTTGTTTTGGGCTTTACTGGGTTTAGCATTATTTTGGGGAGTCGATCTACTCTAAAGGAATAGTGTGGTTTTAGGTACCTACCTAGTGATGGTGATAGTAACTGGAGTCAGGGAAGCCGAGAGGTTATCGTTGTAATAAGTTCTAGTTGTCTCTGGAAGGCAAATGAGTGCTCCAGTGCTTAGTTGTTTTGCTAGTATCACTTCACGTGGATTGTCCGAATTCGGAGGTGATGTTCCTTGGGTGTTTGTCTGATATTGGTTTAGGCCTTTGGGGCTTGTGCCTGGGGAATGTCAAGTTCGACTAGGATGGTTTGCATGAGAGATAAGTAGTTGTTGTGTTTTTCATTGGATGATATCTTGGTTTGCTCAAGGAGTAATGGGCAGCTGTGACAGGATAAGACTATTCAGTGGTATGGACTACCCCGAGTTGGACTCGATAGGATTATGAGATGACTCGAATGGTACTCGAGAAAGATGCAAAGTAATGGATTGTTTAGGACCTTATGTTGATGTTCTTTTTAAAGAAATAGGATGTATTCGTCGATCATGGAAGATGCAACGAAGATTAGGACGATTCAAGTTGGACTTGAACTCGTAAAAGAAAATGGGTGTTCGTTGATCTTGGAGATGCAACGAATAGGGAGACGACTCACGTTGGACTAGGATCTGTAGGTAATGGATACTCAAGACTGGGTCTGAGTATACGGGTAATACATTGACTCGAGTTGGACTCGAGAAGGCTGCGAGGAATTGGATTGGCTCGAGTTGGACTCGAGAGGGCAGCAAGATAATGGACAGACTTGGCTGGGACTTGAGTGTTTCAGGCGGACTAAAAGCAGGGGTATCTGGGGACGCCCACTTACCTTGGATCCGTTGGACGTGATCTAGTTATCCTTGGAGGATAAACGTACGTTGGACGTACGGTAGTCCGTTTGGAGGCAGAGTTTCCATTAATTATTGATGTTGGTTGGACGAGACATACAGGTATCGACGTATTCATGGCTTTAGCACGTGATAGATAGGATTTGTTTGATGGATGCTATGATTGTTGTGTTTGCTCCTGCGTTTCTTCTCTTGAGTATCACCTGTAGGATCCTATTGAATGGAAATAGTATAAGTTCGTTGACCATGGTGACATGACGGGCGTAAGATACTTTACGTTAGACTTGAAGTATGTTGGGCTTTGCAGAGCGTCCGTTGACCTTGGAGATTTAGCGGATATAGGAGCTTCAAGTTGGACTTGGGCTCGAAGGTAGGGTACCTAGATTCATTGGATGAGTCTAGTTCACCTTTAGAAGGTGAATGTACGTTGGACGTGCAGTACGAGTATAAGTGGAGTACCTAGGTTCATTGGATGGGTCTAGTTTGCCTCTAGGAGGTGAATGTACGTTGGACGTGCAACACGAATGTAGGAAAGACTCAAGTTGGACTTGAAAGGACATTTGGAATGTAGTTGGAAATTTGGCATATAGGGCTGGATTACCTAAGAAGATGACAGTATAGACGGATGCCATAGTACTGGACTAGGTGCGGTAGCTGATGCACTGGGTAGGAGACATGCCAGTTTAGAGGCTATGTTTCTGGAATGGAAGCAACTAGAGTATATCATGGGATATGACTTCAGACTTAAATGTGAATTGGATTCAGAAATGCTAGTAAGCTTGACGATTAGATCGATCTAGATTAAGTGGATTGGTTCCAGTCAGAGGGACGATCCTAACCTATTGGAAATCACCTCTAGGGTAGAGATGAGAATAGGGGGCGAGAGAACGACTATACTTGGGAACTAGAGGATGACATAAGAAAGTCGTATCCAAAACTCTTTGCCTAGTAAGATTTACTTTGCAATTTAGTTATTCCGCATGCTAGGATAGACTTGTTTTGCATGTTTGATTGTTGTTTTATGGCTGAAAGGCATGAAGAACCCTTTGTGTGTTTTGGTTAGGGAATTTCGGGGACGAAATTTCTTAAGGGGGGAAGAATGTAACAACCCGCATTCTACGCATCGGAGAATCGTAGAATATTTATTTCTTTCTTATATGAAGACGTATGGTCATGTAACTTTGGGAAACGACTATTGGGGTCATTTCCCATGTTCATGATTTTTGCCGATTTTTAAATGACCATTTTGCCCATAGCTAATCTTGTTTCGTTCATAACTTTTGACTATAGATGAGTTTTGACATGAAACCACTTCCATTAGATCCGAATGATGGTTTACCTTTCCGTAGAGTGGTCATAATAGTCAAACGGATTTACCGTTTGGGAGATATGACCGAATTAAGGTTTAGAAGGCTAAAAACAGCTTAATTGGGCTTAACCGGGTGATTAACAGCTAGGCCCAACGGGGGATTTCGGGTTTAGAGGTATTTAAGGGCTGCTAGGGTTTAGAAAACGATTTTTACTTCATTTTCCAGCCGCCACAAACATGTCTTTCACTCTAGCCATGGCCTCCACCTTCTAATTTCATCCCAAATCGCCTCTAATCACTTTCTAATCGAAGATTAAGCAAAAACTACTTCAAATCAAGGGAGGTTAGCACCAAATCAGAGAAAGAGTTGCTGGAATACATCAGAATTTGACCCAAACAGAGAATCACTTAAGATCTATAGTTTACTTTGTGGCAAAGGTGAGGATTTGCATTGTTTTTCACTAATTACGGCTAATTAGGGTAATTAGCGAAGATTAGCGAAAT
The DNA here is from genome assembly GCA_030737875.1 of Allium sativum. Taxonomy (NCBI): domain Eukaryota; kingdom Viridiplantae; phylum Streptophyta; class Magnoliopsida; order Asparagales; family Amaryllidaceae; genus Allium; species Allium sativum. The sequence goes on along the minus strand of CM060909.1, from coordinate 261,093,691 downwards.
TATAACTCAGAAAAATCTAGAAAAATTTCTAAAATTCCAGAATATTATTTTACGCCTTTGATATGAATTTGGGTTAATTTGGACTAATTTTGCTAATCCCGGAATTTAGGGGATTAAGTGGTGATTAGTGATAATTAACGAAATTATGCGTCATAAAAATCTGAAAAAATATTCAAAATTTCTAAAATATTGTTTTAGACCTCTGTTAGAAAATTTGGCTAATTTGGTTAAGTTTTACTATCCTATCATTAATTGTTGTTGAACATGTTTAAGGGGAAAATATGGGGTTTTGGCTATGTTTGATCCATTTTAACCTATCATATTGATGTTTTGGTGTTTGAGGTCACTTTTACTTGTTGCTATGACTGTATGGTATGCTTTGTGATTTATTAGAATAGATAGAATGGTCGAAAACGTCGTCGAATGGCGTAAAATACTCGCTGGAAAAGTTGCAGAAAAACAGTGCAGGTTTTCGGATCGGATCGGAGGAATGGGCTCGGACCGAATAGAGGACTGGGCAAGGGATCACCGAACCGAACCGAGGCATGGCTCTAGGGGAAAGTGTGGCAAAAAGGAAGGCCAAAATAGTTGAACTGGGATCGGATTAAGCTAGAGAAAGGGGGATCGGATCGGAGCGGAAGGGAATATGAATGGGGATCGGATCGGACCAGAAATCAAGCAAGGGACGGAAGGAAGACAGTTGGCGAACCGACCCGATGCGACATGGAGGACCCGAACCGACCCGATGCGACATGGAGGACCCGAACTGATCTGATGCGACATGGAGGACCCGAACCGACCCGATGCGACATGGAGGACCCGAACCAAACTAACGTACTGCTAAGGGACATGGAGACCCCCGACCCGAACTGAAGCACTTGGAGGATACCAATCCGAACCGATAGAGAAGAAGGACAGAGAACCGAACTGATCCAGTGATGACCAATAACCCGAGATGCAAAGGTAGTCCAAATGGAAGTTAGAGCTCAGGATCCAGTTGGGAACCAACGAGTCGACTTCATGAGTTGGGCTTTGCTGTGGGACGTGTGCAAAGGGGTTGTCGGTATTCATAACTTTGGTTCACCACTGAGAGGCGGATAGTGGGCTTGTAGTGATAGTTATACGGGATTGGATTCAGTCATGGCCCAATGGATAGGTGACCAAGGTAGTGGATATCATATGCTTTACGCACTGAGTAAGAGATGTGAAGATGGTTGCTATGTTTGATTTGTTTGCCATCATTATGACATGCACAACCCTACCCCCATATTCTTTACACCATTTGTTTAGTGGCACCTTAGAGTATTGTACAGTATGTAGTGCTAACTCTTTGGTTGCAGGTCCAGGTTGAGGTATGATTGGATTATACCTGTTATTGTTCTGTTTTGTTGCTTATCGCTCATACCAGACTTTTTGTCTGACCCAGAGTTTTATGTGTCTTATTATTACTCTGGGTGCTCACACGTGCAGACCAGAGACAGGTTAGTTGGTGATGCGCGAGTAGCAGATTCGTAGGCGAGCAGGAGGCTTCCACGTATGATTTACATAGATATTCTCCCTGTGTTGTTGTTGGTCACTACTTTGGGCACTAGTAGTGCACCTTACTTGTTTAGCTTTTTGAGGCAGTTTTTAAAAGTTGTAATAATGTTGGCTTTGGATCATAAGCTGTACTTTGGATTTTCCGCTGTTATGATAGTTTGTTTTCAGCTTATGCACTATCTCACCTGTTTTATGTCAAGTATGTTGTTATTATATTTTGTTCTATGCGCTGTGAGACATTCTACAGGTTCCTTGTTGATTCTTCGTCTTCTTTCTTTCCTTTTTCTGACGACCTTCCCGTGCTAACTGGACATGTGTACAACGCACTTCTGGAGTAAATGTCGGTTGGTGCGGGGCGGGTTGTCACAAACAGGTTAAGTGTTGTCATTTAAATTCGTGACTTAACCCATATCAATCTAGAATGTCAAGTTGGTTAAGTGTTGTCTTTCAATTTCATGACTTAACCCCACTAATCATGTGTCAAATTGGTTAAGTGTCGTTTTTCATGTTCATGACTTAACCCTATCATGTGGCATTAATTCATTAATGCAACCCAACCTCTCACATTGGACCTGTTGTTGTGGTCACCGGATATGCCGGGCGGTTCCGGGAAGATTTACACCACAACTCAGTCTGACCTCGGGTTTCAAGCGCTATATGACCAACTACCCACATTGGATCCTATTGTTTGCAGTCACTGGATTTGCCGGGCGGTTCCGGGAAGAATTACACTGCAAACTCAACCCAACCTCTAGTTGGCCATTTTCAAGTTCATTCTAGTGTCATATCCATGTTCAAATTTCATGTCAAGTTCGTGTCAAGTTTCATGGCAAGTTTCATGTCAAGTTTCATGTTTCAACTTATGCCTATTATCAAGTTCATGATTCATGTTCATAACCAATTCATGTTTTGCCTAATCTACCCAAATCGTATTCCCATTGCATGTAAACGTGAATCGATCTAGATTACAAGTAAATCCAAATCCAGAAATAAGGGGAATAACATCAAAACTATGATAGGCAAAAAGGACGAGCATAAAGTGATAAAAGGGATTACAAGACTAGCATGATATAACTTGAGATAATTGGTTACAACATCACTGGCATATAGAAAATAATAGGATTTCAAATCTAGCATAATAAGGTGATAGTCATGGCATAAGGTTATAGTCCCAAACTTGTAAATAATAGACTGATTCAACATCATAGGCATGATAATGTTATGGACATGAAAAAGTTTGATTTACAACATGAATAGGTCCAAACTGATTTCATAGCAATATTCCCAAATGTTAAGATCCAAGATGGAAACTAGAATAGATGTTAACCGATTATCACACTTAAGTCCAATTTCACTTTATCTCATGTCCAAATTAAAATTAACAAGTTTAAATCTCAAAGTAACTAGAACTTACAGATCGTGAACTAAGAAATTGAGATGCAGAAGTCGAATCTAGAAACTAGTCGTCGAATTGTTGAATCGTTTATTCTTGATTTGATTGTAGAAGAAAATCCCCAATATGCAATTCCTAGCCGTAGTCTTCAAGAAATAGTCTTCGTGTTTTATTTTAATTTAATTTAAGTTTGAAGAAGAAGCCATGTCCATAAAGAATTTGTGCAGCATAAGGTTAGAGAACAATGGTGTGAATAGAATGGGGCTAGGGGGTTGTTTATATAGCATTAGACGAACGAACCTAGACTAAAAATGAGACCAGAAACATCAGGATGGACCCAGACTCAAAACTGGGTTTCAACACCAGGTCGACCCCCCAGTCGACCATAGGGTCGACCTGGTCCCTGGGAGGTCGACCATAGTGTCGAGCCCCAGGTCGACCTAGTCCTAAGCGGGAAAATTCCCACGCAGTCTGCGCTGGGGTTTGAATTCGAATTTCGAATTCGAGCTGTTTTTTTGTTTTGAAAATCCTTGAAACTTCGGAGGGTCATATCTCCCTCACACGGACTCCGTTTCTCGAAAACTCGAACTCGTTTCCAAGAAAAATTTCGAGACGAACGCAATGGCGTAACCCGTTTCCCTTGATTCTTATTTTAAAATTTAATTCTGCCTTGATTTATGGTTTTAACATGTTATTAAAAATACCGGGTATTACATTCTCCCCTCCTTAAAGGATTTCGTCCTCGAAATCTTCAAGTTAAGAAGAATGAATCCTATCATCTAATCAACCATCTACTCAACCATCATCTACAAGCAACCATTGTCCTTAAAAGATTTCTAATGCTGTATGAACTTATGCAAGAGTGTGTGTATATGTACTTATCTAATGCAAAAGATCAGGCGGTTACTGATTCAGTAGACCTCCTTAATGCAAAATATGTTAGTGTAATGAGTCCAACATGTATGCAAATTCCTAACATACTTTATAATCTCTACCTGAGTGCACAAACATTCATTCATATGCAACATCGATATAACAACATATCAAATTTCCATCCATTTACAAGTATAAGCACCCATGCACATGCAATATGAAATATGTGACTGAGCCGATCTAGTGCCTAATGTGTGTTATGCAACCACTTGCAATCATCAATCATAACATGTTTCAATTACAAGTTTACATCCAAAAGGGTTCTACCTAAGGTTCTCAAGATAGGATCGAGAAGATAACAAGACAAACATGCATAGCAAAAGCATGTACATGATACAAAGGTATGTAAACTTATAGGAAAAGGAGATCGAGAAAGTACCCTAAAAAATAAATGGATATAGCGAGCGTATCTTCTCTTCGGTTTCCCAAGTTGTGTCTTCTTGGGCTTCACTCCACTGTACTTTGACTAGCTTGACTTCTCGATTCCTTAGCTTCTTGATCTCCGTTCCTAAGATACGAATCAGAACTCGCCTCAATGTTGCTTCTCTTTCCACTTCTACGCCTTTAAGGATGCTTGGCCCAACCACTTCGGCAGACTCATGTAAGCACTTTTGGAGATGCGAAACGTGAAATACATTGTGTACTCCGACCAACCTCTCGGGTAACTCTACCTTATAGGCCATCTGTCCAATCCTCTCGGTGATAGGGAACAGTCCTACGAACCTCGGTGCTAACTTTCCGACCGCTCCAAAGTGAACCACGTTGCGTAAAGGAGAAACTTTTATAAAGACCAGATCTCCGACTTCGAACTTTAGGTCCGTCCTTCTCTTTTCCGCGTAGGATTTCTGTCTATCTTGGGTTGTTTTCATCCGTCTTCGTATCAACTCAACCTTCTCGGAAGTGTCCCTTTTCATGTCGGGTCCAAGTATGAGCTTGTTTGTTGACTCCCACCAACAAGTTAGTGACTTGCACGGTCTTCCATATAAAGCTTCGAATGGTGCCATTCCTATGCTAGCTTGGTAACTATTATTATATGCGAACTCAACGAGAGGTAGGTAATCTTCCCAAGTACCACCAAAGTCAAGAATGCATAGTCTCAAAAGGTCCTCTAGTACCCTATTTACCCTTTCAGTTTGTCCATCCGTCTGTGGGTGATAGGCCGTGCTTAAACTTAGTCGTGTACCCATTGCTTCTTGTAAACTATTCCAAAATTCGCTAGTGAAAATCGGGTAACGATCGCTAACTATACTAGAAGGAACTCCATGCAACCGTACTATTTCTCGAAGGTATATATATGCTAGCCATGATGCGGTCCTCTTGCTCTTCACAGGAATGAAGTGAGCGCTCTTCGCGAGTCTATCTAGTATAACCCATATGCTAGTATTGCCCTTCCTTGACCAAGGCAATCCATCCACGAAATCCATCGAGACACTCCCCCATTTCCACTGTGGAACCTCCAAAGGATGCAATAGCCCACCGGGCTTTTTCGACTCGGCCTTTACTTGTTGGCACACCATGCACTTAGAAACGAATTCCACCACGTCCTTTTTCATCCCGTTCCAAATGAAAATGTGCTTCATATCCTTGCACATTTTATCCCCTCCGCGATGTATAGTCATCTTCAAGTGATGCGCCTCTTCGAGAACTCTATTTACTAAGTCTCCCACTTGTGGGACACATAGTATACCATCACGCCTTAGCCATCCCTTGTCATCTATGGCATACCTACTAAGGTGACTTGACATCTCACCTCTAATCAACTTGTCCATGATCTTGACTATCTGTGGGTCTTCCTTTTGTGAAGTCCCTACTTGGTCTAGAAGCGTAGGCCTTAACTCGAGAGATGCTAACGTGCTAGCCAACGACTCAACAATAGGTGTGAAATCAAAGGTTGCTATAAACTCTAGACTTTTCCTTTCAACAAACAAAGGACTCAAAGTCAACCTTTTCCTACTTAGCGCTTCTGCCACCACGTTACCCTTGCCAGGGGTATAAACTATATCGAAGTCATACGATGCCAAGAATTCCATCCACCTCTGTTGCCTTAGATTCAAATCTTTTTGCAAAAAGAGGTACTTAAGCGATTTGTGATCGGTATACAACTCGAACTTCTCACCTAGAAGATAGTGGCTCCAAGACTTAAGCGCAAAAACAATCGCGACCAATTCCAAAGTCATGTGTGGGATAGTTTTTCTCATGAACTTTAAGTTGTCTACCCCTGTAGCATATCACTTTCCCTTCTTGCATTAGGACAACACCTAATCCCGTGCCGCACGCATCTGTGTACACCGTAAACATCTTACCTCCGTCGGGTAATGCCAAAACTGGAGCTGTGGTAAGGGCTCTCTTAAGCCTTTGGAAATCAATGTCACACTCTATGTCCCATGCAAAAGCTAGGTTCTTCTTTGTTAACCTAGTAAGAGGGGTTGAAATCTTAGCGAAGTCCTTAATGAACTTCCTATAGTAGCCCGCCAAACCGAGAAAGCTTCTCACTTCCGTTGTGTTCTTAGGAACTTTCCAGTCTTGCACCGCAATTACCTTTGCGGGGTCCACAGCTATACCTTGCTTAGAAACTACATGTCTAAGAAATCAAACTTCTTTTCTCCAAAAATGACACTTGGAGAACTTAGCCTTTAACTCGTGCTCTCTAAGCGTATCCATGACTTCCTTGAGATGTCTAGCATGTTCTTCCTCATCCTTTGAGAAGATCAAAATATCATCCACGAAGACCACCACAAACTTGTTAAGGAACAAACTAAACACCCTACTCATCAAGTCTATGAAGTGCGCGGGTGCATTCGTCAAACCAAATGGCATGACGAACCATTCGAAGAAACCATCTGGAGTCCTAAACGCAGTCTTGTCAATGCTATCCTCAGCCACTCTAAGCTGATGGAATCCTGTAGCTAGATCGAGTTGAGAGAAAACAGACTCTCCTACAAGCTAGTCGAACAAGTCGTCGATTCTCGGTAGTGGGTGCCTATTCTTCTTAGTCAGCTTGTTTAACTCACAATAATCTACGCATAGACGAAGCGAACCATCCGCCTTAGTAGCGAATACCACCGAGGCACCCCATTCAGAAATGCTTTACCTAATGAATTTTTTCTCAAGCAACTCCTTAACTTGATTACTAAGCTCTTTTCTCCCTCGCGGGGCCATGTGTCAAACGGGCAAAGCAACTAGCTTAGCATTATCAACAAGATATATACGGAAATCTATCTCAAGTTTAGGGGGTAACCCCTTAACCTCATTAAAGACATGGGGATATTCTCAGACTACCCTTACAGATTGCAAATCATCGATAGACGAGTCAAGAGATTCTAGATAACATAACATGACAGGACCAATAGGGTTACAAGAAATTTCAAGGGTATTACCAAGGCGAGTCACGAGTCTAACTACCCTTCGTTCACAATCGAGAATGGCTCCATTATTGGAAAACCAATCCATGCCTAGAATTAAACCGTATCCCATAAATCCGAGAACATAAGCATTACACGTGAATTCTACGCTTAAGATAGAAATCTTCAAATCCACACAAATCATAGATAAATGAGCGGAGCCACTAATTGGATTTGAAACAATAACGGGATCCTCAACTAGACTAGTACGTAGGTGTAGAGTTTCAACAATATCAGAAGAAATAAAAGTATGTGATGCGCCAAAATCAAACAAGGTTCGAACAGGATGATCAAAAAGATAGACTAAACTTTCGACAGAAATATTTCTACCTCGTTCTTGCGGAGGTACCGTGAGAGCGTGAACTTGTCCTCTAAAAGAAGGTCCAGCTCCCTGCCCTTGCTTCCTTGGGCAGGCCCTAGCCATGTGTCCTGTCTCACCACAGTGGAAATAGCCACCCATCTTCCTTTTCTTCTTCCTGCAGTCTTTGACCAGATGTCCTAGAGTGCTATAGAAATTACACTTTCTCTTTTCACGGGGTTTGTTGTTCTTCCCGCCTTTCTTTGGATCAGCCTTCTTGTTCAGTGACCCTTCGCCCTTCTTATCTTGAGGTACTTCTGCTTTTGCCTCATTCTTGCCCTTGTCTTCCTCATTTAAGAGTGCCATGTCTACTAACCTTTTGTAAGGAGCCCCCATGGGTATGTGGGTCATAGCCAAGCTGTGAAGTGGCTCATTCAATCCCTTGACAAAACGGAGAGCCTTCTTATGAGGAGTATTCACTAAGTCCAGTCCAAACTGGGCCAACTAATTGAATTGATTGATGTACTCCTTGACCGTCATACTTCCTTGCTTAAGAGATAAGAACTTTTCCAGCTGTAGACTTCGTTCAGCTTGTGAGAGGAATTTCATTTCATACCATATCCTGAAATCCATTCATGTGTCAACAGGTCTTTCATAGTTAGTGACTTCCCACCAATAGGAAGCTTCGTCTTTGAGCAACCATACTGCCAACTGTAACTTCTGCCTATCGTCCACCTCGAAGATAACAAACAGATCCTCAGTTTCTTTGAGCCAGTTCCTCGCTTCTACGAATGATTCAGTTCCCTTGAAATCCTTTCCACCCATGGCCCTAAAATCTCTACAGATCTTTGAGGAAGCATTTGCACGAGGAGGAGAAGGAACCACTGCAGCTGGAGGAGGAATATCTACTGGGCCTGCATAGTTGGCCCTAGCCTCTAAGTACCTCCTGAACTAGCCAGGTATTGGCACGCCCTCTGGAAGTTTAAGATTCCCAGACATGCTGAAATGAAAAATAAGAGATTCAAAATGAGGAAACAAAGGATAGTGCTAATGGCTTTTGGGGAATAGCCTTTAAATATAACCAAACTTTTCTTGAAAAATGCTTCTTTGTAAACGGTTTTGAAAATAGTTTTAGAAGTTTTTTTTAAAAAAAAAACTTTTGCCCAGTCTGGTAACCTTCTGCTATGATACCAAGTGTAACACCCCACCTCCGCTAGGTTCACTCACAAAGAGAATGCACTAGTTTTGGAGGAGCGTTATCGAGGTAAACAATCATAGAAATATTATAAGACGGAACATAAAAAAAACAGTGGAAGAATCAAAAGCTATTTCATTACTTTCAAAAAGAGTCAAAACCTTTTACATCCAAAGTACCAACTATCATTTTCCATTACAACAAGTTATGCCTTGAATAGATAAAGAAGCATAAAACTTAAAACAACAAAAGTAGCTTAATTCCGCAAAGGTAGCAGAAATGCAGCCATATCATAGCTCAAGATTAAACCGTATATGAGCTGAACCGAAAGCAAGAGAAATACAATCTAAGTGCTAGAGTTTCCTCCCTGAGAACCTGGTGGGGGTGGGAACAAAAGAAAAAGAGGAAAAAGAAAATGGGTCAGTCATAAAGACTGGTAAGTCCTAGTGAGTTTCAGCATAAAAACAGGTAAAGGTAACATGACATGTATTAACTGAAAGTAAACATAAGGAATGACAATATGGGCAAGATAGACTAAGATAACATGATATATCAAGTATAAATCAAGTATAACATCGCATGTTCAAGATTCGCTGCACCAACTGTACTAGTATCCTAAACCCATGTCATATATTAACCATGAAATGATCCCTTGGCCCAATATCATGAATGACCCATTACTAGGTTCAACAGAACGATCCATTAATCGATCGGCTCCCTACAAGTTCTAGCTCGTCGTGTGTTTGTGTCATACGGCTCTATCACGAATGTAGTTACCTGTGCTAAGTCCACCATAGGGTGTATCAAGCCCTAGGGTGCCAACCACCGACACGAATCAAGCATGCACAGTGTAAACCTACTAATGCCCAATGCCTGCTTTTTCAACTCCGGAATACGTGCATGACCATAGTCCGCCTGAACCTACACTGGCGCACCAACTCAGCCGTCGTTCTGGTCGCTTACAATTAGCCCAGTAATCGTGCCCCGCCCTGCTTAGTTCTAGGGTACCATGATACGTCTAAGTGGATTACTGCTGAAATGGACCGCGTAACTAGGGTTTCCGTCCAACAGGTTAAGTGTTGTCATTTAAATTTGTGACTTAACCCTTATCAGTCTAGCATGTCAAGTTGGTTAAGTGTTGTCTTTCAATTTTATGACTTAACCCCACTAATCATGTGTCAAGTTGGTTAAATGTTGTCTTTCATGTTCATGACTTAACCCTATCATGTGGCATTAATTCATTAATTCAACCCAACCTCTCACATCAGAACTGTTGGTGTGGTCACTGGATATGCCGGGCGGTTCTGGGAAGATTTATACCACAACTCAGTCTGACCTCGGATTTCAAGCGCGATATGACCAACTACCCACATTGGATCCTATTGCTTGCAGTCACTGGATTTGTCGGGCGGTTCCAGGAAGAATTACACTGCAAACTCAACCCAACCTCGATATGGCCATTTTCAAGTTCATTTTAGTGTCATGTCCATGTTCAAATTTCATGTCAAGTTTCGACGCAAGTTTCATATCAAGTTTCATGTTTCAACTTATGCCTATTATCAAGTTCATGATTCAAGTTCATAACCAACTCATGTTTCGCCTAATCTACCCAAATCGTATTCCCATCGCATGTAAACGTGAATCGATCTAGATTACAAGTAAATCCAAATCCAGAAATATGGGTAATAACATCAAAAATATGATAGGCAAAAAGGATGAGCATAAAGTGATAAAAGGGATTACAAGACTAGGATGATATAACTTGAGATAATTGGTTACAACATCACTGGCATATAGAAAATAATAAGATTTCAAATCTAGCATAATAGGGTGATAGTCATGGCATAAGGTGATAGTCCCAAACTTGTTAATAATAGACTGATTCAACATCACAAGCATGATAATGTTATGGACATGAAAGAGTTTGATTTACAACATGAATAGGTCCAAACTGATTTCATAGCAATATTCCCAAATGTCAAGATCCAAGATGGAAACTAGAATATATGTTAATCGATTATCATACTTAAGTCCAATTTCACTTTATCTCATGTCCAAATTACAATTAACAAGTTTAAATCTCAAAGTACCTAGAACTTATAGATTGTGGACTAAGAAATTGAGATGCAGAAGTCAAATCTAGAAACTAGTCGTCGAATTGTTGAATCGTTGAATCTTGATTTGATTGTAGAAGAAAATCCCCAATATGCAATTCCTAGCTGCACTCTTCAAGAAATAGCTTTGTGTTTTATTTTAATTTAATTTAATTTTGAAGAAGAAGCCATGTCCATAAAGAATTTTTTGAGCATAAGGTTAGAGAAGAATGGTGTAAAGAGAATGGGGATAGGGGGCTATTTATATAGGATTAGATGAACGAACCTAGACTGAAAACGAGACCAGAAACATCAGGATGAACCCAGACTCAAAACTGGGTTTCAGCACCAGGTCGACCCCCCAGGTCGACCAAAGAGTCGACCTGGTCCATGGGAGGTCGACCATAGTGTCGACCTCCAGGTCGACCTGGTCCTGGGTGGGAAAATTCCCGCCCAGTCTGCGCTGGGGTTTGAATTCGAGCTGTTTTTCTGTTCTGAAAATCCTTGAAACTTCGGAGGATCATATCTCCCTCATACGGACTCCGTTTCTCGAAAACTCGGACTCGTTTCCAAGAAGAATTTCGAGACGAACGCAATGGCACAACCCGTTTCCCTTGATTCTTAATTTAAAATTTAATTCTGCCTTGATTTATGGTTTTAACATGTTATTAAAGATACCGGGTATTACAGGATCCCCTAGAAAATATCTGTATCCATAGGAAATCACTTCCCTGTGAATTTCATCATGGACAGATCAAGGGAAGATATTTATGAATCAAAAGAAAAAATGAGGTCACTGAGTGTTGACTGCTATATCTTAGGGTCACAGAAACTAATCACGAAAATAAATCAAGACACGAGGATCAATCAAGTCAAAAAGACAAATCAAGTTACAACGACAAATCATTCACGAAGACACGGTGCTGCATCAAACAAGTGGCTCCATATCACTAAGGTATCTCAAACATCACATGACTTCATTCTACCTTCAATAACTCTAGTGGTTACATCTCTTTCACTTGTAGATATGCCATGTGGACCACAGGTACACAATGGTTTCGCCTGGGTCCCCCAAGAAACATCCGTACCCGTAAGCTTTCATAGCTTTGCGGATTAAGCCATTATCACGACTGTAGATCGTAGCAGACACAATAGTTACGCTTGGTTCCTCCAAGAAAGGTCCGTCCATCGTAAGCCATCTACACCCCTGCGAATAACGCTACACGGTCATGTTCTTCAGGGAACAATGACAACAACTCGAGGTTTATGTCTGAACAACCTACTACCACCAACAACACATCTCAACTTAGCTCGATATTCAAAAGAGAAGGAAGTTACTTTCCTTATTTTGCTTTGAAAACATATAGTAATATGTACATATAGTACTCTTGTTACCTTCTGCATATTTCGTTCTTATAAAATTTTCTCAACAAACTTTCCAAATCCATAGCTTCCAAATTCATTACATTCTTATACATTTTTCATGTAAGTTTCAAAATTTTATATCCAATATCTAAAATCGAGTATCCTCAAATTCTATTCAAATTTCAAAATCTCAGTTTTGATCTCTTTAATCAACTCAGCTATTTGATAACTTCTCAAATTCAGATTTTATGAATCCATTTGTTTCAGACCAAATTCTCTTCCAAATTCCAATTATTAAGTTCCTCACTTTATTCAAATCTTTATGCTCTCACCACCTCGGAATTTTCATTCTTATAATACATTTTCTCATTCCCGCATTATTACTCTTCCATACTCACATCCTTCGACATTAAATTAGCAAGCGAATAACTCCCAAAGTATCAACCCAGAAGCCCAAAACCAACATCAGATAGACATTCAGGAAACCTTTCAACTTGACAAATATCCAGTCAGTTTCTAATTTCCTTAATTCTATTTCCTTACTTTCTTATCAGATCATTTCTTATGCAACTCTCGGATTTAATTTACGAATCCACTTTTCTTACGTCCTGCTGCCTTTCATTTTCGACGTGCGACTTTTTGCTCTTCATTTCTTGCCATTCTGATTTATCGAAATCCGTTAGCCTCTCACGATCTTTTGAAAAACATTTCCAATTATTATATTTATTTTCTGTACTTTTATGAGATCTCTTATTACCATTGGAAAACATTTCCATATATTCACAATTCTTTATTTTCTACAGAAAGTATTCTTATGGGAAACATTTCTAAATTCGTTATTTGAATTAAAACAAATATTAAATACAACACCTCTATTTTCACTTAACTACTGACACTCATTTACTTGCTTCACTCAACCACTCTTGTTATCAAACCTTAACCATTTCTTAGTCAACAATGAAGTCAATCAAGTTGGGGTATATTTACCTCTCACACCTTAAGTGAACATCGTTATTAACTTTGAAATAGATCAAGTTCACATCAAAGCATCCATTTTTCGTAACTTCCGAATTCGCGTTAAAAGTTCACTTCTTTTATGAATATCGTTGATTATTATAATAATTCACGCCTTCGAAATATTAATCCTTAAAATATACTTTATTCATTAATCTGAATACATAAACAATTAATTAATAATAATTTTTATTATTAAAAACGGAAAGTAAATAGCATTTTCTGAAATTCAACATAATTGACTCCTATGCAAAATTTTCTTTCGAATAATCTCTTATTCGATAATACATTCCGAACTTCGGAAAAATCTCACTTAATTTACATTCTGAACTCCAGAATAATCTCACTGTACTAGTCAACTCCATTTCCTTTATTCCCAATTTTATTTTCAATGTTTTTTCTTTCACACGTTATTTACTGCTAAAAAGTAAATATTGCTCCTTTTATCGAAATATGAACCCGTCATGTCAAATTAATTTCGATTCCATTCCAATACAGATTCAAATCCCTTTTTAAAATATCTGTCCATATCTCGCTTCATTTATAACTCATGTTCATAACTCACTTCTTGTTAACTAACCAATAAGTTTATAACTTACTATCAAACTCATATATTCGATCATAGATTATTGGTTTTAAAACTAATTATAAATCATCTTGCCAAGTTATAAATAAATTAATTAAATTTAACACAGTCGTATTCCAATTATAACTTTTCCCAATTCTATTTTCATTTATTTCTATCCCGAATAGCAGAATAAAATTCATAGTTTCATTTTTGAAACGATTTCTAAATTTCCCTTTTCATTCACATTTTCATCTAAATTCTTATTTCCAATAAATTTCAGTTGTCTTCGATTTCTAAAATGTACGATTAGAGAAATTGATTTTTTGATTCTCTTATATTTATCTTACTTTGATACCATTCGATAACGGATTCAAGATTCAATTCTAAGAAAACTTATCGAAGAACAGCTCTTGCAAATCTGGATTCGAAGACTGGGGATTCCGAACAAAATTTAAATCTCAAAATAAATTTTTATTTTCCGCTATATCAGTTCAAAAATACTAATTTTCAAAATATACAATAATTAACCTTTCAAAATTTATTTTAAATTATTTTCACTTTCAAAATTCTCATTTCAAAACCCTTTTATTTTTATAATCCATTTTTCTATTGTCGATCCTACTCATTTCAAACTCGATAAGCTAGGCTTTGAATAAACCAAAGCTATGGTACCACTTGCAACGTCCTGTCTTTTGACCGCTTCAAATTGGTAATTAAACCAACTTAAAATGTTCAAATCGACGGACCATAATTTAGCATACAGAGTTTAAAATAGAATCAACATAGAAAAACAAAGAATAATTAAATAACACGGTATTTGAACAACAAAATAATCTATTATATATTAATTTGAATTTTGATACAATATTTTCTATACAGCGGAATGTAAGAATACAATTTGAAAACAAGAAAATATTTACTGTATAAATGCTTCGGAGCGCGCCGTCTTTGGGAATCCCCAGCTTTGCCAATCTTCGAATCCTAAGCTGAAATCTTTAAATTTGTAACACTCGAGTCTAACCCGAGCATTCCATGCAAAAGCATAAAACACTTGAGTTAGGATTAATCATTTGTTCAAGTAAATTAATTTCAACAGAAACTGAAATATAATATTAAATTTTGACTACATCGACCTAGGAGAAAACTGCTAAGACACAACATAACAACTTGGGATAAAACAAGTCAGGACAATATATATATATATATATATACGTATGCCAATGACATATATATACACACATATGGTGGTATATATATACATATATGTACATCCGCCACCGAATATATACACACACACACACTAGAAACGTATGCCGATGACATATATATACACATACAGTGGTATATATATACATATGTGTACATCTGGTACGTAAATATCCGAGTATCAACTATAATATTTGTGCATAACGTTTCCTTCCAGGGACGAATGGTCACAGAAGCCTGCATGTACACATGTGTATACGTACACGTGTGCACTGCCCCAGCATCCCGTAACCCAAGATCACAAGTGCGATGAAAGTCACAGAGGGTGCATAAATATGTAGTCAAAACAGGGCAGCAAGGGTTCAAAGTGAAAGTTACAAAGTGGCATAAATATGCAAATGTCAATGGTAGATATGCAAGTCATGGAAAAATTACAGGATTTGGCAACTGCTACGGATAGAGCTCCTCTACACTTCGCCAAAATCCGTAGTGGCTACAACATTAGAAGCAGATGAAAGAAAAACTTCGGAATCCCACTAATTTCAATGAGATGTGTAATTCAATGCATGATAAGGCTTCAGCATATATATATATATATATATATATATATATATATATATATACGAGTGTGGGCATAGTTGCCATTGACTGGATCATACACAATACAACTTTACCTCAAATATAAATGGAAATGTGAGCACAAAATGACATATGTGTCGCTTCATATATTTTCTGAACAGACCAAAATGGCTACTTTTGAAATAAAAGGGTGCAGGGAACAAAGACTGTCAAATATCTATTTGATCCTTGCAGTGTTATGTTAGATAAAGATGGCAAAACAAAGAAAATGTTTCTGATGCATCTATACAAGATGGGATGGCAGACCGTATATATACATACACCAAGAGATTAGTAACATGGCACACTACCGTACATTAAGCCACACACATATGCAAATGGTCTACATGTTCCAAGTATTAAGGAGTATAGGTATGTTCATTTAAATGTGCACAAACATCATGTAATATATTTGAATTTTATATAAATATACGTGTGTGTTTACATGGTTCTTAAATGAATGCCACATTACAAGTTTGAACATAGCCAGGTACCTACTCATAGCGGTATTAGCAAAGCACACATGGCACAGCAGGAGCGAACGACTGGAGCCAAAGACAATAGAGTCTGAGGCTGGCATAAAATGACAATACACAGGGTATTCCCAGAAACAGCTATTGGCAAAACCAAACTAGTATCAGCTTTAAATATTTCTTATTAAATGCTTCCACTCGAATACGAATCAAATATAAAGCTTGCTTTAAGCCTATTTTTACTTTGTTAAATTTCCTTAAAAAGCTGATTTATACACAGGCTTATTGCCTTACCAACTGATATGCATTAGCACAATTTATAATTCACCAAGTTACATAAAAAATAGAATTACTGTACTCCCTTTTCAATCAAAACAGTTTCAAAAGACTTATACTTCCAACATTCTTAGATAATGTACGTAGTTCGTACATATATTTGTATAAAGCCTTTCCTTGGCACATTTCCTATGACTGTCATGCTACTTTTATTTTTCATAGCCTAAAACATATGTTTATTCCTTACATATATTTGCATAACCACACACAGGAACCATTTATACAACAATCTGATAAGGTGGCCATATTATAATGTCACGCCAACCAACTATATATGTATTATAATGCTTTGCAATTTTCTTTATATAGACAACCAGATGAGTTCACTATTTTTTATAATATACAAAGATCAACAATACTGGTTACCATCTCCTTGGATTAACGTACACGATCCTAGTCAGCTCTTTACATTTTTGTCTTGGTATTGCAACTAAGAAAATAAGGTTCCCACCCAAACCATTACTCTTCGGATACTCATGTATTCGTTCAACTAGAACTTGGCTATCAGTGCTTATATATCCTCCCATAATACATTTATTTAAGCTTTATTAAACTTGGCTTATCACCTTTGATTCCACTTCTATTTCTTTTACAAGACATGGCATAGACAAATATACTTCTTACGCATATATGTATAGGTGTACTCCTAACCGTACCTATGTATCACTATATCAATATCTCATATAAATTCTTTTAGAGTAACATAACTTTATAATAGGTGCCCTTATTTACGAACAAACAGGGGATCATGTAAATGAATCCCACTTCAAAATTTTGGTTCCAACAGTCACATTCAGGAACATATCAAATGTACAGACCATCAACCAAGCAAGAGTGAGTAAACTATTTATTTTGGCATCAGGGTTTCGTATGTGAGCCAAATGACTCAAGTTTCATTTTTTGGCAAAACAATAATCTTCCAAACAGGTAACAAAATCGTATAGCCAAACACCCACCAAAAATCAACTACTATAATCCTAGTTTATCTTGAATCGAGTTACTTGAATTAATGATTTATCATGAGAAAAATACTCACCGTAACTATTGAAAAAAAGTGGAGCAGTGATAATTTGGCTTTGGTTTGGAAGAACGAAGTGAACGGGGGTAGTACTAGGGCTGGCAAGACGGTGACCGACTACTTCGATTTGCTTGGCGATTTCCGGCCCTTGAACGGTTTGGTTTGTGGAGGAAGGCAGCAACACCCAAAATCGAACGTTGGGCCGAATGAGACGTGGTTTCAGAGAGTGGTGCTTGCAGTCTTCATAGAGTTGGCTGCGCGAAATGATCGGCAACGAGGAGAGGATAAAGCAGTCACTGGAGACTTTATAGAAGGGTGATGGATTCGGTTACAACCAGTAATTTAAGGGAAAACGATTTTAATTTTCAGGAAGGAATTGATTTTTTTGGATGAGGGAATTGGGAGAACGGAGTGATTTTTATAGAAGAAAATATGGGGATAAGAACGAAGTTAAATCATATAGGGTTAGGCGAAATCAATTGTAGGTCGGAGTGAGTTTTATCTGGGGAAGGTTATATTTTAGGGTATAATTATTTAAGAGAGGTTTATCTATGGATAATTTAATATTAAAACTCTACCCGAATTACTACTATTACTCTAAACTCGTACCGCCAACACATTCTCCAGACACGACAAAAATTATACATACCCCTTCATTTCATCATTCTGAATCTAATATAATTATTCTGGTTGTAATCTGACTCTATCTGTATGCAATGTTATTTTTAAAATTTTAATTATTTATTAGTTCACCGATTTTATTCAGTTTGTTCATCAATAACTCTGTTTGCTTCCAAATTTGAAACGTTAAATTTAATTTCTTTATACACAAAAATAACAAATCTCTAAGTCAATTTCGCATATATCTTAACAAATAAAAATCTCCAATTTATTTAACGTTAATAATGTTTATTTTTGTTCAACCATTTATATTTATCAGCCTAATTTTGAATTCAATTCAAATATTTAGCAATAAATATCTAATCCTCAATCGGCCACTCTAAATTAAATCTTGAATCCAATTAAATATATTTGGTTTTAAGTTTCTATCCGAAATATCAATATAAAGTTATTATTAGTAGTTAATTCTTCTCATATCCCAGTTGTCGAAATTTCTGGGATGTTACATAAAGGATCTCATAGCTTTCGCACTCGGAAATATCCGAACAAAGAATGAACTACTACCGCAAATGAAGAACTATTCGTTTCTAACATCTGAAAAATTATATCTTAGGGACATACTCAGCAAAAAGTCCCTTTTTTCAAGACAATTCCAGTCTTCAACATATCATTTATTTCTTCATAATGAAAACTGGTTCAAAGCGTTTTTAGGGTAGTTATTAGCCAAATCGACCCTGATTCTTTCAAAATCCAAATTTTGAGTAATATGGATATACTAGATTTATTTAAACCTCATTTCCTTTCAATGATCTCAGAAGAATCCTCTTTATATTTCCCATTAATCTCATTTTAAGCCATCTTGGTTAATTTATCCATTTCTTAGGAAAGTTCATTCTCAACCAAAGTTCATAATCAAATTTATAATTTGTTTTCTTTCATAAATCACCATTTAATCCATTCTTCCTTTGTTCGAAAAATAATTCCAGTTCATTCCTTTTTAATATCTTTTTGGAGGAATATAATTCAACAAACTTCTTTAGTGTACCGAATATCAATTTTTGTATTCAACAAGTGCTACAGATGAAATAACATTGAGATCTCCTTTTAAATTTCACAAATAGGACGAGTTTCCTCTACGAACTTTAATATTAAATATAAGTGGATCATTTCTATTCAATCCAAATTATGTATATTTGTATATTCAAACCCAAATAAATCAAACTCACAACTCCCTCAGTTGGGCCAGTCTGGATAGTCAGGGAGAGCAAGAAACTGGTTTTCCAAACCCAAGCCGAGGCACTATCTCCCTGTCAATTTAAGGTTGTCAATTAATTTGATTTACCCTAAATCATTTACGTTTTTTACTTTAAGTAATAGAGCATCCGGGCTTTCCCTTCGATCTGTTTCATTCCTCGGTCATAAAATTCTCATAAATGAAACAAAAGTACTAGTCGTTTCTGCATATTATTTTATTAATGATGATTTAATATTCCAAATCATAATTAAAACACTTCATTATTCAATTAGAACATTATTAATTGATTTCGTAAAGAATTGCTATCTTAAGAGATCAATTCAAGAGTGATGGTATTTTATAATAAAAAAGAAAGTGTTGTACAAGTGCCAAAACTAATCATTTGACTTAAACTATTTCCAAATTCACATTTAACAATTTCAGTCTCTTTTAAATCACGTCAAATAATTTATTAAATTTATTTCATGCTTCTATTTATTTAAAAATGCTAATTCTCAACAATTTCTAAATACGGTCGCTTTACTGCTAACCACGATTTGTTTGGAAATTTGTTTTATCCATATTTTAAAAACCTATAAGTTAAATTATTAATTTCTTTTCTTTGACCTGTAATAAAAGATAAGATAGTTTAAACATTTCAAATTTTGTCGAAATCCAAGCATACTCAATCCGATATTCACAATCAAACTTTACAGCATGAAATAACAATTACCACTGCATGGCACACCTAATTTAGATTTGATTATTGATTTTCTATCAACACTTTTCCAAGCAAGTTATTTATACAGAATATTTACAACACATTAAAATCCTCCATTTTACCTTTACATTTTCAATATAATAATATTATTTAATTATTTTATTAATATTTTTAAATATTAATTATTTAATCCTATATCATTTTCATAACTCAAATTAGAGCTAAAAAACTAAACCAAATTTTCAAATATTATTTAAATATCCATTTATATGTCAACCCAACTTAAATTTGAATTTTATTATTTTGAATCGATTTTACGATTCACTTCGAATTTTTGTTTTCGATTTACTATCTATTTTAACTCCAACTTCAAATTCGTTTTTACTTTTTAACTACATATTTATTTAATTTCGAGACTAATAATTTTCACATCCAAATTCCAAAATGGATTTCAGGACCATTTTTCAATTTAATTTTAATTGACTTTTCAAATAAGAGGTTTAAACCAAATCCATGTATATATCATATTACCAAAATGAATATTACCCTTATATAGCAAGATCAACATCAATATTATATCTAACATCCATCCATCCAAACATAACATATATTGATTTTAATCACTATACATCCATTTACAAAAAATCCAAACTATCACCAAATATCATAACTAACCATATAATGAATCAATGTGACAAAATTACTTGTAAAATATATGGTATAAAGGTGATTATATTTAAACTATTTAAAAGCTATGAGAATTTTCTCACCATCTATTTCCACTCCGCTAACTTTACGGTTTCCTTTTCCCTTCACTTCACGACTAACGTTCTGATTGCTTTCTTTTCCCTTACATCTCTTTTCCTTTCCTTTCCTTTTATTATTTTCTCCTTTCTTTTGTTTCCCTTATTTTTTTCTAATTTTTTTATTGTAGAGGTGGGTGTAGCTCAACTTTAGGGTGTGAGAGTGGTCATAGCTTGTGGGTGTATGAGTATGTGAGCTTTGATAGAAGGGTACAACCTTGGAAGAGGTTTTGGATGGCAGGTGTACGGAAGTTTGGGCTCGGTTTGGCTTGGGGAGGGGGTGTGTGGGCTCGAACGTAGTCGAGGAAGGTAGTGGAGGCTATGGAGGAGGGTGCATGGCCTAGGCAGCGTGTAGGGTAGCGTTTGGGCTTGGGCAAGTGGGGGTATGAGTGTGTACAACCATGTACTTGGAGCGTAGGTGTAGATATGGTGGTGGTGGTGGAGGAGGAAGATGATGTTGGATGCCATTAAAATGGACATGGAACTTTAAGAAGGAGGAAGAAGAAGATATAATCGTTTTGTGAATGAAATGTGGTAAGGTAGGGCTATTTATAGTTGCATAAAGATATGTAGATTACCAAAATAGCCATAGCTAAAGTGACCAAAATGCCCCTTCCATCAAATCAACTTTTGTCTCCCCTTTTACTCTTTCCAATGCATGATTAAACATGTATTAAATACTGAAAAGAAGTGAAAAAGTAAGGAAAAGATGGATATATTTAATTTATGTCCTTAATGTAATGATTTACTTTTTATTTCATTTTAAATTAATAAATGCTCATTTTTTCATGTATGAGAAGGCTTGCATTCATGATGACATGGTAAGCATGAAATGATTACACTTAAATACTTATTTTCCATGAAGTGTTACATCGTAGTAATGTGAAATAATGTTGTTGTAATCATGAGATTTATTAAGAGATTTTGATTTGGTTTATCATAAAAGTAAACTTTTTTGTCTTTTTGTGCTAAACTTAATTAATTACTCCATTAGCTTAATTAATCTTTTCAATAGCTTAAGGGAGGTTTAATATTTTTTTAACATATCCAGATGTTACTATTCAAGTTGTAAAACTTTCATACAACTTATTTTGATTAAAACATCGATTTTCTATAAATTGTTTAACAGTCATATTTTGACATTTTACTTCAATTATTAGTTCTTGTTACCCAAATTCAAAAATGAATTTCATCTTTTATTATATTAATTAAAACATGTATATTTGTATTTAAGAATCGTATTTAAAAATGAGTATATGTATCCAAAACCATGCAAGCTTACTCCAAACTTTATAAAAACACGAATTTTCGAAGTATCTGAATTTCTAGTTCGTTACAAGTTAGAGTTCTTTAGTGATGTCGTATCACTAGAGTGTCCCTTCATCGTGAGAGAATTGGACCTTCACTACTAATGACCGTTAGAATCACTAGCCTTCTATGACTTTGAATTTCCCTGTATTTATGTGTGGGTAATGAATTGTTTGTGTGTCGAGTTGGAGATGTACCAGTTTCGAAGCGATATTCTTTTAGCGAATGTTGCTTGTGTTTGTTACTGGTTATGATTCCATAGCTCAAGGTGAGGTAGTACGAATTCTATTGTAATGGTTTACTCTATATGGAAGAAGTGTTATTTGTTCCCGGCGTCATTAAATAGGGTTGGTTGTGCATTCATTTCATTTTGAATGCGACACCTACTAGCTTAGCTGAACGAGATGAATAAAATAGTTTTCTATAACTATTCGAGCTTCCCAAATGAATGCGGGAATAATTGTCGATAGTTTCCATCAATAGGTTGCCATGGAATCGAGAATAGTATGATAGCACTCGATTCATACCCGAGTCATTGACGAGAGATGATAGATTAACATTCTTGTTCTGAAATGGTAAGTTGTGGAGTCATATATGGATTTAATATTCGATGTGTCGTATCAGTTAGGTTTGTATCCTGCATTCTATGATAGGTTATGGATGTTACTTTCTATAATTGCCACTGTTTTGCTTATGGATGTTCGATTGATAATGTTTGCATGTCCATATTATAATTATTAGGCATGCATGATAAATGTATTATTGTATAGTCCTTTCATTCGGGATAAAATTTGATGCATGCCTTGACATGCTTATGTTAGATAAAACCTATTTATTTAATGCGTTTAATTCCCTTGTTAGTATTTCTATTATAATGTCCAATTATCTTTGTTAAGTATATGTCCAATTACACAGAAGAAAGATTTGATTATTTAGGTGCTAAATTGCTTCTGTTTGCATATAAATGCTAAGTTTGATTAAAAGAAGTATATGATCATTGTAAGTACAAAAAAATAAAGTTTTTCTCGGTCAAACTTTGTTAATGGCGACATAGCATCTTCTTCCACACTCTTCAATTCTACGACCTCTCCCAAATCAAACCGTACCCCTTCCTCTCCTCATAACTCTCAACTTTAAAACCTAATCTTCTCAAGATATGCTTATGCTATCGTGAATTTTGTCGAGATATAATTCCAAATCTACTTTTGGATCTGGCCCTTTTCCTCCAAACAAGTTTCCACCTTTCTACTGCCCACACCATTCTCCACGTCACTGTCAATTGCCTCCACTTTGCTGCTTCATGTGGTGTCCAAGCTATTGTTTCATTTTTCCTTAATTTTTTGCCTTTGTCAATTGAGTTTCGCAACTTCTTTCTGCCAGCACCAATAATGTTCTTTTCCACGAATCCAGGCAACTTAGGACTCGCGTTGCCTAGTGAATTTATGTCCGTTGAAGTCTACCATTCGTCACGTGGTGCATTTGGAAGGTCTTGTTGGGCTTCTTTGACTCTGGTGTGATTTTGAGGCTGAGCGTTCTAATGGCTAGGGTGGACTTGTGATTCATTAAAGTCTCCTTTTCACCGTGGAGTCACCATTTTGCTGTCTGTTTTAACTTTGCTGAAGTTTGTCGCGTCTCTACTGATATACTCTAGAAGCTATGCGTAAACACGTTTCACCAGGTCTGTCCTTGGAGCAGTATGATCTTTATCCAGTGAAGTCAATGCTGTGTCAGCATGCTATTTGGTATTTGAGGTATGTGATGGGTTTCTTTTGCCTAGTTTAATCCATGATGGTCTGGTTATTCGTCTTGGTGACTGTGAGTGGGAGGTGTTTTGCTACAGTCCTGTTTGGCGATGTGTGGGAATGGTTATTTTCATCTGTTTGGAGTTGGGATGCTTTTTTGCCATATATGCTTGCATGATGTCAGTTTATGAACTTTAACATGACTGGATGGAGTTGGCGTCCTGGTCTGTTGCTCGGCTGATATGTAATACAGGGAAGCTCAGCTCACATTTTTGCGTATCTATGGTCTCATCTCCTCCACTCCATTCTTTGTTTCATGCTTGTTCATAGGTTATACTGCTATGTTATTCTGATATACAGATGTATTACACTATTTAACTGCTCTGGCATTTGTATGTCTGGTGGTCGGTGTTGTAATTTGCTCGCTAGCTCAGTCACAGTTTGGTGTTCTTTGTCAAACTATCTTGTTACGGGCTTCCTACACTTTCTACTTTCATGGTTTGGAGCCTTGTGCACATTATGCTTCACATCTTCGGATGTGTTACTTAAGTTAATTAGCAGGCAATGTATGGTTCTTTCTGAAGCAACACACTTTTCAGGCTATAATCATGTTACTGTCTTGTCATGTATCCCATGAATATTTTAGGCATACTTTGAGTAGCCTTGGGTTGTTTCTTTTGTATTCACAATGTATTCACTACTTTGTAGTATATCATGTATGGTGGTCGGTCCACCTTGAAATCCGATTTTATAGTATAGTTTCTATACTAGCTCTAGTGTTGCAATCTAGATTAGATAGTGTGGACGACCCACAATAAATGTTGTAGGCGATGGACGGTCCACCTTAAAAACCGAATAGTTGATCGTAAACCACAATCACCCGTACTATACTTTATTCTTATTATTGGTTATAATAAAAAAGTGTTATGAATCACTATAAAAACCGATCGGCTATGCCAAAAAAACCAGGTATCTAATAGACGTAAAATTGTGGTTTTTGTCATTTGGTGCATTTTGGTAGTTTTATATCCCATGTATGGATAGCCATTTTGGGCATTTGTTTTCTTTTGTTGGGATGGGCCTTGTATGCGAGTTGTGATTTTTTCGGATCGAACCATACAAAGGAAGTGTTACCGAATTCTACCAAATTTGGGAAAAAAAATATTCTTTACTAACTTCAATTGTCTTCCAATTAGCATGTAATTACTTTTGTTTTTCATTATCTATATGTATGGATATACAATTTATGTTCGGTTTAGCTATGTAGGAATGAGAATATTAGCTCGATACCAAATTCTGAGTCCACATCCTTCATTATGATCGCTTCAATGACTATCGATGAGAGTGATAAGTGACAATCTATTTTGTATTATCACTTGTCTGAAAGGTTGGATAACATTGTTTCATCCTTGAGGATTTTGGGGACGAAATCATATAAGGAGGGAATAATATAACGACCCTTAATTTAGATTAGATATTTAAATATTAACCGTCAATTATTCAATTAACAGTTCCAAAGTAGGATTTTTCACAAACGATCGAATCAAGACTTGGAGCTAGTTCCACGGAGTCTGTATTTTTGGTTACGTGAAGAATAAGGGCGTGGATCACCATATTTTGAGTTCAGACCATTTGGTGGTCATAACGATCTCGAAATGTGCATAAATTTTTGTTTCAAAAGCACAGTCTCGGATCACGACGAAACTTATATGTTTGGAATCGTAGTAGTGAGTTATAGTATGCCATCAAATTTCGTAGCGACCGGACGCGCCATTCGATCGTGAGTAATTAAAACGTGTGTCTATGGAACTACTGTATGATTCGAGTTTTAAAGGCTAACTTATGTATACAATCAAATTTGATCTCGAAACTAGTTCCATTGTTTTCAAAAGATCTATTTACATATATGACGACAAGCGGCACGTGTCTATCAGAGTTTGCGGGTTTTGGGCCTTATTTGTGAATACATTAATAAATATTATAATTTAAACCCTTATGCTATAGTGTTCTAGACCCATATACCCTTCTCCCCAAATTCACAAACCACTGTTCCATTAGCAAAAATGGCTGCCTCTTTTTTGGGACATTCAGAAATCAAAATCAACTACAATAATCAACTTAAAATCATGAAATTTTGTTTGTTGAATCATGGAGGAAACTCTATGTGCTCATCCCCTTTTAATCGCATTCGATCATCACTGGGAAAGAATGATTTGCAACAACCACCTAGGGTCCCAAACACCATTGGCTATAGGTGACGAGGTGAGGAACGAAGACCATCATCGGGTTTGTCTCGTCGAGTGGCATCACCAACCAAAATTTGGAATACTGGAGTTGTCCGAAGCAAAATCGCATCCATAAGGGGTTGCGCCCGCTAGCCACATGTCAGAATCCCCTAGGAGCATTCAAGTTATCCATAGTGGTGGTCATCGCAAAGGGGAAGGCTCGGCGAGTGCGGGGTGAAGACCGAATTAAGTTTCATTGAGTTCTCGCTGAGAAATCGCCACTTAAGATCAACGAATTTGGGCTTTTTGATACGTGAGTGCAAAGACATGTACGAGCCAAGGGAAAAAAAGCACTAAAGCATAATTAGGTGATTAACTTAAGACTAATAGGATAATTAGTTATTTGTTTGCTAATTTAATCCGCAAACTTTTATCATGTAACGTAGTTTTTCCGTTGAACTCGTATTTACGAGTCTATGCCCTGGAGCACGTTTGGGTTGATTTGGTTAGGACATGTGATATTGTCTCTCACTGAACCATATTTATTCATATAGTATAAATTTGATGTTTAAATGTTTTTTGATTATAAAATCTAATATTTAGGATAGTTGAACCTAGTAAATAACAAATAAAAACATTAGGACATGATTTAAGTTGTTTTAACCATGATTATCATATTTTACCTAGTTGCGTTAGGACAGACCCTGTACGGAAAAGTTATTAACATTAGGACATATTTAGGACAGAGGTGAGAAGTTTCCTTGGATTGGCATGTTATTATAGGAAGTTTATTAAAGATTTGAGCGGATCTCAGCTCCACTCACTTATATGACAAAGAACAACTTGGCTTTTGCTTGGAGCGTGGATGCTGAAGATGCTTTTCAGAAGCTAAAGAGGGCTCTGACAACAGCCTCTGTCCTAACTCTTTCTGATGGAAGCATGCTTGTGGCATGGGATAAGGCGTCTACTGATGCAAGATCACAGGGTGGTGTGCTATGGAAGTAGGCAACTAAGGGTTCATAGAAAAACTACCCCACCCATGACTTGGAGTTGACTGCAATAGTGTTTGCATTTAAGTCTTGGTACCACTATCTACTTGGAATAGATTTGAGCTATATATGGATCATAATTCGCTCAAATATTTGTTCTCACAAAAGGATCTCAACTTGAGGTAGCTAAGGTGGATGGAGTTCCTAGCATCCTACTACTTTGATATAGCTTACACCTCAGGCAAGGGTAATGTGGTAGCGGACACATTGAGTAGGCAGAGGATGACCTTGAGTCCTCTATTCGTAGAAATGCAAAGCTTGGAGTACATCTCAACCTTTGATTTTAAGCCATCTATGGATTTTACATTTGGTTTGTTGGCATCATTGGAGGTGCGACCTACTCTCATGGAGCGAATTGGATCGATGCAGCAAAAGGACCTACAATTGAAGGATATCTTAGATAGACTTGGTTAAGGAGAAGCTTCCATTCACCTAGCTTGATATACCATGGACGAAAACGGTGGCTAAGACAAGATGGAAGGCTGTGTGTCCCTAGAATTGGGGAATTGCTAAGAGCAGTGCTAAAGGAAGCTCATCACTCTCAAATAACTATCCATTCGGGCGGTGACAAGATGTACCAAGACATGAAGTGCATTTTCCATTGGACTGGCATGAAGAAAGATGTGCAGAATTCGTAGCTCGATGTTTGACTTGTCAGTAAGTAAAGGCCGAGCAAAAGAAACCCAGTGGATTACTTCAGCCTTTTGATATCCCATAATGGAAATGGGAGAGCGTCTCAATGGATTTCATTGATGGACCGCCCAGATCAAGGAAAGGCAACACAATCATTTGCATAATAGTGGACAAGCTTACAAAGAGCACTCATTTTATCCCAGTCAAGAGCAAGAAGACGTCAACTTGGCTAGCTTCAATTTACCTTTAAGAGATCGTCCGACTACATGGGGTACCTTCAAGCATAGTAAGTGACTGTGACCCCATACTTACTAGTGGATTTTAGAGGAGTTTACAAGAAGCTCTAGGTACACAGTTAA
Organism: Allium sativum; assembly: GCA_030737875.1. Taxonomy (NCBI): domain Eukaryota; kingdom Viridiplantae; phylum Streptophyta; class Magnoliopsida; order Asparagales; family Amaryllidaceae; genus Allium; species Allium sativum. The sequence continues at coordinate 261,065,546 of CM060909.1, read as the reverse complement.
GACTTAGAATAGCTTATCACCCTCAGACTGATAGACAAACTGAGAGGGTTAATAGAGTCCTCGAGGATCTGCTAAGACTCTGTATACTAGATTTTGGAGGGACTTGGGAGGAGCATCTCCTATTGGTTGAGTTCGCATATAATAATAGTTATCAGACAAGCATAGGTATGACACCCTTTGGAGCGTTACATGGACGACCTTGCAAATCACCGTCCTATTGGTGGGAGTCTACTGATAGACTTCTACTAGGACCTGACATGGTAAGAAATACTTCAAAAAAGATAGATATCATTCGAAGAAAGATGAAAGATGCACAAGATAGAAAAAAGTTGTATGCCGATAAGAGAAGTACTGACTTGGAATTCGAAGTAGGAGATATGGTCTTCACCAAAGTATCGCCTTTAAAGAATGTGGTTCGATTTGGCTCTGTAGGAAAATTGGCACCAAGGCTCATAGGACCATTTCCCATAGTAGAGAGGATAAGCCAAATGGCCTACAAAGTTAGACTGCCAGAGAGACTGGCAGGAGTTCATGACATATTTCACATTTCCCATTTGAGGAAATGTCTTCATGATTCCGCGGAGGTAGCAGAGCCAAGTACCCTGTAACAACCCGAATTTTTATAACATGTTAAAACCATAAATCAAGACAGAATTAAATTTTAAAATAAGAATCAAGGGAAACTGGTTACACCATTGCGTTCGTCTCGGATTTCTGCATGAAATAGAGTCTGAGTTTTCGAAAATCGTAGTCAATATGAAGAAGTTATGGCCTGTAGAATATTCAGCAAATTTCAGACCAGGTAGGTCGACCTGGGGGTCGACCTGGGGGTCAGGTCGACCACGTGGTTGACCTTAGGGTCGACCTACCCCCCAGGTCGACCATATGGTCGACCACCCCCCTTACAGGTCGACCTAGCCGGCCTGTTTTGACCAAGAACCCATTTTTGAAGCCTAAGACGTGTTTTGATGGTCCGGATTGATTCTAGGGTTAATCTAAGGGCCTAAACTAGTTGCTACCCCTATAAATACATCCTAAGACCTAACCTAATTCATACAAATCATTCTTACACTGCTATGCTGCTAATTTACCCCCTGAACCATGGCCGCCGCCTCCAAATTAAAGCTTAAGCATTCAAACTCAATTCAAATCAAAGACCGACGCTTCTACAACAATTCAAGAGAATAGATCAGCTACACCGCAAAGTTCTACGACAAATTTCTAGACTTGACTTCTGCATATAAATTTCTTAGACCACGATCTGTAAGTTCCAGTTACTTTTAGATAAAAACTATAAATCTAATATGGGCATGTTAAATTGGAATTGATTTATGTATGATTCATATCTATTCTTGTTTTCTTCTTGGATCTTGACTATTGGGAATATTGTCTAGGACGTTGAAACTATTGTTAATGGCATAAGACTATGACTACGCCTATGACTGTGAACATAAGACTATGACTATGCCTATGACTGTGAACATAAGACTATGACTACGCCTATGACCGTGAACATAAGACCGTGACTATGCCTAGACTGTGAACATAAGACTATGCCTATGACTATGACGGTGAACATAAGACTATGCCTATGACTACGACAGTGAACATAAGACTATACCTATGCCTATGACTATGAATATAAGACTATTGCCTATAACTATGACAAGGACAATTGTGGCTAATCACCTAAGAGGTTATTGCCTAGGATTATGACTATGAAATTGGATCTAAGCTTAATTTTCTATTCAGACCTATTTTTTTTATTTGTCTTCATTTTTGGGATTTTTCTATTTAAGTTAGATCTCTCCATGTTCTTGAATCTAGATTATTATTCAAACCTTTTTCATGTTCATAATGTTATGCCTGCAATGTTTTAATCAATTTATTCAGTTTGGTCATGCCTTGGAAATAAATTGATAATAGAGCAATGTTTATTATATTGATCTATGCGTGTGGTTCTATTTTATCATCATGTTGAATTGGGAATTAATGAATAAGTCCATACATATGTATATGACCTTGGAGTATAACCCGTGATGACAAGTTGTATAGTTTATCATGTTATGCAAGTTTTAGGTTGTGAAATCATATCACATATGTGACCAAATGTTAGATCTACATGTTTATGTATATATGTTAAACCTATGTCATATTTCAAGTTCGCACTTATTCATATGTTCGTGATTGATTTTCAAGTTCACATATATGTAAGTTGATTTAGTCTATGTTGCAAATTCACATATATGTATGTTGGTTTAGTCTACGTTGCAAGTTCACACCTATGATATTCATGTTGATTGTTTTGCAAGTACACACCTATGGTGTTCATATTGACTATGCCAAGAATGCCAAGTTTACACCTATGTCATGTTAATGAATTTCTTTATGCAAATTTTGTGTACGTTAAATTAGGCTAAGTTTTTAGCCTAATATTATGCCAAAAACCATGCGGACGGAAAATTAGGCTAAGATTGTTAGCTTAATATTTAGACGAGGTAACGTTGGGAAAAATTGATAATTATAGGAAACTTGGTATGAAATTCGCCATGAAACTTGACATGAACATTGTTATAACTTGAATCTGGATGTGGGCATGAAACTTGCCTTGAAACTTGACAGGAACATGACATGAAACTTGAACATGGGCATGACACTAGAATGAACTTGAAAATGGCCAACTCGAGGTTGGGTTGAGTTTGTAGTGTAATTTTGCTCGGAACCGCCCGGCAAATCCAGTTACTGCAAATAACAGGATCCAATGTGGGTAGTTGGTCATATCACACTTGAAAACCCGAGGTCAGAATGAGTTGTTGTGTAAATCTTCCTGGAAACGCCTGGCATATCCAGTGACCACAACAACAGGTCTGATGTGAGAGGTTCGGGTGCATTAATGAATTAATGCCACATGATAGGTTAAGTCATGAACTTGAAAGACAACACTTGACCAACTTGATACATGATTCATAGGCAGGTTAAGTCATGAACTTGAATGACAACACCTAACCAACTTGACATGCTAGACTGATAAGGGTTAAGTCACGAATTTAAATGACAACACTTAACCTATTGGACGAAAACCCTAGTTACGCGGTCCATTTCAGCAGTAACCCACTAGATGTATCGTGGTACCCTGGGACTAGGCAGGGTGTGGCACGATTACTGGGCTGATTGTAAGCGACCAGAATGACGGCTGTGTTGGTGCGCCAGTGTATGTTCAGGCGGGATATGGTCGTGCATGTGGTCTGGAGTTGAAAAAGAAGGCATTGGGCATCAGTAGGTTTATCTGTGCATGCTTAATTCATGTCGGTGGTTGGCACCATAGGGCTTGATACACCCTATGGTGGACCTAGCACAACTGACTACATTCGTGATAGGGCCATATGACACAGACACATGACGGGCTAGAACTTGTAGGGAGCCGATCGACTAGTGGATCGTTTCGTTGGAGCTAGAAATGAGTCGTTTCATGATATTGGGCCAAGTGATTATTTCATGATTTATATAAGACATGGGTTTGGGATTTTAGTACAGTTGATGCAACGAACCTTGAATATGTGATGCTATACTTGATTTATACTTGATTTATCATGTTATCTTAGTCAATATTGCCCATCTTGACAACATCCTTATGTTTACTTTCAGTTTATACATGTCATGTTACCTTTGTCTGTTTTTATGCTGAAAGTCACTTGGACTTACCAGTCTTTATGACTGACCCGTTGTAACACCCCACCTCTATTAAGGTCACTCACAAAGGGAATGCCTTAACTTTGGTGGAGCGTTTTAGTAGACAGAACAGAAATTTACAAGACAGATAAACAATACTTGAGAAATTATAACTTTATTACAGCGGAAAACAGAAATCAGTGTGGTTACATCTTTACCAAAAACTCAAGTACATAAATATCAGTCTTGTTCAGAAAGTCATCAGAGTACAAAACTTTAAAATCATAATCCTCACAGAAGGTGCCATAAGAAATTAAGCCATGCTTTACGCACTTCAAGTACTTCAAGCAGAAGAAATCCGGATCAAGCTAAAGTATTCCCTCCTTGGAAAACCTGGGGGGGGGGGGGGGCGGGGAACGGAAGAAAAGGGGCGAAAACAAGCAAGATCAGACATAAAGTCTGGCAAGTCCTGTGACTTTCAGCATATGAACAGATAATAATAATCATGGCAAGCAAATAAAACTGGATGAGAGATAACAGTAACAGGAGCAGCAGATGTACTTAGGTTAAACAGAAGAAACAGAATAATATTACTTTTCATTTCTCTGAACTAATACTAGTATAACAGGATTAGGTGTCACCCTAATGTCTAAACTGAAACAGAAGCGGGAACAGAATAATTTCCATAGAAGAGAATGCTAGTAATGGGCCTTTACCACCCCAACAGAAACAGACAGAAACAGAATGCTAATAATGGGCCTTTACCACTCGAACAGAGACATACAGAAACAGAATGCTAATAATGGGCCTTTACCACACGAACAGAAGGTACAGAAACAGATTAATCCCTACGGAAACAGAATGTAGAATTAGGTGTACACTAGTAAATGGGCCTTTACCACCCGAACAGATGGTACCACGCAGAAACAGACAGGTGTTTCCACCCAACAGAAACAGACGGTACCAACAGAAACAGACAGAACTAAGTGTACCCTAAAACCCTACCCCAAGCGATCGGCTCCCTAATACATAAATACCCTGCGTCGGCTCCACAGTAGGGTGTATCACTCCCTAAAGTGAAAACCAATTGGCACAGACCTATTTACAGATGTCACGGCGTCTTACATCCTCAGAGGCAGACCGGGATCCATGCACGCACATGACCCGGTTGGAACGCACCATCAACACCCCTCGCCATTATCAGAATGAACCACTTATAATTAGTTCAGTAAGCGTGCCCGGACCCTACCTACTGTCGGGTCAAAGTTTGATACCAGAAAGGGTTACCGACTAATATGGGTCCCAAACAACAGATGACACAAGTAATTCCCCTCCAAACCTTGTGTCCCCAGACTAACAGATTTCAGATTAACTTGTTTACAAGTTCAGACATACAGAGTTCAGATCAACTAGTTCACAGATCAGACAAGTTTTCAGACTAACGGATCAGATATACGGATTTGACAGATTTTCAGATTTGTCTAACTTTGTAATTGGGCCTATAGATTCACGAAACGGGTTTGTTAAATTCATTAGTACAATTGGTTTAACCATATCCTCCCAACACGTTTTAGACATCATATTTATCCCAGATTTGCATTAATATTAATGCACAGACCTCTCACATTAGGTCGGTAGCTTGTGGCCGCTGGATATGGCGGGCGGTCCCGGGCAGACTTCTGCCACAAGCCAGACCTAACCTCGTGTCTAAGCATATTTTTAGTTATGCCTACGACCTCTCACATCAGACTGATAGTTTGCGGTCGCTGGTTAAGCCGGTTGGTTCCGAGCAGGCTTCTACCATAAACAGAGTCTAACCTTGTGTCATAGCCAATTCATTTCAATACAGATTTTTTTAGATATCAGACTAATTCTGTTTATTTAACGGATTAAACTTCTTCATAGGATATAACAGATTAATAAATTTTCCATGTTCTACTAAATCTTAGGTCGAGCCTACGGATTTCCATACCCAGATTACCATTATCTAGTTTCAACAGATCAGATAATTCAACATGTAGCAGATCTAGCAGTTTAAGCGATTTAGCAGATAACAGATTTGGCAGTTTAGGCAATTCAACAGTTTTAGCAGATAACGGATTAGGCAATTTAACAGATTTAGCAGATTTTATATATCTAAAACTTTATTTAGATATCTTGCCTATTCATAAATTTAGCCTAAACTTACATGCCTAAATCAAGGTCATAATTCATAATACAATATATGCCCCAAATCTTAGCCTTAATATTCCCATTTATAGTTCATGTCAAAACTAGATTTAATATTCTAGTTTACCATTTATGTCCAAGACTAATATACATGTTAATCATTCACTATTATAGCCAATTCAGATTATGCCAACATATCTATTATGCCAAATTAACTTAATTAAGCTACGCCCAATCCTCGTATAACATGTTTCCACAAGTTCTCTAAATACTCATGAAATGACCCTAGCAAAAGGAATAGGGGATAAGCACAAGAAAGAATAGGCATGCAATGATGAACCAAATACAATGATAATGGTTTTACTAGGCTTGATGTACATAACAGTGAATGGGAATAAACTAGCAAGGTTACATACTAAATATGAGATCCAACATCATTAAGGGAATAGGCATAAGAAACTAACTACAATAGTTATAGGCAACTAACCACAATAGTCATGGGCGACTAATCACAATAGTTTCCTATTCAATGTCATAGGCAATAGTCTCATAGGCGTGAATCATAGTCATAGACAATATTCTCATAGGCATGAATCATAGTCATAGGTAATAGTCTCTTAGGCACGAATCATAGTCATAGGCAATAGTCTCTTAGGCATGAATCATAGTCATAGGCAATAGTCTCATAGGCAATGGTTTCATGTCCAATTATGCATTATTATTTGTCCTAAAATTTAGCGTTCGTGCGTTAATCTCTTATGAGATGAGGCGCAGGCTCGTAGTAGCCTGGCTATAGAATAGAAAGAAGAAAGAGGTACAGATAGTCACAGAAAAATAGATCTGACAGATAAGAATATACATGACCTCAGATTCAGATTTATAACCATGCCACAACCATAATTAAAGTTTATATCGGAAAATAACTATACTTGCTTTTCGTGGTTTTAAGAAAGGATAATAAACTGTTGTTGATGCAGAAATGCTGAATTATTCCTTTTTAATAGTTGTCGTATCTCTAAACTTGGATTTGAGATTTGATTTAGCTTTTAATTCTATTCAGGTTGGAAGAAGATGCATCAGTCCAAGTTTTGATTCCAGCAGGGTAGCGATGCCATTTTTATTTTTAATTAGAACAGAGGAAGAATATTGACAGAATGAAATGGTGTGGAGAGAATGAGGCTAGGGGTGAGTTTATATAGGATTAGAGTCGCGAATTTGGTCCAGAAATCGGTCTAGAAACGTAGAAATGAACTCAGCCTTGGATCTGGAAATTCGGGGCAGGTCGACCCCTAGGTCGACTACCCAGTCGACCTGGTCAGGAGGAGGTCGACTACCCAGTCGACCACCTAGTCGACCTGGGTCCTGGGAGGGAAATTTCCCGCCAGGCCCGCTTCTGGGTTTGAATTCGAATTTCGAACTGTTTATTTTATTCAAATTCCTGAAACTTCTGGAGGTCATAACTTGGTCATACGGACTCCGTTTTTCGAAAACTCGGACTCGTTTTCAAGCAGAATTTCGAGACGAACGCAATGGAGCAACCCTTTCCCTTGATTCTTATTTTAAAAATTAATTATTCTCTGATTTGTTTCTTATACGTTCACAAAAAATACGGGGTGTTACATTCTCCCCTCCTTAAAGGATTTTGTCCCCGAAATCTTCAAGTTAAGAAGAATGTGTCCTACCGTCCAATCATCCATCTACTCAACCATCATCCACAAGCATCCATTGTCCTTAGAAAACTTCTAATGTTGTATGAACATATGAAGAAGTGTGTGTATATGTTCCTTATCTAATGCAAAGATCAGGCGGTCCACTGATTCAGTTGCCATCCTTAATGCAAACTATGTCATTGTCATGAGTCCAACATGTATGCAATTTTCCTATTTGATACATATTATTCTTATATGAGTGACAACCATTCATTTATAGGCAATATCCATGTGATGAGTCAATCATTTTGCATCCACAGAAATTGAAAATGCTCACACATCCATATGCAGTATGAGAGTGTTTTCGAGCCGATCTAGTGCCTAGTGTGTGTATATGCATCCACGAGCAACCACTAGCAACCACTTGCATCCACTTGCAACTATCAAACATAACATGTCTCAAACACATGTTTACATCCATAGGATTCCTATCTATAGGTCGAAGACTCGATTGATAGGATACTGTCGAGTGATGGGAGCGAGTGCAGATAAACAAAACTTGGTTTCCATTAAACCTTGGTTGAGAGACAAATTCTCTTAAGTATCAACCCCGAAGACCGAAATCAACATCAGATTGATACCCAGAGGATTACCCTCTTTAGACAATGTCAAAACTGGATATCTCAACCTTATCAGAAATATTCAGATATTTACAGATTACCAGTACTGAGCAGATTACTAAATGCTTCTTAGGGAACTAAGCATGATAAAAACCCAGAATGTATGCGTCATAGTCAACTTAACGCTCAACACAGATACCCAACTTACCATGCTTAGATGAGTCATAACCCTTATGGGTCTGAGTCTACAGCGAAATCAGAAACAATACTAGTATTCAAGCGCAGAGTGTCGATTACAGAATCGAAATGCCAGAATCATAAAAGAGTTTTAACCCAAAAATCAGATAAAGAAATTAAACCTCCTACAGAAAGTTGTCCTATTTCTATCCTATCCACTAGCCTCGAGAGTGTTCGCCTGCCTTCCAGAAGTTGGTCCTGCCCTCTGCCCTTGCCCTCGTTTCTTCGGACAATCCCTAGTGAAGTGTCCCATCTCACCACAGTTGAAGCAAGTGCCCTTTCTTTTTCTGCAATCCTTGTTCAGATGAGTCGAGCTTCCACAAGTATAGCACTTTTTCTCCTTCTTATCTTCAGACTTTTCACCCTTCTTTTGTGTTTCCTTTTTGGGCCATGCCTTCTTGTTCTGTGGTTCTTCCTTCTTTGCCTCTTTCTTGCCGTTGTCTTCCTCGTGCAGTAGTGCCATATCCACCAATCTCTCGTAAGTCGCTCCCACGGGTACATGGGTCATGGCTAGGCTGTGCAGTGGCTCGTTCAATCCTTTAACAAAGCGGAGAGCCTTTTTATGCTGGGTGTTGACTAAATCTAGCCCGAACCTGGCCAATTGGTTGAACTGGTTGACGTATTCCTTAACCGTCATACTTCCTTGCTTAAGAGATAAGAACTTTTCCAGTTGTAGACTTCGTTCAGCTTGCGAGAGGAATTTCGTCTCAAACCTTGTTCTGAAATCCATCCATGTTTCAACCGATCTCTCGGCGTTAGTTACTTCCCATCAATAGGAAGCTTCGTCCTTGAGCAACCACACCGCCAACTGTACCTTCTGCCAATCGTTCACCTCGAAGATAATGAACAGATCCTCAGCTTCTTTGAGCCAGTTCCTTGCTTCTACGAATGATTCAGTTCCCTTGAAATCCTTTCCACCCATGGCCCTAAAATCTTTACAGATTTTTGAAAAAGCAATTGCATGAGGAGGGGGTGGAGGAGGAGGAATCGCTGCAGCTGGAGGAGGAATATCTGCTGGGCCTGCATCGTTGCCCTAGCCTCTTAGTACCTCCTGAACCAGCCAGGTATTGGCACGCCCTCTAGAAAGTTAAGATTCCCAGACATGCTGGAATGAAAGAAAAAGATTTAAAACGAAGAACGGAAAAGATAGATATATGGCTTTTTGGGGATTATGTTTTTCAAAATAAATTTTATTTTTGAAAATACTTCCTTTTAAAACCATTTTGAAAATAGTTTTCAAAAACTTTACCCAATTTGGTAACCTTCAGCTCTGATACCAAGTGTAACACCCCACCTCCATTAAGGTCACTCACAAAGGGAATGCCTTAACTTTGGTGGAGCGTTTTAGTAGACAGAACAGAAATTTACAAGACAGATAAACAATACTTGAGAAATTATAACTTTATTACAGCGGAAAACAGAAATCAGTGTGGTTACATCTTTACCAAAAACTCAAGTACATCAATATCAGTCTTGTTCAGAAAGTCATCAGAGTACAAAACTTTAAAATCATAATCCCCACAGAAGGTGCCATAAGAAGTTAAGCCATGCTTTACATACTTCAAGTAGAAGAAATCCGGATCAAACTAAAGTATTCCCTCCTTGGAAAACCTGGGGGGGGGGGGGGAAGGAAGAAAAGGGGCGAAAACAAGCAAGGTCAGACATAAAGTCTGGCAAGTCCAGTGACTTTCAGCATATGAACAGATAATAATAATCATGGCATGCAAATAAAACTGGATGAGAGACAACAGTTACAGGAGCAGCAGATGTACTTAGGTTAAACAGAAGAAACAGAATAATATTACTTTTCATTTCTCTGCACTAATACTAGTATAATAGGATTAGGTGTCACCCTAATGTCTAAACTGAAACAGAAACGGGAACAGAATAATTTCCACAGAAGAGAATGCTAGTAATGGGCCTTTACCACCCCAACAGAAACGGACAGAAACAGAATGCTAATAATGGGCCTTTACCACCCGAACAGAGACAGACAGAAACATAATGCTAATAATGGGCCTTTACCACTCGAACAGAAGGTACAGAAACAGAAACAGATTAATCCCTATGGAAACATAATGTAGAATTAGGTGTACACTAGTAAATGGGCCTTTACCACCCGAACAAACAGTACCACGCAGAAACAGACAGGTGTTGCCACCCAACAGAAACAGACAGTACCAACAGAAACAGACAGAACTAAGTGTACCCTAAAACCCTACCCCAAGCGATCGGCTGCCTAATACATAAATACCCTGTGTCAGCTCCACAGTAGGGTGTATCACTCCCTAAAGTGAAAACCAATTGGCACAGACCTATTTACAGATGTCACGACATCTTACATCCTCAGAGGCAGACTGGGATCCATGCACGCACATGACCCGGTTGGAACGCACCATCAACACCCCTCGCCATTATCAGAATGAACCACTTATAATTAGTTCAGTAAGCGTGCCCGGACCCTACCTACTGTTGGGTCAAAGTTTGATACCAGAAAGGGTTACTGACTAATATGGGTCCCAAACAACAAATTACACAAGTAATTCCCCTCCTAACCTTGTGTCCCCAGACTAACAGATTTCAGATTAACTTGTTTACAAGTTCAGACATACAGAGTTCAGATCAACTAGTTCACAGATCAGACAAGTTTTCAGACTAACGGATCAGATATACGGATTTGACAGATTTTCAGATTTGTCTAACTTTGTAATTGGGCCTATAGATTCACGAAACGGGTTTGTTAAATTCATTAGTCCAATTGGTTTAACCCTATCCACCCAACACGTTTTAGACATCATATTTATCCCAGATTTGCATTAATATTAATGCACAGACCTCTCACATTAGGTCGGTAGCTTGTGGCCGCTGGATATGCCGGGCGGTTCCGGGCAGACTTCTGCCACAAGCCAGACCTAACCTCGTGTCTAAGCATATTTTTAGTTTTGCCTATGACCTCTCACATTAGACTGACAGTTTGCGGTCGCTGGTTAAGCCGGTTGGTTCTGGGCAGGCTTCTACCATAAACAGAGTCTAACCTCGTGTCATAGCCAATTCATTTCAATACAGATTTTTTCAGATATCAAACTAATTCTGTTTATTTAACAGATTAAACTTCTTCATAGGATATAACAGATTAATCAAATTTCCATGTTCTACTAAATCTTAGGTCGAGCCTACGAATTTCCATACCCAGGTTACCATTATCTAGTTTCAACAGATCAGACAATTCAACATGTAGCAGATCTAGCAGTTTAAGCGATTTAGCAGATAACAGATTTGGCAGTTTAGGCAATTCAACAGTTTTAGCAGATAACGGATTAGGCAATTTATCAAATTTAGTAGATAACAGATTTAGCAGATTTTATATAACTAAAACTTTATTTAGATATCTTGCCTATTCATAAATTTAGCCTAAACTTACATGCCTAAATCAAGGTCATAATTCATAATACAATATATGCCCCAAATCTTAGCCTTAATATTCCCATTTACAGTTCATGTCAAAACTAGATTTAATATTCTAGTTTACCATTTATGTCCAAGACTTATATACATGTTAATCATTCACTATTATAGCCAATTCAGATTATGCCAACATATTTATTATGCCAAATTAACTTAGTTAAGCTACGCCCAATCCCCGTATAACATGTTTCCACAAGTTCTCTAAATACTCATGAAATGACCCTAGCAAAAGGAATAGGGGATAAGCACAAGAAAGAATAGGCATGCAATGATGAACCAAATACAATGATAATGGTCTTACTAGGCTCAATGTACATAACAGTGAATGGGAATAAACTAGCAAGGTTACATACTAAATATGAGATCCAACATCATTAAGGGAATAGGCATAAGAAACTAACAACAATAGTTATAGCAACTAACCACAATAGTCATGGGCGACTAGTCACAATAGTTTCCTATTCAATGTCATAGGCAATTGTCTCATAGGCGTGAATCATAGTCATAGGAAATATTCTCATAGGCATGAATCATAGTCATAGGCAATAGTCTCTTAGGCATGAATCATAGTCATAGGCAATAGTCTCTTAGGCATGAATCATAGTCATAGGCAATAGTCTCATAGGCAATGGTTTCATGTCCAATTATGCATTATTATTTGTCCCAAAATTTAGCATTCGTGTGTTAATCTCTTATGAGATGAGGCGCAGGCTCGTAGTAGCCTGGCTATAGAACAGAAAGAAGAAAGAGGTACAGAATAGTCATAGAAAAAAGATCTGACAGATAAGAATATACATGACCTCAGATTCAGATTTATAATCATGCCACAACAATAATTAAAGTTTATATCGGAAAATAACTGTACTTTCCTTTCGCGGTTTTAAGAAAGGATAATAAACTATTGTTGATGCAGAAATGCTGAATTATTCCTCTTTAATTGTTGTCGTAGCTCTAAATTTGGATTTGATATTTGATTTAGCTTTTAATTCTATTCAGGTTGGAAGAAGATGCATCAGTCCAAGTTTTGATTCCAACAGGGTAGCGACACCATTTTATTTTTAATTAGAACAAAGGCAGAATATAGACAGAATGAAATGGTGTGGAGAGAATGAGGCTAGGGGTGAGTTTATATAAGATTAGAGTCACGAATTTGGTCCAGAAATCGGTCTAGATACGCAGAAATGAACTCAGCCTTGGATCTGGAAATTCGGGGCAGGTTGACCCCCAGGTCGACTACCCAGTCGACCTGGTCAGGAGGAGGTCGACTACCCAGTCGACCACCTAGTCGACCTGGGTCCTGGGCGGGAAAATTCCCGCCCAGCCCACTTCTGGGTTTGAATTCGAATTTCGAATTCGAATTTCAAACTGTTTTATTTTATTCAAATTCCTGAAACTTCTGAAGGTCATAACTTGGTCATACGGACTCCGTTTTTCGAAAACTCAGACTCGTTTTCAAGCAGAATTTCGAGACGAATGCAATGGCGCAACCCGTTTCCCTTGATTCTTATTTTAAAAATTAATTATTCTCTGATTTGTTTCTTATACGTTCGTAGAAAATACGGGGTGTTACACCCGTTTTCTTTCGCCTCTTTATCTTCCGTTCCCCCTCCCACATTATCAGGGAGGAAACTCTAGCACTTAGCTTGGATTTCACTTGCTTTCGGTTCATCCCATGTACGGTTTGATCTTGAGCTATGCTATGGCTGCATTTCTGCTACCTTTGGGGAATTAAGCTCTTTTTGTTATTTCAAGTTTATGCTTCTTTATTTATGCAAGACAGAATTTATTGTAATGGAAAATAATGACCTTGGCTATTTGATGTAAAAAGTTTTGACTCTTTTTGAAAGTAATGAAATTTAGCTTTTGAATCTTCCGCTATTTTATTTATGTTCTGTATTGTAATAATTCTATGATTTTTTACCTCGATAACGCTCCTCCAAAACTAGTGCCTTCCCTTTGTGAGTGACCCTAGCGGAGGTGGGGTGTTACATTTAGTATCAGAGCAGAAGGTTGGGTAATTTTTTTTTATAGAAAACGTTCTAAAACTATTTTCAAAACCGTTTACAAAGAAGCTTTTTTCAAGAAAAGTCTTGTATTTTTTAAAGGCTATTCCCCAAAAGCCATTAGCACTATCCTTTGTTTCCTTGTTTGAATCTCTTTTCCTTTCTTTTCTCCATCTGTAGTCACAGTAGTTTTTACCTGCGGCTAATCTTCTTTCTAGCTTCGTAGAGGGTTTTTCGTACGATGGAGATAGTTTCCGTGAGGCTTGATAACATGTTACATAGGAAAGGTATGAGTGATAAGTTAAGGCAGATGAGTCTCAGAACGAGAAGAAAGACTTCCAAAAAGGAAGCCTTTAAAAAAAACAATAATAACAAGTCACGTGATAAGAGGAAGTGCAACTTCTATGACATAGTTGGGCATGTTATCAAGGATTTTAAAAGAAGGGAAAAGAAGATAAGTGCGTGCTTTTAGTGTGGTGATATTGGACATATCAGCAAGAACTGCCTTAAGAAGCAAGGGCAAGCCCCGCAAGCAGGACCTTCTGGGGGTAAATCTTTAACCTTTTCTCCTAGATGCTTTGTTTTATCTTGCTTATCTTCTCAATCCTATCTTGAGAACCTTAGGTAGAACCCTTTTGGATGTAAACATGTGATTGAAACATGTTATGGTTGATGTTTGCAAATGGTTGCAAGTGGTCGCAAGTGGTTGCTCGTGGTTGCATAACACACATTAGGCACTAGTTCGGCTCAGGCACATTTTCATATTGCATATGCATGAGTGTTTATACTTGTTTATGAATGAAATAGAATGTGTTATCATGTGTATGTTGCATATGGATGGATGTTTGTGCACACATATAGTGCTTATGTGACTAGGACTATTTGCATACATGTTGAATTCATGACACTAAACATATTTTGCATTAGGAAAATCAATCAGGCCTGATCATTTGCATTAGATAAGGAACATATAATACACTTTCTGCACATGTTCATATAGCATTAGAAATCATTTAAGGACAGTGGTTGCTTGTGGATGATGGTTGAGTAGATTGTTGATTGGATGATAGGATGCATTCTTCTTTACTTGAAGATTTCGGGGACGAAATCCTTTAAGGAGGGAAGAATGTAACAACACGAATTTTTATAACATGTTAAAACCATAAATCAAGGAAGAATTAAATATTAAAGTAAGACTCAAGGGAAATGGGTTACACCATTGCGTTCGTCTCGGAATTCTTCAAGAAATATAGTCCGAGTTTTCGAAAATCGGAGTCTGGATGAAGAAGTTATGGCCTGTAGAAGATTCGACAAATTTCAGACCAGGCAGGTCGACCTGGGGGTCAGGTCGACCACGTGGTCGACCTTAGGGTCGACCTACCCCCCAGGTTGACCATATGGTCGACCTCCCACCCTTACAGGTCGACCTGGTCGGCCTGTTTTGACCCAGAACCCATTTTTGAAGCCTAAGACGTGTTTTGATGGTCCAGATTGATTCTAGGGTTAATCTAAGGGCCTAAACTAGTTGCTACCCCTATAAATACATCCTAAGACCTAGCCTAATTCATACAAATCATTCTTACACTACTATGCTGCGGATTTACCCCTTGAACCATGGCCGCCGCCTCCAAATTAAAGCTTAAGCATTCAAACTCGATTCAAATCAAAGATCAACGCTTCTACAACAATTCAAGAGAACAGATCAGCGACACCGCAACATTCTACAACAAATTTCTAGACTTGACTTCCGCATCTAAATTTCTTAGACCATGATCTGTAAGTTCCTGTTACTTTTAGATAAAAACTATAAATCTAATATGGGCATGTTAAATTGGAATTGATTTATGTATGATTCATATCTATTCTTGTTTTCTTCTTGGATCTTGACTATTGTGTATATTGTCTGTGACATTGAAACTATTGTTAATGGCATAAGACTATGACTACGCCTATGACTGTGAACATAAGACTATGACTATGCCTATGAGTGTGAACCTAAGACTATGACTACGCTTATGACTGTGAACATAAGACCATGACTATGCCTATGACTGTGAACATAAGACTATGCCTATGCCTATGACTATGACGGTGAACATAAGACTATGTCGATGACTATGACGGTGAACATAAGACTATGCCTATGCAGACTGTGAACATAAGACTATGCCTATGCCTATGACTATGACGGTGAACATAAGACTATGTCTATGACTATGACGGTGAACATAAGACTATGCCTATGCCTATGACAGTGAATATAAGACTATTGCCTATAACTACGACAAAGACAATTGTGGCTAATCACCTATGAGGTTATTGCCTAGGATTATGACTATGAAATTGGATCTAAGCTTGATTTTCTATTTATACCTATTTTCTTTATTTGTCTTGATTTTGGAGATTTTTCTATTTAAGTTAGATCTCTCCGTGTTCTTGAATCTAGATTATTATTCAAACCTTTTTCATGTTCATAATGTTATGCCTGCGATGTTTTAATCAATTTATTCTGTTAGGTCATGCCTTGGAAATAAATTGATAATAGAGCAATGTTTATTATGTTGATCTATGCTTGTGGTTCTATTTTATCATCATGTTGAATTGGGAATTAATGAATAAGTCCATTCATATGTATATGAACTTGGAGAATAACTCGTGATGACAAGTTGTGTAGTTTATCATGTAATGCAAGTTTTAGGTTGTGAAATCATATCACATATGTGACCAAATGTAAGATATACATGTTTATGTGTATATGTTAAACCTATGTCATATTTCAAGTTCACACTTATTCATATGTTCGTGATTGATTTGCAAGTTCACATATATGTAAGTTGATTTAGTCTATGTTGCAAATTCACATATATGTATGTTGATTTAGTCTACGTTGCAAGTTCACACCTATGATATTCATGTTTATTGTTTTGCAAGTACACACCTATGGTGTTCATATTGACTATGTCAAGAATGCCAAGTTTATACCTATGTCATGTTAATGAATTTCTTTATGAAAATTTTGTGTACGTTAAATTAGGCTAAGTTTTTAGCCTTATATTATGCCAAAAATCATGCGAACGGAAAATTAGGCTAAGATTGTTAGCCTAATATTTAGACGGGGTAACGTTGGGAAAAATTGTTAATTATAGGAAACTTGACATGAATATTGTTATAACTTGAATCTGGATGTGGGCATGAAACTTGCCTTTAAACTTGACACGAACATGACATGAAACTTGAACATGGGCATGACACTAGAATGAACGTGAAAATGGCCAACTCGAGGTTGGGTTGAGTTTGCAGTGTAATTCTGCCCGGAACCGCCCGACAAATCCAGTTACTGCAAACAATAGGATCCAATGTGGGTAGTTGGTCATATCGCACTTGAAAACCCGAGGTCAGACTGAGTTGTGGTGTAATTCTGCCTGGAACCGCCCGACATATCTAGTGACCACAACAACAGGTCTGATATGAGAGGTTGGGGTGCATTAATGAATTAATGCCACATGATAGGGTTAAGTCATGAACATGAAAGACAACACTTAACCGACTTGATACATGATTCGTAGGTGGGTTAAGTCACGAACTTGAATGACAACACTTAACCAACTTGACATGCTAGACTGATAAGGGTTAAGCCACGAATTTAAATGACAACACTTAACATATTGGACGAAAACCCTAGTTACGCGGTCCATTTCAGCAGTAACCCACTAGATGTATCATGGTACCCTGGGACTAGGCAGTGTGGGGCACGATTACTAGGCTGATTGTAAGCGACCAGAACGACGGCTGTGTTGGTACGCCAGTGTAGGTTCAGGCAGGCTATGGTCGTGCACGTGGTTCGGAGTTGAAAAAGCAGGCATTGGGCATCAGTAGGTTTATCTGTGCATGCTTGATTCGTGTCGGTGGTTGGCACCATAGGGCTTGATACACCCTATGGTGGACCTAGAACAGGTGACTACATTCGTGATAGGGCCGTATGACACGGACACATGACGAGCTAAAACATATAGGGAGCCGATCGACTAGTGGATCGTTTCGTTGGACCTAGAAATGGGTCATTTCATGATATTGGGCCAAGGGATTATTTCATGATTTATATAAGACATGGGTTTGGGATTTTAGTACAGTTGATGCAGTGAACCTTGAATACGTGATGCTATACTTGATTTATCATGTTATCTTAGCCTATCATGCCCATCTTGACCGCATCCTTATGATTACTTTCAGTTTATACATGTCATGTTACCTTTATCTGTTTTTATGCTGAAAGTCACTTGGACTTACCAGTCTTTATGACTGACCCGTTTTCTTTCACCTCTCTTTCTTCCCTCCCCCCTGGTTCTCAGGGAGGAAACTCTAGCACTTAGCTTGGATTTCACTTGCTTTCGGTTCACCACATGTACGGTTTGATCTTGAGCTATGCTATGGCCGCGTTTCTACTACCTTTGGGGAATTGAGCTCCTTTTGTTGTTTCAAGTTTATGCTTCTTTATTTATGCAAGACAGAATTTATTGTAATGGAAAATAATGACCTTGGCTATTTGATGTAAAAGGTTTTGACTCTTTTTGAAAGTAATGAAATTTAGCTTTTGATTCTTCCTCTGTTTTATTTATGTTCTATCTTGTAATAATTCTGGGATTGTTTACCTCGATAACGCTCCTCCAATACTATTGCATTCCCTTTGTGAGTGACCCTAGCGGAGGTGGGTTGTTACATACACTTAAAGATATTGAAGTAGAGAAAGAGGCATCAGTTCGAATAGTTCCTACCTGTATTCTTGAGACATAAGTCAAGAAGCTACACAAAAAGGAAATAAAGTTAGTAAAGATGCAATGGGGAGAAGAGCGAGACAACACAACATGGAACTGGAAGACAAGATTCGTGTTTCTTACCCATTTCTCTTTGAGAGTACGTTTTAATTTTCTTTTCTAGCTTTTGAGTTAGAAATCATCTATCTCTGTCATTTGATACATCGATCTTTTAGAATAGAAACCTATGTTTGGTAACATATTTTTGGAACATGTTATGTTCGATGATTGCTAGTGGTTGCCCATGGATGCATACACATACGCATTAGGCACTAGATCGTCTCAAGCACTTACATATTGCATATGGATATGTGTGCATATTATTTTTCAATGGATGAAAAAATGGTTGAATTATCATACGGATGTTGCATTTCGGTGATGGATGTGCACACATATATAACTTATATGTATTATTAGGATTATTTGCATACATGATGGATACATTGCACAGACATACATTGCATTAAGGAGGTCAACTAAATCAGTCGACCGCCTGATTTTCGCATTAGCATAAGAACATAAACACAACACTTTTTGCATATGATCATATCAAGCATTAGAAATTTTAAGGACAATGGATGCCTGTGGATGATGGTTGAGTAGATGGGTGTAGGTCTAAATAGTAACATTCTTCTTAACTTAGAGATTTCGAGGACGAAATCCTTTAAGGAGGGGATAATGTAACACACCCTATAGTTTATTACACTATAACTGTATAATAAAGATAATAAAATGGAAATTACTTAATTAAATGTTCGGAGTTAAGTAAAAGACATTACCATTGTGTTCATCTCAGAATTCTGGTTTAGATAGACCATAAGTTTGCATAAAACGGATAATGTATGAAGAAGCTATGGACATACGAAGTTTGTATATATATTTAAAGAGGTTATATATGAATATAATTCAAAATAATTCAAACCAAAAATAACGCAAGAAATAGCGGTTACAAGATGACCCGACCCAAGCCTGGGTCAACCCATGGGTCGACCCATGTATTGGAGGGGTCGACCCATGGGTTGACATAGTATGTCGGTGGGTCGACCAACTAACATGCTGGGAAGATTTCGAGTTCTAATCCTGGACTGTTTTTAATACTGGGTTCATTCGCTGACTTAGCATTACGTATATGGCTAAGATTGAAACCCTAATAACATCTAACAGGGGTGGATTGTCCTAGGTAGTCTATATAAAGGCATGCAACCTCATTTATTCTACACAAAGAATCATTCTTCCTCCTTCTTCCTCTAAACCTTTTTCTGAGAATAATATATACATAGAACTATTGAGGTGTTGCCCAAATATAAAATGGCAAGGACAATTCGGATAGCTCTACAACAATAAAAGATTAAAGTGGACCTTTTCTACAACGACATATTCATACATAAAGGATATCATCTTCATCATCAAGTGTCGCTGTGAGTTTCATGTTATTTTAGGATTTGATTATTCAAAAAGGTTTTGAACAGTAATTAATGTTGGATCTAAAATAAACAGTGCCTAAAGTAATCCCTATATGTGTTTATATATGTTCTTATATTCAGATCTACAGTTAAATTATGTACTTTCAACTTCTTTATCCCTATTGTGACACTCCACGTTTGTTAATGTCACTCATTAAGAGAATGCATTAAGTTTCATGAAGCGTTATAGGTAAATTGAAACAGAAACATTACAAGACAGATAAAAAATAGCAGCGGAATTTAAATTTTTATTAATGTTGAAAACATAACATCATGGTTCAAAACATCATAAGTCTGAAAATATATAAACCCAGTACATCATCTTAAACATTTCTGTCTTGTACTTAAAATAGAGTTCAATAATAAAAGAATCACAAACCCCCAAAAAATATAGCTATAGTAGAAGAGATAAGAACTCGAGGAATACATCTAAGCAGCTCCAAGCAAAATTAAGAAGAATCCTGATCAAGCTTGAGTATTCCCACCCTGAGAACCTAGGGGTGGGGGAACGGAAGAAAAAGAAGAGGAAACAAAATGGGTTAGACATAAAGTTTGGTGAGTCCAGTTACTTTTAGCATATAAATAAGTAAAAGTATCATGACAGGCATATAAAGTGGATAAGAGAGATAACATCTTAATAGGAAGGTATTACAAGGTAAACAGGACAAACATGATAGAGTATACTGCGCTTCTCTAATGATTTCTCTGCACCAATACTAGTGTCTTATTAACAAGATGATCCCCAACAAGCATAAGATGGTAGACTTAGGTGTACTTCCAGTGAGAGGTTTTCACCCTATATAATCAACAAGCAGCCCAACATACCAGAGTTACCCCTAAGGGTATTAACGGGATCCCCAACATACTGGAGCCTAGAGGTATCCTAATAACTACCCTAATCGATCGGCTCCCAACCCCATAGATACCCTGCGTTGGCCCCACAATAGGGTGTATCACTACCTAAAGTGGCAACCCTTCACTTTCAGGATGTGCACAACCATATCTACAGGTGTCATGGCATCTAAACCTCCTCTACCGGACCCATGCATGCATATGGCCCCATCAGAATGCGCCACCCACACCATCCCCCACGTTTGGATCTCTTACAATCAGCCTAGTAAGTGTGTCCCGACTCCGAACTAGTTCGGAGTACTCGTTTGATGCCTATATAAGGGTTACTGACTGAAACGGTCCCACACACAAGATGATACAAGCTTTCCCCTATGCTTGCATCCTCGCTAGATTTTCCGTAGGTTATGCCATACCAGTGTAAAAAATTGCATAACCCCACAGGTTAAGTTTTTGGGCCTATATCTATATAAATATTACCCATCCACCGAAGATTTACTTAACCCAACCACTGTTTCAAACAAGTTTACTTAAGCGCTACTCAAGCTATATTTTCATACAATCCATATGGATTCAACTATGTTAAGTATTCCAATTCATTACCATATTCATTTATGGTTATAATGTGCTAGACTTCCCACATTAAGCCTAACACTTGTGGATGCTGGTATGCCGGTCGGTTCTGGTCAGACTTCTTCCAAAAGTCGAACTTAACCTCGTGTCTTAGCATGTCTCATGTTTATGCACTTAGACCCCTCACATTAGATTCTCCACATGTGGTCGTTGGATATGCCGGTCAGTTCCGGGCAGACTTCCACCACAAGTGTAATCTAACCTCGTATCTAAGCACGGTTACAGTTTCTAATTACTGTAACCTAGGCATTTCCATTATTAACCAATTGTTCTTATGTCATTATAGGTTTTCATGCCCCTTACCCAAGTTATGTTCATAATGAACCATATACCCAAATTAAGGTCTTTAATCACAAGTTGATTTATGTCCCCAAATTCATGTTCATATATTTCATTCAAGTTATGCCTAAAATTCCAATTACAAGTTATACCCTAATTTTATCGTTTTCCACTTGTTCCCAGTTTAATGTGTTCGCATATTTCAGCGACATGCCTAGGCACGAAGGTAGCCTGGCTATATAAAAATAAAAAGAAAAAAGATAGAGGGAAGAGGACAGAAATAATCATACTAACAAGGTGGACATATAATGGCAGAAATAGGCATAAACATATAATGGCATAATGACAAGATAGACATATAGGGATAAATCTGATGAACATGTGACAATATAACTGATTCTAACGTAATAGGGACATCATAAACATGCATGATGAGATCTAAACAATGAATATCCATCTTGTAACAAATCTGATTTAGCTACAAACATAATAGGAACAAGCATGAGGTGATCTAAACAGTGAACTAGATCTATAAACAATGGAAGATCTGACATGATAAATAGGTATAGGTTCAGATCTAGTTTCATAGTCATGTCAGAATAACTTAGATAAATAGGTTATAGCAGATCTGATATGATTCACATAGTCACAAGCATAGATCCAAATTATAGTCATGTTAATATTTACTTTTTAATTATTTAGACCTAAAATTAACATAGAATCACATTGTTTGGATCTAGAAAAATAGAAGAAGGATTGAATCACAGATCTCTTAAACTTAAACAACTCTAGTTGATTGCTGAAGAAGAAAAGGTTCGATCCAATCTGGGCATAGAAAACATCTAGTCCTCCATTATTTTTGTTGTAGAAAAACTTGAGGAATGAGGCTATATATAGCTGAGATGAAACCCTAATCTGCCCAGATCTACCGCAGGGGGTTCGACCCTCCTTATGGGGTCGACCCACGGGTTGACACTCCTAGGCGGGAATTTTCCTACTTCCCCAAATTTTGCGATTTTGAACTGTTTTGAATTTTCTAGACATATTTTATTCATATATATTCTCCTTATGCGTATACAAACTTCAAACCTTAATAACTTCTTTATACGGTGTCCGTTTTACGCAAACCAGGTGTCTATTTTGACCAGAATTCCGAGACGAACGCAGTGGCGTAGTCTGTTTCACTTAATTTAGAATATTAAATTAATTATTCTTTATTTATCGTCTTTTAATGTTGTTAAAATACAGGGTGTTACATTCTCCCCTACTCAATGGATTTCGTCCCTGAAATATCCAAGTTAAGAAGAATGTATATCCTAACATCCATATCAATCTACCAATCAAAGGAATCCATTGTCCTTAAAAGATTCCTAATGCTTATATGAACATATGCAAAGGGTGTGTATATGTCCCAATACTAATGTGAAGATCAGGCGGTCTACTGATTCAATCGACCTCCTTAATGCAATGTATGTTAGTGTCATGAATCTAAATGTATGCAATTAATCCTATTATAACTTATAAGTTCTATATGTGTGCACAATCATCCGTCCAAATGCAATATCCATATGATGATACATCCATTTCCAAAAGAAGAAAAATGCACACACATCCATATGCAGTATGAGAGTGATTTAGCCGATCTAGTGCCTAATGTGTGTGTATATGCATCCACAAGCAACCACTAACAAACACTTGCATCCACTTGTATCCATCAAACATAAAATGTCTCAAGCACATGTTTACATCCATGGGTTTCCTACCTAAAAGTTGAAGATTCGATCGATAGGAAATACTCAAATGATAGAAACAAAATAAAATCTTTGGAAAGGAAGTTAAGAATGTACCCTCCAAAAGAAAAGGGTACGAAGCACAAATCTTGTCTTCGGTCTCCCAAGTTGCATTCTCTGGGTTATCTTCCCACTGAACTTTCATTAACTTGACTTCTTGGTTCCGAAGCTTCCTAACTTCTAATCCAAGAATACGGGTAGGAACTCGCCTAACTGTCGCCTCCCGTTCCACCTTTACTTCTTCCAATATACTCGGCTCAACTACTTTTGCAGTATCATGCAAGCACTTCCGCAAATGAGAAACGTGGAAAACATCATGAACACTAGATAGTCTTTCTAGTAGCTTTACTCTACAGGCCATTTGGCCAATCCTTCCTGTTATGGGAAATGGCCCTACGAATCTTGGTGCCAATTTCCCTATAGATCTAAATCGAACCACATTCCTCAAAGGTGCACTTTAATGAAAACTATGTCTCCCACCTCAAACTCAATATCAGTCCTTCTCCTATATGTGTAGGACTTCTACCTATCCTGAGCTGTCTTCATTCCTCGTCTAATAAGATCAATCTTTTTGGACGTCTCTCTAACCATAACTGGTCCAAGTAGTAGTTTTTCTATAGATTCCCACCAATAAGTTGGTGATCTACAGGGTCGTCCGTATAATGCTTCGAAGGGTGCCATTCCGATACTAGCTTGATAACTGCTATTGTAGGCGAACTCCATTAAAGGAAGGTGCTCTTCCTAAGTCCCTCTGAAGTCTAGGATACACAGCCTTAAAAGACCCTCGAGAACTCTGTTCATCCTTTCTGTCTATCCATCTGTCTGAGGGTGATAAGCGGTACTCAAACACAACTATGTACCTAATGCTTCTTGCAAGCTCTTCCAAAATTCACTGGTGAAAATGGGGTCACGATCACTTACGATGTTGGAAGGTACTCCATGAAGACGGACTATCTCACGAATGTTAACTGCTGCTAACCATGTTATTGTCCTCTTACTCTTAACTGGAATGAAATGAGCGCTCTTAGTAAGTCTGTCTACTACATCTCAAATACTAGTGTTGCCTTTCTTTGATCTAGGCAAACCATCTATGAAATCCATAGAGACGCACTCCCACTTCCACTGCGGGACCTCCAAAGGATGAAGTAAACTACTGGGCTTCTTTTGCTCAGCTTTAACTTGCTGATAAACCAAACATTAAGAAACAAACTCCGCCACATCTTTCTTCATACCAGCCCAAAAGAAAACCCTCTTCATATCCCTATACATCTTATCGCCACCTAGATGAATAGTCATCTTAGAATGATGGGCTTCCTCTAGGATTGTCTTCAAAAGACTCCCAATTTGTGGAACACAAAGCCTCCCATCTCGTCGTAACTAACCTTTATCGTCTATGGCATATCTACTGAGGTGACTAGAAGTCTCCCCTTTACCGAGTCTATCCAAGATGTTTAAAATCTGTGGATCCTCTCGCTGTGAAGCTCCTATCTGATCCACAAGATTAGGTCGCACCTCCAGTGATGCAAATAACCCAGGCAAAAATTCGGTGGAGGGTCTAAAGCAAAAAGTCGATATAAACTCCAAGCTTTTCCTTTCCATAAACAAAGGACTTAAGGCCATCCTTTGCCTATTCAGGGCATTTGCTACCACATTACCCTTGCCAGGGCTATAAGAAATCTCGAAATCATAAGATGCTAGGAACTCATCTACCTTTGTTGCCTTAAATTAATATCCTTCTACGAGAACAAGTACTTGAGAGATTTATGATCGATGTACAATGTGAACTTCTCTCCAAGCAAATAATGACGCCACGTCTTAAGCGCGAATACCATGCCAGCTAGCTCTAAGTCATAGGTAGGGTATTTCTTCTCATGAACCCTTAGTTGTCTACCCCCTTAACATATCACCCTTCCCTCTTGCATCAGAACCGCACCAAGCACTGTACTACATGCATCAGTGTAAACTGTGAACACTTTGTTTCCGTTGGGCAAAGGTCAAGACTGGGGCTATTGTCAGAGCCTTCTTCAATCGTTGGAAAGCAATATCACAATCCATATCCCATGAAAACGTCGAATTCTTCTTCGTCGGCTTGGTGAATGGGGATGATATCTTTGCGAAGACCATAATGAACTTCCAATAATGGCCTGCCAAACAAGGAAAGCTTCTCACTTCCGTTGCATTCTTAGGTATTTGCCAATCTTGAACTGCAACTACCTTTGCGGGATCTACAACTGTTCCATTCTTCGGGACTACATGCCCTAGAAATCTCACCTCTTTTCTCCAAAAATGGCATTTAGAGAATTTCGCCCTAGGCTGATGCGCACAGAGAGTTTTCAAAACCTCTCTTAAATGTTGGGATGCTCTTCCTTGCTCCTTGAGAAGATCATGATATCATCAACAAGGACCACGACGAACTTGTTTAGAAACTCCCGAACACCCTACTCATCAGATCAACAAAATAGGCAGGTGGATTCGTCAACCCAAAAGGCATAACGATCCATTCAAAGAAACCATCTAGAGTCCTAAAAGCGGTCTTGTCTATACTATCCTCAGCCACCCTCAACCAAATAAACCCTATCACCAAGTCTAACTGAGAGAATACTGATGCACCAACAAGATGGTCAAATAGATCATCTATCCTCGGGAGTGGGTGCCTATTCTTCTTTGTGAGTTTATTCAACTCTCTATAATCCACACAAGCGAAGCGAACCATCCGGCTTAGTTGTGAATACCACCGGAGCACCCTATTCAAATATGCTTCGCCTAATAAACACTTTCTCAAGTAGCTCCCCTACTTGCTTGCTGAGCTCCCTTCTTTCCCTTGGAGCCATATAGCGCACAGGTAATGCAACTGGCTTTGCATTGTCTACCAAGTATATACGAAAATTGATCTCGCACCTGGGAGATAAGCCCCGAACCTACTCAGAAGCATCAGAATACTCATGGACTACTGGTACATATTGCAGATCATCGATAGATGCGTCAAGAGACTCTAGGAAACTAAGCATGATAGTCCCTTTGGGGTTACAAGAAATCTCGAGGGTCCTTCCATGGAAAGTCAAAAGTCTAACGACCCTCCTCTCACAATCCAAAATAGCACCATACTTGGCTAGCCAATCCATCCCTAGAATCAACCTATAGACTATAAAACTGCATATGCGTTGCACTCAAACTTGACGCCTATTACAGATATTCTCAAACTCCGACAAATCATGGACAAATGAGTTGTACCACCAATGGGGTTTGAGATGACAACGGGATCCACTACCATCCTAGTACTAAGATGTAGAGTCTCAACCGCAGAATCAAATAAAAATGAACGTGAATCGCCAGAATTAAAAAGAGTTCTAACAGGATTGTAACATCCCAGATTTTTGAACGTTAATTATGAATATTTAAATCTATTTTAAATATTTATTTGGTGATATTAATTGATTTTATATCGGAATTATTTATTACAAAATGGAGTTCGAATATATATATATATATATATAATTATAAATTAATTAAAAACGAGCTCGAAACATCGTGGTAATTCGTAGTTTACGATTTGAACTTCGATTGAATATACAGAATCCATTATAAGTCGGATTTGTGTGAAACAAGACATGTTAGGATTTATTTGAATAGTGATTTACTAATGAAAGAGAAAATTGAGATTTCATCGTATAGATTGCAAGTTATGTCCAAGTTAAATTTCTAGATAATCGCCATGGAATTCGTAAATAAACAATAACGTTTATTTAATAAATATAAAGGAATTTTTATATATTTGAATATCGTTTAATCTGAAATTTATATAATATAGGATTATAAATATACATCGGTTAATTTGAAGCTGTATCAGATTCATTTGGAGACATACAATAATAATAATTTATTTAAATAGGATTCTGTTTTGAATTTAAATATATTTTATCGTTATTGTATAGGCCCCAGAATTGATTATTTTGCAAACGACCTCCGTTTTCGACAAAACAAATTTTATTGGAAAACATATAATTAATTATTGCT
This sequence comes from Allium sativum, assembly GCA_030737875.1. Lineage (NCBI taxonomy): Eukaryota > Viridiplantae > Streptophyta > Magnoliopsida > Asparagales > Amaryllidaceae > Allium > Allium sativum. The sequence continues at coordinate 261,037,895 of CM060909.1, read as the reverse complement.
AAATTTTCGGTTAGAAGCCCAAGAGAGTTGTTTTGTCGGTAGACGAAATTAAAAGTGAACCGAAAAATAAATTGAAAATAAAGTAACATCGTTTTTGCAAACGAAGTCCGTTTTCAATGAAACAATTTTTTATCGGACCGTAACATCAAGACGTAGTGGCATGTCCATTTTCATGGTATTTGAAGTTCGTGTTTGCCGAAGCAAATTTAATGTGTTGCATTAAATAATGGTGACCATATAAATATAATAACTTTTATGTAAATCTACATAAATTTAATTGCTTGCCTACCCTATTAAGCAAAAGTAAATAGCCAACCGAGCCTACCTATTCCAAAAACGCAGCATATATAGCACACATCTTATATACCTTTTTAAAGACTATTACAACACATAACCATCTGTATGTACATCAAAAATATATTATATGATTCCTTGTCTGCCAAAATGGGTAGCAACCCCTCCTTTCAAGAAGAGACATCCACAGAACGTACCGACATAAATGAAAACTCACCATCTAAATCAAATTTAAAAGTAGCTGACCTATAGTTGAATCTAATATCTACCCTATACAGTGATGGAGATGTCGTTCTTATCTGGTTGCTTTCTCCCCTATATATACATGGGTATCCTCATATTCTTTTTCTCTATTTCGAAATACCAATCTTCTGTCTCGACTAGATTACACTGCAAGCTTCTAATAAACTAACTAGCCTCCATTAACTCCATACACTCTAAGCAGTTAAAAGAAAAGGAGATGGAGTATAGGGTTCAGGGAAGTATACGAGGTATCGCGATTTGATCTGAAAGTTAAGGGGTGGTACGATTTGAACTCAGAAGGGCAGAAAAGTATGGAGTGGAGATAAAGTAGCATGAGAACAAAGCAGTTCGCATGGGTCAGGTGCACGCAGTGGGTTCAAAATATAAAATAACGTTGCGATGGAGAAGTGGCGAGGGGGTCAGTACTGAAGTGAGGAAGTCCAACACTGCCAGGTTGGAAGGAAGCGGTTTCGGAAAGAAATATATAGTGGAGACGAAGTGGTATAGCAGGCGGGCGACAGGGAAAGGGAACTTGCGGTTCCAGTTAGTGGGCAGGGAAGCAATAAATATATTGGAGTAGCTCTCTTCCTTCTTTGATCGGAGCAACACTTGTATAGGCGTTGAATTCTACAACAAGTGTATAGGGATTTATTCTAAGAGAGGAACTCAAATGGCCAAAGGATGAGACAAGTCTTTCAATTCAGTTCCTATTGTTCTAAACAGGTGCAGGCGGGAAGAACGATAGTTTTTTTTTTATGAAGAAAAAATGTAGGCATGTGGATTATTTTCTGGTGTGGAGACGTGTAGAGCATTCAGAGAGTGTGAGGAGCATGAAAATTTCATCATACCTGTAGCAATATTTTTACAAATGTAAAGAAAATACGGTGGGTTATCCTTGCGCAAGAACGACCCGAACTTCCCCGGTCTCCGAAGAGATGAGAAAGAACGAATTGTTTTGAGAACAAGACAAAATAGAACGCAGACGGGAGAACATTTCATTGTATATTACAACAATACATCAGATTGCAAGAATATACAGAGTATAAATGAATAAATATTACACAGAAAAATCAGAGATTTAAATTACATTTAAATACATAGCAGCGGAAAATAATACAATACACAACTAGAAGAGATATACGGATACAAAGCTTTCCTGATATCATTCCAGCTGTAAACCAGGATCCTGTGAATAAAAATATGCAAAACCAAACTACTAACTGCCCGTGTCAAAATAGGGGCACCCAGAGTTTAGGTTAAAACAATAAACTCCAGGTCAGTCATGGAACTGGTGTGAGGACTAAAACAGTTATTAATCTTTATTTTAAAGTTAGGTAAATCAAGGGACCACACCGCTAACACGGAACGGGTTTCCTCCCAAGAATACCAGTGCATAAAACAAACAGAGCAATGCTAAATAAAGAAAAATGAAGCTATTATAAGACCCAGGTCCTATCACACAATGCAACGCAAGCCGGGGGATAGGGTTTTCCCTTATAATAGCCAAATATGCTTAGTACGTTTAAAACAAATCATTTGATACTACTATAAGTGCATAGTGTATAAAACAACTTCAAATCATAAGTATCGATCATAGACGGCATGGGTACCATATATCGTGTTGCCATACTAGTTCTACAATTAAAACCGCGAATGTCACGTATTTGGAAATTGGATTTCCATCTATGAACCGAGGCAAAAGATAGTCCTCAACCGATTCGAGACTCTCTAGCCCGAGCCTCAGGATCAGAGCTCGAGTGACCCTTGGATCGTCAGGGACGGTCCACCGATGTGGATTAAAATGCCTGAACATGCGTTTCCCCGCCCTTTGGGGCGTAAATGAGCCAACGAATGGCTCCATCGGACCCAGATCGTCTGATCTAACTGAGGTGCCTCGCAACAACAACAACCACACAGGTGAAAAGTATATAAATGTCAGGGCTGGTAGGTCACTGACACCACCCTAGGTAGAAAGAAACGCATGCCCTCCCTGAGGTCCTCTCCCGTTTTTGGTTCACAACCGGGGTGCGAGGCTCGTGAATTCACGTTACACAAAGCTGTGCCACACAGGCTGTGCTTTGATCATCACCACAAGACTTTGCTTTTCAACAGAAGCCTCGATCAATTGCCACTTAGGCATGCCACACAGGCCATTTACTCCATGCGTTTGATATCCATCAATATATAACCCCTGAGCTCATACGTCTCAGAGAAGGGCGTTAAGCAAGAGAATAAATTCTCCGCCGCCAAACAGATATATATTTAATAGAAATCAATCACACAGACTAAAATCCAATGTCAGACACACAGTCCATTTACAAGTCCGTTCTGGGTCTGAAAGAAACCGTGGGCACCTAGTACCCCGCATATCCATCGATCTCCATATACGTCTGGACGATCACCAACTGTTTCCATCTTCTTGGGTGTACATCCCAATCAAGATCATCAGTATTCACCCAAACGACGTGAAGACCTCCGGTCTTCGACCATCGTCTTCATCTTCGACTTATCGTCATATCAGTTATTCAGAATGGTATAAACCCGGTCTTTCTGAATAACTCGCGTATATTTTAAACAAGTGTTACACAAACACAACATACGCCTCATTCCAATTCATCAGTCACTAACCGTAAATTAATCAAGAGAATAATTCCCCAAATATTAACCTCGAAGGCCGAAACCAACATCAGATCAATATCCAGGAAACCATTCTGCTTAGCTAACCGACAGTTAGTTTCTAAATTTCACATTCATAGGGAAAGGTTCCCATTAATTTTATCAAAGATAAATTCTTTATATTTATTCTTTAATCTATCCTTTTGAATTTCGATTCAACTAGTCGGGATTAACGAAACTTACCGAAGTAATCATTTGTTTTAATTTCACAATCCCAACCTATTCATCCCATGAAGTAAAACTGGTAATACTTCATATCTAACACCACGGTCTTATCGGTAAATTCAATTACCATTTCACGTTCAAATCTAATTAAAGATTTAACTATCTCCTGGAGTAAAACTGGTGATACTCCATTCTCGATCTTTTCAATCTAATTAAAGATTCATTAAAACTCCACTTAGTTTTAATCGTTAACTGGGTTAAAGAATCAGTGTCATTTAAAACACGGTTCACGATAAACCCAAAAATCAATATCAATTCAATTCCAATTAAATATTATTTAATTGGTACACTTCATTAAATCTAAATAAAAAGATTTAATCTTTTCTCCACTGGGTTCAAGAACAGTGTTAGTCAAGACACCATTCACGACAAAGCCAAATCCCATTTGATATTAAATACAAGGCTCTGAATAGAAAATATCCCGGCTTATATTCAATATCAAATTCTACGACCAACAAATATCGTATTGGAAATAACGATATATATATCTATATCTTTCAAATTTCCATAACAACATCTGTATAGTCACGAAATCCAACATCGAAATATTCCGAAGGCAATTTCGATTCAAATCCATTCCAATGCAATCATTGGAAATTCTGGTTATTTTCAAAACCATTTCAAATTCAATTTATTTATTTTAAAAATAAATAGAATTATAATTCTAGTTCAAAACTAGTTCAATTCGATAAAAATCTATCTTTATCTTTTCAAATATGGAGTTTTTAATCCCAATTCTTTCTAAATCATTTCTTATGATTTTACACAAATTATTACTATTTTTTAATAATTTTATCAAGGCCCGTACAGTCGATTTCCATCAACGGCCATCGAACTGCACTTACAACGACCTTTTCCAAATTTGATTTGGACATAATTCCAAATCCAACCGTTAGATTTCTAATTTCTAATATTCGTTAGAAAGCTCTTTTCGATACGAACCCAACGGTTCCGATTTTAGGAGAATCCGACGGTCGGATCTCCCGTAATATCCGTTCGAAGTCAATGGTCGAAATTGGCGAACTGCCGCGGCGCGGCGCGTTCTATTCAGGCCATTATATTATATATATATAATATATATAATATATACTTCGTCGATTTCAATTCAAAACACGCTTTATAAATCGTTTTAAAATTCATTTTCAAAACGGTTTCAACTTCATATTCAATTTCAAATCAAAATTGAATATTCCAATATACATTCGTTTTAAATTCATTTCAAATCGATTTCAATTCGAATTGATTTCTAATTCAATTTCAATTCTAATTCATTTCTATTCAATTTCAATTCGAATTCATTTATTTTCAATTCGAATTCATTTATATTCAATTCCAATTAGAATTCATTTCTTTTCAAAATGTCAGATTTTGAAATCACTTTTGATATTCATTATAAAATGAATAAAATCGATATAAATATTGTTCACGTCAAAATGGCGTCAATCTAATCAATACGGCTTCATATATTCCTATTTTCAAAATTCTATTTCAAATATTTCTATTTCAAATATTTCTTTTTCAAATATTTCTTTTTCAAATATTTCTTTTTCAAAACTGGAATGAGGCCCAATCAATTACCATATTATGTTAATTATATGGATTTTCTACAACACATGTATACTATAACAACGATGAACAATCAACCATCATCCGAAGTGCATTCTACACTGCATAAGCATCAAATATAAATATTCAACGCTTATAACAGTCTGTCAATCAATCGATTGACATACATCTAAGCAATCGGGATTAGTGTGCGTCAAATATCATCCCAATACCTGTGTGGGGTTTCAAACAATCAAACACAGATTTTATTTGTGCAGTTGGGCAATGTGTAAAATTTATCGTCCCAATCTATATCAGTCAAATATGTGTATATAAACAAATTGTCCGATTTGTTTATTTTTATTTCATTTCATATACACGTTAAAAATTCTATTTTTAACTATAAAATATTTTTAACTATATAAATATTTTATTTTATTTCATATCACATCACACAATCAACTACACATCAACATCAAACAAACAAGCATACAAGCCGTCCATGGTCTGTGGACGACGGGTGTCGGGTGCTACTAAACACCGTCTGCATCCTAGTATATATTTTTAACTAGAAAACAAAATTAAAAGGTGAGAAGTTCTCACTGATAGCTAATCCAACGCCACGACTCTTCTTTGTAGAAATCTTCGCCGTTCTCGCCTCTTGTCACTTTTCACTGCCCGTATTCACTACATATGTAAAAATCAAATTTTACTTTACTATTCAATACATAAAAATCGAATTTTTTACTTCGTTATTCAATATAGAAAAATCGAATTTTTTCTTCGCTATTCAATATAGAAAAATCAAAATTTTTACTTCGCTATTCAAAACATGATCTGATGTTGGTTTCGGCCTTCGGGGTTAATATTCGGGGAATTATTCTCTTGATTAATTTACGGTTAGTGACAGATGAATTGGAATGAGGCGTATGTTGTGTTTGTGTAACACTTATTTAAAATATACGCGAGTTATTCAGAAAGACCGGGTTTATCCCATTCTGAATAACTGATACGACGATAAGTCGAAGATGAAGACGATGGTCGAAGACCGGAGGTCTTCACGTCGTTTGGGTGATTACTGATGATCTTGATTGGGATGTACACCCAAGAAGATGGAAACAGTTGGTGATCGTCCAGACGTACATGGAGATCGATGGATATGCGGGGTACTAGGTGCCCCCGGTTTCGTTCAGACCCAGAACGGACTTGTAAATGGACTGTGTGTCTGACATTGGATTTTAGTCTGTGTGATTGATTTCTAATAAATATATATCTGTTTGGCGGCGGAGAATTTATTCTCTTGATTAACGCCCTTCTCTGAGACGTATGAGCTCAGGGGTTATATATTGATGGATATCAAACGCATGGAGTAAATGGCCTGTGTGGCATGCCTAAGTGGCAATTGATCGAGGCTTCTGTTGAAAAGCAAAGCCTTGTGGTGATGATCAAAGCACAGCCTGTGTGGCACAGCTTTGTCTAACGTGAATTCACGAGCCTCGCACCCCGGTTGTGAACCAAAAACGAGAGAGGACCTCAGGGAGGGCATGCGTTTCTTTCTAGCTAGGGTGGTGTTAGTGACCTACCAGCCCTGACATTTATATACTTTACACATGTGTGGTTGTTGCTGTTGTGAGGCGCCTCGGTTAGATCGGACGATCCGGGTCCGATGGAGCCATTCGTTGGCTCATTTACGCCCCAAAGGGCGGGGAAACGCATGTTCAGGCATTTTAATCCACATCGGTGGACCGACCCTGACGATCCAAGGGTCACTCGAGCTCTGATCCTGAGGCTCGGGCTAGAGAGTCTCGAATCGGTTGAGGACTATCTTTCCATGATGAAACGACCCGAACTTCCGCGGTCTCCGAAGAGAAAGAGAAAGAACGAATTGTTTTGAGAACACGACAAAATAGAACGCATACAAAAGAACATTTCATTGTATAACACAACAATGCATCAGATTACAAGAATATACAGAGTATAAATGAATATACATTACACAGAAATATCAGAGATTTAAATTACATTTAAATACATAGCAGCGGAAAATAATACAATACACGACTAGAGGAGATATATGGATACAAAGCTTTCTGGATATCATTCCAGCTGTAAACCAGGATCCTGTGAATAAAAATCTGCAAAACCAAAACTACTAGCTGCCCGTGTCAAAATAGGGGCACCCAGAGTTTAGGTTAAAACAATAAACTCCAGGTCAGTCATGGGACTGGTATGAGAACTAAAACAGTTAATCTTTATTTTTAAAGTTAGGTAAATCAAGGGACCACGCCGTATAACATGGAACGGGTTTCCTCCCAAGAATACCAGTGCATAAAACAAACAACGCAATGCTAAATAAAGAAAAATGAAGCTGTTATAAGACCCAGGTCCTATCACACAATGCAACGCAAGCCGGGGGATAGGGTTTTTACCTTATAACAGCCAAGAATGCTTGACACGTTTAAAACAAATCATTTGATACTACTATAAGTGCATAGTGTATAAAACAACTTCAAATCATAAGTATCAATCATAGACGGCATGGGTACCATATATCATGTCGCCATACTAGTTCTACAATTAAAACCGCAAGAGTCATGTATTTGTAAATTGGATTTCCATCTATGAACCGAGGCAAAAGATAGTCCTCAACCTATTCGAGACTCTCTAGCCCGAGCCTCCGGATCAGAGCTCGAGTGTCCCTTGGATCGTCAGGGCCGGTCCACCGATGTGGATTAAAATGCCTGAACATGCGTTTCCCCGCCCTTTGGGGCGTAAATGAGCCAACGAATGGCTCCATCGGACCCGGATCGTCCGATCTAACCGAGGCGCCTCGCAACAGCAACAACCACACAGGTGAAAAGTATATAAATGTCAGGGCTGGTAGGTCACTGACACCACCCTAGCTAGAAAGAAACACATGCCCTCCCTGAGGTCCTCTCCGTTTTTGGTTCACAACCGGGGTGCGAGGCTCGTGAATTCACGTTACACAAAGCTGTGCCACACAGGCTGTGCTTTGATCATCACCACAAGACTTTGCTTTTCAACAGAAGCCTTGATCAACTACAACTTAGGCATGCCACACAGGCAATTCACTCCATGCGTTTGATATCCATCAGTATATAACCCCTGAGCTCGTACGTCTCAGAGAAGGGCGTTAAGCAAGAGAATAAATTCTCCGCCACCAAACAGATATATATTTAATAGAGATCAATCACACAGACTAAAATCCAATGTCAGACACACAGTCCATTTACAAGTCCGTTCTGGGTCTGAACGAAACCGGAGGCACCTAGTACCCCGCATATCCATCGATCTCCAAGTACGTCTGGACAATCACCAATTGTTTCCATCTTCTTGGGTGTACATCCCAATCAAGATCATCAGTAATCACTCAGACGATGTGAGGACCTCCGGTCTTCGACCACCGTCTTCATCTTCGACTTATCGTCGTATCAGTTATTCAGAATGGGCTAAACCCGGTCAACTCGCGTATATTTTAAATAAGTGTTACACAAACACAACATACGCCTCATTCCAATTCATCAGTCACTAACCGTAAATTAATCAAGAGAATAATTCCCCAAATATTAACCCCGAAGGCCGAAACCAACATCAGATCAATATCCAGAAAACCATTTGCTTAGCTAACCGACAGTTAGTTTATAAATTTCACATTCCTAAGGAAAGGTTCCCATTAATTTTATCAAAGATAAATTCCTTGAATTTATTCTTTAATCTTCTTTTGAATATCAATTCAAACTAGTCGGGTTTAACGAACCTTACCGAAGTAATCATTTGTTTTAATTTCCCAATCCCAACCTATTCATCCCATGAAGTAAAACTGGTTATACTTCATATCTAACACCACGGTGTTATCGGTAAATTCAATTACCATTTCACGTTTAAATCTAATTAAAGATTTAACTATCGGCTAAAGCAAAATTGGTGATACTCCATTCTCGATCATTTCAATCTAATTAAAGATTCATTAAACCTCCACTTAGTTTTAATCTGTGACCGGGTTAAAGAATTAGTGTCATTTAAAACACGGTTCACGATAAACCCAAAATCACATTACATTTCAATCAATCCCTAACCATAAATTAGCAAGTGAGCAGTTCCCTAAGTATTAACCCCGAAGGCCGAAACCAACATCAGATCAATACCTCTGAAAACATTCAACTTAACTAATCCCCAATTAGTTTCTGATTTTCTTAACTCCTTTAGGTCTAAGAACAGTATTATTGAAGATATCGTTCACGACAACCCAAAATCACGTTTCATTAATTATCGGGTTAAAGAACGAGTGTTATTTAAAACACTGTTCACGATAAACCCAAAAATCAAAATCAATTACTCGTATTGGATTATTTATTTGATATTGATTGGGACGATAAATTTTACACATCGCCCAACTGCACAAATAAAATCTATGTTTGATTGTTTGAAACCCCACACGGGTATTGGGATGATATATGACATACACTAGTCCCAATAATTAGTTGTATGTCGGTCGATTGATTGACAGACTGTTATAAGCGTTAGATATTTATATTTGATGCTTATATAGTGTAGAATGCACTTTGGATGATGGTTGATTATTTGTCGTCGTTGATATATACATGTGTTGTAGAAAATCCATATAATTAACATTATATGGTAACTGTTTGGGCCTCATTCCAGTTTTGAAAAAGAAATATTTGAAAAAGAAATATTTGAAAAAGAAATATTTGAAATAGAAATATTTGAAATAGAATATTTGAAAATAGGAATATATGAAGCCGTATTAATTAGATTGTCGCCATTTTGACGTGAACGATATTTATATCGATTTTATTCATTTTATAATGAATATCAAAAGTGATTTCAAAATCTGACATTTTGAAAAGAAATGAATACAAATTGAAATTGAATATAAATGAATTCGAATTGAAATTGAAAATAAATGAATTCGAATTGAAATTGAATAGAAATGAATTCGAATTGAAATTGAATTAGAAATCAATTCGAATTGAAATCGATTTGAAATGAATTTAAAACGAATGTATATTGGAATATTAAATTTTGATTTGAAATTGAATATGAAGTTGAAACCGTTTTGAAAATGAATTTTAAAACGATTTATAAAGCGTGTATTAAATGGAACAACTGCAAGGTAGAAAAATGCCCTGGAGAACATGAACAAAGTGAAACCAAAAATTGCAAGGGGAACTGGGACTGGAGAAATTGTTTACATGAAGAAGGCGTGGTACCAGGTTTTGAAGCAAATGGCAACGTGAGTTTCTGTCTGGAAATACGTTGAACAAGCGGTATCGCGTGGGTAACAAATGAAGAGGACAAAGGCTATAGGAAACGAAGGATGGATTTGAGAATCTGCCTAATTAATTTCCTAATAGAGTAATTAAATATATATTAATCATTAATTAGGAACTTAATATGTTAATTTAAAATTTTCTTATACCTAGCTTAGATAACCTTTTAATTTGTGAACAGTGAATGATAGAGTGGTACTGTGTATCCTGGAACGTTGAAAAACATAAAAGGTATTAAGGTGAATCGCGATACTAACAAGAATGAGTGGAAGTATGATTAGTCTGATCAAATCTTATTCAAAGTAATTAAACCTTAATTTAATTATAATTGAAGGAAATTAGTTAATTTAAATTTAACCATAAACTTATATTGTTTATGACTTGTGCATGTGTGGTCAGGTTTGGGGCCGTATTGCAGAATTGGAACTGGTTTGAACAAAGCTGGGTTCCGCCAGAATCTACAGTTAAATTAAACATCTATTTAATTTGACTAAAATCGAATCGCTGTTGCTAACAACGAAATTAGGTGAGTTCAACTGACTCATTTTATCCTGTTTATATTTTATAAATCGGGTTTTGGAATTTGTGTGCAATGTTTGCTAGTGATAGATGATTTGATGACTGTTTGCATAGATGTTGAATATTTTTAATATTCACTGATTAAATTAAATGTTCGTTTAATTAAATTAAATTAGATCATTATTTTAACGATTATATTCCAAATGGGGTAACTTGCCTTGTTGGTTACGTTTATAATAATATAAACATATAATTAGATTCTTGAATGGATGTTGGTAATTAATTGTTGACTGTTATTAGTTAAACCATTTATTTCTGTTCATTGTGATAGATATATTGTCATATTAAAATGGAGATGACCCATTGTGATGCAGGGACGGACAGGTTGCAGGAATCAAACCGGATTCCTCACTATTATTGATAATGTTTACCAACATGATTATATATTGTTATTGAATGTGGAATTGATTGATATTTCATAGTTTGGTACTTTAGTAGACATTTGCCTCTTTAGTACCATCGATAAAAATAAAGAGTGTTGAAATTGATATTTAATCAATTCATAACGTTTTCAAAATGTCGTTCATTATGAATTTGAAATATGATTTTGTTTGAAACAATAAAGTAATTATGTTTTATAATTATATAAATTATAAGTAAACCCTGACCTGAATGTAATTTGTTAAAATTAATTATATTAGTTAATTTATTTGGGGCTGGTAAATAAATTAACCGTGCTTGAGTTAATTACGCCAAATATTTTATCTAAAATTGATTATTCAATAAATGATTGAACTGTTAATTATTATTAAAGTCAATTATTTTTTGGTGGCTTTAAAAGGAAGATTTACTATTTTAAATAATAAATGATTTGACTTTTAATAATATAAATCAAAGGTTTAAGTCGAACTTTTAATAAGAAATTTATTAGTCGAATTTGTATAAAATCCAAACTGGGCAAATATAAGCCAAGTAAAAATGAATAAATATTATGAATGATTTGAAGATTTTAAATGAGTAAAAGAAAGGGGATCTGTAATTTGGGAAAATCTAAATGAAGTAAGTTAATGAGCGTTAAAGGTTTCAAAGACGGTATTTTAAATTGAACAGTGAAATGGGAATGGGAATGTTTTACGAATGCCAAAAGATTAAATATCTTAGGAGTTTAATTAACAGTTGGTTAATTAAAGAGGCTAAATGATGTAAGTATTGAATCAGTGAATTTATTTTCTTTTATGGATGAATAGTTGTTTTATTTTGATAGTTAAATAACCGACTATCAAAATTTGGCCAACGATTGTTGGTACCGAAAGACCGAGATCGAATTTATATTCGAAAACTATTCCTTTAACACCCCACGTCCATTAATGTCACTCGCAAAGGGAATGCATTAATTTCCATGGAGCATTTTAAGTGAATATAGAACAGAAAATCACAACAAGACAGATATAAAGCAGCACTTGAAAATTTAAAACTTTATTTATTGCAGTAGAAGGTAAATATGTTTGGTTACATCATCAAAAACCATAAACCAAAGTCAAGTACATAATATCCATCTTGATAAAACAAAATACATAATCCCACTACTACAAATAGCCATAAAGAAAATGATAGGCTGAACTTTACTTCAGCAATCCAAATCCAAGTGCTCCCAAAGAGATCCCAATCAAGCTCCACTAGTACTAGTCCCACCCTTAGAACCTGAGGGGGAGGGGGGAGGGGGGAGGAAGAAAAGAGGTTTAAACAAAGGGGGTCAGACATAAAATCTGGCGAGTCCGATAACTCTAACAACATAATTATTAAAGCAATATAATAATATATAAGCTGGAGAATAAGGTAATGATTGTGTGAACCACATGGGTATGGCAAGGCAATTAAGAGAAACAGAGATAACGTTAATGGCGCTTCCTAATCAATATAGGATAATTACTATACTCTACCGTACTGTACTGTACTAACACTAACTGCACCTCTACTAGTCACTCTAGAAATTTGATCCCTCTTGGCTAAATCGAACGATGATAGCTTCGTGTACTACTAGATGTACCCACTATCCTCCATGTTTGACTGTATATCTCTAGTTGCTATCATAGGTACCCAGCGTGTAACTATCCCCACTAGATGTACGCCTTCAATAAGTAATAATGGTAATTCCATGTACTCCTAGCTGACGTCATAGGTGCCGCCTGCTCCTATCTCCACTAGGTGTACCCCCTTAATAATTACTAATAATAGTGGTAGCTTCGTGTACCCCTAGCTGACTACATAAGTGCCGTCTGCTCCTATCTCCACTAGGTGTACCCACTACCCTGCCCCATTCGATCAGCTCCCTAACTCATAGATACCCGTGCAGGTACCACAGTGGGGTGTATCACTCCCCAATATGGCAACCTTATACCACGCAAGGAATGCACGGCTTATAACTACACGATGCAACAACGTCTTACATACCAGCCCGGACCCACGCACGTACGTGACCCCGTCGGACTTGCATTGCCACCACTAACCCGCTTTGGCCTCTAACAATCAGACCCAGTAGGCGTGTCCCGTCCTCGACTTGGGTCGAGCTCACAAAGATACTTCATGGGCTACTGGACTGAAAAGGGCCCCCCATGCTTGACACAAGCTTACCACCTAGGCTTGGTCCCCTCTAGTACATCCCACTTAACCCCCTTCATGTCCACTTACATGTTTTAAATTTGGTTAAGGGTTCTATTAGTAATTCCACATGCCACCCAAGGCACCCACTTAACCACTATGTCCCACTTACATGTTTTACCTTGGTTTAAGTGTTACTAATCGTATTTCCTCATGCCACCCAAGGCACACACTTAACCCCCATGTCCCACCACATGTTTTACTTTGGTTAAGTGTTTCTTAATTTATTACTACCATAACCTGTAGGACCTCTCACATTAGACTGGCATTTTTGGCTGCTGGATTTGCCGGGCGGGTCCGGGCAGTCTTACACCACAAACGAGCCTAACCTCGTGTCCATAAAATTGTTACGCATTTAGTTTGGGCCTTTGACCTCTCACATTGGGCTACCATTTGTGGCTGCTGGATTTGCCGGGCAGGTCCGGGCAGTCTTACACCACAAATGAGTCCAACCTCGTGTCTTAGGCAATTAATTATACATAATTAATTTTCCCTAAATTTGAATTACGTTCCCTATTCAAATTTCCATATTTATTTATGTCCATAATTTATCACCTAAATTATGCTCATCTATTTATGGTATATAAATTATACCAATTTCATCACTAATTAATTTTATTCCTTAAAATTAATTACATGCCTTTTTAGGCCATTACATGCCAAATTCACAATATGTGTGTATCCACTATTATCCCCATCGTACCCCTGTCATTCGTTCTCTTAACATGACATATGCATATTAGACTAGCAAATAGTCTAATACTTAAAAAAAGGGAATAAACGTCACAAAGTCACATACACACAATAATAGATCTAATTTGCATCTAACTTGCAATTAAGAATTACAACAAACTTGCATAGTCTTTGTATTATCAAGGATCCAAAAATCATAGATCTAAAAGGTGTGAACTTGCATGTATGAACATAGTTTTACACCCAACTAGCCTAGGTAATTATCACAAACTTACATAAACTATGTATGTCGTCAACCTAAACATAAAGGTGTCATCTTGCATAACTATGGATCCAATAAAAGGTGTTAACCTGAGTAAACTATGGATCCACATAAAGGTGTAAACTTGCATAACTATGCATGTCATAGTTTCAACATAAAAATGTCAACTTGCATATGGATCTAAACTTTAAAGGTGTGAACTTGTAAATATGTGAATCCAGTTATCACTTAAACTTGCATATGAACATAATACTTATACGAACTAGCATATGTTCCACATCCATATTCGCATAAAAACTGATGCTATAAACCTAGGTGATTGGATTATAAAAAGGGATTCATTGACACAAGTTAACATCATGAACTACTAGCATATATTTTAGATCCAAACTTACATAACATCATATAACTCGCATACAACTTGCGTGATCCTATTAACTTGCATAACATCATATGTACAACTTGCATAATCATATTAACTTGCATAACATCATATATGAAACTTACATAATCATATTAACTTGCATAACATCATATATGAAACTTGCATAACATCATATACGAAACTTGCATAATCATATTAACTTGCATAATCATATTAATCTTGCATAACATCATACATGAAACTTGCATAACATCATATATAAAACTTGCATAACATCATATAATATGAATCAAGTTAACATACATTATTAAACATATGAATTAGATTCACAACCACAACTTATAATCCAACGTATATCACATCATAATTAATTTAGCAATTATTTTGTTAAAGTGATCGAACCCACAACTCAAAAGCGGTCTTGAGTTCTGAATTTTGATTTCTGAAGTTGTATTAGCTCTCCTTTGAAGAAGATTCATTGTTATGGTTGAATAGAACTGATTTGATTTGTTGTTCTTCCTCTCTAATTGGTGGTGGCTGCTCTAGGGTTCAAGACGACAGCA
Source organism: Allium sativum (assembly GCA_030737875.1). Taxonomy (NCBI): domain Eukaryota; kingdom Viridiplantae; phylum Streptophyta; class Magnoliopsida; order Asparagales; family Amaryllidaceae; genus Allium; species Allium sativum. The sequence goes on along the minus strand of CM060909.1, from coordinate 261,022,520 downwards.
TGACGGCCATAGTTTTAGTTTTAATTTTGATTTAGGGTTTGAGTCTATTGGTCTTTTTATAGAGTTTTGAATTTATATACAGCCGTCAGATCAGTCTAGAACCCATCTAGGCCTTAGAAACCAAGTAATGATGTCAACAGACCAACCAGAAATCGCCACCTAAGCCCTAAAACATAAAATTTCGTCATAGACCATTTAGGGCCGACGGGACCAATTCCAAACCTCCTGAGTCGACCCTGGGGTCTCGGGTCGATCCATAAAATAGGTCGGTTTGGTGTTTTGCCTTCCCGCTTCCGTTGTTTTGAATTTTTTTTCTTAAATTTTAGGTTGAATTTTATTTTATTTTTGTAAATATATATATATATATATTTCTATCTTCCTAATTAACCATTTTCACACTAAACTACTTTTTGAACTGCGTTCACACTAAGCCGCTTTTTAGCCATTTCCCTAAAACAAAAATATGGCGTTGACGGGGATCGAACTCTATACCTCTTGTATGCAAGTCACATGTTCCAACCAAATGAGCTACTTAGTCTTTTGCTTACAAACCTTAGAACAATGCTAAACATTTATTCTTTAATTTAGTTAATTCGATTATTCAAAAATCAGAGGTGTTACAATTCCGACTAGCAAATACGAAAAATGTTGAAGATGCTGATCAGGATGGAGGAATTGAAGATTGTGGATCTTCATAAGCGGAAGAATTACTTGTCGAACATTCTCTGTGTTGCAACACAGAGGTATTCTGACGTGATTCAGTCATGAGTGGGATTCTACGGATTGCAAGGACTTCTCGCTACTGATCCTTTGGATGCGGTAGGAGAGTGCCTTCGGTTTGTCCAATCCCAGGACAACTTGTATAGACGAACGCCTGACAGAGTATTTCCAATGGTCACACCCATTGATATTTACTAGTATACCAAGTTGGTCGGGAGAAGGCTACTTCTCTTTATTTTACACCCAGTGCGTAATTGTATAATCAATATGTGATTTACGGATTTGAAGACGTGACGTTCAAAGTGAATAGTGGACAGGTGTTCTATAAGATAACGTAACCTCAGGCCTCATCAACTGGGAAATGACAAAAATCGGGCAGGCAGCATAGCTAGGTGGGTCGCACCCAAGCAGGGCGTATTATCAACAATCTAGTGAAAATATTTATTTATTCTTCTTTCAATTCTGTATCTCCACAGATGGACAGTGGGCACTTAAAGCTATCGGGTGATAATACATTCACTACACTCAAGCTAAATGAGTGGGCGGTTATGTGTGGGTCGGGTTGCAAGATGTTCTTGTTGAACCCTAGTATATCCTCTCTAGAGTACACTGATTGGGAGGTGGTCCCATACCTTGTCATTGTTGGAATTCAATCTCCAATAAGCGCCCACGATTTTTGATTTTATACTATATATGTAGACATGAGATGCAAGCGTTCTGCTACTTGATTATTTATTTGATTACATCACTATCATACTATCAGTAGAGTATTGATTTCAAAAATGTTTTGGTTATAGTAAGATAAAAACTGCCTGTATTTATGTGTGGGCTGGTCTTACTTACCCTTTCTTTCAAAAGGTTTTTCAAAGTTAAGCAATATGGATGTTATTTAAACTTAATGAGTTTTTCTCATGCTGGTTCATTAGACTAATCCGTGGTGTTTGTAATGTCTCGGGTCAGCCCAAGTTACAGGTTCAGGTTATCGAATGCTGTGGAGTTTAAAGATGAGTTGGAGGAGTCAAAACATATGGTATATAGTATTATTAGATTGGGACCCGTGCTTCGCACACAGAGAATGTTGGAAGAAGTTGGAATTGAAGCCTTCGTAAGAATTGCACAAGGAGAGTGTTGGAGTAGTCCAGATGTATGATATGTAGTATTATTACGCTGTGTGTTGTATTGAGGACATGTTATTATAACTGCCTAGATCGTTTGACTACCGTACTCTGATGATTGTAAGTATTTTTTTTAGCTTTCAATAAAGTTATTTCTATATTATATTTTATTCTGCTGCGATGTGAGATCCTATGTGTTGTTGGTTCTTCTTCTTATTCCTTTATTCTAATAATTCTTTCTTTCTTTTCTCATCCTCTAATTTTCTTTCTATTAAAGATTTGTATTTCCGTGCAATTTGGGCTGGACATGTGTAATATTAGTCAACTCAAAGTGTATGGATTTACGGGCCTTTACAGTTGGTATCAAAGCGAGGTTGAGCAGTAACCTCGGCTCTGTGGTGTAACACAATAGAGATGGGGTTAGTAACACCCTAGATTGAGTTGAGTGTATATACGAGAGAGCGTATTTCTAAATTTTATATAAAAATGTTTTTTATTGTTTTGATTGATTTATTTTTAATTCAAATTAACTTAAGAAATTCAAATTAATTAAATTAAAATCTGGAATTTTGAAATCGAATGGATAAATGAATCAAAATTTCATCAATAGTTAGTTAAATGAATTGGAAACTAAAGAAATAAATTCTAGTATAATAAATTGAGAGTAGAATCTCATATGAGATGAAACCGAATGCATTAACCCTATATATATTACTTTTGTTAAAAGTTGAGCTAAGTGCAGATTCCAGAAGGCCATGGAAGTTGATATGGTTACAAATATTGAAATACAAATTAGAAGATGAAGAGCAGTCAGTTGATTTGCTTCGAAATTAGAATTGAGTTGCCCGACAAATAGGTAAATCTTAATATATTATTGGTGATTGATTTTACCCCTGAGGTGGGTTTCCATTTGGCTTGTTGTTTTCTTTTGAAGAAGTTGAGGCCCGGAGTGGTAGTTATAGTTGTACAGATTGGACCACGTAGAGGAGGTGTTGTCGAAATTTTCAGAAAATTTTAAAGAGATTGAATTTATTTTGATGATAATTCAAAAATAATTGTTTTGGAAAATGTTTGGATTAAGAGCATTCTTATTACCTTTAATTTCGGGGACGAAATTCTTTTAAGGGAGAAGAATGTAAAACGTTAATTACGAATATTTAAATCTATTTTAAATATTTATTTGGTGATATTAATGGATTTTATATCGAAATTATTTATCAGAAAATGGAGTTCGAATATATATAATTACAAATTAAAAAAACGAGCTCGAAACGATGCGGTACTTCGTAATTTATGATTTGAACTTCAATTCAATATACAGAATCCGTTATAAGTCGGATTTGTGTGAAACAAGAAACGTTAGGATTTATTTGAATAGTGATTTTCTAATGAATGAGAAAAATCGAGATTTCATCATATAGATTTCTAGTTATGTCCAAGTTAAAATTTTCAAATAATCATTATGGAATTCGTAAATAAACGATACCATTTATTTATAAATATAAAGGAACTTCTATATATTTGAATATCATTTAATCCAAAATATATATAATATAGAGTTATAAATATGTATCAGTAAATTTGAAGCTGTATCAGATTCATTTGGACATATACGATAATAATAATTTATTTAAATAGGATTTTGTTATGAATTTAAATATATTTTATCATTATTATATAGGCCCTAGAATTGATTATTTTGCAAACGACCTCCATTTTTGACAAAACAAATTTTATTTGAATACACATAATAAATTATTGCTAAATTTCCGGTTAGAAGCCCAAGGGAGTTGTTTTGTCGACAGACGAAATTAAAAGTGAACCGAAAAATAAATTGAAAATAAAATGACGTCGATTTTGGAAACGAAGTCCGTTTTCAACGAAACAATTTTCTATTGGACCGTAACATCAAGAAGTAGTGGCGTGTCCATTTTCATGGTATTTGAAGTTCATGTTTGTGGAAGCAAATTTATCGTACTCCATTAAATAACGGTGACCATATAAATATAATAACTTTTATGTAAATCTACATAAATTTAATTGCTTGCCTACCCTGTACTAAGCAAAAGTAAATAGCCAACCGAGCCTACCTATTCCGAAAACGTAGCATATATATAGCACACATCTTACATATCTTTTTAAAGGCTATTACAACACATAACCACCTGTATGTACATCAAAAAATATATCATACGATTCCTTGTCTGCCAAAATGGGTAGCAACCCCTCCTTTCAAGAAGAGAAATCCACAGAACGTACCGACATAAATGAAAACTCGCCATCTAAATCAAATTTAAAAGCAGCCGACCTATAGTTGAATCTAATATCTACCATATACAGTGATGGAGACATCGTTCTTATCTGATTGCTTTCTCCTCTATATATACATAGGTATCCTCATTCGTTTTCTCTATTTTGAAATACAAATCTTCTGTCTCGACTAGATTACAATGCAAGCTTCTAATAAACAAATTAGCCTCTATTTTAAAATACAAGTAACTCCATGCACTCTCGGTAGTTAAAAGAAAAGGATACGAAGTATGGGGTTCAGGGAAGTATACGAGGTATCACGAGTTGATTTTGAAGTTAAGGAGTGGTGCGGTATGAACTGAGAAGGGCACAAGAGTATGGGGTGGAGACAAAGTAGCGTGAGAACAAAGCAGTTCGCATGGGTCAGGTGGAAGCAGTGGGTTCGAAATATAAAATAACGTTGGGATGGAGAAGTGGCGAGAGGGTCAGTACTGAAGTGGGGAAGTCCAACATTGCCAGGGTGGAAGGAAGCAGTTTCAGAAAGAAATATAAAGTGGAGACGAAGTGGTATAGTAGGCGGGTGACAGGGGAAAGGGAACTTGCGATTCCTGTTATTAAGCAGGGAAGCAACAAATATATCGGGGTAGCTGTCTTCCTTTTTTGATAGGAGCAGCACTTATATAGGCATTGAATGCTACAACACTTGTATCTGGATTTCTTCTAAGAGAGGAACTCAAATGGACAAAGGACGAGACAAGTCTTTCAATTCAGTTCCTAATGTTCTGAACAAGTGCAGGCAGGAAGAACGATAGTTTTTTTTCATGAAGAAAAAAATGAAGGCACGTGGATTCATTTTCTGTTGTGGAGACGTGTAGAGCATTCAGAGGGTGGGAGGAGCATGAAAATTTCGTCATACCTATAGCAATATATTTACAAATGAGAAGAAAATACGGTGGGTTGTCCTTGCACAAAAGGGAGGGAGGAAAAAAATCAGCAGAAGAGGGCTGATGTATTGAATGGGAGCAACTACATGGTAGAAAGAATACCCTGGAGAACGTGAAACAAAGAGAAACCGAAAACTGCAAGGGGAACTGGGACTGGAGAAATCGTTTACATGAAGAAGGCGTGGTACCAAGTTTTGAAGCATATGGCAATGTGAGTTTCTGTCTAGAAATACATTGAACAAGCGGTATCACATGGGTAATAAATGAAGAGGACAAAGGCCACAGGAAACGAAGGATGGAATTGAGAATCTGCCAAATTATTTCTTAATAGAGTAATTAAATGTATACTAATCATTAATTAGGAACTTAATATGTTAATTTAAAAAAAAGGCTATAGGAAACGAAGGATGGATTTGAGAATCTGCCTAATTATTTCTTAATAGAGTAATTAAATGTATACTAATCATTAAGTAGGAACTTAATATGTTAATTTTAAAAAAATATATCTAACTTAGATAACCTTTTAATTTGTGAACAGTGAGTGATAGAGTGGTATTGTGTATCCTGGAATGATGAAAAACACAAAAGGAATTAAGGTGAATCGCGATACTAACAGGAATGAGTTGAAGTATGATTGGTCTAATCAAATCTTATTCAAAGTAATAAAACCTTAATTTAATTATAATTAAAGGAAATTAGTTAATTTAAATTTAACCATGAACTTATATTGTTTATAACTTGTGCATGTGTGGTCAGGGTTGAACAAACCAAGGGGTATTGCAGAATTGGAACTGGTTTGAACAAAGCTGGGTTCTGCTAGAATCTACAGTTAAATTAAACATCTGTTTAAATTAGCTGAAGCCGAATCGTTATAGCTAACAACGAAATTAGTTGAGTTCAACTCACTCAGTTTATCCTATTTATATTTTATAAACCGGGTTTTGGAATTTGTGTTCAATATTTGCTTGTGGTAGATGATTTGATGACTGTTTGCATGGATGCCGAATATTTTTAATATTAAATGATTAAATTAAATATTCGTTTAATTTAACTAAATTAGATCTTTTTTTGAACAATTATATTCCAAATGGGTTAACTTACTTTGTTGGTTACATTTATAATAATATAAACGTATAATTAGATTCTTGAATGGATATTGGTAATTGATTATTGACTGTTATTGGTTAAACCATTTATTTCTATTCATTGTGATAGATATATTGTCATTTTAAAATGGAGATAACCCATTGTGATGCAGGGACGGATAGGTTGGAGGAATCAAACCGGATTCCTCACATTATTGATAATGTTTACCAACATGATTATATATTGTTATTTAATGTGGAATTGATTGATATTTCACTGTTTGGTACTTTAGTAGACATTTGCCTCTATAGTACCATCAATAAAAATAAAGAGTGTTGAAATCAATATTTAATTAATTCATAACGTTTTCAAAATGTTGTTCATTATGAATTTGAAATATGATTTGGTTTGAAACAATAAAATAATTACATTTTATAATTATATAAATTACAAGTAAACCCTGACCTGAATGGAATTTGTTAAAATTAATTATATTAATTGAAAAGGATTATTTGGGGTTGGTAAATAAATTAACCGTTCTTGAGTTAATTAAGCCAAATATTTTGTCTAAAATTGGTTATTCAATAAATGGTTGAACTGTTAATTATTATTAAATTCGATTATTATTTGGTGGCTTTAAAACGAAGATTTACTATTTTAAATAGTAAATGATTTGACTTTTAATAATATAAATCAAAGATTTAAGTCAAAATTTTAATAAGAATTTTATTAGTCGAATTTTTATAAAATCCAAACTGGGCAAATATGAGCCAAGTAAAAATGAATAAATATTATGAATGATTCGAAGAGTTTAAATGAGTTAAAAATGGGGATTTGTAATCTGGGAAAATCTAAATGGAGTAAGTTAATGAGCGTTAAGGGTTTCAAAGACCGTATTTTAAATTGAACAGTGAAATGGGAATGTTTTACGGATGCCAAAGATTAAAGATCTTAGGAGTTTAACTAACCGCTGGTAATTAAAGAGGCTAAATGATGCCAGGTATTGAATCAGTGAATTTATTTTCTTTTATGGATGAATAGTTGTTTTATTTTGATAGTTAAATAACTGACTATCAAAATCTGGCCAATGATTGTTGGTACGGAAAGACTGGGATCGAATTTATGTTTGAAAACCATTCCGACCAGCGAGTACGAAAAACGTTGAAGATGCTGATCAAGATGTAGAAATTGAAGACCGTGGATCTTCATAAGCGGAAGGATTACTTGTCGAACATTCTTTGTCTTGCAACACAAAGGTATTCTAGCATGATTCGGTCGTGAGTGGGATTCTGCGGATTGCAAGGACTTCTCGCTACTGATCCTTTGGATGTGGTAGGAGAGTTTCTTCGGTTTGTCCAGTCCCAGGACAACTTGTATGGACAAATGCCTGACAGAGTATTTCCAACGGTCATGCCCATTGATTTTTACGAGTATACCAAGTTGGTGGGGAGAAGGCAACTTCTCTTTATTTTACACCCAGTGTGTAATTGTATAATCAATATGTGATTTACGGATTTGACGATGTGGTATTCAAAGTGATTGGTGGACAGGTGTTCTAGAAGATAATGTAGCCTCAGGCCTCATCAATCGGGAAATGACAAAAATTGGGCAGGCAACATGGCTAGGTGGGTCGCACCCAAGCGGGGTGTATGATCACCAATCTATAGAAAATCCTTATTTATTCTTCTTTCGATTCTATATCTCCGTGGATGGACAGTGGCCCCTTAAAGTTTTCAGGTGATAATACATTCGCTACACTCAAGCTAAATGTGTGGGCGGTCTTGTTTGGGTCGGGTTGCAAGACGTTCTTGTTGAACCCTAGTGTATCCCCTCTAGAGTACATTGATCGGGAGGTGGTCTCATACCTTGTCATAGTTGGAATCCAATCTCCAATAAGCGCCTACGGTTTTTGATTTTATACTATATATGTAGAGCGTGAGATGCAAGCATTCTGCTACTTGATTATTTATTTTATTTACATCACTATCATAATATCAGAGGAGTATTATTTTCAAAAATGTTTTGGTTATAGTAAGATAAAAACCGTCTGTATTTATGTGTGGGATGGTCTTACTATTACCCTTTCTTTCAAAAGGTTTTTCAAAGTTAAGCAATATGGATGTTATTTAAACTTAGTGAGTTTTTCTCACACTGGTTCACTAGACTGATCCGTGGTGTTTATAATGTCTCGGGTCAGCCCGAACTACAGGTTCAAGTTATTGAATGTTGTGGAGTTCAAAGACGAGTTGGAGGAGTCAAAACATATGGTATATCGTATTGTTAGATTGGGACCCATGGTTCACACACGGACAATGTTAGAAGAAGTTGGAATTGAAGTCTTCATAAGAATCGCACAAGGAGGGTGTTGGAAGAGGCCAGACATATGATATATAGTATTATTTCACTGTGTGTTGTATTGAATACATGTTATTATAACTTTCCAGATCGTTTGACTACTGTACTCTGATGATTGTAAGTATTTTTTTAACTTCCAATAAAGTTATTTCTGTATTATATTTTATTACGCTGCGATGTGAGATCCTATGTGGTGTTGGTTCTTCTTCTTATTCCTTTATTCTAATAATTCTTTCTTTACTTATCCTCTAATTTTCTTTCTATTAAAGATTTGTATTTCCATGTAATTTGGGTTTTACGTGTGTAATATTAGTCAACTCAAAGTGTACGAATTTACGGGCCTTTACAAGGATAATTGGAAGAGGAATCAAACCTTCCACAGAAATTTTCCTACCTCGATCTGGAGAACTGATCGCAAGAGCATGCACTTGCCCTCTAGAAGCTCCTGCCCTTTGACCTTGTTCTTGCTTCTTCGGGCACTCCTTAGAAAAGTGTCTGACCTCTCTACAACTGAAGCAAGCATTCTTCCTTCTTTTGCATTCCTTGATAAAATGACCCTCATGTCCGCAATTATGGCACTTCCTCTTATCCTTAGCCTTGTCATTCTTTCCGCCTTTCTTTTGTTGTTGTTGTTGTTGTCCCTTCTTGGGCCATACTTTCTTGTTTTGTGTTTCTTCAACCTCAACTTCTTTCTTGTCAGCTTCATCTTCCTCATGCATCAAGGCCATATCAACGAGCCTTTCAAAAGTTTCTCCCATTGGAATACGTGACATAGCTAACCCATGAAGGGCTTCATTCAGTCCTCTAGCAAACCGTAAAGCTTTCTTATGCGAAGTATCCGCTAGCTCCAGCCCAAATCTTGCTAGTTGGTTGAATTTGTTAACATACTCTTTGACAATCATGCCTCTTTGCTTGAGTTCCAGAAATCTTTCCATTTGCATGCTTTTCTCAGCTTGAGAAAGAAATTCCAGTTCAAACCTTTGCCGAAAATCATTCCAAGTCTCCAATAGACGCCCTGTTTGCGTCACTTCCCACCAGAACAAAGCTTCATCTTTCAATAGCCAGGCGGCTAGCTGAATCTTCCTACGATCGTCCACTTCAAAAATTCCAAACAGATCCTCTGTCTCTTTGAGAAATTCCTTGCCTCTGCGAATGTCTCGGTTTCACAGAATGGCTTTACTCCTATAGCACAGAAATCTTTGCAAACTTAAGTGAAATTATCTACACGCGGAGGAGGAGGAGGAACGATGGGTGCAGCTGGGGGAGAAACGTCTACTTGACCACCGACAGGAGCGGTGGCCTCTAGATACCTACGGAACCAGCCTGGTATTGAAACGCCCTCGGGAATATAGGTTCCCTAGATATGCTGAAAAGAGAAGGAAAGAGATTCGGACAAAGGATCGAAAGATATTACATATGGCTTTGGGGAATATGTTTTTCAAAACAGACTTTTCTTTTTGAAAATAATTTTCAAAATCTTTTATTTAATCTAGTAACCTTCAGCTCTGGTACCAAGTGTGACACTGTAACAACCCTGAATTTTGGGGTAAATTTAAAAATTTATTTTAACTAATTTTAATGGGTTTTGATATTTAAAATAATTTATTTAAAATAATAATGATTAAAAATTTATTTAAATCGAAGTTAGAATGAATAATTTAATTTCAATTATAAAAGAGTAAGAAATAGCGCGGTAGTTTGAAATGTCAAACTTGAACTTTGACTGACCATACAGGATGCGAAATTTAACGGATTTTAGTGAAACCAAAAATATTAGAATCTCTTTCAAAATATCTTTCCAACGAATCCGAAAAATCAAAATTTCAAAGCGGGAATCAAAAGTTATGCCCAGTTTAAATTTCAGAATAGTCGCTGTAGGATTTATATATATATTTTAATATTTAGAATAACCATTTTACAAACGACCTCTGTTTTCAATGAAACCACTTTTGTTGGATTCAGAATGTCAAATTATTGCTAAAATTAATTTTTCATAATTTTTAGAATTAATTTGTGGCCGTGGCAAAAAGATTTCACTTTGGTCAATTTCGCAATTTTAATCGACTTGAAAAAGGCCATTTTTTAAATAGGCTCAGAATCGAATGAAATTAATTTTCCTAGGTCCGCAGCGTCAAAACATATCTAAATATATTTTTCGGGATTTTTCAAAGTTAATTTGTGGCCCCAGTGAATTTATTCGTACAGTTGAATTAAAAATAAAAGTAAAAATATTTTAAAATAAAGAAAACTGGGTCAAGACAGTCGTTTGGGCCTGCGGAACATAGCTAAATGAGTTCGGAATATGGGTTAATAGGTAAGAACAACAGTCGTTGGGCTGGAATCGAACAAAGTTGATAAACGGGCCTTAATTGGGTAATTAGTGAATATAATAATATAAATATTTACTAAATGACAAAACCCCTAACCCTAATCTATTTGCCCCAGCCGCCATCTTCTTCCTCAATGGCCAAGAGAGATCCAAACTTCCCTCCTCAATATCTCTCAATCCACTCAATGAAATCCTTCGCTTCTTTAGCCAATTTTGTAGAGATTTTGATAAGCTTTCCATCCATGTGGTTATGATCAACAAAAAGTACTCGAATTTCGAGGAAAAACACCCCCTACCTGCGGCCAAACAACCCCTACCGCACCACCATGGTCCCTCCGCGGCCTCCACCTCCCTAGGCGCACCACCTCTCCTCCCTCTCCGATATGCCACCTTCCGATCGTCTTCAAGCTTCACCAATTTAGAGATAAATGGAAACCTAGTTTTGAAGGTTATGGGTTCATTTTGGGCTTTGAACGTGGAAGAGGAAGATGAGGGTGAGGTTGACTTTTTCAAACTTTAGTTGACTAATTAATTTAATTCAATTTTTACCAATCTTAATTTAACCATATCTCACTCATACGAACTCGAAACTGAACGATTTCAGGTGCGCCACGATCGTGAGAACGAGATCTTCGCGATGACACTGACTAGACCTGATTCTGAGCAAGTTGAATTTTTGATAAATTTTGGATCTGAACAACGCAAAACCCAATAACAATGTGAGATTTCTCTTTTAATAATTAATTAAATTATTATTTAAAATCGATATATGTATGTGATAAAATCAGATCTGTGATTGGTGGATTGAAATTTGTTTGTTGTTGTGATTGATTTGCGATGCTCATATTTTGTTAGATCAGTAATGTAGACATAGAAAAATCATAATTGGTTAGATCAATAATATTAACATAAGAATATGATTTTTAGTGCTTTGTCGAAATAGATTTATCGACAAAACAAGATTATCATTTTGATCAAGTATATTAACAATGAGATAACATTTTTGTGAAAGAATGATTATAGAAATAAAAATCACATTTTGGTGAAAACATGATTATTGCAAATAAAAATGACATTTTTAAATAGAAGTTTGTTATGTAAATAAAAACAACCTTTCTATTAGAAATGTGTTTTGCAAATAAAATAAGATTTTTGTGAAAATAGGATTACAGAAACAATCATTCATTTTTGTCACATTAAAAGAGAATGAATTGGAAATGTATATTTTTATACATTAAAAGAGAATGAATTAGAAATGTATATTTTTATACACTAAAAGAGAATGAATTGGAAATGTATATTTTATACATTAAAAAGAGTTTAAACAAAATACATTTTTGTTCATTAAGAAGAAAGATTACATTTTGATCATTAAAAAGGATTAAAGAATAATTAGCATTTTGTTTATTTTAAAAGAATGAAGACAAAAATGAAATTTTTGTTTACAATGAAAGATTAGACAAAAGTAACATTTTTATTAAATCGAGCAAAACCCAATTTAAGATGTTAGCATTAGAAAAAGATCATTTTTATTATATGAAATGTTAGCATAGAAAAGTAACATTATTATCTTATTAAATGTTGCATAAGGAATAAAGGTTCACTTTTGTTAAGAATGTTGCATTTAAAAGAATTAACATTTTTAGTGTAAAATGTTGCATTTAAAAGAATTAACATTTTTAGTGTAAAATGTTGCATTTAAAAGAATTAACATTTTTAGTGTAAAATGTCACATTAGTATAAAAATTACTTTTTTTTTGTTAAAGATGTCACGCTAGTATGAAAATAACATTTTTGTGTTAGAATATAAGTGTCATTTTACACCGTCATGTGTTAATTAGAAAATGAATACTTACACCATCATGTGTTAATTAAAAAATGAATACTTACACCGTCATGTGTTAATTAGAAAATGAGTGCTTACACCGTCATGTGTTAATTAAAAAATGAATACTTACACCGTCATGTGTTAATTAGAAAATGAATACTTACACCGTCATGTGTTAATTAGAAAATGAATACTTACACCGTCATGTGTTAATTAGAAAATGAATACTTACATTGTCATGTGTTAATTAGAAAATTTACATTTTTATGTAAATAGAATAAAAGGAAGAAAATTTACATTTTTATGTAAATAGACTAAAAAGAAGAAAATTTACATTTTTATGTAAATAAATAATGAAAAAGGAAAATTTACATTCTTATATAAACAAACAGTAAAACGGAAAATTACATTCAAAATGTAAATTAGAATAAAAAGGACATTTTTGTTATCAAATAAAAATTAAAATAAAAACCATAGAAAAAGAAGTACATTTTTATTTGCCTTTTATATGGAAATAAAAACCAAAGAAAATGAAGTACATTTTTATTTGCAAATTAGTTGCAAATAAAAACATGAAGGTATATGTGACGGCAAGGAATTTCGCTCGGTCCGAACCAGTCGCTAAACCGATCCAGGTCATTCGAAACGCCCTATCGTTGAGAACACGACAAAATAGAACGCATACAGAATAACATTTCATTGTATATTACAACAATGCATCAGATTACAAGAATATACAGAGTATAAATGAATATAACACAGAAATATCAGAGATTTAAATTACATTTAAATACATAGCAGCGGAAAATAATACAATACACAACTAGAAGAGATATACGGATACAAAGCTTTCCGGATATCGTTCCAGCTGTAAACCAGGATCCTGTGAATATAAATCTGCAAAAACCAAAACTACTAGCTGCCCGTGTCAAAATAAGGGCACCCAGAGTTTAGGTTAAAACAATAAACTCCAGGTCAGTCATGTGACTGGTGTGAGAACTAAAACAGTTATTAATCTTTATTTTAAAGCTAGGGAAATCAAGGGACCACGCCGTATAACACGGAACGGGTTTCCTCCCAAGAATACCAGTGCATAAAACGAACAGCGCAATGCTAAATAAAGAAAAATGAAGCTGTTATAAGACCCAGGTCCTATCACACAATGCAACGCAAGCCGGGGGATAGGGTTTTCCCTTATAACAGCCAAAGAATGCTTGATACGTTTAACACAAATCATTTGATACTATTATAAGTGCATAGTGTATAAAACAACTTCAAATCATAAGTATCAATCATAGGCGACATGAGCGTCCCATGCCACTATGTCGCCACATATAGGTTTACAATCAAAACCGCAATGTCGTATTTGGAAATTGGATTTCCGTCTATGAACCGAGGCAAAAGATAGTCCTCAACCGATTCGTGACTCTCTAGCCCGAGCCACAGGTCAGAGCTCGAGTGACCTTGGAGCGACAGGGCCGGTCCACCGATGTGGATTAAACTTAAACCCTGAACATGCGTTCCCCCGCCCTATGGGGCGTAAACGAGCCAACTAAATGACTCCATCGGTTCGAGAACGACCGATCAATCCGAGGCGCCTCGCAACAGCAACAACCACATAAGTCAAACTCGTCAGGGCGTGTAAAACCACTGACGCCACTTCTAACTAGAAAGAAACGCATGCCCTCCCTGAGGTCCGTCTCCCGTTTTTGATTCATACCGGGTGTGAAACTCGCGAATCAAACGTTACACGAAGCTACGCCACAAAGGCCGTGCTTCGATCATCAACCACAAGACTTTGCTTTTCAACAGAAGCCTCGATCAATTGCCACTTAGGCATGCCACACAGGCAATTCACTCCATGCGTTTGATATCCATCAATATATAACCCCTGAGCTCGTACGTCTTAGAGAAGGGCGTTAAGCAAGAGAATAAATTCTCCGCCGCCAAACAGATATATATTTAATAGAGATCAATCACACGGACTAAAATCCAATGTCAGACACACAGTCCATTTACAAGTCCGTTCTGGGTCTGAACGAAACCGGAGGCACCTAGTACCCCGCATATCCATCGATCTCCAAGTACGTCTGGACGATCACTAACTGTTTCCATCTTCTTGGGTGTACAGCCCAATCAAGATCATCAGTTATCACCCAAACGACATGAAGACCTCCGGTCTTCGACCATCGTCTTCATCTTCGACTTATCGTCGTATCAGTTATTCAGAATGGGATAAACCCGGTCTTTCCGAATAACTCGCGTATATTTTAAATAAGTGTTACACAAACACAACATACGCCTCATTCCAATTCATTAGTCACTAACCGTAAATTAATCAAGAGATTAATTTCCCAAATATTAACCCCGAAGGCCGAAACCAACATCAGATCAATATCCAGAAAACCATTCTGCTTGGCTAACCGACAGTTAGTTTCTAAATTTCACATTCATAGGGAAAGATTCCCATATATTTTATCAAAGATAAATTCCTTGAATTTATTCTTTAATCCATTTTTGAATATCAATTCAAACTAGTCGGGATTAGCGAACCTTACCGAAGTAATCATTTGTTTTAATTTCCCAATCCCAACCTATTCATCCCATGAAGTAAAACTGGTAATACTTCATATCTAACACCACAGTGTTATCGGTAAATTCAATTACCATTTCACGTTCAAATCTAATTAAAGATTTAACTATCGCCTGGAGCAAAACTGGTGATACTCCATTTTCGATCTTACAATCTAATTAAAGATTCATTAAAACTCCACTTAGTTTTAATCTTCGACTGGGTTAAAGAATCAGTGTCATTTAAAACACGGTTCACGATAAACCCAAAATCACATTCATTAATTATCGGGTTAAAGAACGAGTGTTATTTAAAACACTGTTCACGATAAACCCAAAAATCAATATCAATTCAATTCCAATTAAATATTATTTAATTGGTACACTTCGTTAAATCCAAACAAAAAGATTTAATCTTTTCTCAACTGGGTTCAAGAACAGTGTTAGTGAAGACACCATTCACGACAAACCCAAATCACATTTGATATTCAATACAAGGCTCTGAATAGAAAATATACCGGCCTATATTCAATATCAAATTCTACGACTAACAAATATCGCATTGGAAATAACGATATATATATATATCTTTCAAATTTCCATAACAACATTTGTATAATCACGAAATCCAACATCGAAATATTCCGAAGACAATTTCGATTCAAATCCACTCCAATGCAATCATTGGATATTCTGGTTATTTTTAAAACCCTTTTCGAATTCAATTTATTTATTTAAAAATAAATAGAATTATAATTCTAGTTCAAAACTAGTTCATTTCGATAAAAATCTATTTTTATCTTTTCAAATATGGAGTTTTTCATCCCAATTCTTTCTAAATCATTTCTTATGATTTTACATAAATTATTACTATTTTTAATAATTTTATCAAGGCCCGTACAGTCGATTTCCAACAATGGCCATCGAACTGCACTTACAGCGACCTTTTTCGAATTTGATTTGGACGTATCTCCAAATCCAACCGTTAGATTTCTAATTTCTAATATTCGTTAGAAAGCTCTTTTCGATACGAACCCAACGGTTCCGGTTTTAGGAGAATCCGACGGTCGGATCTCCCGTAATGTCCGTTTGAAATAAATGGTCGAAATTCACGAACTGCCGCGGCGCGGCGCGTTCTATTCAGGCCATTATATTATATATATAATATATATAATATATATTTCGTCGATTTCTATTTAAAACGATTTATATGAATAGTTTTAAAATTCGTTTCAAAAGCAATTTCAACTTCCATTTCAATTCAATTTAAAATTGAATTCTTCTTTATAAATTCGTTTTAAAATTCATTTCTATTCAATTCAAATTTCAATTCAATTTGAATTCATATTCAATTCAATTCATGTCGAAATCGTTCTCAATTCAATTCATTTCGAAATCGTTTTCAATTCAATTCATTTCGAAATCGTTTTCAATTCAATTCATTTCGAAATCGTTTTCAATTCAATTCATTTCGAAATCGTTTTCAATTCAATTCATTTCGAAATCGTTTTCAATTCAATTCATTTCGAAATCGTTTTCAATTCAATTCATTTCGAAATCGTTTTCAATTCAATTCATTTCGAAATCGTTTTCAATTCAATTCATTTCGAAATCGTTTTCAATTCAATTCATTTCGAAATCGTTTTCAATTCAATTCATTTCGAAATCGTTTTCAATTCAATTCATTTCGAAATCGTTTTCAATTCAATTCATTTCGAAATCGTTTTCAATTCAATTCATTTCGAAATCGTTTTCAATTCAATTCATTTCGAAATCGTTTTCAATTCAATTCATTTCGAAATCTTCGATTTCGAGATTACTTTTCAATATTCATTTTAAAATGAATAAAATCGATATAAATATCGTTTACGTCAAAATGGCGTCAATCTAATCAACACGGCTTCATAAATTTCTATTTTCAAATATTCTATTTCAAATATTTCCTATTATCAAAATATTTGTTATTATCAAAATATTCTTTATTTTCACGATTGGAATGAGGCCCAATCAATTACCATATAAAATTAATTATATGGATTTTCATACAACACATGTATATAATAACATTGAAAATAATCAACCATCAACCAAAGTGCACTACACTGTATAAGCATCAAATATAGATATTCAACGCTCATAACAGCCTGTCAATCAATCGATCGACATATTTAATCAATCAGGATGAGTGAAATTCATATTTCATCCCAACACCCGTGTGGGGTTTCAAACAATCAAACACAGATTTTAGTTGTGCAGTTGGGCGATGTGTAAAATTTATCGTCCCAATCAATGTCATTCAAATAAGTGTACATAAACAAACCATCTGGTTTGTAAATGAATATTTATTTATTCACTTCACTATTTTCATATTCACGTTAAAAATTATATTTTTATCGATAAAACATTTTATTTCAACCTATGAATTTCTATTCAATTCATTTATTCAATAAAATGATATTTTTATTTTTCTAACATATTTTAGAAAATTTCGGCGGCATAACGGCACGATACTAGAAACGGGACAAGGCCTAGCCTTATCCCCGGTCTAGTGAAGGCCCACGCCATTCACACATCAATCAAATCAATTTCATCTCACCAAACAATTCAATTCATTTCAAACAAATAATTCAACTAATGTATGCAACCAAACAAACAAGTCCATGGTCTGTGGACGATTGTGTCGGGTGCTACTAAGCACCGTCTGCATCCTAGTATATATATATATATAACTAGAAAATAAATTTGAAAGGTGAGAAATTCTCACCGAAAGCTATCCAAGCTCCACGGCACTTCATTTGCAGAAGTCTTTGCCGTTTTCGCATCTTCGTCAGCTTCGTCGCCCGTAGCCACTATATATATAAAAATCGAATTTTTATTTCGCTATTCAATTTATAAAAATCGAATTTTTACTTCAAAGTTCAATAGATAAAAATCATATTTTTCTTTCGAAGTTCAATATTTAAAAATCCTATTTTTCTTTCGAAGTTCAATATTTAAAAATCAATTTTTTCTTTCGAAGTTCAATATTTAAAAATCAAATTTTTCTTTCGAAGTTCAATATTTAAAAATCCTATTTTTCTTTCGAAGTTCAAAACATAAAAACTATATTTTTCTTTTGAAGTTCAAAACATAAAAACTATATTTTTCTTTCGAAGTTCAAAACATAAAAACTATATTTTTCTTTTGAAGTTCAAAACATAAAAACTATATTTTTCTTTCGAAGTTCAAAACATAAAAACTATATTTTTCTTTCGAAGTTCAAAACATAAAAACTATATTTTTCTTTCGAAGTTCAAAACATAAAAACTATATTTTTCTTTTGAAGTTCAAAACATAAAAACTACATTTTTACTTCTTTTACCCAATAAAAATTCCGCCTTTTCTATTTTAAAGTTTAAACCCTTTTTCCATTTTAAACCTTTAAAATAAAAATCAGTTTTAATATTCCTTTTAAATCAGTTTTTAAATCTAATAAAAAAAATTCGGTTTAAAATTCTTATAAAATCAGTTTTGACATTTTTAAAAAAAATCAGAACTTACTTATTTAAATAAAATCAGTTTTTTTTTTACTTTAAAAACAAATCAGATTTTTATACTTTAAGACAAATCAGATTAACAATATAAATACAATAAAGAAATAATTAAAATAAACTTACATCGACTGTTGAAGGGGGGGGGTCTCGCGGTGGATCTGGGACTAGGGTTCGACAAGGAGTCGCGGTGCTGGAGGGGTCGGAGGGGCTTGCGGCTGCTCCTCGTCGTGGGGGGGGGGGGGGGCTAGCGGTGTGGGGAGAGGGAGGTGGGGCCTGAGGGGGAGGAGCAGACCGAGGCGGCTCCGCCGCTGGGGGGGGGGGGGGCGAGCGCGATTCCGTCCTTCCTCGTTTTGTTTTTTTTTTTTTTTTCTCTTTCAATCTGAATGAATTTCTATCGGGGGGGGGGCCTGGAGTACAAAGGGGAGAAGATATTTTTTTTTATTTATTATTTAATTATTAAAAAGTTGACTTTTACATACGACCTCGAAACGAGGCCCACCGCCTGTCGTCCATAGCGTATTACCCCCATTCCGAACACAATGGGATATGTATCGCAAGCTGATTCGATTGTTACAATCAGTTTCCTTTTGAACTTACATTTAAATCGCTATATTGAATTTTAAACGTACATTTCAAATTACCGGGGTCGCATACTAACTAGAAAAATTCCAGAAAAATATTTTCTAGCTTCGTATTGACGATACGGTCCTAACAAAACTAGTTTCGTCGAATTCTGAGACCGTTAGAAAAATGGCCAATTTCCAGTCGATTAAAATCAACTGAAATGGTCAAAACACGTTTTCCTTTGCCACGCTCACATATTGATTCGAAAAATTATGAAATTCGGAATCTAGCAATAATTCGACATCACGGACCTAACAAAACTGGTTTCGTCGAAATCCGAGGTCGTTTGCAAAATTGCTATTTTTAAGGGCCTTATATATATAAAAATATATATAAATTCCACAGCGACTATTTCTAATTTTAAACTGGACATATCTTATCATTTCTAAGATGAAATCTCAGTTTGTTAACTTCGTTACAAAGATATAGTTATACAGATTCAAATATTTCTTGTTTCGTTCAATTCTGACTTATATTGAATTCTGTATATTCATTTGAAATTAGAAATCGAATTTTCGAACTACCGCGCCATTTTCAATTCCTTTTATAATTATATATAATTATTATATATTCTAACGACGACGCGTATAATATATACGTTCGAATTATATTCAAAATAAATTTCTCGTCGATATTATTTAAAATAATTCATTTTAAATAATCAAAATTCGCTAAAATTGCCAAAATAAAAATTTTAAACTGGCCCAGAATTTGCGGGTTGTTACAATCTCCCCCACTTAAAACTTTTCGTCCCCGAAAAGGAACAAAGTCGAAAGTGGTTTGATTATTCAGCTCTACGTTCGATCCGGCTTCCATTCTCCAACTTTTCAGTTTCTGAGAATTTTCAAAATTTCAAAAATTTGGCTAACACCCTAAATTTTTGAAAAATTTCGCCATAACCTCCCCTGCAATAGGAGCATCGGGGAATTTCAAATAGCTTCCCCGGTCCTTCAGATTTCAAAAAGAAAAAGAAAAAGCCAAGCGGCTAGCCAAGCGGCTAGCCAATAGGCTCACAAAATCATCATCACCCAAACAAAACAGGAAATTATGTAGTAAACATGTACCTATTTGTCGGGCAAACAAATTTTATTCTCTGGCTCTAGCCTCCTTGCTATGACCTGTTCAAGGTAAGTACATATATGCAAGCAAATGCGACCAATTTTCAATACAATTCAATATTCGGTTCAATTAGGCTAATTGGTTAAAAATTAGCAAACAAATAAACAAACAACACCAACATCAATCAATTAGTGAATTAGATTATCAAATTCATAATTTTGATACATATACTGAAAATCATGTTTTTGATGCCAAATCACCACAATAGGCCTTATCTAAATTTCTTTTTGGTTCTCACACCAGCCAAATGGAAATATATAGAAATCACACCTTCGAAACACGAATATAAATGTTGATGATGCGATCGCTATCATCAATATCATCTTCGGGCGACTAGAGTGTGTTGCTATATCTATCCAATATATTAAAATTTCAAATACACGTGGATCAGACGTATACGCAAAATCTTTATTTACTGGATTGTCCAACTCAATATAAATAAATAATCAAATACAATTAAGTGATTTAGATTTTCAAAACAAAAATTTGTTTTCATTTTCAAAAATATACTCTTCACACTCGTTCTAGGATACCACTGATCCTATCTCTAACGAGTCATTCTCATTGGATATTACTAATCCAATATCTGATGAATTCTTTCGTATGGTTCTAATGTGCCATGTTCTCTAGCTTTGTAAACCAAAGCTCTGATACCAACTGTGACGGCAAGGAATTTCGCTCGGTCCGAACCAGTCGCTAAACCGATCCAGGTCATTCGAAACGCCCTATCGTTGAGAACACGACAAAATAGAACGCATACAGAATAACATTTCATTGTATATTACAACAATGCATCAGATTACAAGAATATACAGAGTATAAATGAATATAACACAGAAATATCAGAGATTTAAATTACATTTAAATACATAGCAGCGGAAAATAATACAATACACAACTAGAAGAGATATACGGATACAAAGCTTTCCGGATATCGTTCCAGCTGTAAACCAGGATCCTGTGAATATAAATCTGCAAAAACCAAAACTACTAGCTGCCCGTGTCAAAATAAGGGCACCCAGAGTTTAGGTTAAAACAATAAACTCCAGGTCAGTCATGTGACTGGTGTGAGAACTAAAACAGTTATTAATCTTTATTTTAAAGCTAGGGAAATCAAGGGACCACGCCGTATAACACGGAACGGGTTTCCTCCCAAGAATACCAGTGCATAAAACGAACAGCGCAATGCTAAATAAAGAAAAATGAAGCTGTTATAAGACCCAGGTCCTATCACACAATGCAACGCAAGCCGGGGGATAGGGTTTTCCCTTATAACAGCCAAAGAATGCTTGATACGTTTAACACAAATCATTTGATACTATTATAAGTGCATAGTGTATAAAACAACTTCAAATCATAAGTATCAATCATAGGCGACATGAGCGTCCCATGCCACTATGTCGCCACATATAGGTTTACAATCAAAACCGCAATGTCGTATTTGGAAATTGGATTTCCGTCTATGAACCGAGGCAAAAGATAGTCCTCAACCGATTCGTGACTCTCTAGCCCGAGCCACAGGTCAGAGCTCGAGTGACCTTGGAGCGACAGGGCCGGTCCACCGATGTGGATTAAACTTAAACCCTGAACATGCGTTCCCCCGCCCTATGGGGCGTAAACGAGCCAACTAAATGACTCCATCGGTTCGAGAATGACCGATCAATCCGAGGCGCCTCGCAACAGCAACAACCACATAAGTCAAACTCGTCAGGGCGTGTAAAACCACTGACGCCACTTCTAACTAGAAAGAAACGCATGCCCTCCCTGAGGTCCGTCTCCCGTTTTTGATTCATACCGGGTGTGAAACTCGCGAATCAAACGTTACACGAAGCTACGCCACAAAGGCCGTGCTTCGATCATCAACCACAAGACTTTGCTTTTCAACAGAAGCCTCGATCAATTGCCACTTAGGCATGCCACACAGGCAATTCACTCCATGCGTTTGATATCCATCAATATATAACCCCTGAGCTCGTACGTCTCAGAGAAGGGCGTTAAGCAAGAGAATAAATTCTCCGCCGCCAAACAGATATATATTTAATAGAGATCAATCACACGGACTAAAATCCAATGTCAGACACACAGTCCATTTACAAGTCCGTTCTGGGTCTGAACGAAACCGGAGGCACCTAGTACCCCGCATATCCATCGATCTCCAAGTACGTCTGGACGATCACTAACTGTTTCCATCTTCTTGGGTGTACAGCCCAATCAAGATCATCAGTTATCACCCAAACGACGTGAAGACCTCCGGTCTTCGACCATCGTCTTCATCTTCGACTTATCGTCGTATCAGTTATTCAGAATGGGATAAACCCGGTCTTTCCGAATAACTCGCGTATATTTTAAATAAGTGTTACACAAACACAACATACGCCTCATTCCAATTCATTAGTCACTAACCGTAAATTAATCAAGAGAATAATTTCCCAAATATTAACCCCGAAGGCCGAAACCAACATCAGATCAATATCCAGAAAACCATTCTGCTTGGCTAACCGACAGTTAGTTTCTAAATTTCACATTCATAGGGAAAGATTCCCATATATTTTATCAAAGATAAATTCCTTGAATTTATTCTTTAATCCATTTTTGAATATCAATTCAAACTAGTCGGGATTAGCGAACCTTACCGAAGTAATCATTTGTTTTAATTTCCCAATCCCAACCTATTCATCCCATGAAGTAAAACTGGTAATACTTCATATCTAACACCACAGTGTTATCGGTAAATTCAATTACCATTTCACGTTCAAATCTAATTAAAGATTTAACTATCGCCTGGAGCAAAACTGGTGATACTCCATTTTCGATCTTACAATCTAATTAAAGATTCATTAAAACTCCACTTAGTTTTAATCTTCGACTGGGTTAAAGAATCAGTGTCATTTAAAACACGGTTCACGATAAACCCAAAATCACATTCATTAATTATCGGGTTAAAGAACGAGTGTTATTTAAAACACTGTTCACGATAAACCCAAAAATCAATATCAATTCAATTCCAATTAAATATTATTTAATTGGTACACTTCGTTAAATCCAAACAAAAAGATTTAATCTTTTCTCAACTGGGTTCAAGAACAGTGTTAGTGAAGACACCATTCACGACAAACCCAAATCACATTTGATATTCAATACAAGGCTCTGAATAGAAAATATACCGGCCTATATTCAATATCAAATTCTACGACTAACAAATATCGCATTGGAAATAACGATATATATATATATCTTTCAAATTTCCATAACAACATTTGTATAATCACGAAATCCAACATCGAAATATTCCGAAGACAATTTCGATTCAAATCCACTCCAATGCAATCATTGGATATTCTGGTTATTTTTAAAACCCTTTTCGAATTCAATTTATTTATTTAAAAATAAATAGAATTATAATTCTAGTTCAAAACTAGTTCATTTCGATAAAAATCTATTTTTATCTTTTCAAATATGGAGTTTTTCATCCCAATTCTTTCTAAATCATTTCTTATGATTTTACATAAATTATTACTATTTTTAATAATTTTATCAAGGCCCGTACAGTCGATTTCCAACAATGGCCATCGAACTGCACTTACAGCGACCTTTTTCGAATTTGATTTGGACGTATCTCCAAATCCAACCGTTAGATTTCTAATTTCTAATATTCGTTAGAAAGCTCTTTTCGATACGAACCCAACGGTTCCGGTTTTAGGAGAATCCGACGGTCGGATCTCCCGTAATGTCCGTTTGAAATAAATGGTCGAAATTCACGAACTGCCGCGGCGCGGCGCGTTCTATTCAGGCCATTATATTATATATATAATATATATAATATATATTTCGTCGATTTCTATTTAAAACGATTTATATGAATAGTTTTAAAATTCGTTTCAAAAGCAATTTCAACTTCCATTTCAATTCAATTTAAAATTGAATTCTTCTTTATAAATTCGTTTTAAAATTCATTTCTATTCAATTCAAATTTCAATTCAATTTGAATTCATATTCAATTCAATTCATGTCGAAATCGTTCTCAATTCAATTCATTTCGAAATCGTTTTCAATTCAATTCATTTCGAAATCGTTTTCAATTCAATTCATTTCGAAATCGTTTTCAATTCAATTCATTTCGAAATCGTTTTCAATTCAATTCATTTCGAAATCGTTTTCAATTCAATTCATTTCGAAATCGTTTTCAATTCAATTCATTTCGAAATCGTTTTCAATTCAATTCATTTCGAAATCGTTTTCAATTCAATTCATTTCGAAATCGTTTTCAATTCAATTCATTTCGAAATCGTTTTCAATTCAATTCATTTCGAAATCGTTTTCAATTCAATTCATTTCGAAATCGTTTTCAATTCAATTCATTTCGAAATCGTTTTCAATTCAATTCATTTCGAAATCGTTTTCAATTCAATTCATTTCGAAATCGTTTTCAATTCAATTCATTTCGAAATCTTCGATTTCGAGATTACTTTTCAATATTCATTTTAAAATGAATAAAATCGATATAAATATCGTTTACGTCAAAATGGCGTCAATCTAATCAACACGGCTTCATAAATTTCTATTTTCAAATATTCTATTTCAAATATTTCCTATTATCAAAATATTTGTTATTATCAAAATATTCTTTATTTTCACGATTGGAATGAGGCCCAATCAATTACCATATAAAATTAATTATATGGATTTTCATACAACACATGTATATAATAACATTGAAAATAATCAACCATCAACCAAAGTGCACTACACTGTATAAGCATCAAATATAGATATTCAACGCTCATAACAGCCTGTCAATCAATCGATCGACATATTTAATCAATCAGGATGAGTGAAATTCATATTTCATCCCAACACCCGTGTGGGGTTTCAAACAATCAAACACAGATTTTAGTTGTGCAGTTGGGCGATGTGTAAAATTTATCGTCCCAATCAATGTCATTCAAATAAGTGTACATAAACAAACCATCTGGTTTGTAAATGAATATTTATTTATTCACTTCACTATTTTCATATTCACGTTAAAAATTATATTTTTATCGATAAAACATTTTATTTCAACCTATGAATTTCTATTCAATTCATTTATTCAATAAAATGATATTTTTATTTTTCTAACATATTTTAGAAAATTTCGGCGGCATAACGGCACGATACTAGAAACGGGACAAGGCCTAGCCTTATCCCCGGTCTAGTGAAGGCCCACGCCATTCACACATCAATCAAATCAATTTCATCTCACCAAACAATTCAATTCATTTCAAACAAATAATTCAACTAATGTATGCAACCAAACAAACAAGTCCATGGTCTGTGGACGATTGTGTCGGGTGCTACTAAGCACCGTCTGCATCCTAGTATATATATATATATAACTAGAAAATAAATTTGAAAGGTGAGAAATTCTCACCGAAAGCTATCCAAGCTCCACGGCACTTCATTTGCAGAAGTCTTTGCCGTTTTCGCATCTTCGTCAGCTTCGTCGCCCGTAGCCACTATATATATAAAAATCGAATTTTTATTTCGCTATTCAATTTATAAAAATCGAATTTTTACTTCAAAGTTCAATAGATAAAAATCATATTTTTCTTTCGAAGTTCAATATTTAAAAATCCTATTTTTCTTTCGAAGTTCAATATTTAAAAATCAAAATTTTCTTTCGAAGTTCAATATTTAAAAATCAAATTTTTCTTTCGAAGTTCAATATTTAAAAATCCTATTTTTCTTTCGAAGTTCAAAACATAAAAACTATATTTTTCTTTTGAAGTTCAAAACATAAAAACTATATTTTTCTTTCGAAGTTCAAAACATAAAAACTATATTTTTCTTTTGAAGTTCAAAACATAAAAACTATATTTTTCTTTCGAAGTTCAAAACATAAAAACTATATTTTTCTTTCGAAGTTCAAAACATAAAAACTATATTTTTCTTTCGAAGTTCAAAACATAAAAACTATATTTTTCTTTTGAAGTTCAAAACATAAAAACTACATTTTTACTTCTTTTACCCAATAAAAATTCCGCCTTTTCTATTTTAAAGTTTAAACCCTTTTTCCATTTTAAACCTTTAAAATAAAAATCAGTTTTAATATTCCTTTTAAATCAGTTTTTAAATCTAATGAAAAAAAAATTCGGTTTAAAATTCTTATAAAATCAGTTTTGACATTTTTAAAAAAAATCAGAACTTACTTATTTAAATAAAATCAGTTTTTTTTTTACTTTAAAAACAAATCAGATTTTTATACTTTAAGACAAATCAGATTAACAATATAAATACAATAAAGAAATAATTAAAATAAACTTACATCGACTGTTGAAGGGGGGGGTCTCGCGGTGGATCTGGGACTAGGGTTCGACAAGGAGTCGCGGTGCTGGAGGGGTCGGAGGGGCTTGCGGCTACTCCTCGTCGTGGGGGGGGGGGCTAGCGGTGTGGGGAGAGGGAGGTGGGGCCTGAGGGGGAGGAGCAGACCGAGGCGGCTCCGCCGCTTGGGGGGGGGGGGGGGGCGAGCGCGATTCCGTCCTTCCTCGTTTTTTTTTTCTCTTTCAATCTGAATGAATTTCTATCGGGGGGGGGGCCTGGAGTATAAAGGGGAGAAGATATTTTTTATTTATTTATTATTTAATTATTAAAAAGTTGACTTTTACATACGACCTCGAAACGAGGCCCACCGCCTGTCGTCCATAGCGTATTACCCCCATTCCGAACACAATGGGATATGTATCGCAAGCTGATTCGATTGTTACAATCAGTTTCCTTTTGAACTTACATTTAAATCGCTATATTGAATTTTAAACGTACATTTCAAATTACCGGGGTCGCATACTAACTAGAAAAATTCCAGAAAAATATTTTCTAGCTTCGTATTGACGATACGGTCCTAACAAAACTAGTTTCGTCGAATTCTGAGACCGTTAGAAAAATGGCCAATTTCCAGTCGATTAAAATCAACTGAAATGGTCAAAACACGTTTTCCTTTGCCACGCTCACATATTGATTCGAAAAATTATGAAATTCGGAATCTAGCAATAATTCGACATCACGGACCTAACAAAACTAGTTTCGTCGAAATCCGAGGTCGTTTGCAAAATTGCTATTTTTAAGGGCCTTATATATATAAAAATATATATAAATTCCACAGCGACTATTTCTAATTTTAAACTGGACATATCTTATCATTTCTAAGATGAAATCTCAGTTTGTAAACTTCGTTACAAAGATATAGTTATACAGATTCAAATATTTCTTGTTTCGTTCAATTCTGACTTATATTGAATTCTGTATATTCATTTGAAATTAGAAATCGAATTTTCGAACTACCGCGCCATTTTCAATTCCTTTTATAATTATATATAATTATTATATATTCTAACGACGACGCGTATAATATATACGTTCGAATTATATTCAAAATAAATTTCTCGTCGATATTATTTAAAATAATTCATTTTAAATAATCAAAATTCGCTAAAATTGCCAAAATAAAAATTTTAAACTGGCCCAGAATTTGCGGGTTGTTACAGTATAAAGTACATCTTTATTTGCAATTTAGTTATAGATAAAAAAAATGATTTAAAAGTAAGAAAATTTCATTTTCAGGTAATTAAGATAAAAGGATTAATTAACATTTTCATGAAAATAGAATTAAAGAGAAAATTTACATTTTAATGTAAATAAGAAGTAGAATTTAAAGAATTAGAAAAGTTGTACATTTTCTTAATGTAAATAATAATTAGAAAAGTTACATTTTTCTTAACGTAAATAAGAATTAGAAGAAATTACATTTTTATGTAATTGAGTTAAAGAACATAAAAATTATGTTTTTATGTAATTAAGTCAATTTCCATGTGAATTAGATTAAAAGTGGAAAATTTACATTTATTATGTAAATTAAGATAAAGGAGAAAAATTACATTTTTATGTAATTAAGTTAAAGAAGATAAAGTTTATATTTTTATGGAATTAAGATTTAAAGTAAGAAAATTTCATTTTCATGTAATTAAGATTTAAATTAAGAAAATTACATTTTTATGTAATGAAAAGATTAGATTTTGACATTGCAAAATTATTTACATTCTTTTTACGTAAATTAGATTAAAACGGAAAAGTCACATTTTTAATGCAGATTATATTAAATAGAAAACTTTATAGTTTTAATGCGATAATAATAATAGAATTAAAATGTATATTTTTATCATCATTTTAGATGCGATAAAAAGAGTAGAAATGAAATGTATATTTTTATCGTCACTTTAGATGCGATAAAAGAATAGAATAAATATTATATATTTTTATCGTCATTTTAGAGACAGTAAAAAGAAGTTACATTTTTCAATTAAATAGAAGAAAAATAGTAAGTTACATTTTTATATGTAATTAGAGAAATATAGAAATTTACATTTTCCAATGTAAATAGAAAATGAAATAAAAGTTTACATTTCTCAATGTAAATAAAATAGGAATAGAAAACTACATTTTTCAATGTAAATAAAAGGATTAGAAATTTATATTTTAATGAATGGATTTTCATTAGAAAGAATAATGAAACCAGTATACATTTTGTGTAATTTGAAAGATAAAAGAAAATATACATTGTTATGTTTAGGATGTGTATGTAAATTAAAATAAAAATAAGCATTATTGTGTGTCATGTTATACTTCGACATTATATATACAAATAGGGATATTCGATGTTAGCAAAATATAGTGAATGAAATGGACGAAGGAATTATATTTATATATAATTTTATATATATATATATATATATTAATTAAAATCAAACGAACCGAGCGTGGTAGTTCGCGTCTTGGAATCGTGTCTTTAATTGATTATACTAAAATAGACCGTCGGATTTTCCCAAGTTAGGTTCGCCTTGGGAAGGCCTTTCCAACGATTTGAATTATGTTAAAATCCAACGGTTAGATTTAGAGGAACGTGCAAAATAAATTTGAGTAAAAACAGCGCCAGGGTCGCCCATTGACCCAAAGCGTCGTTAAATTAAATTTATCTATTTTTATATAATTAAAAATAGTGATAGATCGTTATTAAATACTAATAACGATATGAAATGATTTTAATATATATATATGCAAGGATCATTTGAAAAGTCCGAGTTCAATCTCATTTCAAATGATTATACATCGACCTAAGTCGAAGAGTTGGAGACGGTGATTGAAGACCGGTAATCTTCGACATCGAATGGATGACGGCTACTGATGCCCTCGATTGATTTGCTACCTTGAAAAGGGTTTCAGTGATAGTTTCCAAACGTACTTGTAGATCTACCGGATATAGTTTCGTTCAGACCCAGAACGGGCTTATAAATGGAATGTGTGTCCGACATTGTACTCCTTTATATTGTATTTATTGATTTTCTGCTGAATGTATGAATGAGTGGTGGCGGAGAATTTATTCTCTTGCTTAACACCCTTTTGTATATTTTGGAAAAGGATCAATTGTATGATGTGGATTGACAGTGTGGCATACCAAGATGCAATGATCAAGGTTTCTTGTTGAAAAGCAGAACCTTGTGGTGACGATCAAAGCACAGCTTGAATAAGCGTAGTTTTGTGTATAACGTAGCTTTGCAAGCCTCACACCCCGGTTGAGTCTAAAACGGAGCAAGGGAACGCAGAGAGAGCAACACGTTTCTTTCTAGCTAGAAGTGGTGTCATGGTATGGAGCCCAGACATTTTTTACTTATATGGATGATGAAATGAGGCGCCTCGGATGTTAGGTCCTATAGGACCGGGAAACGTGTGTTCAGGAATAATTAATCCACAAACCGCAAGTGTGGACTGGCCCTGCAGTTTTCCAAGGGTCGCTCGAGCTCTGATCCTGAGACATTAGCTAGAGTGTCTCGAATCGGTACGGAGATCGTTCCAAGCCTTGACTCATGATGGAAATCCAATTTCCAATACGACCTTATGCGGTTTTGATTGTAGAACTAGTATGGCGACAAAGTAGGATGGGGTACTATGCCTTCTATGATTGATACATTATGATTGAAATGTTTTTGGAACATATATACACTAATAATAATATTAAATCCGTTTTATCGTACCAAGCATTTTTGACCATTATAAGGTAAAACTCTATCCTCCGGGTTGTGTTGCATTGTGTGATGGGACTTGAGTCTTATAATGTTTTCATTTTCCTAAACAACATTGCTTTGTTTAACGATTTACTTTATTTTTATGCACTGGCAATCCAGTGGAGTAAACCCGTTCCGCGTTAGCGGCATGGTCCTGAGATTAGCCTTATTATTAGTTATATTAGTTAAGAATTCTCACACCAGTCCCATGACTGACTCGTAGTTTGTTTCACTTTGCAAACTCGGGTGCCCTCTTTTCCACACGGGCAATCGAGTATCTTTTTGCAGATATTTATCTCTTGAGCAGGATTCTGGATCGAAGCCTAAAGCTGTGTCCAGAGCATAGATAGTCTTTCACTGTGTATTGTATTAATTTACTGTAATTTATCTTCTGCTGTAGTTTGCTGTTATTGTTCTGATGTGTTGTATTCCCAGAGTTAACGTATTCGGGTTTTGAATGTTCTTGGTCGATCTAACGATCGAACGGGTCGGGCAAAACCCGGAGCCGTTACAGACACCCCACATCCGTTAATGTCACTCATTAAGAGAATGCATTAAGTTTTGTGAAGCATTATAGGTAAAAATAAACAAAAACGTTACAAGACGTATACAAAATAGCAGCGGAATTTAAAATTTTATTAATGCAGAAAACATAACATCATGAACATCAGAAGTCTGAAAATACATAAACCCAGTACATCATCTTAAATTTTTTTGCCTTGTACTTAAAATAGAGAACAATAATAAAAGAATCATAAACCCCAAAAAATTTATAGCCATAGTAGAAGAGATAAAAACTCGAGCAATACATCTAAGCAGCTCCAAGCAAAGCTACGCAGAATCCTGATCAAGCTTGAGTATTCCCACCCTAGGAACCTAGGGAAAACGGAAGAAAAAGAAGAGGAAACAAAATGAGTCAGACATAATGTCGGGCGAGTCCAGTTACTTTTAGCATATAAATTAGTAAAAATATCATGACAGACATATAAAGTGGATAAGAGAGATAACATCATAATAGGCAGGTATGACAAGGTAAATAGGACAAACATGATAGAGTATACTGCGCTTCTCTAATGATTTCTCTGCACCAATACTAGTGTCTTATTAACAAGATGATCCCCAATAAGCATAAGATGGTAGACTTAGGTGTACTTCTAGTGAGAGGTTTTCACCCCATACAATCAACAAGCAGCCCAACATACCAGAGTTACCCCTACAGGTATTAATGGGCTCCCCAACATACCGGAGTCCAGATGTACCCTAAGCGATCAGCTCCCTACTCCGTAGATACCCTGTACTGACCCCACAGTAGGGTGTATCACTCCCTAAAATGGCAACCCTTCGTTTTCAGGATGTGCTCAACCATATCTACAGGTGTCATGGCATCTAAACCTCCAATGTCAGACCCATGCACGCACATGGCCCCATCGGAATGCACCGCCCACACTGTCCCCCATGTTTGGATCTCTTACGATCAGCCCAGTAAGCGTGCCCCGACTCCGACCTAGTTCGGAGTACTCATTTGGTAACTATATAAGGGTTACTGATTGAAATGGGTCCCACACACAAGATGATACAAGCTTCCCCCTACGCTTGCATCCCCACTAGGTTTTCCTTAGGTTATGCCATACCAGAGTAAAAGATTACATAACCCCACATGTTAAGTTTGTAGGCCTATATCTATATAAATATTACCCACCCACCCACTGTTTCAAACAAGTTTAGGTAACCCCTACTCAAGCTATATGTTCATATAATCCCTATGGATTCAACTAGGTTAAGTATTCCAATTCATTACCATATTCATTTATGGTTATAATGTGCTAGACCTCCCACATTAAGCCTACCACTTTTGGATGCTGGGTATGCCAGTCGGTTCCGGGCAGACTTCTTCCACAAGTCGGACTTAACCTTGTATCTTAGCACGTCTCGTGTTTATGCACTTAGACCCCACACGTTAGATTCACCACTTGTGGTTGCTGGATATGCCGGTCGGTTCCGGGCATACTTCCACCACAAGTGTAATCTAACCTCGTGTCTAAGTACGGTTACAGTTTCTAATTACTATAATCCTAGGCATTTCCATTATTAACCAATTGTTCATATGTCGTTATAGGTTTTCATACCTCTTACCCAAGTTATGTTCATAATGAACCATATACCCTAAATTAAGGTCTTTAATCACAAGTTGATTTATGTCCCCAAATTCATGTTCATATATTCCATTCAAGTTATGCCTAAAATTCCAATTACAAGTTATGCCCTAATTTTATCGTTTTCGCCTCGTTCCCAATTTAATGCGTTCGCATATTTCGGTGGCATGCCTAGGCTCGAAGGTAGCCTGGCTATATAAAAATAAAAAGGGAAAAGATATAGGGAAGAGCAAAGAAATAATCATACTAACAAGGTGGACATATAATGGCAGAGATAGGCATAAACATATAATGGCATAATGACAAGATAGGCATATAGGGACAGGCCACATGTGACAATATTACTGATTCTAACATAATAAGGACATCATAAGCAGACATGATGAGATCTAAACAATGAATATCCAACTAGTAACATATTTGATTTAGCCATAAACATAATAGGAACATGCATGAGGTAATCTAAACAGTGAATTAGATCTATAAACAATGACAGATCTGACAAGATAAATAGGTATAGGTTCCGATCTAGTTTCATATTCATGTCAGAATAACTTCGATAAACAGGTTAGAGCAGATCTGATGTGATTCACATAGTCACAGGCATAGATCCAAATTATAGTCATGTCAATATTTACTTTTTAATTATTTAGATCTAAAATTAACATAGACTCACAGTGTTAAGATCTAGAAAAATAGAAGAAGGATTGAATCATAGATCTCTTAAACTTGAATAACTCTAATTGATTGCTGAAGAAGAAAAGGTTTGATTCAATCTGGGAAGATCTGCCGTAGGGGGCCAACCCCCCCTATGAGGCCGACCTAGTGGTTGACACCCCCTTGACGGGATCGACATCCTTAGGCGGGAATTTTCCCGCTTCCCCAAATTTTGTGATTTTTAACCGTTTTGAATTTTCTGGACATATTTTATTCACATATATTCTCCTAATGCATACACAAACATCAATCCTTAACAACTTCTCCATACGGTGTCCGTTTTACGCAAACCAGGTGTCTATTTTGACCAAAATTCCAGGATGAACGCAATAGCGCAGTTTGTTACACTTGATTCTGAATACTAAATTAATTATTATGTACTTTATTGTCTTTTAGTGTTGTTAAAATACAGGGTGTTACACCTATTATGCCTTTTATTTATTTATTGTCTTTCTATATGCCTTTTTATTCAGTTTGAGATCTATTTTCTCCCTTTTCCCTTTTTATTTATGCTGAACCTAGGCAACTCAAAGCTTAGGATGTAACACCCAGTAATTTTAAAATATTAAAACTGATAAATTTAAGAATACTTAATATTTAGAAGAAGAATTAAGTGAAACGGGTTATGCCATTGCGTTCATCTCGGAATTCTGCTTGAGATAGAGTTCGATTTAGCGTAAAACGGACATCGTATGAAGAAGTTATGAAGATAGGAAGATTTAAAGTTTAAAGCTGTAAAACAAGTCAACCGCCCATTTTTCACCATTCGACCGTTTACAAGTCGACTGCTGTAACACCCCAAACTTTTTGAGAATATTAAAATTAACAAATTCAAGAACACTTAATTTTTAGAAGAAGAATTAAGTGAAATGGGTTGCGTTATTACGTTCTTCTCAAAATTTTGGTAAAGATAGACACTTGGTTTGCATAAAACGGATACCTTATGAAGAAGTTATTAAGCCTTGAAGTTTGTATGCATATGAGAAATATATATATATATATATATATATATATATATATATGTTGTATATAACGGTGTTGTATACACAATTATATGATTTTTGTTTGATGATAACAACCAAATATATATTATCAGATATGTGTCTGTAATTGTACTGTTTCATATATCACACAAAATACATGAATATAATATTTCTATCTAAATAAAATACAACTGCACATAAATTTAAATATTCACAGTATTTTATTTGAATAGAATATTTTATTTCAATATCAAACAGTACAATTCTTATACTCCACTATTTGTACATCTCACTGATATTCTTTACAGTACAATCAATTTCATTATATACAAAGCTCCTCACACATCACTCAATACACTTTGTCACTCAATTTTTTTTACTCATATACAGATATACATGTCTATTTGTTTTACTGTCTTCTGTCTTTAAGCTTCTGTCTTCACTTCACTGTCAGTCAGTCACCATCTTCATACCTGTCACATATAGAAACACACACACAGTATCCAGAACAGAAATAATTTCTAAATTCTAAGCAGTTATAATTTTTATTTGAAAAATTTATTTGCCTCAGAATTCAGTGTGTTTCTCATCATTTTTCTGACTCAATCTGATTCATCTGTGTCTAGGCAGACAGTTTGTATATGTACAGGGACAGGAAATTTTCTGAATGGCTGCATATACACACGTGTATATATATACACACGTGTATATATATACACGTGTGCACTGCCACGCCAATTCAGCGTGCAACTGAGTAGTATCCACGTGGACCATCTCGACTCAGTGCACACATGAAAACAACTCAATGAAAAGTCAACAAAAGCAGTTTCAAAGTGGTCGAGCCAGTGTCACAAACTTGACAGAATAAGGTGAAAAATGCAAATGAATATGGAGCAACAAAACCAGCATGTGTACAGAATTTCAAGTGCACAAATCAGTAAAAATGCAACTACAATGTTCATGGATGATACAAGCATGTATGGTGTGGTGAATGCAACATCAAAAGCAAGCACAAGTGGACAAGGCAATTTCAGAGAGTCAAAAGTGTCGAGGCAGTTTTAAAATGCAAAACAGGTTGACGTAATGTTTTTCAGAAATCAGAGTGTACATGAATGGTATAACTCAGCATGGTGACAAGCATGGAGCATGTACAAGAAATAAAGTATCAATGGCCAGAACAGCAAACATGTGAATACACTAAAGCAACAATATGGGGCAGCATGTTTAACATGCACTGGCTATGTTCATATGGAATGCAAAATGGACTCAGCATCAAGTTAAAGTAGTTCAGCCATGATGAAGTGCATACATAGATTATTAAAGATGTTGGATAGCCAACATGTATGACATCAATGATAAGTGTATCTGCATACTTCTAATCATGTCCAAGAATGGTGCAAACAAGTTAGGTACATGAATGGAACTTTTAAAGCACTTCAGGAAAATCTCAATTTTTAGGAATGGAGCAATCAGGGAATCAATGAAACTGCATATCAAAGAAACAACTCAAGTGGATGCAGCATTAAAAACATTGTGCACAAGCAATTGTACAAGTATGGGTGAACAAGGAAACTACATATGGATAGCAAGTATGGTAGCAAGTGTCAAGCAGCATAATCAAGGTCAAGCATATATAGTGGCAAGTATGGACCAGCATAGTTCAAGACAAGTGCAAATGGTTCAAGTCAAACAGCAAGCCTCAGGTAAAATGCTCACAACAAAAACATGGCCGAGCACATGCAAGCAAGTCAAAGCAGGCAACAAGTGATGGTGCACCAAGAATTCAATGACACAAGCAATGACAGTACACAGTTCAAGTCTCAGCAAATTCAAGGCATGTCGAGGGTGTGTGAAAGCAGCATCATACAAATATGATCGGGCATGTGTACAAGTTTGACAGAGCTCAAAAAATATATATATATATATATATATATGGTTCAGCAAGCACTCAACAAACAATCAGCATGAAATTGCATGAGTCAATGCACATGATCAATAGTCTGGCAAGGAAAGTTTTTTTTTTTTTGAAATTACAATTTCATTTTCAGAAATGTTTTCTTTTGGCAGGAGATCAAATCGTTTTAGTTTTAAGGCAAAACTGGCAAGTTCAAGTGAATATGCACAGAAATCTCAAGGCTCTTAAAATCCTTAAGGCAACAGAAGGAAATAAATGATTTGAGGATTTACGGCAACTTTTCAAAACCTTTTTTTTCTCTTCAATCCAGAAATT
Organism: Allium sativum; assembly: GCA_030737875.1. Taxonomy (NCBI): domain Eukaryota; kingdom Viridiplantae; phylum Streptophyta; class Magnoliopsida; order Asparagales; family Amaryllidaceae; genus Allium; species Allium sativum. Next base: position 260,985,872 of record CM060909.1, on the reverse strand, counting down.
CGAATTATATCTTTCCAGTTTTGTTTATTCATTCAGAGATTTCATTCAAGGCAACAAACTATTTCGAAAGGGACAAACAAATTTTCCAGAATTAAACGAAGGTCAAATTTTCATGTCCAGAAGATCATTTCAGTGAGCAACGTTTTTTTTGGCAAGTGTTGATTTGGAAACAATTCAAGGAATTCACAAATTAATCAGTGAAAATGTAACAACCCGTAAAATCTGGGCCAGTTTAAAATTTTTATTTTGGCAATTTTGGCGAATTTTGATTATTTAAAATAGATTATTTTAAATAATATCGACGAGAAATTTATTTTGAATATATTCGAACGTATATATTTATACGCGCCGTAGTTAGAATATATAATATTTATATATAATTATAAAAGGAATTGAAAATGGCGCGGTAGTTCGAAAATTCGATTTCTAATTTCAAATGAATATACAGAATTCAATATAAGTCAGAATTGAACGAAACAAGAAATTTTTGAATCTGTATAACTATATCTTTGGAACGAAGTTAACAAACTGAAATTTCATTTTAGAAACGATAAGATATGTCCAGTTGAAAATTCTGAATAGTCGCTATGGAATTCAGGCCCTTAAAAATGGACATTTTGCAAATGACCTCGGATTTCGACGAAACCAGTTTTGTTGGATCCGTGATGTCGAATTATTGCTAGGTTTCAAATTTCATAATTTTTCGAATCAATATGTGAGCGTGGCAAAGGAAAACGCGTTTGACCAGTTTCAGTTGATTTTAATCGACTGGAAATTGGCCATTTTTCTAATGGTCTCAGAATTCGACGAAACTAGTTTTGTTAGGACCGTATCGTCAATACGAAGCTAGAAAATATTTTTCTGGAATTTTTCTAGTTCGCATGTGACCCCGGTAATTTGAAATGTACGTTTAAAATTCAATATAATGATTTAAATGTAAATTCAAAGAAAACTAATCGAAACGATCAAATCAGCTTGCGATACATATCCCATTGTGTTCGGAATGGGGGTTAAACGCTATGGACGACAGGCGGTGGGCCTCGTTTAGAGGTCGTATGTAAAAGTCAACTTTTTGCGATTAAATTAATTAAATTAAATAAAAAAAAAAAATTAAAACATATAGGCCCCCCCCCTTTCGTTCTCATTCAACAGATCGAAGCAAAGAAAAAAGAAAAAAAAAAAAAAAAAACCCTGCTGCCAATCCAAATCCGCCACCGCCGATCCTGGAGCCGCCGCACCACCTCCGCCGCCGTCCCCTCTTCTTCTTCCCCCACCTCCTCCTTCTTCCCCGATTCCCTCCTCTATCGTTCGAACGCAGCGCCCCCCCCAAATCGTCGAGCCACCTGACGACCGAAGCCGCCTCCTCCTGCCGACGAGGTCGACGCCCCTGGAAGCCAGCACTGACGAACGGAGATGCCCCCTCCCCCCCCGTAAGTATTTTATTGTTGTTTTTTTTTTTTTTATTTATTTTATTTATTTATTTTAATTCGTTAAAAACTGAATTGTTTTATTTAAAAAAAAAAGGTAAGTTCTGATTTTTAAAATGATAAAAAAACTGATTTTGTTTATTAGAATATAAAACTGATTTTGTTTATTAGAATATAAAACTGATTTTTGATTTAAGAATATAAGACTGATTTTGATTTAAAAATATAAAACTGATTTTGTTTATTAGAATATAAAACTGATTTTTGATTTAAGAATATAAGACTGATTTTGATTTAAAAATATAAAACTGATTTTGTTTTAATAGTAAAAACAGGTTTTAAAGGAAGTATAAAAACTGATTTTTGGAAATTTTAAACTTTAAATAGAAAATGGTTTGATCTTTAAAGTAGAAAAGACGGATTTTTATTAAGCAGAAAGTTTTAATTTTTATTTCATATAAAGATGCGATTTTTAAAATAGAAAAGATGTGATTTTTACAATAGAAAAGATGCGATTTTTACAATAGAAAAGATTCGATTTTTAACTGGAATAGATTCTATTTTTATAAAAAGGAAAGAAATGATTTTTACCATTAAGTAACGTATATAAAAATTCGATTTTTATATAGAAGTTAACAAGGTAAAAATTCGATTTTTATATATTGAACTTTGAAATAAAAATTCGATTTTTATATATTGAACGTTGAAATAAAAATTCGATTTTTATATATTGAACGTTGAAATAAAAATTCGTTTTTTATATATTGAACTTTGAAATAAAAATTCGATTTTTATATATTGAACGTTGAAATAAAAATTCGATTTTTATATATTGAACGTTGAAATAAAAATTCGATTTTTATATATTGAACGTTGAAATAAAAATTCGATTTTTATATATTGAACTTTGAAATAAAAATTCGATTTTTATATATTGAACATCGAAGTAAAAATTCGATTTTTATATATTGAATAGCGAAGTAAAAATGTGATTTTTACGTATGTAGTGAAAGCAACAACGAAGATGTCGAAAAGGCGAGAGCGAAGAAGAATAATCGAAGTGGAGTCAGGATGTTTGGATAGCAATATGTGAGAATTTCTCACCTTTCTATTATTTTTCTAGTTATATATATATACTAGGATGCAGACGGTGCTTATTAGAAGCACCCGACACCCGTCCACATACCATGGACTTGTTTGTTTGGTTGTGTAGTTGGTTAGATTATTTGATTTGGATTTGATTGATTGGTTGAATTGGAAATTGATTAAAATTGATATGTGAATGGCGTGGGCCTTCACTAGACCGGGGATAAGGCTAGGCCTTGTCCCGTTTCTGGTATCGTGCCGTTATGCCGCCGAAATTTTCTAAAACATGTTAGAAAAATAAAAATATCATTTTATTGAATAAACGAATTGAATAGAAATTCATAGGTTGAAATAAAATGTTTTATCGTTAAAAATATAATTTTTAACGTGAATATGAAAATAGTGAAGTGAATAAATAAATATTCATTTACAAACCAGATGGTTTGTTTATGTACACTTATTTGAATGACATTGATTGGGACGATAAAATTTTACACATCGCCCAACTGCACGAATAAAATAGTTGTTTGATTGTTTGAAACCCCACACGGGTGTTAGGATGAAATTTGAAGTTCACTCATCCTGATTGATTAAATATGTCGATCGATTGATTGACATGCTGTTATAAGCGTTAGATATCTTTATTTGATGCTTATACAGTGTAGTGCACTTTGGTTGATGGTTGATTATTTTTCAATGCTATTATATATATGTGTTGTATGAAAATCCATATAATTAATTTTATATGGTAATCGATTGGGCCTCATTCCAGTTTAGAAATAGAAATATTTGAAATAGAAATATTTGAAATAGAATATTTGAAAATAGAAATTTATGAAGCCGTATTGATTAGATTGACGCCATTTTGACGTGAACGATATTTATATCGATTTTAAAACGATTTCGAAATGAATTGAATTGAAAACGATTTCGAAATGAATTGAATCGAAAACGATTTCGAAATGAATTGAATTGAAAACGAATTCAAAATGAATTGAAAACGATTTCGAAATGAATTGAATTGAAAACGATTTCGAAATGAATTGAATTGAAAACGATTTCGAAATGAATTGAATTGAAAACGAATTCAAAATGAATTGAAAACGATTTCGAAATGAATTGAATTGAAAACGATTTCGAAATGAATTGAATTGAAAACGATTTCGAAATGAATTGAATTGAAAACGATTTCGAAATGAATTGAATTGAAAACGAATTCAAAATGAATTGAAAACGATTTCGAAATGAATTGAATCGAAAACGATTTCGAAATGAATTGAATTGAAAACGAATTCAAAATGAATTGAAAACGATTTCGAAATGAATTGAATTGAAAACGATTTCGAAATAAATTGAATTGAAAACGAATTCAAATGGAATAGAAAGCAAATTGAAATGAATTCAAATTGAATTGAAATTCGAATTGAATAGAAATGAATTTTTAAACGAATTTATAAAGAAGAATTCAATTTTGCTTTGAATTGAAATAGAAGTTGAAATAGAATTTGAAACGAATTTAAAACTATTTATATAATTCGTTTTAAATAGGAATCGACGAAATATATATTATATATATTATATATATAATATAATGGCCTGAATAGAACGCGCCGCGCCGCGGCAGTTCGCGAATTTCGACCATTTATTTCAAACGGACATTACGGGAGATCCGACCGTCGGATTCTCCTAAAACCGGAACCGTTGGGTTCGTATCGAAAAGGGCTTTCTAAAGAAGGTTAGAAATTTGAAATCTAACGGTTGGATTTGGAGATACGTCCAAATCAAATTCGAAAAAGGTCGCTGTAAGTGCAGTTCGATGGCCGTTGATGGAAATCGACTGTACGGGCCTTGATAAAATTATTAAAAATAGTAATAATTTATGTAAAATCATAAGAAATGATTTGTGAAGATTTGGGATGAAAAACTCCATATTTGAAAAGATAAAAATAGATTTTTATCGAAATGAACTAGTTTTGAACTAGAATTATAATTCTATTTATTTTTAAATAAATAAATTGAATTCGAAAAGGGTTTTGAAAATAACCAAAATTTCCAATGATTGCATTGGAGTGGATTTGAATCGAAATTGTCTTCGGAATATTTCGATGTTGGAATTCGTGATTATACAGGCGTTGTTATGGAAATTTGAAAGATATATTTTTATATCGTTATTTCCAATACGACATTTGTTAATCGTAGAATTTGATATTGAATATAGGCCGATATATTTTCTATTCAGAGCCTTGTATTTAATATCAAATGTGATTTGGGTTTGTCGTGAATGGTGTCTTCACTAACACCGTTCTTGAACCCAGTTGAGAAAAGATTAAATCTTTTTATTTAGATTTAATGAAGTGTACCAATTAAATGATATTTAATTGGAATTGAATTGATATTGATTTTTGGGTTTATCGTGAACAGTGTTTTAAATAACACTCGTTCTTTAACCCGATAATTAATGGAATGTGATTTTGGGTTTATCGTGAATCGTGTTTTAAATGACACTGATTCTTTAACCCAGATAATGATTAAAACTAAGTGGAGTTTTAATGAATCTTTAATTAGATTGAAAAGATCGAGAATGGAGTATCACCAGTTTTGCTCCAGGCGATAGTTAAATCTTTAATTAGATTTGAATGTGAAATTTAGAAACTAACTGTCGGTTAGCCAAGCAGAATGGTTTTCTGGATATTGATCTGATGTTGGTTTCGGCCTTCGGGGTTAATATTTGGGGAATTATTCTCTTGATTAATTTACGGTTAGTGACTAATGAATTGGAATGAGGCGTATGTTGTGTTTGTGTAACACTTATTTAAATATACGCGAGTTATTCGGAAAGACCGGGTTTATCCCATTCTGAATAACTGATACGACGATAAGTCGAAGATGAAGACGATGGTCGAAGACCGGAGGTCTTCACGTCGTTTGGGTGATAACTGATGATCTTGATTGGGCTGTACACCCAAGAAGATGGAAACAGTTAGTGATCGTCCAGACGTACTTGGAGATCGATGGATATGCGGGGTACTAGGTGCCTCCGGTTTCGTTCAGACCCAGGACGGACTTGTAAATGGACTGTGTGTCTGACATCGGATTTCATTCTGTGTGACTGATATCGGTTGCATAGGATGGTTTGCCTGTGTGGCATGCTAAGATGCAAATGATCAAGGCTTCTGTTGAAAAGCAAAGTCTTGTGGTGATGATCAAAGCACGGCCTTTGTGGCGTAGCTTTGTGTAACGTTTACCTCGCGTGTTTCACACCCGGTATGAACCAAAAACGGGAGACGGACCTCAGGGAGGACTTGCGTTTCTTTCTAGCTAGAAGTGGCGTCAGTGGTTTTTCACGCCCTGACGAGTTTGACTTATGTGGTTGTTGCTGTTGCGAGGCGCCTCGGTTATATCGGTTTCGGCCGAATGCATTCTGGTCGGCTGACGGACCAGACTTACACCCCATAGGGTGGGGAGACGTATTGTTCAGGCATAATAATCCACTCCGTGTGGACCGGCCCTGACGATCCAAGGGGCAGTTGCGGCTGTTCCTGAGGGGCGGGCTAGAGCGTCTCGAATCGGTTGAGGACTATCTTTTGCCTCGGTTCATAGACGGAAATCCAATTTCCAAATACGTGACTTTGCGGTTTTAATTGTAATCCTATATATGGCGACATAGTGGGATGGGGCGCTTATGCCGCCTATGATTGATACTTATGATTTGAAGTGTTTTATACACTATGCACTTATAATAGTATCAAATGATTTGTTTTAAACGTATCAAGCATTCTTTGGCTGTTATAAGGGAAAACCCTATCCTCGACTGCGTTGCATTGTGTGATGGGACCTGGGTCTTATAACAGCTTCATTTTTCTTTACTTAGCATTGCGCTGTTTGTTTTATGCACTGGTATTCCTGGGAGGAAACCCGTTCCGTGTTATACGGCGTGGTCCCTTGATTTACCTAATGATTTAAAATAAAGATTAATAACTGTTTTAGTTCTCACACCAGTCACATGACTGACCTGGAGTTTATTGTTTTAACCTAAACTCTGGGTGCCCCTATTTTGACACGGGCAGCTAGTAGTTTTGGTTTTGCAGATTTATATTCACAGGATCCTGGTTTACAGCTGGAACGATATCCGGAAAGCTTTGTATCCGTATATCTCTTCTAGTTGTGTATTGTATTATTTTCCGCTGCGATGAATTTAAATGTAATTTAAATCTCTGATAGTTCTGTGTAATATTCTTTTATACTCTGTATATTCTTGTAATCTGATGCATTGTTGTAATATACAGTGAAACGTTCTTCTGTATGCGTTCTGTTTTGTCGTGTTCTCCAACGATAGGGCGTTTCGAACGGCCTGGGTCGGTTTAGCGACTGGTCCGGACCGAGCGAAATTCCTTGCCGTCACATTTGGTATCAGAGCTTTGGTTTACAAAGCTCAGAGAACAAGGCACATTAGAACCATACGAAAGAATTCATCAGATATTGGATTAGTAAAATCCAATGGGAATGACTCGTTAGAGATAGGATCAGTAGTATCCTAGAACGAGTGTGAAGAGTATATTTTTCAAATGAAAACAATTTTTATTTTGAAAATTTAAATCACTTCTACGTATTTGATTATTTATTTATTTGAATGTGGACAATTCAGTATATAAAGAATTTGCATATACGCCTTGCAAACGTATATTCAAAGTTTTAATATACTGGATAGATATGGAATCACATTCTAGTCGCCCGGAGATGGTACTGATGATTGTCATGACATCATCAGTATTTATGTTCGAGTTTCGAAGGTGTGATTTTTTTTATATATTTCCATTAGGCTGGTGTGAGAACCAAAACTTATATATAGCTAGAATACATTGTTGTGATTTGGCATCAAAACATGATTTTTTGTATATATATCAAATTATGAATTTGAAACTCTAATTCACTAATTGATTGATGTTTGTATGGTTTGTTTATTTGTTTGCTAATTTTTAGCCATTTAGCCTAACTGAATCAAATATTGAATTGTATTGAAAATTGGTCGCATTTGCTTGCATATACATGTATATCATTGAACAGGTCATAGTAAGGAGGCTAGAGCAGAGAATAAAATTTGTTTGCCCGACAAATAGGTACATGTTTATTACATAATTTCCTGTTTTGTTTGGGTGATGATGATTTTGTGAGCCTATTGGCTAGCCGCTTGGCTTTTTCTTTTTCTTTTTGAGATCTGAAGGACCGGGGAAGCTATTTGAAATTCCCCGATGCTCCCGGTGCAGGGGAGGTTATGGCGAAATTTTTCGAAAATTTAGGGTGTTAGCCAAATTTTTGAAATTTTGAAAATTCTCAGAAACTGAAAAGTTGGAGAATGGAAGCCAGATCGAACGTAGAGTTGAATTATCAAACCACTTTCGACTTTGTTCCTTTTCGGGGACGAAAAGTTTTAAGTGGGGGAGATTGTAACAACCCGTAAAATCTGGGCCAGTTTAAAATTTTTATTTTGGCAATTTTGGCGAATTTTGATTATTTAAAATAGATTATTTTAAATAATATCGACGAGAAATTTATTTTGAATATATTCGAACGTATATATTTATACGCGCCGTAGTTAGAATATATAATATTTATATATAATTATAAAAGGAATTGAAAATGGCGCGGTAGTTCGAAAATTCGATTTCTAATTTCAAATGAATATACAGAATTCAATATAAGTCAGAATTGAACGAAACAAGAAATTTTTGAATCTGTATAACTATATCTTTGGAACGAAGTTAACAAACTGAAATTTCATTTTAGAAACGATAAGATATGTCCAGTTGAAAATTCTGAATAGTCGCTATGGAATTCAGGCCCTTAAAAATGGACATTTTGCAAATGACCTCGGATTTCGACGAAACCAGTTTTGTTGGATCCGTGATGTCGAATTATTGCTAGGTTTCAAATTTCATAATTTTTCGAATCAATATGTGAGCGTGGCAAAGGAAAACGCGTTTGACCAGTTTCAGTTGATTTTAATCGACTGGAAATTGGCCATTTTTCTAATGGTCTCAGAATTCGACGAAACTAGTTTTGTTAGGACCGTATCGTCAATACGAAGCTAGAAAATATTTTTCTGGAATTTTTCTAGTTCGCATGTGACCCCGGTAATTTGAAATGTACGTTTAAAATTCAATATAATGATTTAAATGTAAATTCAAAGAAAACTAATCGAAACGATCAAATCAGCTTGCGATACATATCCCATTGTGTTCGGAATGGGGGTTAAACGCTATGGACGACAGGCGGTGGGCCTCGTTTAGAGGTCGTATGTAAAAGTCAACTTTTTGCGATTAAATTAATTAAATTAAATAAAAAAAAAAATTTAAAACATATAGGCCCCCCCCCCTTTCGTTCTCATTCAACAGATCGAAGCAAAGAAAAAAGAAAAAAAAAAAATAAAAAACCCTGCTGCCAATCCAAATCCGCCACCGCCGATCCTGGAGCCGCCGCACCACCTCCGCCGCCGTCCCCTCTTCTTCTTCCCCCACCTCCTCCTTCTTCCCCGATTCCCTCCTCTATCGTTCGAACGCAGCGCCCCCCCAAATCGTCGAGCCACCTGACGACCGAAGCCGCCTCCTCCTGCCGACGAGGTCGACGCCCCTGGAAGCCAGCACTGACGAACGGAGATGCCCCCTCCCCCCCCGTAAGTATTTTATTGTTGTTTTTTTTTTTTTATTTATTTATTTTATTTATTTATTTTAATTCGTTAAAAACTGAATTGTTTTATTTAAAAAAAAAAAGGTAAGTTCTGATTTTTAAAATGATAAAAAAACTGATTTTGTTTATTAGAATATAAAACTGATTTTGTTTATTAGAATATAAAACTGATTTTTGATTTAAGAATATAAGACTGATTTTGATTTAAAAATATAAAACTGATTTTGTTTATTAGAATATAAAACTGATTTTTGATTTAAGAATATAAGACTGATTTTGATTTAAAAATATAAAACTGATTTTGTTTTAATAGTAAAAACAGGTTTTAAAGGAAGTATAAAAACTGATTTTTGGAAATTTTAAACTTTAAATAGAAAATGGTTTGATCTTTAAAGTAGAAAAGACGGATTTTTATTAAGCAGAAAGTTTTAATTTTTATTTCATATAAAGATGCGATTTTTAAAATAGAAAAGATGTGATTTTTACAATAGAAAAGATGCGATTTTTACAATAGAAAAGATTCGATTTTTAACTGGAATAGATTCTATTTTTATAAAAAGGAAAGAAATGATTTTTACCATTAAGTAACGTATATAAAAATTCGATTTTTATATAGAAGTTAACAAGGTAAAAATTCGATTTTTATATATTGAACTTTGAAATAAAAATTCGATTTTTATATATTGAACGTTGAAATAAAAATTCGATTTTTATATATTGAACGTTGAAATAAAAATTCGTTTTTTATATATTGAACTTTGAAATAAAAATTCGATTTTTATATATTGAACGTTGAAATAAAAATTCGATTTTTATATATTGAACGTTGAAATAAAAATTCGATTTTTATATATTGAACGTTGAAATAAAAATTCGATTTTTATATATTGAACTTTGAAATAAAAATTCGATTTTTATATATTGAACATCGAAGTAAAAATTCGATTTTTATATATTGAATAGCGAAGTAAAAATGTGATTTTTACGTATGTAGTGAAAGCAACAACGAAGATGTCGAAAAGGCGAGAGCGAAGAAGAATAATCGAAGTGGAGTCAGGATGTTTGGATAGCAATATGTGAGAATTTCTCACCTTTCTATTATTTTTCTAGTTATATATATATACTAGGATGCAGACGGTGCTTATTAGAAGCACCCGACACCCGTCCACATACCATGGACTTGTTTGTTTGGTTGTGTAGTTGGTTAGATTATTTGATTTGGATTTGATTGATTGGTTGAATTGGAAATTGATTAAAATTGATATGTGAATGGCGTGGGCCTTCACTAGACCGGGGATAAGGCTAGGCCTTGTCCCGTTTCTGGTATCGTGCCGTTATGCCGCCGAAATTTTCTAAAACATGTTAGAAAAATAAAAATATCATTTTATTGAATAAACGAATTGAATAGAAATTCATAGGTTGAAATAAAATGTTTTATCGTTAAAAATATAATTTTTAACGTGAATATGAAAATAGTGAAGTGAATAAATAAATATTCATTTACAAACCAGATGGTTTGTTTATGTACACTTATTTGAATGACATTGATTGGGACGATAAAATTTTACACATCGCCCAACTGCACGAATAAAATAGTTGTTTGATTGTTTGAAACCCCACACGGGTGTTAGGATGAAATTTGAAGTTCACTCATCCTGATTGATTAAATATGTCGATCGATTGATTGACATGCTGTTATAAGCGTTAGATATCTTTATTTGATGCTTATACAGTGTAGTGCACTTTGGTTGATGGTTGATTATTTTTCAATGCTATTATATATATGTGTTGTATGAAAATCCATATAATTAATTTTATATGGTAATCGATTGGGCCTCATTCCAGTTTAGAAATAGAAATATTTGAAATAGAAATATTTGAAATAGAATATTTGAAAATAGAAATTTATGAAGCCGTATTGATTAGATTGACGCCATTTTGACGTGAACGATATTTATATCGATTTTAAAACGATTTCGAAATGAATTGAATTGAAAACGATTTCGAAATGAATTGAATCGAAAACGATTTCGAAATGAATTGAATTGAAAACGAATTCAAAATGAATTGAAAACGATTTCGAAATGAATTGAATTGAAAACGATTTCGAAATGAATTGAATTGAAAACGATTTCGAAATGAATTGAATTGAAAACGAATTCAAAATGAATTGAAAACGATTTCGAAATGAATTGAATTGAAAACGATTTCGAAATGAATTGAATTGAAAACGATTTCGAAATGAATTGAATTGAAAACGATTTCGAAATGAATTGAATTGAAAACGAATTCAAAATGAATTGAAAACGATTTCGAAATGAATTGAATCGAAAACGATTTCGAAATGAATTGAATTGAAAACGAATTCAAAATGAATTGAAAACGATTTCGAAATGAATTGAATTGAAAACGATTTCGAAATAAATTGAATTGAAAACGAATTCAAATGGAATAGAAAGCAAATTGAAATGAATTCAAATTGAATTGAAATTCGAATTGAATAGAAATGAATTTTTAAACGAATTTATAAAGAAGAATTCAATTTTGCTTTGAATTGAAATAGAAGTTGAAATAGAATTTGAAACGAATTTAAAACTATTTATATAATTCGTTTTAAATAGGAATCGACGAAATATATATTATATATATTATATATATAATATAATGGCCTGAATAGAACGCGCCGCGCCGCGGCAGTTCGCGAATTTCGACCATTTATTTCAAACGGACATTACGGGAGATCCGACCGTCGGATTCTCCTAAAACCGGAACCGTTGGGTTCGTATCGAAAAGGGCTTTCTAAAGAAGGTTAGAAATTTGAAATCTAACGGTTGGATTTGGAGATACGTCCAAATCAAATTCGAAAAAGGTCGCTGTAAGTGCAGTTCGATGGCCGTTGATGGAAATCGACTGTACGGGCCTTGATAAAATTATTAAAAATAGTAATAATTTATGTAAAATCATAAGAAATGATTTGTGAAGATTTGGGATGAAAAACTCCATATTTGAAAAGATAAAAATAGATTTTTATCGAAATGAACTAGTTTTGAACTAGAATTATAATTCTATTTATTTTTAAATAAATAAATTGAATTCGAAAAGGGTTTTGAAAATAACCAAAATTTCCAATGATTGCATTGGAGTGGATTTGAATCGAAATTGTCTTCGGAATATTTCGATGTTGGAATTCGTGATTATACAGGCGTTGTTATGGAAATTTGAAAGATATATTTTTATATCGTTATTTCCAATACGACATTTGTTAATCGTAGAATTTGATATTGAATATAGGCCGATATATTTTCTATTCAGAGCCTTGTATTTAATATCAAATGTGATTTGGGTTTGTCGTGAATGGTGTCTTCACTAACACCGTTCTTGAACCCAGTTGAGAAAAGATTAAATCTTTTTATTTAGATTTAATGAAGTGTACCAATTAAATGATATTTAATTGGAATTGAATTGATATTGATTTTTGGGTTTATCGTGAACAGTGTTTTAAATAACACTCGTTCTTTAACCCGATAATTAATGGAATGTGATTTTGGGTTTATCGTGAATCGTGTTTTAAATGACACTGATTCTTTAACCCAGATAATGATTAAAACTAAGTGGAGTTTTAATGAATCTTTAATTAGATTGAAAAGATCGAGAATGGAGTATCACCAGTTTTGCTCCAGGCGATAGTTAAATCTTTAATTAGATTTGAATGTGAAATTTAGAAACTAACTGTCGGTTAGCCAAGCAGAATGGTTTTCTGGATATTGATCTGATGTTGGTTTCGGCCTTCGGGGTTAATATTTGGGGAATTATTCTCTTGATTAATTTACGGTTAGTGACTAATGAATTGGAATGAGGCGTATGTTGTGTTTGTGTAACACTTATTTAAATATACGCGAGTTATTCGGAAAGACCGGGTTTATCCCATTCTGAATAACTGATACGACGATAAGTCGAAGATGAAGACGATGGTCGAAGACCGGAGGTCTTCACGTCGTTTGGGTGATAACTGATGATCTTGATTGGGCTGTACACCCAAGAAGATGGAAACAGTTAGTGATCGTCCAGACGTACTTGGAGATCGATGGATATGCGGGGTACTAGGTGCCTCCGGTTTCGTTCAGACCCAGGACGGACTTGTAAATGGACTGTGTGTCTGACATCGGATTTCATTCTGTGTGACTGATATCGGTTGCATAGGATGGTTTGCCTGTGTGGCATGCTAAGATGCAAATGATCAAGGCTTCTGTTGAAAAGCAAAGTCTTGTGGTGATGATCAAAGCACGGCCTTTGTGGCGTAGCTTTGTGTAACGTTTACCTCGCGTGTTTCACACCCGGTATGAACCAAAAACGGGAGACGGACCTCAGGGAGGACTTGCGTTTCTTTCTAGCTAGAAGTGGCGTCAGTGGTTTTTCACGCCCTGACGAGTTTGACTTATGTGGTTGTTGCTGTTGCGAGGCGCCTCGGTTATATCGGTTTCGGCCGAATGCATTCTGGTCGGCTGACGGACCAGACTTACACCCCATAGGGTGGGGAGACGTATTGTTCAGGCATAATAATCCACTCCGTGTGGACCGGCCCTGACGATCCAAGGGGCAGTTGCGGCTGTTCCTGAGGGGCGGGCTAGAGCGTCTCGAATCGGTTGAGGACTATCTTTTGCCTCGGTTCATAGACGGAAATCCAATTTCCAAATACGTGACTTTGCGGTTTTAATTGTAATCCTATATATGGCGACATAGTGGGATGGGGCGCTTATGCCGCCTATGATTGATACTTATGATTTGAAGTGTTTTATACACTATGCACTTATAATAGTATCAAATGATTTGTTTTAAACGTATCAAGCATTCTTTGGCTGTTATAAGGGAAAACCCTATCCTCGACTGCGTTGCATTGTGTGATGGGACCTGGGTCTTATAACAGCTTCATTTTTTCTTTACTTAGCATTGCGCTGTTTGTTTTATGCACTGGTATTCCTGGGAGGAAACCCGTTCCGTGTTATACGGCGTGGTCCCTTGATTTACCTAATGATTTAAAATAAAGATTAATAACTGTTTTAGTTCTCACACCAGTCACATGACTGACCTGGAGTTTATTGTTTTAACCTAAACTCTGGGTGCCCCTATTTTGACACGGGCAGCTAGTAGTTTTGGTTTTGCAGATTTATATTCACAGGATCCTGGTTTACAGCTGGAACGATATCCGGAAAGCTTTGTATCCGTATATCTCTTCTAGTTGTGTATTGTATTATTTTCCGCTGCGATGAATTTAAATGTAATTTAAATCTCTGATAGTTCTGTGTAATATTCTTTTATACTCTGTATATTCTTGTAATCTGATGCATTGTTGTAATATACAGTGAAACGTTCTTCTGTATGCGTTCTGTTTTGTCGTGTTCTCCAACGATAGGGCGTTTCGAACGGCCTGGGTCGGTTTAGCGACTGGTCCGGACCGAGCGAAATTCCTTGCCGTCACAGAAAATATACTACGCAAGGGAAAATCACAAGGAGGCAACAAATTTCAGAAAATCTCGCAAATCAAAAGAGGAAACACACAAATCATCTCAAGCCGAGTCATTCACGTGAAATCAGAGGTTATTAGGGTTTTATTTTACCCTATATTACACACACTTCATCACTGGTAAATTGACAGATCATCGAATACACACAACAACAATTTCAAGCTTAAAATATAAATTTAGAGAAACTCACGAGTTTTTCAGAGGGATTCGATCTCGTTCCCAAATTATTGAACAAGAGAGCAACAACAATCGAAGACAGACTGAAGAACAACATCGATTTATCAACAAGTCGAATTGATTTGGGACGAAGCAGAAAACCCTAGCAATTTCTAATCGCCGCCGCCATTCTTTTTGTTTCTCAAAAGAAGCTATCGGGTTTAACAAATACAAAAGTGGACCGGCCAAAAAAAATTACTCAGGGCTTTAGTGTTTTTAATTGAAAAGGGGGATGACCTCTTTGTTTTAATTCCTTAAGGGTTTAAAATCCCTTTTGTTTTTGTTTTTGTTTTTAATTTGTGTTGTAAAAATCAAACGAATAGGTGTCTAGATCTGTAAAGTCTAGGTAAAACAGTCAGGGTGTTGACTGTCAGTTTCAAAGTCTGTAAAATTCTGAGATACGAATTACGAGGTTGTAATTCGGGGAATATGATCGAGGGGACATCGTTCAGTCTAGGGTTTTGAGCGTAGGGTTAGGACAGAAGCAGGCTCTGCGAGTGTACATGGTCTTGTATGCGGGATCTGTTTATAATACCTAGTAGAAACCTTAGGAATGCAGCAGTAGGCAGGGTTTTGCCGAAGCTGGGTATATCTGTGTGTGATTTATTTTCTACACTTTTATTTCTCCTGCATTCTGTGATCTGTTTATTATTTTAATATCCTGTCAGTTATTCAATTCAGTTTAAAAACTGTGATAAACCCTATTCACCCCCCTCTAGGGTTAATCTAGATCCAACAATATAAAAATTAAATAAATAAATATGCAAAAAAGTTCAAAACAGTGAATCGGGAGGGGGAATAACAAAACCGGCCCATTTTTGAGGTCGACCCGAGCTCTGCTGGGTCGACTTGGGGTTGATTCAGGGTGTTTGGCTGTCAACCTGTGGGTCGATTTGCTCAAAGGCAGAAGTGGCATCTGATTGGTTCTGATGGACTCCTTGCTGAGTCATTAGGGCTGAAGCGGCTATTCTATCTTGTCTGAATGGCTTTGATTTGCTCTAGGTTAATCTGACGGTTCCTATTAAATCAAACTTCTATATAAGCAAGCTAATACCTCAACCCTAAATCATATTAAAAATCAAACCAAGAGTTGTCATGTTGTCATTGGACAACCTCGAGTAGCAGCCATTCAACTTGAAGCAAATTAAAAGAGACAAACCAAATCAAATCAAAAGTAAAATAAAACAACGATTGTCTACATCAAAGCGAGCATTTCAACTTCAGAATACAGATTTCAGAAATCAAGATTGTCTTTTGTAAGTGTAGTTATCTTTAGATATAAATAAATTTAAGACATGATTCGATATAAAGTAAAAATAGAATTATACCATGTTGTATAATATTGGCAATGCTAATTCATGTTTGTTTCTTGTGATGATTTTATCATGAATTGTCTTGGAATGTTTGTGGCTTATTGGACTTGGTGTTGGATCTATTAAAGATTGAGAATGAAACTATCAATATCATATGCAAGTTATATGTTTCATGTTAAGATCTACATATATACGTTTATATGATTAATGCAAGTTGTATTTATTATGTTAGATCCAAGTCAAGATCTACATATATATATTCATATGCTTTATGTTAGATCCATATGCCTATATATATGTTCATATGTTCATATGCAAGTTACAAGTTTTATGTTGGATCCATGTCAAGATCTATCTAGGTTCATAAGATTAATGCAAGTTATATGTTTTATGATAGATCCAAGTCACGATCTAATTATACATATATGCAAGTTACATGTTAGATCCAAAACTAGATCTTTATTTATATGCATGTTTGTAAAGTGGACTTATGCAAGCTCACCTTGTTAGATCTAGTTCACACATATATGTTAATGTTAAAATTATACATGCCTTCGGATTGGACTTGTCATGATTATGTCATATGCTAGTTTATAATTGAGGTTATGTTCACACAGCCTAGATCTACATATTAACATGTTTTAGGCTTATGATTATCTAAGTCTAAATTATATGCAAGTTCATGTGACATGTTAAATTATATGAATAAAGTTTTATGCAAAATTTACATGTTTGGTTGAATCTATATTATGCATGTTCCCTTCTTTACCTCTTGTTTATAAATTGGGCTAATATGCAGGCCCAATGACTTTATGTGATTAATATGAACGAACAAACGAGGGTAATGTTGGGATAGTTATTAAATCAAAACATGGTAATAATGTAGGTGGGCCCAAAACCATGTAAATGGTTAAGGCCATGAATGGTATAATTTATACCATTAGTCTTGAACATAATTAAAATATGTGACATGAAACACTTGTAGAAAATTTACATATATAAAATGTAAAAGATGAATATGCCTAACTCGAGGTTAGATTGAGTTGTGGTGTAAACCTGCCGGAACCGACCGGCACATCCAGTAACCACAACAAAACCTGTCTAATGTGAGAGGTTAGTGCATCAAGCCCAGAAAGACCCGAGGTTAGACTGAGTTGTGGTGTAAAACTGCCCGGAACCGACCGGCACATCCGGTAACCACAAAAATACCTGTCTAATGTGAGTGGATGGTGCTTTAATTAATTAACTAATTAAAGCTCATGAACAATCAAGCTAGAAATGGTGAGTTTAAGTAATTAAGGGAACACTTAACCAAATTAGCATGTCAACAAGACAAGATTGGTGGGGTTAAGTAACTGAGGAAACACTTAACCAACTTAACATGTTAACTAGACAAGATTGATAGGGGTTGTCAAGCCAAGGACACTTAAACAATTTAGCATGTTGACTAGAAAAACACTAGTAACAGGGACCGGTTTCAGCAGTAACCCACATGGATGTATCAAGGTACCCTGAACTAGGCAGGGTGGGGCATGATTACTGGGCTGAATATAAGCGGTCAAAAGGGAGGCGGTTAGGTGCGTCAGTGTAGGTTCCAAGGGCGTGCATGGGCTCCGGAGTGGAAAAAGCAGGCACTAGGCACCAGGCGTACACTTGTGCGTCTTTGAATCATGTCAGGGTTGCCATTATAGGATTTGATACACCTTTTACTGGAACAAGTACTTAAAAATCACGTGGGACCGCATGACACCGGGAATACATGAATGCGAGTAGGAGCAGATCATTACATGAATGGGATCACTTTATCACCAACATACATTGCTAGTTGAACAGCTCTTAGTGGGTGCAGAGAAGTAAAACTAGGTGCGATAGCCAAATCTAGTTAAATCTTACTTTACCTCGTTTTAGGACTACCTATCCTTGTGGTACCATTCTAAGTTCAGTTTATTCATGTCATAGTCTTTTACTTGTTTACATGCTATTAAATAACTAGGCTTACCAGACTTATGTCAGACCCATTTTCCTTTTGCTTCTTTTCTTCCGTCCCCCCCCCCCCCAGGTCCGGAGGGAGGAAACACTTCTGCTTAGTCCAGGTTAGCCAAAGCTTGAAGACCGTAGATGTAAGGCTTGGACTTTCCATTTTTAGCTATGGCTATGGTCAAGCACTTATTAAGGATTTATGTCATTTTATTTTCAGTATTGCTTCTTTCTGTTTTCAAGACAAATGAAAAATTGTAATAATTTGGAAGGTTGAAACTGTTGTTGAATTGTTGTGTTGAACAAGTATTTATGAAATAATATTGATCTTTTTCCGCTGCTTAAATTTTCTGTCTTGTAATTTATTAGTATCTTGTACCTTAAAATGCTCCACCGAAGTTAAGGCATTCCCTTTGAGAGTGACCTTAACGGAGGTAGGGTGTTACACTTTGTATCAGAGCTAAAGGTTACCAGATCGGATAAAATTATTGAAATTATTTTTCAAAAAGAAGTCATAAAGAAGCATTTTCAAGAAAAAGTGTTAATTTAAAAAGGCATAATCCCCAAATCCATATGCACTATCTTTCTATCCTTCGTTTTGAATCTTTCCTTTTTGTTTCAGCATGTATGGGGATCTTAACCTTCCAGAGGGTGTACCTATACCTAGCTGGTTCAAGAGATACCTAGAAGCTAGGGCCAATGACGCGGGCCCAGTAGACATTCCTCCTCCGCCAGCTGCTCCTCCTCCTCCTCCTCCAAGAGGAAATGCTTTCTCAAAGATCTGTAGAGACTTTACATCCATGGGTGGAATAGACTTTAAGGGGAGCGAATCATTCGTGGAAGCTAGAAACGGGCTCAAGGAGACTGAGGACTTATTCGTTATCTTTGAAGTAGATGAGAGGCAGAAACTACAGTTGGTGGTGTGGTTGCTCAAAGACGAAGCCTCGTTCTGGTGGGAAGTCACTAATGCTGAACGACCGATAGAGACTTGGGAGGACTTCAGGGGGAGATTTGAAATGAAGTTCCTCTCACAAGCTGAGCAGAGTCTGCAAATGGAGAAGTTCCTATCACTTAAACAGGGCAGCTTGTCGGTCAAAGAATACGTCAATAAATTCAATCAGCTTACTCGATTTGGACTGGAGTTAGTAAACACTCCACACAAGAAGGCTCTCCGCTTTGCCAAAGGACTGAATGAGCCACTGCAAGGTTTGGCAATGTACCGTATACCTATGGGAGTGACTTACGAGAGACCGGTGGACATGGCTCTATTGCAAGAGGAGAACAAAGATGGCAAGAAGGAGGTGAAGAAGGAAGAGCCTCAAAACAAGAAAGGAGATGGATCTCAGAACAAGAAGACGGACCCCAAGAAAGGCGGGAAGGATAATAAATCCCGTAAGAAGATGAAGTGCAATTTCTATGGGATACCTGGACACTTGGCTAGGGACTGTAGAAATAAAAAGAGGAAATTAGGCGCTTGTTTCCAGTGCGGGGATACTGGACACTTGTCTAAGGACTGCCCAAAAAAGGCAAGGGCAGGGACAGATGACTGAATCATCTTCTGGAGGGCAGGTTCATGCTCTCGTTGCACCTCTGCAGGAATAAGGTAGACATATTTTTATTGAGAGTTTAGTTTATTTTTTTGATAATCCTGTTCGTACTCTCTTTGATTCTGGCGCAGCGTACTCTTTTATATCTACTGCTTTAGTTGAATCTCTGCATCTAAACACCCATATAGTAGAGGATCCCTTGGTTGTTTCAAATCCAATTGGGGGCTCAGTTTATTTGTCAATGATCTATTTGGATTTGGAAATCTCTATTTTAAGCGTTGGGTTTAAATGTAATGCTTATGTTTTGGGCTTCACGGGCTATGGGTTGATTCTAGGCATGGACTGGCTATCCAGTAATGGTGTCGTCCTCGATTGTGAAAAGAGAGTGGTTAGACTCATGACTCGCCTCGGTAACACTTTTGAAATCTCTTGTAATCCCATGAATTCTGTTATGCTAAGTTATCTAGAATCTCTTGATGCGTCTGCTGAGAATTTGCAGTCTGTTAGAGTGATCCGTGAATACTCGGATGTGTTTGAAGAGGTAAAGGGCTTACCTCCGAAGCGGGAGATAGACTTCCACATATACCTCGTTGACAATGCAAAACCCGTTGCTTTACCCGTTAGACACATGGCTCCAAGGGAGAGAAAAGAACTCAGCAAGCAAGTTAAAGAGCTGCTTGAAAAGAGGTTCATAAGACGGGGTATTTTTGAATGGGGTGCTCCAGTAGTGTTCCTGACCAAAGCCGATGGTTCACTCCGCCTATGCATGGATTATAGGGAGCTGAACAAGCTGACCAAGAAGAATAGGCACCTACTCCCAAGAATTGACGATCTCTTTGATCAGCTCGCAGGTGCATCCGTTTTCTCCCAACTAAATTTGGCTACCGGGTTTTGTCAGCTAAGAGTGGCTGAGGATAGCATTGACAAGACCGCATTTAGGACCCCAGATGGTTTCTTTGAGTGTCTTGTCATGCCTTTCGGCTTGACAAACGCACCTGCCTATTTCGTGGACTTGATGAGCAGGGTGTTCCGGGATTCCTCAATAAGTTTGTGGTGGTCTTCGTGAATGATATTTTGATCTTCTCGAAGAGTGAGGAAGAGCATGCTCAACACTTAAGGGAAGTCATGGATACTCTCCATGCACATCAGTTGAAAGCCAAATTTGGACCATTTCTGGAGAGAAGAAGTTAGATTCCTTGGACATGTGGTGTCCAAAGAGGGGTTAGCCGTGGACCCCGCAAAAGTGGTTGTTGTTCAAGACGGGAAGATTCCATGAAACGCAACTAAAGTCCAAAGCTTTCTCAGGCTAGCAGGCTTTTACCAGAAGTTCATCAAAGACTTTGCAAAAATCTCAGCTCCACTTACAAGGATGACGAAGAAGAACCTAGTTTTCGCTTGGGATTTGGATTGCGATATTTCTTTCCAACACTTGAAAAGGGATCTAACAACTGCCCCAGTTCTAGCATTGCCTGATGGGAGCAAGATGTCTACCATATAAAGGATGCATGCGGTATAGGATTAGCACTGTCTTGATTCAAGAAGGGAAGGTAGTAGCTTATGGTGGAAGGCAGTTGAAAGTACATGAGAAAAACTACCCAACCCATGACCTATAATTGGCGGCCATCGTTTTCGCTCTTAAGTCTTGGCGCCATTATCTCCTATGTGAGAAGTTTGAATTGTTTACTGACCATAAATCGTTGAAATACCTTTTCTCGTAGGAAGATCTCAACTTGAGGCAACAAAGATGGATGGAGTTTCTTGCCTCATATGATTTTGATATTTCCTATACTCCTGGCAAGGGCAATATGGTAGCAGACGCTTTGAGTAGAAAGAAGCTGACCTTAAGCCCTCTCTTTATAGAAAGGAAAAGCTTGGAGTACATAGCCAACTCTGACTTTAGACCCTCCTCTGAATTTGTACCTGACTTGTTAGCAACACTGAAAGTGTGGCCTACACTTTTTGACTCAATAGGAACCGCATAACGTGAAGACCCTCAGCTAGTAGATATGATAGATAAGCTAATAAGGGGTGAGACTTTGAGTCACCTCAATAGATACTCCATCGATGATTAGGGATGGTTGAAACGGGATGGAAGGCTATGCGTCCCACAAGTAAGAGATTTAGTGAAAACGGTTCTAGAAGAAGCACACCATTCAAAGCTGACCATACACCCAGGCAGAGACAAAATGTATAAAGACATCAAAAGAGTTTTCTTTTGGAATGGCATGAAGAGGGACGAAGCTGAATTCGTTTCTAAGTGCATGATATGCCAGCAGGTCAAGGCGGAGCAGAAGAAGCCTGGTGGTTTGCTTCGTCCTCTAGAGTTCCCACAGGGGAAATGGGATAGCATTTCGATGGACTTTATTGATGGGTTGCCTAGGTCAAGAAGGGGCAATACTAGTATTTGGGTAATAGTGGACCAGCTCACAAAAAACGCTCACTTTATACCTGTCAAAAGTAGAAGGACTGCCTCATCTCTAGCATCTCTATATCTTAAAGAGATAGTTCGACTGCATGGGATACCTTCCAGCATAGTAAGCGATCGAGACCCTATCTTTACAAGCAAGTTTTGGAAGAGTTTGCAAGAGGTTGTAGGCACATAACTATGTTTAAGCACGGCCTACCATCCCCAAACCAATGGAAAGATGAAATGGGTGAACAGAGTCTTAGAAGACCTCTTGAGATTGTGTGTTCTTAACTTTGGAGGGACATGGGAAGATCATCTTCCTCTGGTGGAGTTCTCCTATAACAATAGCTACCAAGCCACAATAAGCATGGCACCCTTCGAAGCCTTATACGGGAGACCATGTCGATCACCAACCTGTTGGCGGGAATCCACAGATAAGCTTATACTTAGGCCAGAAATGATTAGGGAAACCTCAGAAAAGGTGGACCTAATAAGAAGATGAATGAAGACTGCTCAAGATAGACAGAAGTCCTGTGCAGATGAAAGAAGGACTGACCTTGAGTTTGAGGTTGGAGATAGAGTGTTCCTTAAAATATCTCCTTTGAGGAATGTTGTTCGCTTTGGATCCAAAGGGAAATTGGCACCTAGATTCATAGGACCATTTCCTATCATTGAAAGAATTGGGACGATGGCCTACAGATTAGAGCTACCTGAAAAATTGGCTGGAGTTCACAATGTCTTTCATGTTTCTCACCTACAGAAGTGCTTACATGAGTCTGCGGAAGTGGTGGAACCAAAGATACTAGAAGAGGTAGAAGTGGAACGAGAAGCAACAGTGAGAAGAATCCCAACTTGTATCTTGGGAATGGAAGTCAAAAAGCTACACAACCATGAAGTCAATCTTGTTAAAGCACAATGGAGTGACAATGAAGAAGACGCGGCCTGGGAGACCGAAAGCAAGATACGCGCAGCCTACCCTTATCTTTTTGAGGGTACATCTTTGATCTCTCCTTTATCATAAGTTTATTAATGCTTAGTTATCTTCTCGGTCCTATTTCTTGATCCTTAGTAGAAATCAATGGATGTAAACATGTATTTGAAACATGTTATGGTTGATGGTTGCAAAGTGGTTACAAGTGGTTGCTAGTGATTGCTCGTGGATGCATATGCACATACACATTAGGTTCTAGATCGGCTCAATCACTTTCATATTGCATTTGCATATGAACGCATGAAATTGTATGTGGATTGAAATTTGATGTGTTATCATATGGATGTTGCATTTTTATGAATGATTGTGCACTCATGTAGAATTATGAATAGGAAAAATTGCATACATAATGGACTCATGGCACTCTCATAATTCGCATTAAGGAGGTCAACTGGATCAGTAGATCGCCTGATTTTGCACTAGATAAGAGACATATACACACACTATGCATATGTTCATATGATAATTGAAGTCTTTTAAGGACAATGGATAATTGTGGATGATGGATGAATAGATGGATGATTGGATGTTAAGATGCATTCTTCTTAACTTGAAGATTGCGGGGACGAAATCCTTTAAGGAGGTAAGAATGTAACACCCCAAATTTTATGAGAATATTAAAATTAACAAATTCAAGAACACTTAATTTTTAGAAGAAGAATTAAGCGAAATGGGTTGCGCTATTACGTTCATCTCAAAATTTTGGTCAAGATAGACATTTGGTTTGCATAAAACAGATACCTTATGAAGAAGTTATTAAGCCTTGAAGTTTGTATGCATATGAGAAATATATATATATATATATATGGATATATATAAAAATTAAATAAATAAATATGCAAAAAAGTTCAAAACAGTGAATTGGGAGGGGGACTAACAGAACCGACCCATTTTTGAGGTCAATCCGAGCCTCGCTGGGTCGACTAGGGGTTGATTCAGGGTGTTTGGCTGTCAACCCATGGGTCGATTCACTCTAAGGAAGATGTGGCATCTAATTGGTTCTGATGGACTCCTCGAGTAGCCGCCGTTGGACAACCTCAAGTAGCCGCCGTTCAACTCTAAGCAAATTAAAAGAGACAAACCAAATCAAATTAAAATTAAACTAAAACAACGATTGTCTAAATCAAAGGCGAGCATTTCAACTTCAGAATACAGATTCCAGAAATCCAGATTGTCTTTTGTAAGTGTAGTTATCTTTTAGATGTAAATAAATTTAAGACGTAATTTGATATAAAGTAAAAAATAGAATTATACCATGTTGTATAATATTGACGATGCTAATTCATGTTTGTTTCTTGTGATGATTTTATCATGAATTGTCTTGGAATGTTTGTGACTTATTGGACTTGGTGTTGGATCTATTAAAGATTGAGAATGAAACTATCAATATCATATGCAAGTTACATGTTTCATGTTAAGATCTACATATATATATATATATGTTTATATGATTAATGCAAGTTGTATGTATTATGTTTGATCCAAGTCAAGATCTACATATATATATATATATATATATATATTCATATGCTTTATGTAAGATCCATATGCCTATATATATGGTCATATGTTCATATGCAAGTTACATGTTTTATGTTGGATTCATGTCAAGATCTATTTAGGTTCATATGATTAATGCAAGTTATATGTTTTATGATAGATCCAAGTCACGATCTAATTATACATATGTTCATATGCAAGTTACATGTTAGATCCAAAACTAGATCTATATTTATATGCATGTTTGTAAAGTGGACTTATGCAAGTTCACCTTGTTAGATGTAGTTCACACCTATATGTTAATGTTAAAATTATACATGCCTTGGGATTGGACATGTCATGATTATGTCATGTGCTAGTTTATAATTGAGGTTATGTTTACACATGCCTAGATCTACATATTAACATGTTTTAGGCTTATGATTATCTAAGTCTAAATTATGTGCAAGTTCATGTGACATGTTAAATTATATGAATAAAGTTTTATGCAAAATTTACATGTTTGGTTGAATCTATATTATGCATGTTCCCTTCTTTACCTCTTGTTTATAAATTGGGCTAATATGTGGGCCCAATGACTTTACGTGATTAATACGAATGAACAAACGGGGTAACGTTGGGATAGTTATGAAATCAAAACATGTTAATAATGTAGGTGGGCCCAAAACCATGTAAATGGTTAAGGCCATGAATGGTATAATTTATACCATTAGTCTTGAACATAATTAAAATATGTGACATGAAACATTTGTAGAAAATTCACATATATAAAATGTAAAAGATGAATATGCCTAACCCGAGGTGAGACCGAGTTGTGGTGTAAACCTGCCCGGAACCGACCGGCACATCCAGTAACCACAACAAAACCTGTCTAATGTGAGAGGTTAGTGCATCAAGCCCAGAAAGACCCGAGGTTAGACTGAGTTGTGGTGTAAAACAGCCCGGAACCGGCCAGCACATCCAGTAACCACAACAATACCTGTCTAATGTGAGTAGATGGTGCTTTAATTAATTAATTAATTAAATCTCATGAACAATCAAGCTAGAAATGGTGAGGTTAAGTAATTAAGGGAACACTTAACCAACTTAACATGTTAACAAGACAAAATTGGTGGGGTTAAGTAATTGAGGAAACACTTAACCAACTTAACATGTTAACTAGACAAGATTGATAGGGGTTAAGTCAAACCAAAGACACTTAACCAATTTAGCATGTTGACTAGAAAAACCCTAGTAACAGGGACCCGTTTCAGCAGTAACCCACATGGATGTATCAAGGTACCCTGAACTAGGCAGGGTGGGGCACGATTACTGGTTTGAATATAAGCGGTCAAAAGGGCGGCGGTTAGGTGCGTCAGTGTAGGTTCCGACGGAATACGGGCATGCACAGGCTCCGGAGTGGAAAAAGCAGGCACTATGCACCAGGTGTACACTTGTGCATCTTTGAATCGTGTCAGGGTTGTCAATATAGGATTTGATATACCCTATACTGGAACCAACACAAGTACTTAAAAATCACGTCGGACCGCATGACCCTGGGAATACATGAATGCGAGTAGGAGCCGATCAATACATGAATGGGATCACTTTATCATGAACATACATTGCTAGTTAAATAGCTCTTAGTGGGTGCAGAGAAGTAAAACTGGGTGCGATAGCCAAATCTAGTTAAATCTTACTTTACCTCGTTACAGGACTACCCTATCCTTGTGGTATCATTCTAAGTTCTGTTTATTCATGTCATAGTCTTTTACTTGTTTACATGCTATTAAATAATTGGGCTTACCATACTTATGTCTGACCCATTTTCCTTTCGCTTCTTTTCTTCCGTTCCCCTCCCCCTCCAAGGTTCGCAGGGAGGAAACTCTTCTGCTTATTCCAGGTTAGCCAAAGCTTGATGACCGTAGATGTAAGGCTTGGACTTTCTTTTTTGAGCTATGGCTATGGTCAAGCACTTATTGGGGATTATTTTCAGTATTGCTTCTTTATGTTTTCAAAACAGATGAAAAGTTGTAATAATTTGGAAGGTTGAAACAGTTGTTGAATTGTTGTGTTGAACAAGTATTTATGAAATAATATTGATCATTTTCCGCTACATAAATTTTCTGTCTTGTAATTAATTAGTATCTTGTACCTTAAAATGCTCCACCGAAGTTAAGGCATTCCCTTTGAGAGTGACCGTAACGAAGGTGGGGTGTTACAACTGCCTATCTATCACTAGTCGACCATTTCTAAGCAGAAGTGAAAACTGTCGACCGGTTGAAATAGGCCAGTCGACTGGTTGATTCTGGACAGTTTTTTGATGACGTGTTTTTCTAATTTGAGTGGTTCGGATGGTTCCTAATCAAATCTGAAGGTCCTAATTCACCTAATACACCAGTAAATAAACACCTAAGCCTAACCCTAATCTCTTCAACCCTAATTCATGGTGCCTCCATGCTGCTGCTCCAACTCAGATTAATTTAGCTTTTCTTCTTCAATAATCAAAAAAGAGGTTATTCATGATCAGAATTGTTACAACAACGACTAATTCTCTTTTTAAGAATCCTATCGCTGTGAGTTTATGTTACGTTCACATATAATTAAATTTAAAAGTAATTGTGATAGGATTGTAAATTGGATCTAATGTATATGCCTGTAAATAAGATGAATCATGTCAAGTTTTGTAATTTGTTATCCTTCAGATTCATACCCAATTGTTATTGTCATATGCCTGTATGATCTATTTTATCGTTATTCATTTCACATGCCTATTTATATGTTTATGTCAATTTTGATGTTTGATTCTCTTCCCTTCTTCTTTTCCTTTTTCCTCTTGAGATTAAGCTAACTTCAAGCCTAAGCATATTGTTGAGATTTACGTACAAATAACGTTGGGATGATTGGGAAAAGTTTGGGAAATATGTAATAAAATGAGATTTGGCATAAATTGTTGAAAACTATGAAATTGATTTGGGCATAACTTAGTACAACTCGTATACATGGAATTATAGGCATAACTTGAATTAGCATTATAAGCATAATTAGAAATTATGGGCAATTGGAATACATTAATTGAAGATTTGAAATTGGGCATGAATAAAAGAAGAGATAATGAATGCCTAAGACACGAGGTTAATTCGGATTGCGGTAGAAGTCTGCCCGGAACCACCCAGCATATCAAGCAACCGCAGATGGAAGTCTGATGTGAGAGGTCAAAGGCAGAAATAAGATGCTAATAGTGCTAAGGCACGAGGTTAGATTTAGATTGCGGTAGAAGTCTACTCGGAACTGCTCGGCACATCTAGAAACCACAAACTGCAATCTAATGTGGGAGGTCTTACACGATTACAGGTATAATGAATTAATTAAAAACACTTAACCAAGATAAGACATGTGGTAAGACATGGGAATAGTAAAGAGGTTAAGTGGATGACAGGGGTAGCATAAGAAACATAATTAAGAGCACTTAACTATTATGAGACATGTGGTAAGACATGGGAGTAATAAAAGGGGTTAAGTGGGAAATCCTAGTGGGGACCAAGCGTAGGAGGGAAGTTTGTGTCAAGTATGGGGACCCTTTTCAACCAGTAACCCATTTTTAGTATCTATATGAGCTCGAACTGGGTCGAGGATGGGACACACTTACTGGGGTTGATTGTAAGAGGTCAAAAGAGTAAAGAGCGATGACAATGCAAGTCCAACGGAGTTATGTGCGTGCGTGGGTCCGGACTAGTAGGTAAGACGTTATTGCATCGTGTAGGTATAAGCCGTGCATTTTATTAGTATCAGGTTGCCACTTTAGGGAGTGATACACCTTACTGTGGGGCCAGCACGGGTATCTACGAGTTACGGAGCCGATCGAATGGGGAGGGTAGTGGGTACAACTATTGGGGGTAGGAGCAAGTAGGCACCTATGAGAGCATCTAGGAGTACACGAAGCTACCATTACTACGATTAGTAGGGAGGGATCACCTTTTAGTATGAGACTAGTATTGTTGTGGTGCAGGAAATATCTTGTAGTGGTTAGAAGCACAATCAGTGTTATACCTTGTTCATCTTGTTTACCTTGTCATAATTGCTTATGTTACAGTCATCTCTTATATCCAGTTTATGTTCTTATCCTATTACTTTGCTAATTATATTGTTAAATTCACTGGAGTTGTCAGACTTTATGTCTGACCCTTTTTGTTTTGCCTCTTTTCTTTCCTTCCCCCCCCGGTTCTTAGGGTGGGACTAGCGAGGCTTGATTTGGATTTCTCTCTCTCTCTACTGGAAGTGCTTGGAAGTGCAGAAAGTAATGTTCAGGTTTGTTTCTTTTTCACCTGGCATTTTGGAATGGGATTATGGTTTTGCTTTTATGTACTCTGATAATAATTTTGTTCAAGATGGATATTTGTGTATTTGGCTTTAGTACGTGGTGTTGATGTTGTAACCAGACATGTTTTGCTTTTCCGCTGCAATGAATAAATTTTGAATTTTTAAGTACCATTTCATATATTTGTCTTGTGATGTTCTGTTCTATACTCTTATAACACTCCATGAAAGTTAATGCATTCCCTTAGTGAGTGACATTAATGGACGTGGGGTGTCACACGTGGTATCAGAGCTTAAGGTTACCAGAACAGATAAAAGATTTTGAAAACCGTTTTCAAAAGCATTTAAAAAAAAGAAGTATTTTTAAAAACATGTTTTAAAGAAGGTATTTTCAAGAGAAAGGTTTATTATGAAAAACATAATCCCCAACAGCCATATATCTTTCTTTCGATTCTCTATTTTGAATCTCTTCCTTTTTCTTTCAACATGTCTGGGGAACCCGATATACCCGAGGGTGTACGGATACCAGGGTGGTTCAGAAGGTATCTAGAGACTAGGGCTACTGCCGTAGGCCCAGCTAACGTTCCTCCTCCCCCAGCTCCAGCCGCCATTCCACCTCTTCCTCCGCATGTAGATGCTTTTTTCTAAGATATGTAAGGACTTTCGTACGATGGGTGGAAAACCACTTCATAGGACTGAGACGTTTGTCGAGGCTAGAAATTGGCTCAAGGAAGTGGAGGACTTGTTTAGTATTTTTGACGTAGACGATGGAAGGAAGGTTCAACTAGCAGCTTGGCTATTGAAGGATGAAGCCTCTTTTTGGTGGGATGTAACGAATGGAGAACGTGCAATTGAGACTTGGATGGATTTCAGACAGAGGTTCGAGTTGAAATTTCTTTCATAAGCAGAAGAGAGTGTGTACATGGAGAGGTTCTTGGCATTGAAATAAGGAAATTTGTCTGTTAAGGAGTATGTTAACAAGTTTTATCAGTTGGCGAGATTTGGTTTAGAGTTGGTGAACATGCCGCATAAGAAAGCCATGTGTAACACCCCGAAAATTCTATAACTGTGAAATTCATGAATTAAAGTATAATCAAATTCAAATCAAAGAACTAAGGGAAACGGGATACGCCATTCCGTTCGTCTCGGAAAAATACGCGAAATAGAGTCTGAGTTTTCGAAAAACGGAGTCCGTATGAAGAAGATATGGCCTTCGGAAGTTTTGAATTAAATTTAAAATTCAAACAGAATAAAATAATAATTTGAAATGGGGCCCAATGGGCCAGGCGGATAAAACACCCGCCTAGCCACCCAGGTCGACTGGGCTGTCGACCTGGGCTACCCATGTCGACAGGGCTGTCGACAGCCCTGTCGACAGGGGTGTCGACCTGGTCGAGCCCAGTCAACCTGGCTGGCCAGGTCTGTGTTTGGTCGAATTTCTGTGGTCTGCTTTGTCATTAGGGCTAGGTGGCGGGTTTTTATTGGTCTCTCTTCCTAATGTATGGCTATGATCTAACCTAGCAACATCAAGGGTCCTAATCAATTCCTAACCTCTATATAAACAACCCTAGACTAAACCCTAATCTATTCATTCAAATTAAGAACATAGCCGCCATGTTGCTGAGGAACGACAAAGAGTAGCCGCCAACTAAAGAGAGGATTAGGGAGAAAGTTCTAAGGCCTAAAGCAATTCAAGCAACCTAAAGCTAATCAATTCAACAAAGGAATCATATCTCTTAATTAGAGAATTCGCCGCAACCATTGTAAGTAGAGTATTACTTTGGTATTAATAAACAACTGTGTTGATGTGTATGCTTGAATTGTGGCAATGGAAGTAATTCATATTTGTGCAAAATTATGTTATTCATTATAAAGAACTACATGCGGTAGTTCTATGCAAGTATACGTTTGGAATATTGCGCAAATTGTGTAAACTATATTGAAGCTACATGTATGTAGTTAATTGAAATTCATGCAAGTTTGGGGCTTTGATGTTATGCCATCATATTTTTGTGCATAAACCATTTTGCAAGTAATTGAAACAAGTTTGGTTGTTATAGTTCATATGAAAACTATGTTGGAATTTTGACACCATAAGCCATGCATTAAGTCATGCTTTTACAAACTTATGAATATGGCTAGGAATGATATTTGGCATAATTGAAATCCGTTATTAAGTCTATCTTGTTTTAAAGGATTATATGATGACATGGCTAGGTTAGACTCAAAAATCCCTTTTTACAAGTTTAAAGCAAACACCATGTTTAGGAATATTTATGCATAAGTATGTTTATACCATCGTTATGTGATTAGGCTTAAATCATGATTAAGTGGAATTATGCTATGTTCATGCTAGAAGTATTTATGCCATGCTTATGTTTGACAATATGTCATGCCTATGCTAGAAGTATTTTATGCCATGCTTATGTTTGACATTATTCCATGTTTATGCTAGAAGTATTTATGCCATGCTTATGTTTGACATTATGTCATGCCTATGCTAGAAGTATTTTATGCCATGCTTATGTTTGACATTATGCCATGTTTATGCTAGAAGTATTTATGCCATGCTTATGTTTGACATTATTCCATGTTTATGCTAGAAGTATTTATGCCATGCTTATGTTTGACATTATGCCTAAATAAGAATATAGGTTCATGTTGTAGTTAAACCTATGCAAGTTCACATGCTTTGATTCATGTCACCTATGTTACCACTATGCAAGTACACCAATTTCTATTATGTATTTTCCAACGTCATATGCAAGTTCATGCGCTCACTTTCCCCTCTTGGTGTATACGCCTTAAGCCTCCCCTTTTCGCATGGCAAAATTGGGCTTTAAAAGGCTAAGCCCAATATATATAAACGGACGTGTAAAACGGGGGAAAATAACGTTGGGTTAAAAATTAATTAATGAATGAAAATATGAAATAGAAGGGCCCAAAGTCAAGTATGGGTTGGGCCCATGGTTGGTGTAACCTTTACACCATTAACATAATAATGGGCCGCAAATATTTACATATAAGAAATAAAGAAGAATGACAAAATATGTAAATGTAGAAAAGACGATGTGTTTAACCCGAGGTTGGATTGAGTTGTGATGTAAACCTGCCCGGAACCGCCCGGCTGTCCAGTAGTCACAACAATACCTATCCAATGTGGGAGGTTAAACATGGAGCCCAGCAAGGACCCGAGGTTAGACTGAGTTGTGGCGTAAGACTGCCCGGAACCAACCGGCAACAGGCAGCCACAACAATACCTGTCTAATGTGAGAGGTCAGGGCCTTAATAAGACAATTAAGGCTGAGTCAGGATTGTTAGGATTAAGTGGACAAAAGACTTAATCAAAATGGAACATGCTAAACTAAACGGACTGGTGGGGGTTAGGTAAGAAAACACTTAACCAACTTAGCATGTTGGCTAGAGATAGAAAACCTAGTAACGGGGGACCCTTTTCAGCAGTAACCCTAGAAGGTGTATCAGGATACCCTGAAACTAGGCAGGGTGGGGCACGATTACTGGGCTGATTGTAAGAGGTCAAATCGACGGCGGTGGTGTAGCAGTGTAGGTTCTAACGGTGTGCGGGTGCACGCACTCCGGCGCAGAAAAATAAAGCACTGGACACCAGTAGCATACCTTTGCACTCTAAGGTTGTGTCGGGTTGCCACTATGGGACTTGATACACCCCATGGTGGGACCAGCATAGGTAACTACAGACATCGGGGGCCGTAAGACACATGTAACTATGCGAGTAGGAGCCGATCATCGTAGAATGGATCACATCACCCTGATTTTGAGGTGCAAATTGGAAACTAGTTTATATGGGTTCAGAGATTAACATGGGGTACGACAGTATATTCGACCCTAGATAACTTAACCAAGTTTATAATGTTGCCCACTTCCTGTTTTACTTATCATACCCAGTTCTTTATTCATAGACAAAGTAGTACTAGACTTACTCAGGCTTTATGTCTGACTCTATTTTTCTTTCGTCTTCTTTCTTCCGTTTCCCCCCCAGGTCCTCAGGGAGGGAACACAGCAGCTTGACCTACCTCAACATCCAGCTTGAAGAAGAGAAATGTATTGCTTGGACTTTCCTGTTTTGAACTATGGCTTTGGACAATCCACTATGGGGCTTTGGCAGTTTATCTATGTTTTATTTATGCTTCTTTAAAAATAATGTACTCAAGACAGATTATGAAGTGTTATGTTATATTTTTGGAAAGGATGTTGTTGTAACACGTATTTGACTTTATGAAATAAAGTTTGTTGTTCTTCCGCTGTTTACAAATATGTGTTCTTATATCTGTCTTGTATATCTGTGACTTGTACTTATAAACCTCCACCAAAATTAGGGCATTCCCTTTGAGAGTGACCCTAACGGAGGTGGGGTGTTTCACTTGGTATCAGAGCATAGGTTTACCAGATAAGATAAAAAGTTTTGAAAAATTATTTTCAAAAAGGAAATTTAAAGAAGCATTTTTAAAAAGGAAAATATTATTTTATTCTAAAAAGGCAAAGTCCACTCCCCAAAGCCATAGGTATTATCTCTTATCCTTCGTTTTGAATCTTTCCTTTTTTGTTTCAGCATGTCCCAAGAACTTAACTTGCCTGAAGGGGTACCCATACCTGGTTGGTTTAGACGTTTCTTAGAAGCAAGGGCCACTCAGCCAGGTCCTACCGTTCCTCCTCCTCCAGCTGAAGGGAATCATCCAGCCGCAGCAGCACCTTTTCCTCCACCTCCTCCTCGGGGAAACACATTCGCTAAAATATGTAAAGATTTTAAAGCTATGGGAGGAAGGGATTTCCATGGAACTGAGTCCTTCGTAGCAGCTAGGAATTGGCTAAAAGAAACGGAGGACCTATTCATCATCTTTGAGGTAGAAGATAGACAAAAGGTACAACTAGCGGTGTGGCTATTGAAGGGCGAGGCTTCCTACTGGTGGGAAGTCACCAATGCTGAAAGACCAGTGGATACATGGGAGGACTTTAGGGCAAGGTTTGAGACCAAGTTTCTCTCAGATGCAGAAAGAAGTTTGCAGTTGGAAAAATTCTTATTTCTTAAGCAAGGAGACAAGACTGTCAGAGAGTATGTGAATCAGTTTGACGAGCTGGCTAGGTTTGGACTTGACCTAGTCAATACCCCGCACAAGAAGGCTCTCCGTTTCGTCAAAGGGTTAAATGAGCCATTACACAGTTTGGCCATGACCCATATACCCATGGGAGCCACGTATGAAAGATTGGTGCAAATGGCATTGCTGAATGAAGAGGATAAGGGCAAGAAGGAGACCAAGGCAGAAAGCTCTCAAGGGAAGAAAGAGGGTTTGCAGCCTAAGAAGACAGACTTTAAGAAAGGCGGAAAAGGCAACAAGGAGAAGAGGAAGTGTAATTTCTGTGGCAAAGTGGGGCACTTAATAAAGGACTGCCGGAAGAAGAAGGCCAAGGAGAATGGTGGGTGCTTTTCGTGCGGTCAGACAGGCCACAGGGCTAAGGACTGCCCAAGGAAACGAGGACAGGGGCAGGGCACTGGATCCACCCCAGGGGCACAGGTTCATGTGCTAGAAGCGCCACCATTGCAACAGCGAGGTATAAATACTTCTGTAGAAAGTGTAGTTTATCTTTATGATCACCCCGTTCGCACTTTGTTTGATTCTGGCGCATCACACTCCTTTATCTCGTCTGCTTTAGTAGAATCTCTGCACCTAAAAACTAGTATGGTAGAGGACCCCTTAATTGTTTCAAACCCAATTGGGGGCCCAGCTCATTTGTCTATGATCTGTTTGGATTTGAAAATTTCTATCCTAAGTATTGAATTTCTATGTAGTGCCTTTGTTTTGGGCTTTTCGGGGTATGGTTTGATTTTGGGTATGGATTGGCTATCCAGTAATGGGGCCATCCTTGATTGTGAGAAAAGGGTTGTTAGGCTCCTAACCCAGCTCGGTAATACTTTGGAAATTTCTTGTAATCCCTCGTATGCGGTTATGCTTAGTTATCTTGAATCGCTAGATGCCTCTGTTGAAAATTTGAAATCAGTTAGAGTGGTCCGGGAATATCCGGATGTCTTTGAAGAGGTGAAGGGCTTGCCTCCGAAACGGGAAATAGACTTCCGCATATATCTCGTAGATAATGCAAAGCCCATTGCGTTGCCCGTTAGACATATGGCTCCACGAGAAAGGAAAGAGCTCAGTAAACAAATTAAAGAGCTTCTAGAAAAGGGGTTCATTAGGAGGAGTATTTCAGAATGGGGCGCTCCAGTGGTGTTCGCTACAAAAGCGGATGGTTCACTCCGTCTATGTGTTGACTATAGGGAGCTCAACAAGCTAACGAAAAAGAATAGGCACCCTCTCCCTAGAATTGACGATTTATTTGACCAGCTTGTAGGAGCGTCTGTTTTCTCCCAACTCGATTTAGCAACCGGTTTTCATCAGCTAAGGGTGGCTGAAGATAGCATCGATAAAACGGCGTTCAGAACCCCAGACGGTTTCTTTGAATGGCTTGTCATGCCTTTCGGCTTGACAAATGCACCTGCTTACTTCGTGGACCTGATGAGTAGGGTATTTAGAGATTTCCTCAACAAATTCGTAGTGGTCTTCGTAGATGACATCCTTATCTTCTCAAAGAGTGAAGAGGAACATGCTCAGCACTTAAGGGCAATCATGGAAACTTTGCGAGTCCATCAACTAAAAGCCAAATTCTCCAAATGCCACTTTTGGAGAGAAGAGGTGAGGTTCCTTGGGCACATAGTATCCAAACAAGGGTTAGCGGTGGACCCTGCTAAGGTAGTGGCGGTACAGGATTGGAAGACACCAAGGAATGCGACTGAGGTCCGAAGCTTTCTAGGACTAGCAGGTTTCTATCGAAAATTC
The DNA here is from genome assembly GCA_030737875.1 of Allium sativum. Classification (NCBI taxonomy): domain Eukaryota; kingdom Viridiplantae; phylum Streptophyta; class Magnoliopsida; order Asparagales; family Amaryllidaceae; genus Allium; species Allium sativum. Next base: position 260,950,040 of record CM060909.1, on the reverse strand, counting down.
ATAAGGGATTTTGCGAAAATTTCAGCTCCGCTCACGAAATTGACCAAGAAGAATCTAGTATTCAATTGGGATTTGGATTGCGAGTTTGCTTTCCAACGACTGAAGAGGGCTCTCACAATAGCCCCAGTTTTGACGCTGCCAGATGGGAGCAAGATGTTCACTGTTTATACGGATGCATGTGGGACAGGGCTAGGCGCCGTCTTAATGCAAGAAGGAAGGGTAGTAGCTTATGGCGGGAGGCAGTTGAAGGTGCACGAAAAGAACTACCCAACCCACGATCTTGAGTTAGCCGCCATCGTCTTTGCACTCAAGTCTTGGCGACACTATCTCCTAGGTGAGAAGTTCGAACTTTACACTGACCATAAATCGTTGAAATATCTTTTCTCGCAGAAGGATCTTAACTTGAGGCAACAAAGATGGATGGAGTTTCTTGCCTCGTACGATTTCGAAATCTCCTACACTCCGGGCAAAGGCAACGTAGTGGCAGACGCGTTGAGCCGAAAGAAATTGACCCTAAGCCCGTTGTTTGTTGAAAGACAAAGCCTAGAGTTCATAGCCAGCTTCGACTTTAGGCCCTCCTCCGATTTCGTACCAGGCTTGCTTGCATCTCTCGAAGTGCGCCCAACTTTAGTAGATTCAGTAGGGGCAGCACAACGCGAAGACCCTCAGCTTGTGGAAATAATTGATAGGCTAATTAGGGGTGAGACTTCAAGTCACCTCAACAGATACTCCATTGACGATAAGGGTGTACTAAGGCGAGATGGAAGACTATGCGTCCCACAGACAAACGATTTAATAAAGAAGGTTCTCGAGGAAGCACATCACTCCAAGATGACGATACACCCAGGCGGAGATAAAATGTACAAAGACATAAAAAGGACTTTCTTCTGGAACGGCATGAAAAAGGACGTGGCAGAATTCGTTTCTAAGTGTATGGTGTGCCAACAGGTTAAGGCGGAACAGAAAAAGCCTGGCGGACTGCTACATCCTCTGGAGGTCCCACAGTGGAAGTGGGATAGCATCTCAATGGACTTCATCGATGGGCTGCCTAGGTCTAGGAGAGGCAACACTAGTATTTGGGTAATAGTGGATAGGCTTACTAAAAGCGCCCACTTTTTACCTGTCAAAGTAAAAGAACTGCCTCATCCCTAGCATCACTTTACCTCAAGGAAATCGTGCGACTCCATGGAATACCATCTAGCATTGTTAGTGACCGAGACCCCATCTTCACCAGCGAGTTTTGGCGGAGTCTGCAAGAAGCAGTAGGAACGCAGTTATGCTTGAGCACGGCCTATCATCCCCAAACCGACGGCCAAACAGAGAGAGTGAACAGAGTTTTGGAAGACCTCTTAAGGCTATGCGTCCTCGACTTCGGAGGGACATGGGAAGACCACCTTCCTTTGGTGGAATTTGCCTACAACAACAGCTATCAAGCAACCATCGGAATGGCGCCCTTCGAAGCTTTATACGGAAGACCGTGCCGATCGCCCACTTGTTGGTGGGAGTCCACGGATAAGCTCATACTTGGACCAGACATGATCCGAGAGACCTCAGAGAAAGTAGACTTAATACGAAGAAGGATGAAGACGGCCCAAGACAGACAAAAGTCCTATGCCGACAAGAGGAGGACCGACCTTGAATTTGAAGTTGGAGACAGAGTTTTTCTCAAGGTATCACCGCTAAGGAACATTGTTCGTTTTGGAACCACAGAGAAGCTAGCACCAAGGTTCGTAGGGCCATTCCCTATCATCGAGAAGATTGGGAAAATGGCCTATAGATTAGAGCTACCCGAGAAGTTGGCTGGAGTCCACAACGTTTTTCACGTTTCACATCTCCGAAAATGTCTGCATGAGTCAGCTGAAGTGGTAGAGCCAAACATCCTCGAAGAGGCCGAAGTGGAACGCGAAGCAACCATAAGGAGAGTTCCTACCCGCATCTTAGGAACGGAAGTGAAGAGGCTACGCAACCGCGAAGTCAAGCTCGTCAAAGTTCAGTGGAGCGACGCCGAGGGAGACGCGACTTGGGAAACTGAAGCTAGAATCCGTACAGCCTACCCTTTTCTGTTCGAGGGTACATCCTTGATCTTTCTTTTCCTTAAGTTGCGCTTTTATCTATCTATCTTTTTAGGTATATTTCCTCGACCGTATCTTTTAGGTAGAAAACCTTTGGATGAAAACATGTAGTTGAAACATGTTATGTATGAATGGTTGCAAGTGGTTGCAAGTGATTGCTAGTGGTTGCTCGTGGTTGCATATACACACACAATCTAGGTTTTAGATCGGCTCAGTCACTTCATATTGCATATGCATATATGTTTGTATTCGTATGTGGTTGAACTATAATGTGTTGTCATGTGGATGTTGCATTTGTATTGAATGATTGTGCACTCATGTAGAATCATGAATAGGAAAATTTGCATACATAATGGATTCATGGCACTTACATAATTCGCATTAAGGAGGTCAACTGAATCAGTAGACCGCCTGATTTTGCATTAGATAAGTACATGTACACACACACTTCGCATATGATCATGAAGCATTAGAAGTCTTTTAAGGACAATGGATGCTCGTGTTTGATGGATGAGTAGATGGATGATTGGATGTTAGGATGTACATTTTCCTACGCTTGAAGATTTCGGGGACGAAATCCTTTTAAGTGGGGGAGAATGTAACACCCCGAAAATTCTATAACTGTGAAATTCATGAATTAAAGTATAATCAAATTCAAATCAAAGAACTAAGGGAAACGGGATACGCCATTGCGTTCGTCTCGGAAAAATACGCGAAATAGAGTCCGAGTTTTCGAAAAACGGAGTCCGTATGAAGAAGATATGGCCTTCGGAAGTTTTGAATTAAATTTAAAATTCAAACAGAATAAAATAATAATTTGAAATGGGGCCCAATGGGCCAGGCGGATAAAACACCCGCCTAGCCACCCAGGTCGACTGGGCTGTCGACCTGGGCTACCCATGTCGACAGGGCTGTCGACAGCCCTGTCGACAGGGGTGTCGACCTGGTCGAGCCCAGTCAACCTGGCTGGCCAGGTCTGTGTTTGGTCGAATTTCTGTGGTCTGCTTTGTCATTAGGGCTAGGTGGCGGGTTTTTATTGGTCTCTCTTCCTAATGTATGGCTATGATCTAACCTAGCAACATCAAGGGTCCTAATCAATTCCTAACCTCTATATAAACAACCCTAGACTAAACCCTAATCTATTCATTCAAATTAAGAACATAGCCGCCATGTTGCTGAGGAACGACAAAGAGTAGCCGCCAACTAAAGAGAGGATTAGGGAGAAAGTTCTAAGGCCTAAAGCAATTCAAGCAACCTAAAGCTAATCAATTCAACAAAGGAATCATATCTCTTAATTAGAGAATTCGCCGCAACCATTGTAAGTAGAGTATTACTTTGGTATTAATAAACAACTGTGTTGATGTGTATGCTTGAATTGTGGCAATGGAAGTAATTCATATTTGTGCAAAATTATGTTATTCATTATAAAGAACTACATGCGGTAGTTCTATGCAAGTATACGTTTGGAATATTGCGCAAATTGTGTAAACTATATTGAAGCTACATGTATGTAGTTAATTGAAATTCATGCAAGTTTGGGGCTTTGATATTATGCCATCATATTTTTGTGCATAAAACATTTTGCAAGTAATTGAAACAAGTTTGGTTGTTATAGTTCATATGAAAACTATGTTGGAATTTTGACACCATAAGCCATGCATTAAGTCATGCTTTTACAAACTTATGAATATGGCTAGGAATGATATTTGGCATAATTGAAATCCGTTATTAAGTCTATCTTGTTTTAAAGGATTATATGATGACATGGCTAGGTTAGACTCAAAAATCCCTTTTTACAAGTTTAAAGCAAACACCATGTTTAGGAATATTTATGCATAAGTATGTTTATACCATCGTTATGTGATTAGGCTTAAATCATGATTAAGTGGAATTATGCTATGTTCATGCTAGAAGTATTTATGCCATGCTTATGTTTGACAATATGTCATGCCTATGCTAGAAGTATTTTATGCCATACTTATGTTTGACATTATGCCATGTTTATGCTAGAAGTATTTATGCCATGCTTATGTTTGACATTATGTCATGCCTATGCTAGAAGTATTTTATGCCATGCTTATGTTTGACATTATGCCATGTTTATGCTAGAAGTATTTATGCCATGCTTATGTTTGACATTATGCCATGTTTATGCTAGAAGTATTTATGCCATGCTTATGTTTGACATTATGCCTAAATAAGAATATAGGTTCATGTTGTAGTTAAACCTATGCAAGTTCACATGCTTTGATTCATGTCACCTATGTTACCACTATGCAAGTACACCAATTTCTATTATGTATTTTCCAACGTCATATGCAAGTTCATGCGCTCACTTTCCCCTCTTGGTGTATACGCCTTAAGCCTCCCCTTTTCGCATGGCAAAATTGGGCTTTAAAAGGCTAAGCCCAATATATATAAACGGACGTGTAAAACGGTGGAAAATAACGTTGGGTTAAAAATTAATTAATGAATGAAAATATGAAATAGAAGGGCCCAAAGTCAAGTATGGGTTGGGCCCATGGTTGGTGTAACCTTTACACCATTAACATAATAATGGGCCGCAAATATTTACATATAAGAAATAAAGAAGAATGACAAAATATGTAAATGTAGAAAAGACGATGTGTTTAACCCGAGGTTGGATTGAGTTGTGATGTAAACCTGCCCGGAACCGCCCGGCTGTCCAGTAGTCACAACAATACCTATCCAATGTGGGAGGTTAAACATGGAGCCCAGCAAGGACCCGAGGTTAGACTGAGTTGTGGCGTAAGACTGCCCGGAACCAACCGGCAACAGGCAGCCACAACAATACCTGTCTAATGTGAGAGGTCAGGGCCTTAATAAGACAATTAAGGCTGAGTCAGGATTGTTAGGATTAAGTGGACAAAAGACTTAATCAAAATGGAACATGCTAAACTAAACGGACTGGTGGGGGTTAGGTTAGAAAACACTTAACCAACTTAGCATGTTGGCTAGAGATAGAAAACCTAGTAACGGGGGACCCTTTTCAGCAGTAACCCTAGAAGGTGTATCAGGATACCCTGAAACTAGGCAGGGTGGGGCACGATTACTGGGCTGATTGTAAGAGGTCAAATCGACGGCGGTGGTGTAGCAGTGTAGGTTCTAACGGTGTGCGGGCGTGCACGCACTCCGGCGCAGAAAAATAAAGCACTGGACACCAGTAGCATACCTTTGCACTCTAAGGTTGTGTCGGGTTGCCACTATGGGACTTGATACACCCCATGGTGGGACCAACATAGGTAACTACAGACATCGGGGGCCGTAAGACACATGTAACTATGCGAGTAGGAGCCGATCATCGTAGAATGGATCACATCACCCTGATTTTGGGGTGCAAATTGGAAACTAGTTTATATGGGTTCAGACATTAACATGGGGTACGATAGTATATTCGACCCTAGATAACTTAACCAAGTTTATAATGTTGCCCACTTCCTGTTTTACTTATCATACCCAGTTCTTTATTCATAGACAAAGTAGTACTAGACTTACTCAGGCTTTATGTCTGACTCTAATTTTCTTTCGTCTTCTTTCTTCCGTTTCCCCCCCCCCAGGTCCTCAGGGAGGGAACACAGCAGCTTGACCTACCTCAACATCCAGCTTGAAGAAGAGAAATGTATTGCTTGGACTTTCCTGTTTTGAACTATGGCTTTGGACAATCCACTATGGGGCTTTGGCAGTTTATCTATGTTTTATTTATGCTTCTTTAAAAATAATGTACTCAAGACAGATTATGAAGTGTTATGTTATATTTTTGGAAAGGATGTTGTTGTAACACGTATTTGACTTTATGAAATAAAGTTTGTTGTTCTTCCGCTGTTTACAAATATGTGTTCTTATATCTGTCTTGTATATCTGTGACTTGTACTTATAAACCTCCACCAAAATTAGGGCATTCCCTTTGAGAGTGACCCTAACGGAGGTGGGGTGTTTCACCATGAGATTTGCTAAGGGCTTGAATGAACCGTTTCACTGGTTGGCTATGTCCCACATTCCTATGGAGGCTACTTGTGAGAAACTTGTTGATATGGCGTTGATTAATGAGAAGGAGAAAGGTTCTAAAATGGATAGGACACAGGATAAGAAAGTGGATCCGAAGAAGGCACAACAACAACAAAAGAAAGGCGGTAAGGATAACAAGGGCCAAGAGAAAAGGAAGTGTCACAATTGTGGAATACCTGGCCACTTAAAGAAAGACTGTAGAAAGAAGAAGAAGCCTGGCTGTTACCATTGTGGTGAGGCAGGACATATGATTTAAGATTTCCCGAGTAGGCAAGGGAAAGGGAAGAGGACAGGATCTACTTCTGGAGGATAGGTTCATGCTCTCATGGCACCAGGGCAAGGAGGTAGAAACAGTTCTGTCGAAAGTTTGATTTTCCTTTTTGATCATCCTGTTAAAACTTTGTTTGATTCTGGCGCTTCACATTCATTTATATCTGCTTCGTTAGTTGAAACACTGCACCTAAATACTAGTTTAGTTATGGATCCCATTGTAGTCTCAAACCCTATTGGTGGTTTGGCTCATTTTTCTATGGTTTGTCGGGATTTGAGAGTGTCTATCTTGGTCGTTAAGTTTGAATGCAATGCCTACGTTCTTGGTTTCATGGGCTATGGTTTGATTCTAGGGATGGATTGGCTAGCCAGGTATGGTGCCATCCTAGACTGTGAAAGGAGGGTAGTTAGATTGTTGACTCGTTGTGGAAGGACCCTTGATATTTCTTGTGACCTTAGGGGTTCAGTGATGCTTAGCTACCTAGAAACGCTTGACGCATCCATTGATGATTTGCAATCTGCTCGAGTAGTCCGTGAGTATGATGACGTCTTTGATGAGGTTCGGGGTTTACCCCTGAGGCGCGAGATAAACTTCCGTATATACTTAGTAGATAATGCAAAGCCAGTTGCATTGCCAGTGCGCCACATGGCTCCGAGAGAGAGGAAGGAACTCAGTAAACAAGTAGGGGAGCTGCTTGAGAAAGGGTTCATAAGAAGAAGTATTTCAGAATGGGGTGCTCCAGTTGTTTTTGCTACGAAGGCAGAAGGTTCACTTAGATTGTGCGTGGACTATAGGGAGCTAAATAAACTCATGAAGAAAAATAAACACCCATTACCGAGGATAGATGATTTGTTCGATCAGTTGGTTAGTGCTTCAATTTTCTCACAGTTGGACTTAGCTAAAGGATTTCATCAGTTGAGGGTAGCTGAGGATAATATAGATAAGACTGCTTTTAGGACTTCCGACGGTTTCTTTGAATGGATCATCATGCCTTTTTGTTTGACGAATGCACCCGCATATTTCGTAGACTTGATGAGTAGGGTTTTTAGGGAGTTTCTAAATAAGTTCATGGTAGTCTTTGTGGATGACATCTTGATATTCTCTAGAAGCAAGAAGAACATGCCCTATATCTTAGGGAAGTCTTAGAGACCCTTCGAGCACATCAACTCAAAGCTAAGTTCTCCAAATGTAATTTTCGGAGGAAGGAAGTAAGGTTCTTAGGGCACGTGGTCTTTAAGGAAGGGATAGCAGTGGATCCCGCGAAGGTGCTAGCAATCCAAGATTGGAAGGTTCCTAGAAATGCAATGGAAGTAAGAAGTTTTCTAGGGTTGGCGGGCTATTATAGGAAGTTCATTAAGGAGTTCTCAAAGATATCAGCCCTACTTACACGGTTGACGAAAAATAATTTGACTTTTTCTTGGGATGTTGACTATGATGATGCTTTTCAACGATTGAAGAGGGCATTGCCGACAGCTACAGTTTTAGTTTTGTCGGATGGGAGTAAACCATTCACCGTGTATACCGATGCTTGTAGGACAGGGCTTGGCGTAGTTTCGATGCAAGAGGGAAGGGTGATATGCTATGGTGGAAGGCAGTTAAAGGTCCATGAGAAGAATTACCCTACCCACGACTTAGAGTTAGGTGCCATAGTTTTTGCGCTTAAGTTTTGGCATCACAATTTTCTTGGAGAGAGGTTTGAGTTGTATATAGACCATAAGTCACTAAAATACTTGTTCTCTCAAAAAGATCTAAACTTAAGGCAACAGAGGTGGATGGAGTTCTTAGCATCCTACGTTTTTGAGATTGCATATACCCCTGGCAAGGGTAACGTTGTAGCTGACGCCTTGAGTAGAAAGAGGTTGACTTTGAGTCCTTTGTTTGTCGAGTGGCATAGTTTAGAGTATATATCTACCTTTGACTTTAGACCCCTATCGATTATGTACCCGGTTTGTTGGCATTGTTAGAGGTGCGACCTACGATTTTGGGACATATAGGAGTGGCATAACGAGATGACCCACAGATGATAGAGATAGTAGACAAGCTCATAAGAGGGGAGTCTTCAAGCCATCTTAGTAGATATACTATAGATGAAAAAGGTTGGTTGCGTAGGGATAGGAGACTTTGCGTATCACGAGATGAGAGTTTGAGAACGACAATCCTTGAAGAAGCACATCTTTCTAAGATGACCATACATCCTGGTGGTGACAAGATGTATAGGGACATGAAGCGAGTTTTCTTTTGGGCCGGAATGAAGAAGGATGTGGCTGAGTTCGTTTCTAGATGCTTAGTGTGCCAGCAAGTCAAGGCTGAGCAAAAGAAGCCTGGTGGTTTGCTTCACCCTTTAGAAGTTCCACCATGGAAATGGGAGAGTGTTTCTATGGATTTCATCAACGGGTTGCCAAGGTCAAGGAATGGTAATACGGGGATTTGGGTAGTAGTATATAGACTTACTAAGAGCGCCCATTTCATTCCCGTTAAGAGTAAAAGAACAGCGGCATGGTTACATCTGTTTATCTCTGAGAGATAGTTTGTCTACATGGCATACCTTCTAGTATTGTGATCGATCGAGATCCCATTTTCAATAGTGAGTTTTGGAAGAGATTGCAAGAGGCGGTAGGAATGCAATTGTGTTTGAGCACCGCTTATCACCCTCAGATCGATGGCCAAACAAAAAGAGTGAATATGATTCTAGAAGATCTTTTTAGGTTATGTATCTTGGACTTTGGAGGAACATGGGAGGAACACCTTCCATTAGTCGAGTTTGCCTACAACAATAGCTATCAGACTAGTAATGGCATGACACCTTTTGAAGCTCTATATGGACGACCTTGTCGATCACCAACTTATTGGTGGGAATCTATGGATAAGATTTTGCTTGGGCCCGAGATGGTTAGGGAAACCTCGGAGAAGATAGACTTGATTCGAAGATGCATGAAGATGGCACAAGACCGGCAAAAGTCATACGCTGATAGACGAACCGATCTTGAGTCCAAAGTTGGAGACATGGTTTTTATTAAAGTATCACCATTAAGGAATGTAGTTCGTTTTGGATCTGTAGGAAAATTGGCACCAAGATTCGTAGGGCCATTCCGTATTACAGAAAGAATTGGACAGATGGCCTATAGAGTGAAGTTGCCTGAGAAGCTTAGTGGTGTTCATGACGTGTTTCATGTGTCGCATTTGAGGAAGTGTTTACACGATACCGCGGAAGTAGTAGAGCCGAGCATGCTTAGGGAAGTGGAAGTAGAGCGAGATGCCACGATTAGGCGAGTTCGTACATGCATCCTTGGATCGGAGGTCAAAAAGTTATGCAACCGAGAGGTCAAGTTGGTTAAAGTCCAATGGGGAGATGATCAAGGAGACGCGATTTGGGAAACGGAAGACAAGATACGTGCGTCGTACCCTTTTCTTTTTGAGGGTATGTTCTTAACTTTTCCTTTTTCTACCGCTTTGTTTATACTTGTTCTATCGTTAAGTGTATCCTCTTGATTATATCTTCGATCTTTAGGTAGAAATCCTTTGGTTGTAAACATGTGTTTGAGACATGTTATGTTTGGTGGATGCAAGTGGATGTAAGTGTTTGCTAGTGGTTGCTCGTGGATGCATTTACACACACATTAGGCACTAGATCGGCTCAATCACTTTCATATTGCATCTAGATGAGTGTGCATATTTAAATTAATGGATATATATTGAATGTGTTATCATATGGATGTTGCATTTGGATGAATGGTTGTGCACTCATATAGAAATGATATGTATCATTAGGATTCTTTTGCATACATAATGGACGCATGACACTATCATGATTTGCATTAAGGAGGACAACGGAATCAGTAGACCGCCTGATTTTGCATTAGGATAGGGACATATAAACACACTTTGCATATGTTCATGAAAGCATTAGAAATCTATTAAAAGACAATGGACGCCCGTGAATGATGGATGAGTAGATGGATAATGGATGGTAGGACATACATTCTTCTTAACTTGGAGATTTCGGGGACGAAATCCTTTAAGTAGGGGAGAATGTAACACCCCGTAATTTTAAATATTAAAACTGAAAAATTTAAGAATACTTAATTTTTAAAGAAGAATTAAGTGAAACGGGTTACGCTATTACGGTCGTCTCGGAATTCTGCTTGAGATAGAGTCCGAGTTTGCGTAAAACGGACATCGTATGAAGAAGTTATGAAGCTCGGAAGATTTAAAGTTTAAAGCTATAAAACAAGTCGACCGCCCATTTTTCACCATTCGACCGTTTACAAGTTGACCACCCATTTATCACCAGTCGACCGTTTTTAAGCAGAAGTGAAAACTGTCGATCAGTTGAAATTGGCCAGTCAACTGGTTGATTATGGACAATTTCCTAATGACGTGTTTTTCTAATTTGAGTGGTTCGGATGGTTCCTAATCAAATCTAAAGGTCCTAATTCACCTAATACACCTATAAATAAACACCTAAGCCTAATCCTAATCTCTTCAACCCTAATCCATGGCGCCTCCATGTTGCTGCTCCAACTCAAATTAATTTATCAATTCTTTTTCAACATCAAAGAAGATGTTATTCAAGATCAGAATTGCTACAACAACGACTAATTCTCTTTTCTAAGAATCCTACCACTATGAGTTTATGTTACTTTCACATATAATTAAATTAAAAAGTAATTGTGATAGGATTGTAAATTGGATCTAATGTATATGCCTGTAAATAAGATGAATCATATCAAGTTTTGTAATTTGTTATCCTTCAGATTCATACCCAATTGCTATTATCATATGCCTGTCTGATCTATTTTATTGTTATTCATCTCACATGCCTATTTATATGTTTATGCCAATTTTGATGTTTGATTCTCTTCCCTTCTTCTTTTCCTTTTTCCTTTTGAGATTAGGCTAACTTCAAGCCTAAGCATATTACGTTGAGATTTACGTATGAATAACGTTGGGATGATTGGGAAAATTTTGGGAAATATGTAATAAAATGAGATTTGGCATAAATTGTTGATAACTATGAAATTGATTTGGGCGTAATTTCGTAAAATTTGTATACATGGAATTATAGGCATAACTTGAATTAGCATTATAAGCATAACTGGAAATTATGGGCAATTGGAATACATTAATTGAAGATTTGAAATTGGGCATGAATAAAAGAAGAGATAATGAACGCCTAAGACACGGGGTTAGATTTGGATTGTGGTAGAAGTCTGTCGGGAACCACCCGACATATCCAGCAACCACAAACGGCAGTCTAATGTGAGAGGTCAAAGGCATAAATTAGATGCGTAATAGTGCTAAGGCACAAGGTTAGATTCGGATTGCGGTAGAAGTCTGCTCGGAACCGCCCAACACATCCAGCAACTGCAAACGACAATCTAATGTGGGAGGTCTTACACGATTACAGGTATAATGAATTAATTAAAAACACTTAACCAAGATAAGGCATGTGGTAAGACATGGGAATTGTAAAGGGGTTAAGTGGGTGAAATGGATAGCATGTGAAACATAATTAAGAGCACTTAACCATTATGAGACATGTGGTAAGACTTAGGAGTAATAAAAGGGGTTAAGTGGGAAATCTTAGTGGGGACCAAGCGAAGCTTGTGTCAAGTATGGGGACCCTTTTCAACCAGTAATCCATTTTTAGTACCTATATGAGCTCGAACAAGGTTGAGGACGAGACACACTTACTTGGGTTGATTGTAAGAGGTCAAAAGAGTAAAGAGCGATGGCAGCGCAAGTCCAACGAAGTCATGTGCGTGCGTGGGTCCGGGCTGGTAAGTAAGACGTTGCATCGTGTAGGTATAAGCCGTGCATTTTAGTAGTATCAGGTTGCCACTTTAGGGAGTAATGCACCTTACTGTGGGGCCAGCACGGGTACCTATGAGTTAGGGAGCCGATCGAATGGGGAGGGTAGTGGGTACAACTAGTGAGGATAGGAGCAAGTGGGCACCTACGAGAGCAGCTAGGAGTACACGAAGCTACCATTATTATGATTTGTAGGGAAGGATCACCTTTTGGTATGAGACTAGTATTGGTGCGGTGCAGGAAATATCTTATAGTGGTTAGAAGCGCAATTGATGTTATACCTTGTTCATCTTGTTTACTTTGTCATACTTGCTTATGTTACGGTCATCTCTTGTATCCAATTTATGTTCTTATCCTGTTACTTTACTAATTATATTTTTAAAGTCACTGGACTCGCCAGACTTTATGTCTGACCCTTTTTGTTTCGCCTCTTTTCTTTCCTCCCCCCCCCCCCTCCCCAGGTTCTTAGGGTAGGACTAGTGAGGCTTGATTTGGATTTCTCTCTCTCTCTACTGGAAGTGCTGAAAGTAATGCTCAGCTTTTTTTCTCTTTCATATGGCATTTTGGAATGGGATTATGTCTTTGATTTTATGTACTTTGATAATAATTTTGTTCAAGATGGATATTTGTATACTTGGCTTTAGTATGTGGTGTTGATGTTGTAACCAGCATGTTTTGCTTTTCCACTACAATGAATAAATTTTGAATTTTTAAGTACCATTTTATATATATGTCTTGTGATGTTCTATTCTATACTCTTATAACGCTCCATGAAAGTTAATGCATTCCCTTAGTGAGTGACATTAATGGACGTGAGGTGTCACATAGGCTATTACTGTTGATTGCATATAAAGGACATAAATTGGAACAATTAGATAATGACATTTTAAACGAAGAAAATTAGGCATATTGTAATTGGAACCCTTGACTGTAAGAATTGGGTCAATTACATGTTAATCTATTAAATTGGCTTAATTACATATTAATCTATTAGATTGGGTTAATTACCTATTAAATCTATTAAATTGGGTTAATAACATGTTAACCTATTAGACTGGGTTAATTACATGTTAAATCTATTGGAATGGGTTAATTACATGTTAATATTTTAAATTGGGCTAATTACATGTTATGACGAACATGCAACATTTTAATCGGTTAGATTGGACTTAATGTAAGACTAAGTATGCCATGTAAGAGTATATGAGTACTAGATGTAAAAACTAAGTAAAATGAATTATTGTAAGTCTAATTATACATCTAGGGAGGTGCTTATTGTAGAAGGGGTTGTACACCAATAACATTTAAATAAATGTCATTTTACAACCGGGCTTATTAATGAAACTTAAACCTGTTAAGTTACACCTTTTAATTAATAATCTAAGAGATCCCAAGTCTAGTAGTTTGTATCAGGTTTTCAGAATCCTAGGTACACAGGGACATAATCCTAGGGGGTGGCTTGTGTCAAGTTTTATGGAACCATATCAGTCAGTATCCCTGTTGGTATCTCGGTAGGGGCCTCGCACTAGGTAGGGGCCAGAGCACGCTTTACTGAAATGGATTGTAAGAGGTTCAAGGGTTTGGGGTGGATACGAGTGCTTTCCGACAGAGTCATGAGCGTGAATGGGTCCGATTACGGGAAACTAAGATGTTGTAACACCTATGAATAGGTCTGTGCACTATAAAGTTGCTGGGTTAGGGACGAATACACCCTACTGCCGAGGCTAACACAGGATATTTGGCTAATAAGGAGCCGATCATATGGGTAGTAAATAGGGTAACACCTAATCATATTAATACTAGTAAGTTGGTGCAGTTAGCTTGATTCTTGGGATATGAATGAGAAGTTTAATCTAACTTTATCTTATTTTGACATCTCGTTTACCTCGTACGTGTATACATGTTTTATCGTACTTTCTCTTCCAGTATTATATCTGTCTTAACACCTTTTCATATGCTTATGCTAAAAATTACTGGAACTCGCCAGATTTTATGTCTGACCCTTTTTATTTCCCTTCTCTCTCTTCCTTTCCCCCTCAGGTTCTCGGAGTGGGAGTGGTCAGTAATTGAAATCGTGATACTGCTTAGACTTGGATAACTCTCCTTTTTCATGTACTTTCTTCTGTTTATTCATCTATGATATTTGTAATGACATTTGAGGGATATTATTATGGTTTTTGTGCTCTGATTATCAGACAGATTACTTTTGGTATTTGAGAAAAATGCGATGTTGTAATTTTGGGCTGAAATGATGCTTTCTTGTTTAATAAAAGTTTTAAATTTTCCGCTGCATTATTTATATCTGTCTTTTAAATTTAGTAATTGTTTACCTATTGCACTTCACGAAACTTAATGCATTCTCTTAAGAGTGACATTAACGAACGTGGGATGTCACAAATACCGACCTCAGAGTTGGTACCGACCTCTGTTATGAAAAAGTGGAAAAGAAAGAAAAGCGAAGGACGAGATAAGAGGAACTTGACGAACTCCGGGATCGGTGAAACTTCTAAAACTCATAACATTGCGGCGATTGTGTATATGCGCTTTCGACCTTGGTTATCGAAACCAAATCTACTCGCAAACCAATCGTGTACTTGGGAACCTAAGCATTTTAGAGAACACATTATTCCGACTATGATTTATTATGAAATCCGACTATATCGCGCAATATCACGTGCAAACGTGTGAGCATATACTTTATACTATGTCGGTATTGACTCGTTTATGTTCCAACATATGCAAGAGTCAATGATTAATGTTTATCTTCTTGAATCAATAGGATTTAGACACTCACCTGAGCAATCAGGCAGTTTCTAGTTTGAGCGACAAAGTTCAAAGCAATTGGAACTCCCAAGGATGCTAGAACGCACACTTAGAACAATGAGCTTCGACAAAGCATCATGGATACTCAACAAAAAGGTCGCTACCAATCACTCGATGTGGCTTAGAGATCTTTCCAACTTTCAAAAATACTTGTCTTAACTCAAAGAACATCATGTTAACACACGAAATCCTTTAGGGGACAACGTTACCCGGCCTTTTGGCCCAAATACCAGAAGCAGTTCAGGCTTATACGACTCAGCCCATTGTGCGATTAAACAGCCCAAAAGTGTCGCCAGGATACCCAGGAACCAAGCCCGGATGGAGTCGTAAAAGTGTAGTCGTTGCAGCTCGTCGAAATTTCTCAAGTTTTCCTAAGTCCTCCCAGGTCAGTATTCACAATCCTCTATGACTTCGTATCACAAAACCTCAACTCCCAAAACCGTATCCCCATAACTAACTCCTAGGATTGGTATAGCCTTTCCCATACATTTCGTATCCTGATGTTCTTTCTGAATTTCATATCCCAAACATTATAAATCTCGAGATCGGTGTAATGGTTTTCATATCCCCCGAATTTCATCCGATTACACTAAGTCTCCTAGGATCGACATAACCAACTTCCTCCCACCGAATACAAATACAGCAAGGCACCAAAGAAGAAGAGTTCAATACTTCAAAGCAGAACGAATACAACTTCGGGATACGTACCGACCCCGGGGTACGAAATATGGTGCATGTGCTTCCTAACCTGTGCTTCCTACCTACTCTCACCTACTCCTTCTTCGTGCAGCGTAAAAGGGGTTGAAAACTTGCTCATTTGTCACTTTTGGAAGAAGATATTGCCTCTTTGACCTCCAAGCCTCCTCCATCACCCCGCGAAGAAGAAATTTACCTCTTTTCATACACCTGGACATTTTGGACAACATAGACATTTTGTAAAGAAGGATCTGGGTTCTTATTTGGACCCAATAGAACTTGCTTTCCACCATTTCCAATGTATTTGTATGGTACTATGGTTCTCACCATACTTTTGTTAAAAGTGAATAAAACGAGCAAAACCTTTTTAGTGGACGTAGGTTGTCGCGGATTGAACCACTACAAAATAATGAGTTAATTTATTTCCTGCATAATTTCCACTTCGAACCTATAGTTTCATAATCTTAAACTCATTGGGTGACTTTTGCGCATCAACACATATCTTGTAGGTACTAAATGGTTCCTTTCTACCTCTCGCATTATTAGTTATATATATATTGGTGATTGATTATGTAATTTACTTAGAAGTTAAGGTATTAAGTGGTTACTAGATCTGCTTGAAGTATTAGGTGGTCGTTTGGTCAGCCTTGAAGGTATTAAGTGATTATGGGACTCACCATGTGGTATTAAGTAGTCATAGGGCCTTCCTTCTTTCCTTGTTTTAGTAGACTTTTCCATATTTATTGTTGTCTTTCATAGGCATATTCTTATTTGAAAATGATATAACCCACATACTAAAAAGGTACGACTTAAGGATTTTATTCACTAGATCATTGTTGTTCTACTCCAATTTGGTAATAATGCATGTTAGGATGGAGTAGCTAGACGGTGGAGTTTGAAGTCAGAGATGTTAGCTTGTAATAGTATTATATACCATTTTTATACTTTACTATATATTTATATGAAAATTTGGCAAATGACTTTTCCATGTATTCCATAACTTTGTTATACGACATCTTTATAGTTTAGAAATAAATTTATACATTTTGATGTTATATTATATTCCATCTGTTATGAGCTTTGAATAAATGGTTATTTCTATGTATTATTATTTCTTTTACCAACTAATGACTTACATTAGAACATTTCTAATTTTTTATGATACTTTTCTAGGTCAAAAATTAAGCTTGCTCCCGGTGGGTTGTTACATTTGGTATCAAAGCAAGGTTCCACAATCAAAAGTGAAAAACCGTACATATGTGAGATGTGTTTGTTATTTTGAAAAGGTTTTCAAGTACTATGTATATACACCTATATCTCATAAAATATATGAATATACACTAGGAAATGACTTTCTTTCAACACATAAAACACTATCTTGAGAAATTTTCACTAAATAAATTAACTTATAAATAGCTGATACAACTAAAAACATCTTTCGATCCAGGGAATCATACCTAAGAAATACTTACAATTCGCAATATGCTCAAGTGATTCTACAACACTTCACAATTTTTAGAATAGATAATTAATATAATTATGAACAAAGAAAATAAACTGTAATGACCTGCATTTTGTCCCGCTTCAAGCTGATAAATTTACCAACTCAAACGGTTCGAAATTGCAAATTCTTAATTACGATGGGGTTAAAAATAAATCATCACAGAATCACAGACATAGAAATACAGAATATCTCACAGTGGAAGTAAAATTTATACAATAATAGAAAGATTTCGTTTATGCAAATCAGAGTACGTAAATAATACAGATACAGCTGAAGACTGAATAAAGACATTTATTAACACATGAAGAAATAAAATAAACTGAGTACATAAGGATAAAAGACTAGAATCTAGTAATACTTGATCTCCAACATGCAAATCTCCAAAGCTGAAATACTCAGTTTGACCTGAGCATTTTGCAAGGAAAAAAACAAAATACTCGAGTCAGAATTAACATTCTCATATAAGTAAATCAACTCAAGTGAAATA
Source organism: Allium sativum (assembly GCA_030737875.1). Lineage (NCBI taxonomy): Eukaryota > Viridiplantae > Streptophyta > Magnoliopsida > Asparagales > Amaryllidaceae > Allium > Allium sativum. Next base: position 260,932,350 of record CM060909.1, on the reverse strand, counting down.
TTTAATAAAATGCCTCAGTAACTTAAAGGATGCCTGGGATTACATCATCTAAGGATCCATGAAACTAATACATATAATAATACACTATTATAATAGTGTCTATTAATAAAGTAAATATAATAAAAATAATGTAAATGAGATTACATTTTTACCCTTACGTAGTTTACACATAGCATCGTACACATTGCATATAAAACACCGGTACGTTGGTAGATAGAGATGCGCCGCGATAGATAACATTAAATCAAAATCGTAGCGGGCTCGATTAAGATAAATATAGCAAGGCACACGAGGCAATACCCAGGGTAGGATTCTACCAGTTGCACTCCTGGACCGGTGGTAACGTATACTAGCCACTACCACCCACTTCGTAACACTCTCATATTCAAAGGTGTGCACCAATCGATCACAAAGTAATAGATATGGTTTCAAAGAAGTGTGTCCAATCGAGATGTGAGTCACAGTATAGCTCCTGCTTTAGTCATTTTAATTATGACCTGAAGGTTAAGGCTATCCATCATCATTCTCTTTTTTCAAAACCAGTAATCGCCTTCAAAGCCATCCTACTTCATTCTGGATTCTCCACCACATGCACAGTTGTTTAAGTGGTATCAGTATTAATAGAGAGTATGACAATACTGACTCCGGTCTCTTAAACAACCAAATGTTTAAAATTTTCATACCGTGGTGTCATTTTATTTTTAATCATATTTCGAATACCGCAAATCGATTTACGTCAAGTATTTATTTATTTATCAGTTTCTCAAATTGATTCTGTTATTCCATACCGCTTAAACTTCAATTCCCATTCCATTTTTTTCGAATCGATTCATTATTAAATTTCACCTTCTATTTTAGATTACACGTCACAACATCGTTACTCAACTGAATTTTACTATTTAATCATTTTGGACTTGAATTGCTCGAGTTGAAATGTATAAGCTTTTATTTGATATAGTTAACTATAAAATACTGTATATAAATAGTTAAGTTTGATTAAAAAAATCAAATAAAAGAGATAGATTTCCTATAACTTGGTATAAAATAAAACAGTTGGGTTTAATGTAAATTAGTAAAAAAAAAAAAAGCTATGTTTGATATATTGGTTTAGATAAAATATATATATTTGATATAAAATAGTTTATATAAATAGAAATAAGATATATATTTTTAAAATAAGATATTAATTTCCAAGAATAACCCAATTCGAAACAACTATCCAAAATTTAAACGTTCGATTCATTGTTCATTTAAGGATTCAATTTTCCCCTTTTTTCCCATATCCATTCAGCTAATACAAGTTCTGAATTTAATTTATAACTAGAAATTATAACTCAAGAACCACAATAAATGTTTGGTATAAATTTTGAATTCTGAGTTCCTTTCATCATAATCATTTTCCAAACAGATTCAAAGTTATATTATTCTATAAGCCTCTTAAACCACCTTCTAAGTTTCAAAAGTCATTATTTTGACAACTAAATTTTATTTATCTTAATTTAAAACTAAATAAAAATCAATTTACTTCATTAAATCTATACATTTAATTCTTATATTACTCGATCTTACATAAGTTATTAAAAATTAATTGATACATCTGAAATAAATTTCATTACACTCTAAATCCATTTTTAAAGCTATTAAATCGATTATCTCAATGATAAAGCCCTTTTCAAATCAATTTATTACATTAAGTTACTTTATATCAAACTGAAACAAGTTACATTAAAAAATAGTTTAAATCAAAACATAACTTAATATCATAGCCTTAATAAATTTTACTTTAAAGTCATCATTGCCGTAAATCAAATTTGCTCAAGCTATATTGATTCATGTTAAGCTCGAGTGAAACTCCCTTTAAACATTCCTTTACAATACTTATATTACATTTCAAAATCTTTTAAAATTTAATCTATATTTTTTCTTCATGTTAACTTTGATAAACTATTTTCAAAACACTTTCATTTACTCAAATTTTACGTAACTTATAAATTTGAGTAAAATTTATTCAACATAAATTTAAAGTTCAATATTTAAGTTATATTTCAAAAAAAAATTGATTTATTAAAATCAACACATACTTATAACGTTTACAAAATAGTATTGTTCTTTTACCCACGACATCCGTATATAATTTCCTATCCTATGGTCAAGTGAATCGTTCATATATCATTTCAACTCGTTTATTAAATTTTCTGGTATATATCATTTCAACCTAAATTACAATGATTCAATTTTGTTCCTAAATCTAAATAGACGTTCGGGTATATATCATTTCAACCCGTAGAGATTTTTCATATATCTATAGGGAACTTGCAAGGTGATAATAGTTCAAACATAGCATAACATATAATGCATCAATATTGTGTCATATATCGACATTGTGTGTGTCACATATGCACAACCAATAATTACGGGTTTCTAAAGCCATCCTAACATTTCATTTAACATTACAAATATTTAATTCACTTAATGGTAAACTAGTCATGAGTGAGGAGAAACTCACATTTCGCAATTTAAAACAAAACAGTGACGGTTCAAGATGATGCAACCCAACAGAAAAATTCTGAAGCAAAACGAAACTATACTGATCTTGCTCTCATTTCATTCTTCTGTCTTTGTTTCACAAAGCAGACAATTCTTTTACGATTTCAACACGATGGTACGCATGTGATTTGGACCTCGTATAATCACGATATTGCATTCAAAAGATATTAAATTAACGGAATAAATTAATATGCAACATAGACTTAATCAAAAATAATAATTACCCTCAAGATTTTCTCAACTTCCACATCAACATGCACCTTTACAATCATGTGTAGAGAACGAATTGTTGAAAAACAGTATTCGCCTTGATCGAACACCATCATGGAGCCTCCAATCCAACTATAATCATTTCTTCAGATTGTGGCTAGAAATCACTACTGCTCAAACCCTAATCACAGTTCATTTTTTTAATCGATGTTCTGGTCTAGGAAATACACGAAGTGAGCAATCTGGTGGCACTCGATGTTCGCCTGGCATGAGAGTTGGCATGGTTCAAGGAGTAGGATGGAGAGAAGGAGGAATCACATGTGACAATAAGGAAGACGCGATTTTGGTAGCAAACTATGTGGGTGGGCTCGGGTTTTTGATTAACAGAAGGAGGAGGAGGCGCGATGGCAATTTTTGCCGAAAAGGGCTACTAGCCATGGATTTTTTAGAGGAGGCGATCTAGGTTTTTGGGCACGCGCATCTGGAGGGAGCATGGAGAAGAACGATTAACGGATGGTGAAGGCCTATGGCCGATGGTGATGGCATAACTTCCCCAATTGTTTTTCTTATTCGATTTTGAGAGAGGAATGGAAGAGGGAAAATAAATTTCCTTTTGTTAAGGGTACAAGGGAGAAAGATGGAACACGTAGAATTTTCCATTTTCTACCTTTTTCTAACATGAGAAATTGAGTTAGGAAAATTAATTTTTTTCTAAATTCAAATATCAAAAGTTGTGCAGCAGGGTTTTGGATGCTAAAAAAGTTAGAAAAACTTGGTTGAACTATGCTTCTATTCTACAGAATTAGGAAAATTTGGATGAAAAGCAATATTTGATTTTTAAACGATTGCATTCATGTATATTGCAAGTATATTTTGGATTTTTGCATCATGTTTTGAAATTTTTTTAAACAAAGAAGCATTCTCATCTGAGGTACCACATAGAAATAAATGTACATCCGTATATTTCATGATGTGATACACTTCACATAATGACATGAATGGTTGTAGAAATTGGATGTACTAATTGGATTGATTATACAAGCAGATGTAAGAGATAATATGGTATTACCCTTGCTGACTTTTGGGGATGAAATTCCTAAAGGGTGGGGGAAATTCCTAAAGGGTGGGGGAATGTAACACCCCACATTTTTTAGAACAAATAATTATAAAATAATGAACAAAGGAAATAATTTTCTTTGGAATTGTCAAAATCTGGCCTTAAAACTCATATCACAGCGCACGTGGAAATTTTCGGATTAATTTACATGTATAATATGCATCGAACGGACAAAGTTGTTAATGTTTAAAGTTTAGTGTCAAAAAATAATTATATGTTTAGACGTGTGCGTATATATATATATATATATATATATATATATATATATGTGTGTGTGTGTGTGTGTGTGTGTGTGTGTGTAAATTCCAAAAATAACGCATGTTTGAATTTGAGTCTAACATGAAAAACAAATATGAATATATGTTTAGACGTGTGTGTGTGTGTGTATGTGTTTGTGTGTATATATATATGTGTGTGTGTGTGTGTAAATTCCAAAAATAACGCATGTTTGAATTTGAGTCTAACATGAAAAACAAATATGAATAAACTTGGTATAAATGGAAATTAAAAAGTCAATGCAATATGAAACGTAACGTTATTGGATAACTAGAAGGGTTAATTCACGAATAGAAAGGCACATTACCTGTGCATGTAATCCCATAGGGGTCGACCTATATATGGGTAGGTCGATACATACATGTGAATAAGGACGCATAACCGTGGGTTTTGAATGAACGGACTTTATCCCCTTTTGATCAAACGAATGACGTAATTTTGAAACCCGATAAATAAACGTACATCGCTAGCCTCCAAACTCTTTTTTCAAATGGACGCGGAAGCCCTATCACTTTTCTTTCTCCTCCAATTCTTCAAAAAAAATCTAGATTTATGCTTTATGAATTACAAATTGGAGAATGAAATTGTAGATCTAGGGAAAAAGAGTTATTCAAGATGGGTAGTTCGTATGAGGTAAGTTTTTCAGATTTGATTTTCCCATTAGTTAATTTTATTTATTTTGAACTAGATTTATAAATCCATATAAATTACAATGTATGGACCCAAATAGGGGTTACATAAGGGAAAAGCTATAGATAATAAAACTGAATTTTAATCAAATCTGGAACTTGGATTAGTTTTTCTAGGTGAAACGAACTTAAATTATATATATATATTAGGGTAATGATATATGATATCATTAGATTCTGTTATAATGATTAAAATGGGCAGTGTTATGCTTATACGACATATGGAAATTAGTCTATTTAAGTTATCCGTGTTAAATTATAAATCTTAAATTGTTCGGCTAATGCAACAAAATCAGAATATATAGATGATTTTGGGCTTAAAAGAAAAAGTAAAAGGCATAAGCCTAAATAAGAAAATTTTACAGTAACGATGTCTAACATGTAAAATGAAAAAAAAACGTGAAATTTAATATATATATATACATATATATATATATATATATATGTATAACCTGATTAAGGAAATCAGTAATATTTTAGTTGGTAGGTTGGAAAAAGAATATGTTTCCATATTTTGAATTTACAAAGGAGCGGTGAATATAATTACAAGAATAAAGGCAAAAGAAGAAGGATTAGTGCAAAATAGGGATATTACTGTATTTTCTACTACCTAGAAAAAATAAAAAGAAACAAAAAAGATACCATGTGATTTCGGATCATTGCACATGAAATTATTTGATAGTAAATATGGAAATATATTTTTAATAAAGCCTCAATAACCAACCAAATGGAATGTGACTATTTCTTTAAGGATAAAACTTACAATGGGGGAAAGAAAAGTAAAAATATAACGGTTAAGCTAAGATAGAAATAATTGGGGAAATAACCAAGTTGGATACTTAATACACGGAAGGAAATAGGAAATAAATAACGAAAATGGTTAAAAATCTGCCTTGTGAAACAGATAGTATGAGAAATTGAAGTAATTATTTTGATAAACGATTTACATTGGGAAAACATTGTTTTTTGGATTAGGACAATCATGTAATGGTAAGGAACCTAAAAGAGAAGTAAACATCATAATAATATAATGGAATAAATAAACTAAATGAGTAAGAATAGATTAGACATAGGATCTAATAAAAATTTGAGGCCATGATGATAACCTCATAAGACGCATTTGAAGCAATGTAAAGGGAGTCTGGATGTAGGCAATTAGGGAGGTCCATCGCAGATCCTTTAAACCAGAATAAGTTCACACCAGCAATGATAAGAAGTTCATCGGTTTGGATGGATAAGTAACTTCAACGACACATGGAGGGTACCCTAAGATGGCCCACTACTGTAGGCATCTGGGCTACCCATTGGAAGCAGGGTCTATAGGTCAACCAAAAGGGTATGCCTAGACTACGTAGAGTAGTCTAAAGTTATTGGGTGATTCAGTATTCAGAGGTGCCTGTTTAATGCAAGTTTTGGTGAGGAACCCCATAAGGATAGTAGCATGTCGGGTATCAGTCGGAGCAAGTACGAAAAAGGCCTGGGTTAGATCAAAAGGCCATGATTGTTCACTATCAAAACATTGATGAGGTGGGTAGCGCCGTTTGGTCATTTTAGTTTATTATCTTAGGACTCGACCATTGACCTACTGGAAATACCTTCCAACTAGTTGAGGGGTGATTGCATGGGCCATTGCCGCACTAATAAAAAACATACGAAATAGGATATCTGTATTGTAGGTCTAATGAAACAGACCTTTACAATTGTAGTAAATCCCCGATTGAGTTCTATACGAAGTGGACCTCAGTAGTGTCACTTGTGAGTGGGGATTAGAAATATAGACATGATGATTATGTGTATATCCACAATGTTGGCATTTGAGCGGTCCATTGTGGATATATATAGGACTGAGGCAATGGAGCGGTCCATTACAGATGCAATTTATGCATTTTCTTATCGAACGACAAAACATTGGTATCACAAGCTATACAAAGTGGAACTTTACAATGTAGTCTCAACACACTCTTGGCAAGATGTTGGCATCCTAGCGAGTAGGATACGAAAAGGTACTACTGAGAAGGTTCCTATTCCTTCTGTTGCACTGATGGAACCAGCTAACTCGTTTATTAATGCAATACCTTATCTCAATGAATTTTCGTATGCTATATATAAGGATTTTTATATTATAGGAGATAGGAATTTTTCGAGGATAAAAGGATATTTTGAAGCGAATATTGGTGTAACAACCCTTATTTTCAGAACCAATTTAAAATTTATTTTTAATTGATTTTAATAGAAACTAAATATTTTAGATGATTTATTTTGAGAATAAACGACGAAAAATTAATTTTAAGCGAAGTTAGAATGTATAAATTTATTTTAATTATGAAACGAGGTTGAAATGGCGTGGTAGTTCGAAAATTTAATTTTAAAGTTTAAATAAATATACAAAATTCATTATACGTTGGAATTTTATAAAACAAGAGATGTTAGAATCTATTTAACTATATCTATCTAACGAATATAAAAAAAATTAGATTTCACTTTATAAATTATTAGTTATGTCTAGTTTAAAATTTAGAATAGTCGCTGTAGAATTTATATATTTAAAAAAAAAATATAAGCCCTTAAAAATAGTCATTTTGCAAATGACCCCCGTTTTCTATGAAACTAATTTTGTTGGATCCAGAACGTCAAATTATTGTCAGATTTAAAATTTCAAGTCATTTGGAATTAATACGTGAGCGTAGTAAATTTAAACGCATTATTCCAATTTCAGTTTAAATTTAATAAGCCAATTATAAGGCCATTTTTCAAACGGTCTCCAAATTTGATGAAATTAATTATATTAGGACCGTATTATCAAAACATAGCTAGATTTCAATTTTCATAAATTTTGGAGTCTATATGTGACCTCAGTAAATTAAAACATACGTTCAAATTCAATATTGACCATTATGTTAATTTATATTTTAATTTTGATGAAAACGGATCAAAACAGTCGAATTGGCTTAAGAAATATATCCCATGTTGTCCGGAATAGGGGTATTTGGATAGGGATGGCAATTGTTGGGTTTGATTTAGAGTTCGTAACGATAAACAAGGATTTTTGGAATTAAATATTAATATATATATAAGCTTTTAAAGACCCTAAACCTAGTATTTATTCCTGCCGCCGTCAGCTCCATTTCAAGGATTGAAATCGCTCGAAAATTCAAATCCTAACCCCTCTAAATCCGATTCGAATTAATCCAAACTCTTTGAACAAAAATCGAAGTACAACGAGAGGGATTCAAATCTATATGGGTTTGATCGAAATTGGTTGAGGGTATTGCGTGAATTTTGGGCCCAAACGTGCCCTGTTGGAGCATGTTTTCCCATGCACTGGTCGTGTGAGCGCCGCCGTGCTCACGGCGATGGGAGGGGCGGCGGAGCTCTTCGAGGTGGCGGCGTTGGATTGGGGTCACGGCTTCTCGTTGGTGGTGCGATTTGGAGAGAGAACGAGTGGCGATGGGCTCAATTTTATTCGTGACCTGGAGTAATTAACGAAGGAGGAGAGAGTAATTAGGGGGAGAGGTTAAGTTAATTATTAATCAATTAATTTAATTTCAATTTTAAATTGTTCAATGTATAAGATATCGTATCTTTTTCATACGAGGTCGAAATATGACGATTTCAGTTGTGTTGCACTCGTATCAACGAACACTAAAACATGGAACTGACCAGAATGGAAACAGAGCAAGTTGAATTTTAAGCTAAATTAAACGTTCGTTTAATTTAGTTTAAAATTAAAATCCTCAATAAAAGACTGAAGGAGTGGAAATCAAAGTGAGAACTTTCTAACTCAAAATATTTGTACAGTTATTTATTTTATAACTGAATATAGCGATTGCCAGTGTTGATTTTTATCAATTTTTAATTATCATAAACTGTTATATAGTGCATGTTAGCTCACCTCATTGTTTTTTGAAAACCACGGCTGATTTGATTGACTGTGATATGTTTTGCCTGTGATTTTGAAATGTTTAACATACTAAAAATAATGTTAACATTATTGTGGTAGTTGAAATTAGATATAAACATCCATTTAAAAATTTGAATAGTGAAAATTGGTTAATTAGAAAAATAATTCGAATCGAATTAGAATTGGTTAAATTTATTAACCAGTGATTAATTTGAATTGATTGTTGTTGGTTGAAAACCCCACATGGTTCTTGGGATGATATTTGACTCACACATCTCCCTTGTGTGAAATTGCAGTTAATCGATTGATTGACAGATTTATATAAGCGTCAATTCTTTGATTGAAGCTTATATAAAAATAAAATACACACTGGATGTCATTTTGGATATTGATAGTTGTTTGTAACTATCGTTGGGTGTATATGATGAGTGGAATCCATATAAATTTATTTATATGGATATTGGTTGAATATTATTCTAATCCAGAATGAAAATGAATATTTTTATAATATAATATTCAGTTGAAGATTAGAAGTTTGATTTTGATGTCCGATTTTGGATGGACACGAAAATAAATAAAATATGAAGTCGAGTTAAGTATATGAACGCTATTTTAACTCGAACGGATTTTTATATCGATGATATTCATTTTAATAATGAATATCGAGAAGACTGAATTTCAAAATCTGACATTTTGAATATATTATCATTTTGAGATTATAATAAAATGGGATGTTCGATTCTAATTTAAAATTGAAATGGAAGTTGGAATCAGTTTTTAAATGAATTTATAAACATTTTATGAAATATGTTTTATACGAAAATCGATGATATATATTATATATATTTATATGGCTTGAATAGAACGCGCCGCGCAGCGCCCATTCGCGAATTTCAACCGTTAACTTCAAATTGACGTAACGGGAGATCCGACCGTTGGATTCTCCTAAAACCGGAACCGTTGGGTTTGTATCGAAGAGATCGTTCCAATGAATGTAAGATATTTAAATTTGAACGATTAGATTTGGAAATATACCTAAATAAATTCAGAAAAGGTCGCTATGGATGCAGTTCGATAGCCGATATTGGAAACCGACTGTAAGGGCCTTAGTAAAATTATTAAAAATATGGGCAAATCATGTAAAATCATAATAAATGATTTGGAAAGATTTTGGGTGAAATATGACATATTTGAGAAGATAAAATATATTTTTATCTAAATGAACTAGTTAATAACTAGTATAGTAATCCAATAATTATTAGAGAAAAATAAATTGGATTTGTAAATGGTTCTGAAATAACCAGAGTTTTCCAACGAATGAATTGGAGTGGACTTGAATGGAAATTATCTTTGCATATTTCGATATTGGATTCCATGATTATATGGATATTGTTATGGGAATTTGAAAGATATTGATATCGTTATTTTAAAACGATACCTGTTAATTTCAGAATTTAGTACCGAATATAAGTCGACCTGCTTTCCATTTAAGATCTTATATTTAATACCAAATTGGAATTTAGGTTCGTTGTGAATAGTATTTTAAATAATACTGTTCTTGAACCCACTTGTGAAAGAATAAGTTTTTTAAACACTATTTCGAGAAGTTTTCCATTTTATTTAATTAAATTGGAATTGAATGGAATTCGATTAATAATAATCGAGATGAGCTTCTGTGACGGCCGCCCTGCACCATCAGACATTTCCCCGAAATGCGCTATGTCAATGTCCGACTAGCACGGGACGATCGCTAGAAGAGGGTTGAAACGATGAATTGTCAAGAACTTGTAGTATATCTCATAGCGCATGGAATAAAATATAATAATAACATACTTGATATAAAACAGGCGAGATAGTGCATAAGCTGAAAACTAAACCATTTCCATCAGAGTAGCGGAATCCCAAAATACAGCTTATGATCTAAACCATTATTACAACTTCAAAATATTGTCTCTAAAAAGGAAATAAAAGAGGTACACTACTAATGCCGAAGTAGTGACCAACAACAACACAAGAAGAATATATGCATATAGTACGTGGAAGCCTCCTGCTCGTCTCTGGACAGCTACTCGTGCATAACCACCTAAGATATCTCTAGTCTACTCATTTAAGAGCACCTAGAGTAACAAAAAGAGTCATAAAACTCTGGGAAGATGAAAGTCTGGTATGAGAGTTAGCAAATCTATACCACTAAATAGAGCAATAACAGGTATAAGAAATCAAACCTGACCTGGACCTGCAACCAAAGAGTTAGCACAACAAGATGTACAATACTCTAAGGTAACACTAACAAATAGTGTAGAAATGGGAGTGTGCATGTCATGGTGATAAAAAACATCAAACATACCAATCATCCTCACATCTCTCACTCAGTGCGTAAAGCATACGATATCCACCGCTTTGATCACCAGATCTATTGAGGCCATGACGGAGTCCAACTCCGTACAACTATCGCTACGACCACTTTTTCCTTTGGGGCCCTGACGGAGTCCCACTCCATACAACCTCTGACCCTACTGCACTTGTCCACAGTCAATAACCCTATCGAGTCAACCAGTCCACAAAGCCCTGGTCCTGGTTCGTCTACATACCCAGTCTCTCAATGGTGAACCAAATTTATGGATATCGATAATCCCTTTGCACACATCCCACAGCAAAGCCCAACTCTAGAAGTTAACTCCTTGGTTCCCATCTGGATCCTGAGTAATAACTTCTCACTTGGACCTCCTTTGCATCTCGGGTTTTAGTTGAATTGGAGCTGATCTTCAAAAGAGTTCACAATCGTCGTTGCTTGGTAGAGATTCAAATCCAGTTCGTTTCGTGGTGCTCCATCTGGTCGGTTCATGACCCTCTCCTGGTGACAGCTCGTGACCTTGGTTTGTGACCCTCTCCTAGGGGTGGTTCGTGACCCTTTCCTGATGGCGGTTCATGAGACATACCCCCTTCAGGAACCAAAATCCTCCTGGTCGGTTCGTGAGACATGCCCCCTTCAGGAATCGAAATCCTGCAGTTTCTCCAACAAGCTAATTTCGCCAAATGACGGCGTTTTAACCATTCTAACTTTCCTATGACATCAAAAAACATACCAAATAGTAGTAGCAACATATAGAATCAATCAAAAACATTTAAAACATTAATTACCTAGGCTATTGTAATCAAAAATACCCCAAATCTAAGATTTTCCCCTTAACCATGTTTAATCATATCTAACCATAGGAATAGCAAACTTAATCCAAATTAACCCAAATTCATACCAATAACATAAAATAATATTTTAGAATTTCTACATACTTTTCCAGAATTTTTAGATGCATAATTTCGCTAATTATCACTATTTACCCCTAATTAGCCATAATTAGTCTATAAACATGCAAATCACTCACTTTAGCCACAAATGAATGTTAGATCTGAAACTTTAACTAATTTGGCTCGAATTCCTATGTAGTGCAGCTGCTCTACCTCGAATTTGGTGCTAATCCGACTTGATTTGATGAAGATTTGGTTAATTAGTGATTTGAAAGTGATTTAAAAGATGGAGGCCATTACTAGGGTTCAAAGAATGTTTGTAGCTGCTAGAAAAATGAAAGGAGATGATTCTCCAACTCCTTTCAGCCTTCCCATAACTCTAATCCCGAAATGGGTTATGGGCCTACCTGGTAATCACCCTATTAAGCCGATTAGGCTGTTTTTCCATTTTCAAATCCTATTTCAGCCATATCTCCCAAACGGTAAGTCTGTTTGATTAATGCGACCACTCTAAGGAATGGGAAACCATCATCCGAATCCGGTTGAAGTGATTTCAGGTCAAAACTCCTTACCAATCAAAAGTTATAGGCGGACCAAGATTCGCCAAGGGTAAAACAGTCATTTAAAATTCGGCTAAAATCGTGAATGTGGGAAATGACCCCAATAGTCATTTCCCAAAGATACACAACCATATGAGTTTGTATGAAAATAAAATAAATATTCTACGATCCTCTGATACATAGAATGCGGGTCGTTACAGCTTATGTGAAGGAAGGCATTTACTATTTATGGAATTTAAAAGGCTTCGCCGTTAATTCATTTATAGTACTCGTCTGATATAGAAATTTAAATCGACTATAAATTATCCAAATTTCTGTGAAGATTCCATATTAATGGAAAATGATTTTTGGGCTTATCGTGAATTGTGTTTTAAATAACATTTGTTTTTTTAAATAAAGACAAGATTAATTTCCTAAGTTGAATGATCATTAAATAATGATTTTGAAAATTAAATCTTAACTAGAGTTTTAATGAATCTTTAATTAGATTGAGATGTGAATAAGATAGTTAAATTTACCGAATTTAAAAAATGTTCGAGATGTAGTACCCCCTACCCCTCCCACCCCAGTTTTACTCCGTGCGATAGTTAAATCTTTAGTTAGATTTGAAAGTTAAGTGGTAATTAAATTTATTGATAACACAGTGGGTGTTAGATATGGAGTACTACTACTTTTGCTCCATGGGATGAATAGGTTGGGATAGGAATTAATAAAATAAATGGTTACTTCGGTAAGGATCGATAATCCCGGCTTGTTCTTAAACTTAATCTGGTTTAAGTTGTGAAAAGATAAAATAAAATCTTTTGAAATGATTTCCAAAGGAAGATAAAGAATAAATTTAAAAGAATTTATCTTTGATAAAATTAATGGGAACCTTTCCCTAAAGATGCACATATTTGAATAAAAGAATATTCCGGATTGGAGTGAGATGTGTGCTATCTTTGTGTATTTATCACATGATTATAAAGATACGCTAGTTATTTAGAAAGACCGGGTTTAAACCATTCTGAATAACTGTTACGATGATTAAAAGTTAAAGAGATGAAGATGGTGGTTGAAGACCGGAGATCTTCACATCGTTGGGATGATTTTTGATGTCTCGACTTGGGGTGTACACCCAAGACGAGGTAATAAGTGGTGATCATTAATACGTACTTGGCGATCGACCGAATATGCGAGGAACTCTCTCTTGTATTGGTGAGGGTGAGAAAACCCCAGTTTGGTTCGGTTTGGGGTAAAACCGGAACCGGAACCGAAAGACCTCAGTTTTAAAAATCGGTAACCGAAGCATCGGTTTCGGTTTCAAAACCTCGGTTTCGGTTTTTATTGTTTCAGTTTTAAAACCGATTTAAACAAAATATGTTATAAAAATAAACAACCATAAAAGAAATTAAACTAAATTGTTTCAACTGAGTGTATTGAGACACATGATACAAAGTACAGACTAATAAACTATAAGTCATCCAAAGTAGTACAAAGATAAGCTAGCTAGCTCTAAGACGAAGACATCCAAGAATCTACAAAAACTAGAAATGGACCTTTTATATTAGTCTACCCCTAATTCTGTATTCAGCTAAATCAAATGAGTGAAGCAGTGACCAGTGTGTATATACTATATAATATGAAACTACATGTAGCAAGAGACAATGTGCAACATTTTATAATTCGGTTCAGTTAGGTTTTTTCAGTTCGGTTTGGACCTAAAACCGAAACCAAAATATTAGTATGGTTCGGTTTTTTGATTTTCGGTTTTCTTCGGTTTCGGTGTTTTTGAGTTCGGTTTTTATCGGTTTCGGTTAGGTTTCGGTTTTTTGCTCACCCCTGTATTGGGCATATGGGATGAGGAATAAGGTGCCTCCAGTTTCATTCAGACCGAGAACAGACTTGTTAATGGATTATGTCTGATATTGTATATCGTTCAATATTGATTGATTTCTATTAAATATGTATCTATTTGGTGGAGGAGAATTTATTCTCTTGCTTAACACCCCTCTCTGAGACGTATGAGGTTAGAGGTTGTATATTGATAGAAATCAGTTGTATGGCATGAAATGTCAATGTGGCATGCTAAGATGCAAATGATCAAGGCTTTTCATGAAAAGCAGGGCCTTGTGGATGATGATCAAAGCACAACTTTAAGTAGCATAGCTTTGTGTATAGCGTTAATTCGTGAGCCTCACACCCTGTATGAGTCAGAAACAGGATTAGGGACGCAAGGAGTGCATACATTTCTTTCTAGCTAGAAGTTGTGTAATGGTATGGAGCCCAGACATTTTTGCTTATGTGGATGATGGATTGTGAGGCGCCTCAGATGTAGAGCCGACTAAAAGGCTTATATAGTCAACGTACTGACCATTTTAGAGGTCCGACAGAACTGGGAAATGTATGTTCAGGAATAACTAATCCACAAACGTTAGGCGTGGACCGGCCTTGCATGATCCGAGGTGTAACGACCCAGAAAATCTGAACCAATTTAAAAATTTTAAATTGGCTAAAATAATGGATTTTAAATATTTAAAATAAATATTTTAGATAATGGCAATGAAAACTGAGTTTGAATCGACATTTGAAAACCAATATAATTAATTATAATTATATATAGAATTGAAAATGGCGCGGTAGTTCGATAATTCGATTTCAAACTTCAATTGAATATACCGGGTGCAAAACAATCTGGATTTTAGTGAAACCAAAAATAATGGAATCTAATTGATGATATCTTTCTAACGAATCCGATCAATCGAAGTTTGATAGCGGGAATCAAAAGATATGTCCAGTTGAAAATTCTGAATAGTCGCTATGGAATTCAGGCCCTTAAAAATGGACATTTTGCAGATAACCTCGGATTTCGACGAAACCACTTTTGTTGGATCCGCAGTGTCAAGTTATTGCTAGATTTCAAATTTCATAATTTTTCGAATCAATATGTGAGCGTGGCAAAGGAAAACGCGTTTGACCAGTTTCTGTTGATTTTAATCGACTGGAAATTGACCATTTTTCAAACGGTCTCAGAATTCGACGAAACTAGTTTTGTTAGGACCGTATCGTCAATACGAAGCTAGAAAATATTTTTCTGGAATTTTTCTAGTTAGTATGTGACCCCGGTAATTTGAAATGTGCGTTTAAAATTCAATATAGTGATTTAAATGAAAATTCAAAAGGAAACTGATTGTAACGATCAAATCAGCTAGCGATACATATCCCAGTGTGTTCGGAATGAGGGTAAAACGCTAAGGACGACAGGCGGTGGGCCTCGTTTCGAGGTCGTATGTAAAAGTCAACCCTTTTGCTAAATTAAATAATTAAATAAAAAAAAAAAAAAAAAATCATTTCCTCCCCCCCCCCTTTATCCTCGTTCTGGCCCCCCCCCCCTTCTCATTTCGATTTATACGGAAAGAAAAAAAAAAAAAACCCATCGAAGTCGGAAATCTCCAGGCCTCCGACGATCAGAGAAACCCCCGCCTCCGCCTGTTCTTCCTCCAAGCCTACCGTCCTTCTTCACGCCATCGACCCTCCCTCCACTGCTCAACCTGAACCCGCTCCTCTCGAAACCCTAATCGACCGAGCACCTGAAGCCGCGTGAGTTCAACCGCCACACTCCCCTTTCGCTCCACCGCGAGACATCAATAACCCCTTCGATCGAAGACCCAGTCACCCCGTCAGCCCCCCCGTCGATCTGCGAAAATCCCCTGTAAGTTTTTTTTTTTTTTTCTTTTCTTTTCTTTTCTTGTTTGTTTAATTGATTTGTTTGAATTATAAAAACTGATTTTATTAAAGTTTAAAACTGATTTGTTTTTAAATATATAAAAACTGATTATATAAAATATAAAAAACCGATTTGTTATAAAAGAATTGAAATACTGTTTTTTTTTTTTTTTTAAAAAAAAGAAAAAAACTGGATTTTGTAAAACTATAAAAACTGATTTTGAATTTTATAAAAGAAATTAAAACTGATTCGAAAGCAAAAGGAAAAATCATATTTTTATATGTCGAAAGCAAAAGGAAAAATCATATTCTTATATGTCGAAAGCAAAAGGAAAAATCATATTTTTATATGTCGAAAGCAAAAGGAAAAATCATATTTTTATATGTCGAAAGCAAAAGGAAAAATCATATTTTTATATGTCGAAAGCAAAAGGAAAAATCATATTTTTATATGTCGAAAGCAAAAGGAAAAATCATATTCTTATATGTCGAAAGCAAAAGGAAAAATCATATTTTTATATGTCGAAAGCAAAAGGAAAAATCATATTTTTATATGTCGAAAGCAAAAGGAAAAATCATATTTTTATATGTCGAAAGCAAAAGGAAAAATCATATTTTTATATGTCGAAAGCAAAAGGAAAAATCATATTCTTATATGTTGAAAGCAAAAGGAAAAATTCGATTTTTATATATTGAATAGCATAGTAAAAATTCTATTTTTACATATGTAGAGAATACGGGCGAAAGCAACAAAAGGCGAAGATTTCTATTAGGAAGAGTCGTGCAGTTGGATAGCTATTGGTGAGATTTCTGATTTAAAAATAATTATATATGTGTTGACAATGAAAGTGAATTGCTATATATAAATATCTATATATATATATATACGCCCCTCGTCCACAAACCATGGACGATATTTATTGGTTGAAATTGTGGTGAAAATTGAATGATTGTTTGGGATTGTTTGTGATTGATATTGGTTGATTGTGGTTGAAAAATACCCATTTGTGGTTGTGAAATATTTGGTTGAAACCACATAGGATTAGTTTGTGGAAATGAAATAAATATATATACATGCCGCCTGCGTGCGAACTAGATGCATGTTTCCCATTGTCAAAAACCGCGAGGTTTTAAGGTAGAGCGAGGAGCCGTACTAGGGACGGTGCCGGTGTAACTACCCTGCTGTTATGCTGCCGAAATTTTGAATAATATTTGTGTGTTTGAATTATTTTCATATGCTTAAACTATATTTATTCCTTATATAGAAAACATTCGTGTGTTGAATTGATATTCATTCGTTGTTTAGAAATTCATGTGTTGAATGGTATTCATATTTTGAAATAAACTGTTAGATAATAAAAATCACATTTTTATCTATATCTAAAAACTATTGAAAACATTCGTGTGTTGAATTGATATTCATTCGTTGTTTAGAAATTCATGTGTTGAATGGTATTCATATTTTGAAATAAACTGTTAGATAATAAAAATCACATTTTTATCTATATCTAAAAACTATTGAAAACATTCGTGTGTTGAATTGATATTCATTCGTTGTTTAGAAATTCATGTGTTGAATGGTATTCATATTTTGAAATAAACTGTTAGATAATAAAAATCACATTTTTATCTATATCTAAAAACTATTGAAAACATTCGTGTGTTGAATTGATATTCATTCGTTGTTTAGAAATTCATGTGTTGAATGGTATTCATATTTTGAAATAAACTGTTAGATAATAAAAATCACATTTTTATCTATATATAAAAACTATTGAAAACATTCATGTGTTGAATTGATATTCATTCGTTGTTTAGAAATTCATGTGTTGAATGGTATTCATATTTTGAAATAAACTGTTTGATAATAAAAATCACCTTTTATCGACTATATGAACTGTATAGAAAAATAGTGTTTTGAAATGAATTGTTTTACAATAAAAATCACATTTTTATTGTATGCATAAATCGTTAAAATGTGAAGTGTTAAAAATAGCCACTTGTTCAAAATAAACATAGATGAGTTGAAATATTCATTAATTAACTAATGAAATGATTTGCACCTATTTATGTAACATTAGAATGAATGGTGTTTTTAAACCAAATAGAAATCGAATATGAAATCGAATAGAAAATGAAAAATGATATGAACTGTATATATATGTACATGCAATATTCTTTGAACAGGTTATAGCAAAGGGGCTAGAGAAGAGGAATAAAATTTTGTGCCCGACAAATAGGTACACATTTACTGATTTGTTTGGGTGATGATTTTGAGCCTATTGGCTAGCCGCTTGGCTTTTTCTTTTTCTTTTTGAGATTAGAAGGACCGGGACGCTATTTGCGATTTCCCGACGCTCCCGGTACAGGGGAGGTTATGGCGAAATTTTTCCAAAATTTAAGGAGTTAGAAAATTTTTTGAAGTTAAAACGATATTGAAATCGTTGAATGAACTATATTTATATAACTATATAAATATAAATAAAATTAAAACGAAACGAAGCCGTGCAGTTCGTATTTCGAAACCGTAATTTCAAACGACTAGTACGGGAAATCCGACCATTGGATTTTCCCGAAACCTCAACCGTCGGGTTCGCCTTGGAATAATCTTTCCAACGGCACCAACCTTGTAGAAATCCAACGGTTGGATTGTCTGGAATGTTTAATTCAAATCTGAAGAAAAACAGCGCCAGAAACGATTATATTTATTTATATATATAAATAAAATTATATTTAATCGAATAACGACGCTGCAGTTCGTATTTTGAAATCAAAACTTCAAACGATTGTACCGGGAGATCCGACCGTCGGATTTTCCCGAAACTGGAACCGTTGGATTCGTTTTGAAAAGACCTTTCTAATGATGTAAATTTTGTGAAGATCCAACGGTTAGATTTTCAGATATGTGTAAATCAAATCTGAAGAAAAACAGCGCCACGGCCACGTTATGGCCCGAAACGTCGTTTTGAATATATTAGCTATTTTAAAATAAATAAAAATAGCGATAAATAGTTATAAAATATCGTAAGCGATATGGAACGGAAATAAACTGAATTTGCTTGATTTATGTGATGTTTGATGGTTGAATGTGTTTGGTGTGAAAACTATATAAAGAACACAATTGGTGTTGTCGAATAATTTAACCATTGAAATAAATCGACTTGAAATTCTAAATATACGTGAATTATTTGAAAAGGCCGAGTTAATTCTCATTTCGAATAATCGACCGACGATTGAAATTCGAAGATGAAGACGATGGTCGAAGACCGGAGATCTTCACCTCGTTTGGATGGTAACCGAGGTCCTGATTGGGAGGCATCCCGAAATATGGATAATGAGTGGTGATCGTTCAGACGTACGCGTTGATCGAAGGGTTTGCGAGGTATTTAGTGCCTCCGGTTTCGTTCAGACCCAGAACGGACTTGTAAATGGACTGTGTGTTTGACATAGGATTTATTCTGTGTGGCATGCTAAGATGCAGTGATCAGGGCTTATGTTGAAAAGCAAAGTCTTGTGGTGATGATCAAAGCATCGTCTGTGTGGCGTAGCTTTGTGTATAACGTAAATTCGCGAGCCTCACACCCCGGTATGAACCTAAAACGGGAGAAGGACCTCAGGGAGGGCATGCGTTTCCTTCTAGCTAGGGTGGTGTCAGTGACCTACCAGCCCTGACATTTATATACTTTTCACCTATGTGGTTGTTGCTGTTGCGAGGCGCCTCGGTTTGATCGGACGATCCGGGTCCGATGGAGTCATTCGTTGGCTCGTTTACGCCCCAAAGGGCGGGGAAACGTATTGTTCAGGCATTTTAATCCACATCGGTGGACCGGCCCTGTCGCTCCAAAGGCTTGACTGAGTACTTGCCTGAGACATGGGCTAGATTGTCTCGAATTCGGTAAGGACTATCTTTTGCCTTGGTTCATGACGGAAATCCAATTTCCAAATACGTGATCGTGCGGTTTTGATTGTATATATATATGGCGACATGATATATGGTACCCATGCCGTCTATGATTGATAGTTATGATTTGAAATTGTTTTCAAAACATATAAACACTAGCAATAATATCAAATGCCTTTGTTTTATTCGTATCAAGCATATTTGGCCGTTATAAGGTAAAAACTCTATCCTCCGGTTTGCGTTGCATTGTGTGATGGGAACTGAGTCTTATAACGGCTTCATTTTTATAAAAAGCATAGCGATGTTTAAAAGAAAGATTTGTTTTAAAGCACTGGCAATCCAATGGAGTAAACCCGTTCCACGGAAGTGGCGTGGTCCTGTGATTAGCCAATTATATATGTGTTGAGTGGATTTCTCATACCAGTCCCATGACTGACTCGTAGTTTGTTTCACTCTCAAACTCGGGTGCCCCTTTTTCTACACGGGCAGCCTTGTATTCAGGTTTAGCTGGTTCTTTCTGGATAGCTGGAGCTGAAGATGGATTCTATCATTTATTTCCTTTTATGCTGTTCAGCTCCTATTGTACATATTTTGTTTATTTCCGCTGTAGACATTTATGTATAGCTGAACTGTATTTGTACTAAGTAAGATCCTGTATACTGTGTAACTCTGATGATTACTTTTATCCAGTATATTTTGTTGTTCATTCTAGTGTATTTATTTAATTCTGTTCTGCTATTATATGTTTCTGTGTTATATTCCAAAAGATAACCTTGTTTCCGTGAGAACGGGAAATCGGGTCGTCTCAACGTGGTATCAGAGCTTTGGTTAAGCTTAGTTCTGGAATATAACATTTGAACGAACTCGTCAGAAATAGAACCAGTAGTGTTCTAGGACGGGTAACTCAATACAGATAGGATCAGCAATATCCTAGTATGAGTAAAGCAGAATGAATACACTTCGATAGACACATTTACACTTCAAGTATTTGTCTCTATATTTTAAAATACCTTTTCTGTGACCTGACACTTGATCTGCTATTTGCAGAAGAACTAGAAAATGAGTGCCAGAAACAGAAGAAGTAATATTGACCCGGATATAGAAGCTCTATTCATGAAATATAGAAATCTGGGAGGAAAGCCGTTCTCGGGCGAAGAATCTATTATGAGAACCCAAGCTTGGATTCGTTCGGTTGAGAAAATATTCGAAGCATTAAAGCTTAGGGATGACCAGAAAAGATTGCTGGCCTCCTGGGCGCTCGAAGACGAAGCTTTGTTTTGGTGGGATTCAGTTATTAAAGATAATCCAGAAGGTGATATCACCTGGGATAGATTCAAAGTTATTTTCTTGGAAAGATTTACCCCTCCCGAAGCGACTGAGCGCCTATGTGATGAATTTTCTTATTTGATACAAGGTGATATGACCATTCCCGAATATCATAAGAAATTCAATGAACTTTCTCACTTTGCCCCTCACCTAATTCAAAATCCGAAGAGGAAAAATCTGAGATTTATTCACGGACTTCAAAGGAAATACCAGAATAAAGTATTGAGGCATGTGAAGCTTCCTTTTTCTGAAATGATATATATGGCCTATCAGTATGAAGATCTCTATAAGAAAGGAATGTTATGCGACGAAGAAGAAGTCAGTTCTAATGACATAAAAGAGTTGGAAACTGATCGTCCTGAGGCCAGTACAATATCTGAAGTCAGTAAGGAGCCCGAAGCAAACCGAAAAAGGGCCAGATCCGAAAAAGAACCGGTAACGACCGCCATATGCAACAACTGCCATAAGCAAGGGCATATGCAAGGAAATTGCAGATCCTTAAAGAAGAAAGGAAAAAGCGGATCAAAACCTACGAAGAGGCAAAAGAACACACATGGCGAAAGGAAATGCCATAAGTGTAGTCAATCAGGTCATATTGCACGGGAGTGTCAACTCTCAAAGAAATCTGAGGCAGTACAAGTAAATGAAGTGGTAGAAGTACCTGCATCCTCGTCTGTTCAGGAAAGATCTGATGTTTTAGAAGGCACGCTTAATGTCAAAAACATTCCAGTTAAAGTACTGTTTGACACAGGCGCGTCGCGAAGCTTTATTGCAAAGAGTGCAGTCAAGAAGTTGGATTTGAATTTGAAAAAGCTCAAAGAGCCCATGACTGTTCAGAATCCAGTTGGAGGTTCCATCAATCTCAGTTGGATTTGTGCAGTGCCCGTCTCTTTTTCTTGCTATAAATTCCCCATTGTCTCTATCATCATGAATTTTAATGAATTCGATCTTATTCTGGGATTGGATTGGCTAACCAAATATGAAGCTGAAGTTAAATGCGCCGAGAGAGTGGTTAAAGCAAAGGCCCAATCGGGGAATTATATAACCATACCATGTGAAGGCCCGACTTCAAATAGAAAAGATTTCTGGTCAGCTCTCGATGTTTCTCCAGCCCAAATTGAAAATATCCCTGAGGTCACAGAGAATATTCCTGACCTCATCAAAGAGATTCCTGTCGTCAAGAATTATGCGGATGTGTTCGAGGAAGTTGTTCGCTTACCTCCGCAGAGAGAAATAGATTTCAGAATTGCTTTAATTCCAAATGCAAGGCCGGTAGTTCACGCTATTCGAAGAATGTCCTTGAAAGAGAAAGAGGAATTAGACAATCAAACAAGACAGCTAGTATGGAAAGGTCTGATCAGGCCTAGTTTCTCTGATTGGGGTGCAGCAGTGGTGTTTGTCCCAAAATCTGACGGTACTCTACGTCTATGTGTGGACTATCGTGATCTAAACAAGCAGACCATAAAGAACAAATATCCATTGCCGCGGATTGATGATTTGTTAGATCGATTAAATGGAGCACAAGTATTCTCACGAATGGACCTAGCTACAGGATTCCATCAACTTCGAATTGCCGAAGAGTGTGTTCCAATGACAGCATTCAGAGGCCCCGACTTATTCTACGAGTGGTTAGTAATGCCGTTCGGCTTATGTAACGCTCCAGCTTACTTCGTCGATCTGATGAACAGAGTATTCAGAGGAGTATTGAATAAATTTGTTCTGGTTTTTATTGATGATATTCTAATCTTCTCTAAATCAAAGGCCGAACATGAAAAGCATCTGGAACAAGTGTTAGAAATTCTCAGACGGAATGTATTAAAAGCCAAGTTTTCCAAATGTATATTCTGGCAAGATGAAGTGAAATTTCTGGGCCATGTCGTATCGAAAGATGGAATCGCTGTGGATCCAAGCAAAATCACAGCCATTCAAAATTGGAAACAGCCCAGTACTCCCACTGAAGTTCGCAGTTTTCTTGGATTGGCTAGCTATTATCGGAAGTTCGTTAAAGACTTTTCGAAGATATCTGGCCACTTAACGAAGCTTACAAAGAAGCATTCTAAATTCAAATGGACTCAAGAGAGTGAGGAGGCTTTTGAGGAGCTAAAGTTAAGATTAACCACAGCTCCAGTGTTAACCATCATCGATGGCAACCAAGATTTAAAAGTCTGGACTGATGCTTCCAGAGAAGGCCTTGGAGCAGTGTTAATGCAAAGAGGCCAAGTAATTGCTTATGCTAGCCGTCAACTGAAGCCACACGAGAAGAACTACGTAACTCATGATCTTGAGTTATTGGCTATCATATTCTCTTTGAAAATCTGGAGACACTATCTTCTGGGCGAGAGATTTGAACTGTTTACAGACCACCAGTCGTTAAAGTATCTGTTCACTCAGAAGGACTTGAATCTGAGGCAACAGCGTTGGCTGGAGTTTCTTGCAGCATATGACTTCGAAATTATATATACTCCAGGAAAAGCCAATGTCGTGGCCGATGCGTTAAGCAGAAAGAATGTAATGATCGCCAGTTTTATTATCACGACTTCATTGCTAGATAAGATATCTGCTCTTCAGGAGGATGATCACTTCATTCAGAAGATCAGAAGGATAATTCAACGAGGCGAACCCTCGAGTTTTCAAGTTGATAATGAGGGGATTCTAAGGCTCAAAGGTCGAATATGCGTTCCTAACATTCCTGAACTTCGAAAGGAAGTACTGGATGAATGCCACAAGTCAAAACTCAGTATCCATCCGGGAGTAAACAAAATGTATAATGACATCAAACGCACTTTCTGGTGGAAGTCGATGAAAAGGGACATTTCTTTATATGTCAGCCGATGCCCTACTTGCCAGCTAGTTAAAAGCGACCAACAGAAATTGGCTGGACTATTACAACCACTAGAAGTTCCTGGTTGGAAGTGGGAGCATATCTCCATGGATTTCATTGATGGTTTGCCCAGAACCAGAAAAGGAAATGACAGTATTTGGGTGATCGTAGATCGCTTCACGAAGACCGCCCATTTTATACCTGTCAAATCAAACAGAACTGCTCAGAGTCTGGCGCAGATATACTTCAGGGAAATAGTTAGACTACATGGAGTGCCGCTCAGTATAGTCAGTGATAGAGATACAATATTCACTAGCAAATTCTGGGAAGCATTTCAAGTCGAGCTAGGAACGAAGTTAAACCTAAGCACCGCTTATCATCCTCAGACAGACGGTCAGACTGAGAGGGTGAATCGCATTCTAGAAGATCTATTGCGGGCTTGTGTTATAGATTTCGGTGGATCATGGGAAGACAATCTGCATTTGGCTGAATTCTCTTATAATAACAGCTACCAGGCGAGTCTGACGATGTCGCCATTCGAAGCATTGTATGGTAGACCGTGCCGATCTCCTGCTTGTTGGGTCGAGCCTGGAAATAGACTTGTGTTGGGTCCTGATATGATTCGAGAAGCGGCCGACAAAGTCGATTTTATTAAGAAGCGATTACTCGCCGCTCAAAGCCGACAAAAGAGCTATGCTGATAAAAGAAGAAGAGATATATCCTTCGAAGTTGGCGACTATGTATATTTGAAAGTATCGCCGATGAGAGGAGTTATCAGGTTCGGTAAAACTGGGAAGTTAGCGCCTAAATTTATTGGTCCGTTTCCTATTCTGGAACGGATTGGAACTCTCGCTTATAGGGTCAAACTTCCTGACTGGTTGCCTGGTGTGCATGATGTATTTCACATATCTCAACTTCGAAAGCACGTTCATGATCCAGACTTGATCGTGGAAGAAGCAGCTCAGCAGGATATTGAAATTACTCCAGAACTAGCTGTGAGGCGTGAGCCGCTAAAGATTATCGGCAAAGAAACCAAAGAGCTGAGAAACAAGAAGGTTCACTTAGTCAAGGTGCAATGGAGTGGAGATCCGCGAGATTGTACTTGGGAAACAGAGGAGAGCATTCAGAAAGCTTATCCTAGATGCCGAGTAGATATCTCTGATTGACTCTGGTGCAAGGTACATTTAACCTACTTTGCATTACCTTTTAATTCTATTCTGTTGCTATTTTCTTCCCATGGATGTGTATTGTTTATTCTATACTCTGAATATTAAAAACAAATTGGTTGTTGTATTGTGTGATCGTAGAATTATCAAACCACTTTCGACTTTATTCCTTTTCGGGGACGAAAAGTTTTAAGTGGGGGAGATTGTAACGACCCAGAAAATCTGAACCAATTTAAAAATTTTAAATTGGCTAAAATAATGGATTTTAAATATTTAAAATAAATATTTTAGATAATGGCAATGAAAACTGAGTTTGAATCGACATTTGAAAACCAATATAATTAATTATAATTATATATAGAATTGAAAATGGCGCGGTAGTTCGATAATTCGATTTCAAACTTCAATTGAATATACCGGGTGCAAAACAATCTGGATTTTAGTGAAACCAAAAATAATGGAATCTAATTGATGATATCTTTCTAACGAATCCGATCAATCGAAGTTTGATAGCGGGAATCAAAAGATATGTCCAGTTGAAAATTCTGAATAGTCGCTATGGAATTCAGGCCCTTAAAAATGGACATTTTGCAGATAACCTCGGATTTCGACGAAACCACTTTTGTTGGATCCGCAGTGTCAAGTTATTGCTAGATTTCAAATTTCATAATTTTTCGAATCAATATGTGAGCGTGGCAAAGGAAAACGCGTTTGACCAGTTTCTGTTGATTTTAATCGACTGGAAATTGACCATTTTTCAAACGGTCTCAGAATTCGACGAAACTAGTTTTGTTAGGACCGTATCGTCAATACGAAGCTAGAAAATATTTTTCTGGAATTTTTCTAGTTAGTATGTGACCCCGGTAATTTGAAATGTGCGTTTAAAATTCAATATAGTGATTTAAATGAAAATTCAAAAGGAAACTGATTGTAACGATCAAATCAGCTAGCGATACATATCCCAGTGTGTTCGGAATGAGGGTAAAACGCTAAGGACGACAGGCGGTGGGCCTCGTTTCGAGGTCGTATGTAAAAGTCAACCCTTTTGCTAAATTAAATAATTAAATAAAAAAAAAAAAAAAAAATCATTTCCTCCCCCCCCCCTTTATCCTCGTTCTGGCCCCCCCCCCCTTCTCATTTCGATTTATACGGAAAGAAAAAAAAAAAAAACCCATCGAAGTCGGAAATCTCCAGGCCTCCGACGATCAGAGAAACCCCCGCCTCCGCCTGTTCTTCCTCCAAGCCTACCGTCCTTCTTCACGCCATCGACCCTCCCTCCACTGCTCAACCTGAACCCGCTCCTCTCGAAACCCTAATCGACCGAGCACCTGAAGCCGCGTGAGTTCAACCGCCACACTCCCCTTTCGCTCCACCGCGAGACATCAATAACCCCTTCGATCGAAGACCCAGTCACCCCGTCAGCCCCCCCGTCGATCTGCGAAAATCCCCTGTAAGTTTTTTTTTTTTTTTTCTTTTCTTTTCTTTTCTAGTTTGTTTAATTGATTTGTTTGAATTATAAAAACTGATTTTATTAAAGTTTAAAACTGATTTGTTTTTAAATATATAAAAACTGATTATATAAAATATAAAAAACCGATTTGTTATAAAAGAATTGAAATACTGTTTTTTTTTTTTTTTTTAAAAAAGAAAAAAACTGGATTTTGTAAAACTATAAAAACTGATTTTGAATTTTATAAAAGAAATTAAAACTGATTCGAAAGCAAAAGGAAAAATCATATTTTTATATGTCGAAAGCAAAAGGAAAAATCATATTCTTATATGTCGAAAGCAAAAGGAAAAATCATATTTTTATATGTCGAAAGCAAAAGGAAAAATCATATTTTTATATGTCGAAAGCAAAAGGAAAAATCATATTTTTATATGTCGAAAGCAAAAGGAAAAATCATATTTTTATATGTCGAAAGCAAAAGGAAAAATCATATTCTTATATGTCGAAAGCAAAAGGAAAAATCATATTTTTATATGTCGAAAGCAAAAGGAAAAATCATATTTTTATATGTCGAAAGCAAAAGGAAAAATCATATTTTTATATGTCGAAAGCAAAAGGAAAAATCATATTCTTATATGTTGAAAGCAAAAGGAAAAATTCGATTTTTATATATTGAATAGCATAGTAAAAATTCTATTTTTACATATGTAGAGAATACGGGCGAAAGCAACAAAAGGCGAAGATTTCTATTAGGAAGAGTCGTGCAGTTGGATAGCTATTGGTGAGATTTCTGATTTAAAAATAATTATATATGTGTTGACAATGAAAGTGAATTGCTATATATAAATATCTATATATATATATATATACGCCCCTCGTCCACAAACCATGGACGATATTTATTGGTTGAAATTGTGGTGAAAATTGAATGATTGTTTGGGATTGTTTGTGATTGATATTGGTTGATTGTGGTTGAAAAATACCCATTTGTGGTTGTGAAATATTTGGTTGAAACCACATAGGATTAGTTTGTGGAAATGAAATAAATATATATACATGCCGCCTGCGTGCGAACTAGATGCATGTTTCCCATTGTCAAAAACCGCGAGGTTTTAAGGTAGAGCGAGGAGCCGTACTAGGGACGGTGCCGGTGTAACTACCCTGCCGTTATGCTGCCGAAATTTTGAATAATATTTGTGTGTTTGAATTATTTTCATATGCTTAAACTATATTTATTCCTTATATAGAAAACATTCGTGTGTTGAATTGATATTCATTCGTTGTTTAGAAATTCATGTGTTGAATGGTATTCATATTTTGAAATAAACTGTTAGATAATAAAAATCACATTTTTATCTATATCTAAAAACTATTGAAAACATTCGTGTGTTGAATTGATATTCATTCGTTGTTTAGAAATTCATGTGTTGAATGGTATTCATATTTTGAAATAAACTGTTAGATAATAAAAATCACATTTTTATCTATATCTAAAAACTATTGAAAACATTCGTGTGTTGAATTGATATTCATTCGTTGTTTAGAAATTCATGTGTTGAATGGTATTCATATTTTGAAATAAACTGTTAGATAATAAAAATCACATTTTTATCTATATCTAAAAACTATTGAAAACATTCGTGTGTTGAATTGATATTCATTCGTTGTTTAGAAATTCATGTGTTGAATGGTATTCATATTTTGAAATAAACTGTTAGATAATAAAAATCACATTTTTATCTATATATAAAAACTATTGAAAACATTCATGTGTTGAATTGATATTCATTCGTTGTTTAGAAATTCATGTGTTGAATGGTATTCATATTTTGAAATAAACTGTTTGATAATAAAAATCACCTTTTATCGACTATATGAACTGTATAGAAAAATAGTGTTTTGAAATGAATTGTTTTACAATAAAAATCACATTTTTATTGTATGCATAAATCGTTAAAATGTGAAGTGTTAAAAATAGCCACTTGTTCAAAATAAACATAGATGAGTTGAAATATTCATTAATTAACTAATGAAATGATTTGCACCTATTTATGTAACATTAGAATGAATGGTGTTTTTAAACCAAATAGAAATCGAATATGAAATCGAATAGAAAATGAAAAATGATATGAACTGTATATATATGTACATGCAATATTCTTTGAACAGGTTATAGCAAAGGGGCTAGAGAAGAGGAATAAAATTTTGTGCCCGACAAATAGGTACACATTTACTGATTTGTTTGGGTGATGATTTTGAGCCTATTGGCTAGCCGCTTGGCTTTTTCTTTTTCTTTTTGAGATTAGAAGGACCGGGACGCTATTTGCGATTTCCCGACGCTCCCGGTACAGGGGAGGTTATGGCGAAATTTTTCCAAAATTTAAGGAGTTAGAAAATTTTTTGAAGTTAAAACGATATTGAAATCGTTGAATGAACTATATTTATATAACTATATAAATATAAATAAAATTAAAACGAAACGAAGCCGTGCAGTTCGTATTTCGAAACCGTAATTTCAAACGACTAGTACGGGAAATCCGACCATTGGATTTTCCCGAAACCTCAACCGTCGGGTTCGCCTTGGAATAATCTTTCCAACGGCACCAACCTTGTAGAAATCCAACGGTTGGATTGTCTGGAATGTTTAATTCAAATCTGAAGAAAAACAGCGCCAGAAACGATTATATTTATTTATATATATAAATAAAATTATATTTAATCGAATAACGACGCTGCAGTTCGTATTTTGAAATCAAAACTTCAAACGATTGTACCGGGAGATCCGACCGTCGGATTTTCCCGAAACTGGAACCGTTGGATTCGTTTTGAAAAGACCTTTCTAATGATGTAAATTTTGTGAAGATCCAACGGTTAGATTTTCAGATATGTGTAAATCAAATCTGAAGAAAAACAGCGCCACGGCCACGTTATGGCCCGAAACGTCGTTTTGAATATATTAGCTATTTTAAAATAAATAAAAATAGCGATAAATAGTTATAAAATATCGTAAGCGATATGGAACGGAAATAAACTGAATTTGCTTGATTTATGTGATGTTTGATGGTTGAATGTGTTTGGTGTGAAAACTATATAAAGAACACAATTGGTGTTGTCGAATAATTTAACCATTGAAATAAATCGACTTGAAATTCTAAATATACGTGAATTATTTGAAAAGGCCGAGTTAATTCTCATTTCGAATAATCGACCGACGATTGAAATTCGAAGATGAAGACGATGGTCGAAGACCGGAGATCTTCACCTCGTTTGGATGGTAACCGAGGTCCTGATTGGGAGGCATCCCGAAATATGGATAATGAGTGGTGATCGTTCAGACGTACGCGTTGATCGAAGGGTTTGCGAGGTATTTAGTGCCTCCGGTTTCGTTCAGACCCAGAACGGACTTGTAAATGGACTGTGTGTTTGACATAGGATTTATTCTGTGTGGCATGCTAAGATGCAGTGATCAGGGCTTATGTTGAAAAGCAAAGTCTTGTGGTGATGATCAAAGCATCGTCTGTGTGGCGTAGCTTTGTGTATAACGTAAATTCGCGAGCCTCACACCCCGGTATGAACCTAAAACGGGAGAAGGACCTCAGGGAGGGCATGCGTTTCCTTCTAGCTAGGGTGGTGTCAGTGACCTACCAGCCCTGACATTTATATACTTTTCACCTATGTGGTTGTTGCTGTTGCGAGGCGCCTCGGTTTGATCGGACGATCCGGGTCCGATGGAGTCATTCGTTGGCTCGTTTACGCCCCAAAGGGCGGGGAAACGTATTGTTCAGGCATTTTAATCCACATCGGTGGACCGGCCCTGTCGCTCCAAAGGCTTGACTGAGTACTTGCCTGAGACATGGGCTAGATTGTCTCGAATTCGGTAAGGACTATCTTTTGCCTTGGTTCATGACGGAAATCCAATTTCCAAATACGTGATCGTGCGGTTTTGATTGTATATATATATGGCGACATGATATATGGTACCCATGCCGTCTATGATTGATAGTTATGATTTGAAATTGTTTTCAAAACATATAAACACTAGCAATAATATCAAATGCCTTTGTTTTATTCGTATCAAGCATATTTGGCCGTTATAAGGTAAAAACTCTATCCTCCGGTTTGCGTTGCATTGTGTGATGGGAACTGAGTCTTATAACGGCTTCATTTTTATAAAAAGCATAGCGATGTTTAAAAGAAAGATTTGTTTTAAAGCACTGGCAATCCAATGGAGTAAACCCGTTCCACGGAAGTGGCGTGGTCCTGTGATTAGCCAATTATATATGTGTTGAGTGGATTTCTCATACCAGTCCCATGACTGACTCGTAGTTTGTTTCACTCTCAAACTCGGGTGCCCCTTTTTCTACACGGGCAGCCTTGTATTCAGGTTTAGCTGGTTCTTTCTGGATAGCTGGAGCTGAAGATGGATTCTATCATTTATTTCCTTTTATGCTGTTCAGCTCCTATTGTACATATTTTGTTTATTTCCGCTGTAGACATTTATGTATAGCTGAACTGTATTTGTACTAAGTAAGATCCTGTATACTGTGTAACTCTGATGATTACTTTTATCCAGTATATTTTGTTGTTCATTCTAGTGTATTTATTTAATTCTGTTCTGCTATTATATGTTTCTGTGTTATATTCCAAAAGATAACCTTGTTTCCGTGAGAACGGGAAATCGGGTCGTCTCACGAGGGTTGCCCATAGGTGTGATCCTAGATCCTCTTGCTAGAGGTGATCCGAATCGGTAAGGAGTTCATCCCTTGCCTTGACTCATGATGGATATTCAATTCCCAATACGCGACTTTTCGATTTTGGTTGTAAACCTATATGGCGACATAGTAGGATGGGGTACTATGTCGTCTATGATTGATACATTTATATCTAAAGTTGTTTACCACACTATGTACTTATAATAATATCAAAATTATTTAATTTGAGACATATCAAGCATATTTGGCTATTACAAGGTAAAATTTTATCCTTTGTTTGTGTTGCATTGTGTGATGGGACCCGAGTCTTATATTAGCTTCATTCTTTTGAAAAGCATTACATTGTTTAAAAATTGTTTTTATTCCAGAATATTCATGGGAGTGAACCCGTTCCATGACATATGGCGTGGTCCTGTAATTTACCCTATTTTAGTGTAAAATTTAATAATTGTTTTAGCTCTCACACCAGTCCCATGACTGACTCAGAGTTTATTTTTTCACCTAAACTCTGGGCTTCCATATTTTCCATATGGGAAGCTAGTAGTTTTGGTTTTGCAGATTCTTTATTTTCACAGGATCCTGGTTTACAACTGGAGCTATATTCGGTAAGATTTGTATCCGTGTATTCCTTTCAGTTGTGGTAGTAGATGTACTTCTGTTGTGCATTGTATTTATAAAATTTTATTTCCACTGCTGTGTAAATTATTAATCTCTGATATTATTTTTCCGCTATGTCATATTTATTCGTACTTTGATATTCTTGTAATTTGATGTAAATTGTTGTAATAACAATGAAAAGTTCTGTGGTTTTGCATTCTGATGCGCCATGTTCTCGCACAATCTATTGTTTCCCATCTCTTCGGATATAGGAGTATTTCGGGTCGTGATAACTTGGTATCGTAGCTTTGGTTTACAAAGCTCGAGAATAAGACACATTAGAACCGAATGAAAGAATTCATAAGAGGTAAGATTAGTAATATTCTATTAAAGAATAACTCATTAGAGATAGGATCAATAACATCCTAGAAAGAGAACTCGTTAGAGATGGAGTTAGTAACGCCCTAGAATGAGTTGGAAGAGTATTACAAATAGAAAATAATAAATTTTCTTATTTATAAAAATGAATTTGATTATGAAAGACTATATTTTATAACATGATTTTGAGTATTTTATTTTGACGTCGAAGTCGGATTATCGAGTATAAAAAGATTTTGCATATACGTCTTGCAAACGTATATCCGAAGTCTCGAATATACTGGATTGATATAGAATCACATTCTAGTCGCTTAAGGATAATTCTGTTGATTGTTGCAGTATCATCCGTGTTTATTTTCAAGTTTCAAAAGTGGGATGACTATATTATTCCAATTGAAACGTCGAATTATACTTAAAGTAATTTAATTAGGTATTTGGAAATGATTTTAAATTTAAAAGTTTAACTAAAACGAGTTGAATAAATTGAAAATATACAAGTAAATCAAATGAATAAAAAATTTAACTTAGGATAAGTTAAATAAAATTGGAATAAAACCAATATGAGTATAGAAGCTAAATTGAGCCAAATTAAATTTAATGTTGAATTAATTTGAAATTAGTTGCAATTGGATATATATATATATATATACACACATACATAAATATATTTGTTAAGCAGGTTATGGATTTACTGTTGAGTAGAGAAATAATTGCGTGCCCGATAAACAGGTGCACCTCAATGAGGATGTTGTGCAATTTTATTTATTATAAACTACTGTGAGTGATTTGGATGTGATGTGATGGTTGTTCTGTGTGAAATAAAAACAAATGCGATAGGATAGTAACAAATAAATTATGGATCACACGGCATAACATACTACTGAAGACAACATATCGTATCATATTCCATATAAGTGTTTGGCGCTTATATGACAACATTTGGATTACCATATAAGCAAGATGCTTGTATGGCGAGGAATGAATTACAAGTTGAACCGAAGACTAATTATGGACTTAATAACATACAACAGTAAATTACAAGATTAAATAACAAACCCTACATAAGTCTTGAGATGACAAAAATACACACGACACGTCTCTCTCGTTTTATTACGTGGTGTGGGTTTGCAGGGGGAGCAGGGC
This sequence comes from Allium sativum, assembly GCA_030737875.1. NCBI lineage: Eukaryota > Viridiplantae > Streptophyta > Magnoliopsida > Asparagales > Amaryllidaceae > Allium > Allium sativum. Next base: position 260,898,605 of record CM060909.1, on the reverse strand, counting down.
TTATAAATTACTATAGGTTTGCACATTTATTTTGTATGCGATATATTGATTTATTGGGTGCCTAATACGGCCCAATAATTTTTTCCAGACCATCCCATACAAAGGAGGTTATAGCGATTTTTTTCAGAAATTAGGGTGTTAGCCAAATTTCAGAGAAAATTGAAAGTTCTTAGAAACTGAAAAGTTAAAGAACTGAAGCCAGAATAAAGATTGAGTTGGTTTGTTAAACAACTTTCAGCTCCGTTCTTCTTCGGGGACGAAAAAGTTTTAAGTGAGGAAGGTTGTAACAACCAGTATTTTCAGAACCAATATAAAATTTATTTTTAATTGATTTTAATAGAAATTAAATATTTTAGACGATTTATTTTGGGAATAAACGACGAAAAATTGATTTTAAGTAAAGTTAGAACGTATAAATTTATTTTAAATATGAAACGAGCTTGAAATGGCATGGTAGTTTGAAAATTTAATTTTAAACTTTAAATGAATATAGAGAATTCATTATAAGTCAGAATTTGATAGAACAAGAGATGTTAGAATCTGTTTAACTATATCTTTCTAAAGAATGTAAAAAAATTAGGTTTCACTTTATAAATTATAAGTTATGCCCAGTTTAAAATTTAGAATAGTCGTTATAGAATTTTCAAATATTTTAATAAAATATATAATCCCTTAAATATAGCCATTTTGCAAACGACCTCCATTTTCGATGAAACTAATTTTGTTGGATCCTGAACATCAAATTATTATCAAGTTTAAAATTTCAAGTCATTTGGAATTAATACATGAGTGTAGTAAATTTAAACACGTTTTGCCAATTTCAATTTAAATTTAACAAGCCAGTTATAAGGCCATTTTCAAATGGTCTCCAAATTCGACGAAATAATTTTGTTAGGACCGTTTCATCAAAACTAGCTAGATTTCAATTTTCATAATTTTTGGAGTCAGTATGTGGCCCCAGTAAATTAAAATGTACATTCAAATTCAATATTAACCATTATATTAATTCATAATTTAATTTTGATGAAAACTGATCAATACAGTCGAATTGGCTTATGAAACATATCCCATTATGTCTGGAATGGGGGTATTTGATTAGGAACGGCAGTCGTTGGGTTTGATTTGGAGTTCCTAACAATAAACAAGTATTTTTGGAATTAATTATTATTATTATATATATAAGCTTTTATAGGCCCTAAACCTAGCATTTATTTCTACTGCCATCAGCTCCAATTCAAGGGCTGAAATTGTGACGACCTGAATTTCCGGTACCTTTTAAACTAACCAAAACAGCACCAATCAAACCCAAATTGTACAGGAAACCCAAATGCTAATAGAAATTTTTTATAGGATGAGATAAGAAAGAAAATATTTGAATAGAAGAAATAAGCAGGAGAAAACACAACATACAGAATCAGTCTCACTTCGCAGCAGAACAAAATATAATATAGAAATAACTTTATCGAGAGCTTGAAATTTACTTACAATCATCAGAGTATATCAATACATCTGGACAGTTATTGATATCGGTCCTCATATACAACACACAGCGGAATAAATATTAATACGTTTGAACTTCTCCGGCACGTCTTTTGAACTTCATAGTATCCAATAACCTGAACCTGAAAACCCGGGCTAACCCCGAGCATTTACGAAACGTCGGACTAGTCTGGTGAACGAGAGTGAGAAAAACTCACAAAGTTTTAAGAGGAATCATCCAACTTGATTTTAAAGTTCAAAATCTTTTTGAAAGAAAAGGATAATCATAAGTCCAAATCCACACATAAATACAAACAGTTTTTACCATATGATAACCCAAAACATTTTGAAATCATATATATCTTCTGATATTATAATAGTGTCTAAATACAAATAAATATCAATGTAGCGGAACGCTTTCATCTCACGCTCCATATATATAGTATACAATCAAAACCGCGGTCGCTTATTGGAGATTGGATCCCGACTATGACAAGGTATGGAACCACCTGCCGATAGTGTATCTCTAGAGGGGAATACATTGGCTTCAACAAGAACGTCTTGCAACTCAGCCCATACATGGCCGACCACTCATTTCGCTTGAGTGTATCGAATGTATATCACCAACGGTTGGGATCAACAACCGTTTCCCGAAAAGGAACAGCATCGAAATAGATTAAAGAAGCAAATGGAATTTCTCTAGATAGGTGATTATATATCCTAATGGGAGCGACCCACTTAGCCATGTTGTCGGCACGATTTTCATCATTTCCCGGTTGTGAGGCTTGAGGTTTGAATTACCATTCCAAAATGGCCCGCCACCATTCACTTTGAATGCCACATCGTTAGATCCACCAAATCAATAATTGATGCCGACAAAAATACCCTAGATGTTAGCTGCTACCAACAAAAGTACGTTTGTAAAAATCAATGTACGTGACTCCTAAGAAATACTATGTCAGACATTCGTCCATACAAGTCATCCAGGATCAAGATGAACTGAAGGCACCCTCCTATCACATCCTAGGAACCACCCTATGGATTGGTAGCGAGTAGTCCTTGCAATCCGTGGATTTCAACCACGACAGAGTCACGGTATATCTCCAAGAGCTACCCAAAGATTATAAGTAATTCTATCATTTTATGAAGATCCATGGTGTTCGATATCTCCACCACAATCAACATCTGATATCTTCAATATTTACGTATTTGCTGGACATAATGGCTTCCGAATATAGATTCGATCCCGGTCTTTCCATACTAACAATCGTATTAGCTAGATTTGATAGTCAGTTATTTAACTATCAAATAAACAACCATTCAGTCATGGAAATAGAATGAATTCGTTGGTTTAATACTCAGCAACACTTGGCCCTTTTAATTATGAATACTTAACAAATGATTAAATAACCTTCTAAATATTTTAATAATTTAAATATGGACTATTCTAATATAAGAGTCTTCTCAAAAGAATTTAAATACTTAAAACCATATCACTTTCCAATTAATTATCATTTACAACATTAGTTACACATTTCTCATGCATTACTATACTTCAACACTCATTAGTCCCTGACTGTAAATTGGTAAGAGAATAATTCGCTAAGTATCAACCCCGAAGACTGAAATCAACATTAGATTAACACTTAGAAAACCACACTACTTAGCCAATCCCCATTTAGATTCCAGTTCTTATATTAACTCCTTATCAACCCATTATATTCCACTTCTAATTCATTTAACCATTTTCGACTTTAAATTCTCATTTCTAATTTCATTATTAAGTAACGTTAATTTAAACTTAACGTCTTAGCCTTACACCCCTTCTATAAACATCATTTGTAAACTCATGTTTTAAATAAAACCCTCTCTTTGTCCCATTTTACTTCTCTTAATTTAAACACTTATTTCAAGCCATCACCTTGGCTTAATATCTTTTTTAGCTTAGTTATAAACTCGATTTTAATATAAAATCGTTCATCAACTCTTTCCAAAAATCCAATTATGTTCCAATATCAACTTTGATTACTTACCTTAATGAATCTCATTTACGACTGGACCACTTAAATCCTTATTCATTAAAATAATGATGTACATCGTCATTAACTATCGTAGAAATAGTTATCTTCTTATTTAACTCAATTAAATAGTGAATTTCTTTTAAAATCTTATTATAGTTTAAAACAAATATTCCTTAAACTCTTTCATTTGATTAAATAAAAAATAAATTAATCAAATACTAATTCCAATTAAATTTAACTTCATCAGCTCAAACCATGATTATCTTATTAATCAATTTCAATTAGCCTTCTTTTAAAATAATATAATTAATTTTAAAAAATCCGTTTAATTTGTCCCTGAGAAATAATAAATCCGTCTTAACCGTTATGTTAATTTCTTCTTGTCTGCTTATAAATCTTACTAACAAAAGAACTTGATTAGTAAAACTATTTAATAATATTTTAAAATTTATATAATGAATAATAGACCTTAATTTCTTTATTAAACGTTTTTTCAATGTAATAGATTTCGAAAATCTATTTTTAGTGATAAAATAATTTTATAACTGCACTACTGTAGATTCACCTGACAGTAAAACAACATTTATAAAATTATTTATTTTTAGGCCAACTGCTGCTAATTTCTCAACCAATACTGCTCATTGGCTAAAACAAAACAACTATTGAATTTAGATTCAACAATTCATAATCAAGTCAACCGTCCAATCATATCAGTCGAACAGTTCATATAATTGTAATATAAAAATAAATAATAAATTTGAGGAATCCAGTTGGATCCCTCCAACCTGTTTCCCTGCATCCAAGTACGTTATTTCAATAATATCATTTATTTCAATAAACAAATATAATATTCAAAAATCAAACAATAACAGCAATCCAAACATTCATATAAAAATTTAATATGTTTATATTATTATAATTGTGTCCAATGAGGTAAGTTACCTCCATAGAACCGTTAAAAATAACGATTGATTAAAATTTTATTAAACAACGTTTAATTTAATCAGTTTAGTCATCTCATATATATTTAGCATCCATCAACCAGATAGCAATTATAGCACACAAATATTTAAACCCGACTTATATAAAATATAAGTGGGATAAAAATTGAGTGAGTTGAACTCACCTTGATCTTCGTTTGTCATTGAGAATGGTTTGTTTTAATTAAATTAAACAAGTGTTTAATTTAATTAAAACTCCCCATTACGCTCAACTCTGTCCAGCTTCCAAAAAGTTACGCTCACCGGTACGGATCTGACGCCCATTTTTCATATGAACCCGCTACTGTAAGATGACGTAATAAATTTAATATGCTATACTATTTAAAATAATATTATAAATGTATTAATTAATTAAATTTTACCTTACACTAACTAAAACCGATTGGGTTCATTTTAAAGTGGGCTAGGCATAGAATACAAATATCAGTTATACAAAACTAAAGATTTCACCCAGGCATGTTATAAAATAAATATATTTTTAACTAAGATCGAAACTGGATATATATAATATACATACTATGCTACTGTTCAACTAGGCATAATCGAATGGTTCGGTTACCCTTATGTATGTATTAGGCACATTCTAAAAGGGTAATTAGGCAAAGTTAAACAACACGATTTGGTATATTTAAAAATGTGAGTACGTACTGCAAATTGGTTAGGCATCACTAAATATTAGGCAATTATAACTGTAGGGCTACGTATAATCTTGTGTAGGAAACTGGGCTAGGCATTTTCAAACTTCCTTCCAGGCATTCTAATTACATATACTAAATATATACATATATTAATTAATTACTTAACATTATAATAAGTATATTTTATAAATGGATTAGGCCGATAAAAGGGCACGCAGCTACTACTCACCTGCCTTATTTCATTTCTTCGATCTGTAGTTGTTACGAACCCACTTCCTCCATGCACTATTCATTATGATCCCTCCTCCCCGGCACATCTTGCTGCTTGACATGCTCCACCTGACATTGACCCCTTCCTGTGTTTTGTTCCCTCTCGAACTACGTACCTACACTACATAAGCTTCCGCTTCCTTCATAACCACACATCATTCGTTCACAGACACTCACGCACCAAGTTCGTCAACCCCTCTGCTCGACTCCCTATTCACAGCTCCATTCCATCTCTTCTTTTTGGCTACTGCTATGGTTTATAGTGACTTCACCATTCACAGATCACCATTTTTCACCGCACCGTGTTATTTTCCCTCTCTGACTAACTCCATGTCCGACACGAACACCACCCTGTGACCATCGTCATTCCCTCAAGCCCTGCCTGGCCTCTACACCCTAGACCCATGCTCAAACAGTCACGCACCTTGCCACCATCATACTCCAGCCGACAGTCCCTACCATGGAAAGCCTTCCCACTTTCCTTCGATCGAGACCTCTTGCTTTGTCACATGGAAGAACTCCACGCACCTCCCTCCTCTGCCACAAACAGCGCCCACCACCCTTCCACTTTCTATTTTTCTTTTTTCTTTTTTTTAAATGGGTTCCATTCTAATCTATACTTGAAAGAAAAGCTTTGGTTTATGTCTTTGGAGGAAGGATTTTTGTTATCTGTGTTGAGAAGGAGAACTGGTTCAATTTTTACTAAACGAAATGGGCAGAGGCGGTGTGCATTTATAGTCGAGTAAGCCTTGCTCCCCCAGTATTAGGATTAATAGGATTTCAGAGTAGGCTAGGCATGCATTGAGTTTTCATTTCTGTTGTCTGTGTGATGGAGAAGACATGGTACGTGATTTGAAGTAGCAGGCAACGTATTATTTGGTGAGATTATGGACATGGTAGGCCGGAGAATAGGATGTGCATTAGTTTATCACTATAGGTTGGTTAGTCCCAAAACTTAGCTATCAGTATGTAGGTTTCAGGCGTATATTCACTTCAAGAAAGGTATGGACATTGGATAAATAGGCAGAACAAGTAGAGTAGCTGCATATATGATAAAGGAAGGCATATGATGTTATAGGCTCTTAAATTTCGGGATTATAAGCCAAGCATGAAAAGACATGTTGGATAGGAGAAGACAAGTGGTTTACTTTTTGAGGGGAGACAACTTTATGTTTTCCATTTCAATGTTCATGTTTATCTATTGGACAGTTTACACGTAATAGAAAAAAGGGGTAGGCTAGCTGCGTTTAGCTTGATATGTGTCTAGTTGTGTTTTCCTTTTGATTTCCTGCGCTGAGATTTCTCTGGTGATTCTAATTTGCTATATTAGGTTGCAGCATGTATTCATTCCATGATTTTTAGGGGAGCTTAGCTGGGTGATGTTGATTTAGGTGTATACTTGTACGGTTAGCTGTCTTACAGTGAAAGCTTGGAGGTGAAGAAACAAAGAGGCACATTTGTACACATCATAGGTCGGCATACGTATATATTTCTTAGGGTAGGTTAAATTAGTGTAGTTTTATTTTATCCAATACCGCTATTTAACGTCCACTATTAAATTTTCATCTACATACATGAGCTCTAAATGCAACGGAAATTTACGAACTGCTATGTCCTAACGTTCCGGTCCTAATGAAATTAATTTCATTGAAAACGGACTTCGTTTGCACAACATCCTTATTTTAATTTATCGGTTCACCGTTAAATTACACACACCGATAAAATAACTCCGATCGGCTCCAAACTAGAATCCAACAATAATTAACTATACGTATTCCAATAAAATTTGTTTCGTCGAAAATGGAGGTCGTTTGAAAAGAAAACTATTTTTAAGCCCTATATAATATCGATAAAATATAATTAAATAAAAAACAATTCAAATTAAATAAAAATAAATTATTATTATCATATATCTCAAAATAAAATATAACATAGTTTTAAAAATAAACCAATATATATTTTAAACTAAATATACAATCTGGGGCTAAACGATATTCAATTATATAGGAATTCCTACTTAATTTATAAAACAAGCATTATCGTTTATTAATGAATTCCACAATGATTATTCGAAAATTTGAATTTATGGTAACTTGCAATATATAAACTAAAATTTCCATTTTTCTCTTTCATTAGAAAGATATAACCAAATATATTCAAACATTTCTTGTTTCACAGAGTTCTTACTTAAAAATTGATTATGTATATTCAATTGAAGTTGAAATCGTAAATTACGAACGACCACGATGTTTTGAGTTCGTTTTATATTTATATATAAATTTAACATTCAAACTTCATTATATAAACAAATTATATATTATTAATCCATTTAAAATTTCAAATCGATATTTAAAATAATAAAATATATTAAATATCCGATGACCAAAAATACGGGACGTTACAGATATCGCTCGAAAATTCAAAACCTAATCTCTCTAAATCCAATTTGAATTAATCCAAACTCTTAGAACAAAAATCGAAGTACAACGAGAGGGCTTTAAATCTATATGGGTTTGATCGAAATTGGTCGAGGGCATTTCATGCATTTTGGGCTCAAACGTGCCCTGTTCGAGCATATTTTTCCACGCATCGGTGTGTGCGAGCGCCGCCGTGCTCACAGCGATGGGAGGGCCGGCGGAGCTCTTCGAGGTGGCGGCGTTGGATTGGAGTAACGGCTTCTCGTTGGTGGTACGATTTGGAGAGAGAACAGGTGATGATGGGTTCAATTTTATTCGTGACCTGGAGTAATTAACAAAGGGGAGAGAGTAATTAAGGGGAGTGGTTAAGTTAAATATGAATTAATTAATTTAATTTCAATGTTAAATTGTTCACTGTATAAGATATCATATCTTTTTCATACGAGATCGAAATCCAACGATTTCGATTGCGCTGCATCCGTATCAACGAACACTACAACATGGAACTGACCAGAACGGAAATGGAGCAAGTTGAATTTTAAGCTAAATTAAACGTTCATTTAATTTAGTTTAAAATTAAAATCCTCAATAAAAGACTTACGGAGTGGAAATCAAAGTGAGAACTTTCTCACTCAAAATATTTGTACAATTATTTATTTTATAACTTAATGTAGCGATTGCCAGTGTTGATTTTTATCAGTTTTTAATTATCATAAACTGTTATACAGTGCATGTTAGCTCACCTCATAGTTGTTTGAAAATCATGGATGATTTGATTGACTGTGATATGTTTTGTCTGTGATTTTGAAATGTTTAACATATTAAATAATGTTAACATTATTGTGGTAGTTGAAATTGGATATGAATATCCATTTAAAAATCTGAACAGTGAAAATTGGTTAATTAATAATTCGAATCAAATTAGAATTGGTTAAATTTATTAACCAGTGATTAATTACTGATTGTTGTTGGTTGAAAACCCCACATGGGTCTTGGGATGATATTTGATTCACACCTCTCCCTTGTGTGAAACTGCGGTTAATCGGTTGATTGACAAATTTATATAAGTGTCGATTCTTTGATTGAAGCTTATATAAAAATGGAATACACACTGGATGTCATTTTGGATATTCATAGTTTTTTATAACTACATTTGGGTGTATATGATGAGTGGAATCCATATAAATTTATTTATATGGATATTGGATGAATATTATTCCAATCTGGAATGAATATGAATATTTTTATAATATAATATTCAGTGAAGATTAGAAGTTTGATTTTGATATCCGATTTTGGATGGACACGAAAATATATAAAAATATAAAGCCGAGTAAAGTATATGAATGCTATTTTAACTCAAATGGATTTTTATATCGATTTTATTAATTTTTATAATGAATACCGAGAAGACCAAATTTCAAAATCTAACATTTCAAAAATATTATCATTTTGAGATTATAATAAAACGGGATGTTTAATTTTGATTTAAAATTGAAATGGAAGTTGGAATCGGTTTTTAAATAAATTTATGAACATTTTATATAAAAACATTTTAAATACAAATCGATGATATACATTATATATATTTATATGGCTTGAATAGAATGCGCCGCGTAGGAACTACTCGCGAACTTCAACCATTAACTTCAAATTGACGTAATGGTAGATCCGACTATCGGATTCTCCTAAAACCGGAACCATTGGGTTCGTATCGAAGAGATCTTTCCAATGAATGTAACAGATTTAAATTTGAATGGTTAGATTTGGAAATAAATCCAAATCAATTTCAGAAAAGGTCGCTATGGATGCAGTTCGATGGCCGATATTGGAAACCGACTGTAAGTGCCTTAATAAAATTATTTAAAATATGGGAAAATCATGTAAAATCATAAAAAATGATTTGGAAATATTTCTGCATGAAATATGACATATTTGAGGAGATAAAAGATATTTTTATGTAAATGAACTAGTTAATAACTAGTATAATATTCTAATAATTTTTAGAGGAAAATAAGTTGGATTTGTAAATGGTTTTGAAATAACCAGAGTTTTCCAATGAATAAACTGAAATGGACTTGAATGGAAATTATCTTTGGATATTTCGATATTAGATTCCATGATTATACAGATATTGTTAGGGGAATTTGGAAGATATTGATATCTTTATTCCAAAACGATACCTGTTAATTTCAGTTGGTACTGAATATAAGTCAACCTAATTTCCATTTAAGATCTTATATTTAATACCAAGTTGGATTTTGGGTTCGTTGTGAATGGTATTTTAAATAATATTGCTTTTGAACCCACTTGCGAAAGAATAAATCTTTTAAACAAGATTTAGAGAAGTTTTCCAGTTTATTTAATCAAATTGGAATTGAATGGAATTCGATTAATAATAATTGAGATGAGCTTCTATGAAGGAAGGCTTAACTATTTACGGAATTTAAAAGGCTTCACCGTTGTTTCATTTATAGTATTAGTAATATACAGAAATTTATATCGATTATAAATTATTTAAATTTCCATGAAGATTCCATATTAATGGAAAATGATTTTTGGGCTTATCGTGAATTGTGTTTTAAATAACATTTGTTCTTTAACCCAAATAAAGACAGGATTAATTTCCTAAGTTGAATGATCATTAAATAATGATTTTTGAAAATTAAATCTAAACTAGAGTTTTAATGAATCTTTAATTAGATTGAGATGTGAATAAGATAGTTAAATTTACCGGATTTAAGAAATGTTCGAGATGGAGTACTCCCTACCCCTTCCCCCCTCCCCCAGTTTTACTCCATGCGATAGTTAAATCTTTAGTTAGATTTGAATGTTAAGTGGTAATTAAATTTACCGATAACACAGTGGGTGTTAGATATGGAGTACTACCAATTTTTCTCCATGGGATGAATAGGTTGGGATTGGGATTAATAAAATAAACGGTTACTTCGGTAAGGCTCGATAATCCCAGCTTGTTCTTAAACCTTAATTTGGTTTAAGTTGTGAAAAGACAAATTAAAATCTTTTGAAATGATTTCCAATGGAGGATAAAGAATAAATTTAAAAGAATTTATCTTTAATAAAATTAATGGGAACTTTTCAATAAAGATGTGAATATTTGAATAAAAGAATATTCTAGATTGGAATGAGATGTGTGCTATCTTTGTGCATTTATCACATGATTATAAAGATACGCTAGTTATTTGGGAAGACTGAGTTTAACCCATTCTGAATAACTGTTACGATGACTAAAAGTCAAAGATATGAAGACGGTGGTTGAAAACCGGGGACCTTCACATCATTGGGATGATTGCTGATGTCTCGACTTAGGGTGTACACCCAAAATGAGGTAATAAGTGGTGATCGTCAAGACATACTTGGAGATCGACCAGATATGCGAGGAACTCTCTCCTGTATTGGGTATATGGGATGAGGAATAAGGTGCCTCCGGTTTCGTTTAGACCCAGAACGGACTTGTGAATGGATTATGTCTGACATTGTATTTCATTATATATTGATTGATTTCTATTAAATATTTGTTTGGTGGTGGAGAATTTATCCTCTTGCTTAACACCCTTCTCAGAGACGTATGAGCTTAGAGGTTATATATTGATAGAAATCAGTTGTATGGCATGAATTGTCAATGTGGCATGCTAACATGCAAATGATCAAGGCTTTTGTTGAAAATTAGGGCCTTCTTGATGATGATCAAAGCACAGCTTTAAGTAGCATAGCTTTGTGTATACCGTTAATTCGCGAGCCTCACACCTCGGAATGAGTCAGAAATGGGATAGGGGGCACAAGGAGTGCGTATGTTTCTTTCTAGCTAGAAGTTGTGTAATGGTATGGAGCCCAGACATTTTTACTTATGTGGATGATGGATTGTGAGGTGCCTCGGATATAGAGCCAACTAAAAGGCTTATATGGTCGACATACTGACCTTTTTGGAGGTCCGACAGGACCGGGGAACATATGTTCAGGAATAACTAATCCACAAACATTAGGTGTGGACCAGCCTTGCAGCATCGAAGGTTTGCCCATAGGTGTAAGCCTAGGTCATCTTGCTAAAGGTGATTCGAATCAGTAAGGATTCCAACCCTTGCCTTGACTCATGATGGAAATCCAATTTCCAATACGCGACTTTTCAGTTTTAGTTGTAAACCTATATGGCGACATAGTAGGATGGGGTATTATGTTGTCTATGATTGATACATTTATATCTGAATTTGTTTGCTACACTATGCACTTATAATAATATCTAAAATATTTGGTTTGAGATGTACCAATCATATTTGGCTATTATAAGGTAAAACTCTATCCTTTGGTTTGTGTTGCATTGTGTGATGGGACCTGAGTCTTATAATAGATTCATTTTTTTGAAAAGCATTGTGTTGTTTATAAATTGTTTTTATTTCATATTATTCATAAGAGTGAACCGGTTTCGGTACATACAGCATGGTTCTATGATTTACTCTATTTCAAAGTAAAGCTTGTAACTGTTTTAGCTCTCACACTAGTCCCATGACTGACTCGGAGTTTATTGTTTCCACCTAAACTCCGGGTTCCCATAATTTTCACACGGGAAGCTAGTAGTTTTGGTTTTGCAGATTCTTTATTTTTGCAGGATCCTGGTTTCCAGCTGGAGCTATATTCGGAAAGCTTTGTATCTATGTATTACTTTCAGTTATGATAGTTGATGTATTTCCGCTGTGCATTGTATTTATACAATTTTATTTCCGCTGCTATGTAAATTATTAATCTATGATATTATTTTTCCATTGTGTAATATTTATTAATACTCTGATATTCTTGTAATCTGATGTAAATTGTTGTAATAACAATGAAAATTTATGTGGTTCTACGTTCTGATGCATCGTCTTCACACAATCCGTTGTTTCCCATCTCTTCGGATATCTAGGGATATCAGGTCGTGGTAATTGGACCAGTAATCGTGAGAGAATATTTGAGGAGATTGGTTGGGTAGATCAGCTCAGAAAAAGGAGTGCGTCTTTGTATCTCAAAGGAGAAGATATAGAATATGGGAACTTGGTAATGGAAGAGAATGTTTAAAGATTATTTTCATGGATATGTTCAAGAAAATGGTTGAAACTAGATTCATGATGAAGGAAGAAGTTTGCCTACAACAGTGGTGAATTTGATTCATCTTAAACAAGAGGAATCCAACCTTAAGGAGTACATAATTAGATTCACTGAGTTGGTCAAGTTTGGAATGATCCTAATCTATAGGACCATGCATTACGCATTGAAATTTTTGAGAAGCCTTAACTCTCTATTGAGGGAAATGTTGTTGAATCAAGTACCTTTTGGAGCATTATATGATACATCGGTAGGGATTGTTATTCTGTGTACTACTGATATAAAGATTAAGGAGGTGCGAAAAGGTAAGAATGAATCCAGTTCAAAGAAATAAGGGCCGAAGAATGGAAACTCCTAGGCTAAAATAAAGTCAAAGGGGGACAAAGCTAATGGCTATAGAGTCATCCAGATATAATAAACCTTTAAAAGAAAATGGCACTATCATGAGGAAGGAAATTACTGCAATAAGTGTGCTAAATTAGTGAAAAAACGACCTTATGGACAAAGATACGTTATTAAAATCAGTCCTCTTACTAGTAGACAACCAATGGACTAAGGAAAGGCAGCTCTATAAGGCATCACTCTTATTCTTAAGGTTACAACTCATACTTGATTTTATTCATAGGTATCACTTTCCTTTATAACAAAGAATGTCATAAAATTCTTAAATCTTCAGACTTAATTTGTCAATAATCCAATATAGGTCACTAACCCTTTTGGATCTTCGATGCACATTTCTCAAATATATAAGTACTTGATGTTAATATCTCCATTGTCGATTTTGTTTGTATTATGTATGATCTAAACCTTTAGGGTTTTGACTTAATTTGGTTATGAACTGGATAAACTATTATAAATCAATTTTCAATTATGATAAGAGAAAAGTAAGTTTAAGGCTTTATAGAGGCCCTGATCGGAAGATCCATGTATACCCAAATATTTGGGTAAATCATTCTAACTACGTTCATTAGATCTATTGGTTGGTGAGGAACTGTGACGACCGCCCACAACTCTTGCACTTAACAAGGGAAATAATGCGCTGAAAGACATGCCAAGCAGTTGTGGACGATCATCAAGGTACGATAACACAAGCAGAATCTATCGTATAACTCACAGCACAAGGATAAAATATAATATATACAAAAGGCAATAATAGTGAAGCAAAATTAAGCGGAATCTTAAAGTCTTTTCATATCACCATCAAAAATCCATACAACCTTGGATAACACTATCAAAGTTTGTACAATAAGCCTCACTACAAGCACTCAGAGAAAAACATCAAATAACGGAAACAATAAATACTAGAAAGTAGAAGATAATATGCCAGCAACCTGCTCGTCATCATTCAACAGCATTGTCCTAATCAAGATCTGTCACCTGCTACTCAGTCTTCCCATCCACAATAGGATGAACAACCCTAGGTAATAAGGGGAAACATAAAACCATGAGTCAGACAATAGTCTTAATGAGCGATATATCGGCTATCTAACATCATCAATAAAGTATATGAGAATAGGTAAATTAATCAACTAATATACCAACATCAATAGTGAAGAACCGAAACCCGTCTTCCCATACCTGACAGCGATAGCCTTTACAAACATCCAAGTAGAAATTGGAGTACATTCATGCCAATTAGTTATCAAGCGTAGGCCATTATAACCGATATCGACATCTCCTAAGCACATTCCTCAAAGGCTTAAATCAACATCAGACAATCACCTAAGAGATATCTCCTTTGACATCGAATAATCTACACAAGACGATTCAAGCAAACAATCATCATCTATGACTCTGGCTATCACCACCAATCCTGCTTTGAAATCATCGTTAATCGTACGACCGACTCAAGACCTTGTCGTCCGTCAAGGGCTAATGTTAAACCCTAGTTCTAGCAAAACTCCATATGCCATCGTGACTCGTATCTCTTGGCCCATCATGACTACCAAGGGTACTCGCACAACCATTACTAGTCTTTGAGCATCCCCGTTGTACCCCTACATTGAGTCTGTTAGGAACTACGACAATGATAATCTCTCGGCCTTCAATATCTCTAACCATCCAACTTGATGAGTATTCACAAGCTCAAGCCACTTCTCGAGAAACAACTATCCACGAACCCACCACCTTGAGTCATCTTCACATTCATTGCATTACGACGATCAATGAACACATCATAGCACTTCGACATTCCTTCTTGAATATAACTCGAAGCCATAATCACCCGCATCGACCCAAAAACACACGTCAATTGGTCAATATTCCTTTTTATAGCATTTTAGCCTTCCCGCTATGAAACACAAATCACAGCATTTAACTTCCACCCACAACGTTTATAAATGTTGTTATATCTCTTTAGGTCTTTTAACGACCTAACTACATTAGGTTGCTCTAACGACCTAATCCCTTAGGTCATCCAATGACCTAACTTTGCCTTGCTCCCAACGATCTGATGTTTCTCTGACGCCCGACCTAAAAGCAACGATGACCTGATCCTTGGAAGCCAACGACTTGATGCCATCCACTGTCCAACAAACTAACTTCTCGCGACCTAACTCCAAGCTTGAATGACCAGACTTGCTTTATCATGCCAACAACCTGACTTTGCCTAGCACAGATCCATCTTCTGCCTCGTCACCACCGACCCGACCTCCAGCGACCTAGTGTCAATGACCTAAGCACCAGCGACCCGATCTACCTGTCTTGGAGCACAAGCCATGACCCAAGCTTTATGCTACATCATCAATGACCTAAGAAAAACAACTCGGCTCCAAATCTTACTAATCTAGCTCCAAACTTGACCAAATCATCACCAAACAACGTCATCGATTCAAACAACTCATCCAAATCATCCAATTCAACCATCAACACTTTATGAAATCATTAACAACACTAAAATGACAATTATTCACCAACAACCATATAGAATTCACCAAATCATGATAAGTCAATGAAAAAACAAAAAAAATGGATCTAAACTTGCATAAACATAAGAATTACGGATTTAAATTGCTAGATTAGATCCTAGGGTGATTCAAATGGAAATATACTTACCATGATGTAGATCTCGGTGAAAACAACTTAAAATGATGAAAATAAGATCAAACAACCTATATACTTGATTGAATCCGTGTGAGAGATGTTTATCACTCAAAAAAAATCTTCGAAATCACTTGAAAACACAAAATTCTCAATCCGGACAACGAAGAATTATCTTCAAACCTCTCAATTTGATGTGATCTCTCTTCACTTGATGTAGATCTAGCTTTGTTTGATGTAGATCTTTAATATTCACATGTAGATATAGAATTTTAATGGTGAAATGGTGCATTTGATTGAGTAAGGAGGATCATGAGCTCAACCAAATGAGAGAATGAAGAAAAGCAACCATCTCCCCATACCTCTAATCCCCTATTTATAGTCTCCAACTAGCTCAGTAATGGGCCACACCGAATCAGCCAATTAACGACTAGCCAAACCTGTACACAAAATGTGCAGCACTAAAATGACGATTCCTCCCAAACCGCAGAACCAAATCTTTAACGAGACCGGAATTGGCAACACCCTTTCCTTTCCAATGAAATCAATCTCAGCACCTGATTCAATCTCAGTCAAAAGTTATTCCCCGTACAAAACTTACAAGGACAGAATGGTCACAAATAAAATTGGTAAAAATTATGGACATGTCTCGCATCCCCATAAACAACATACAAAAATATGAGAATGATCCAACCCTCGGGGAATGTAATAACCCAGAAAATGTGAACCAATTTAAAATTTTTAAATTTGGTTATTACCAAAGAATTTGAATAATTGAAATAGCATATTTCAAAAAAAATAAAGAACTGGGTATAGTATTGCAGTTTGGAATTTTGAATACAAACTTTGTCTGACTGTACCGGGTGGAAAATATAACGGATTTTAGCGAAACTGAAAATATTTAAATCTGTTTATGAATTCCTTTCTAACGAATCTGAAAAATAGAAGTTTCATAGCGGGAATCAAAAGTTATGGCCAAATGAATTTTTAGAAAGGTCGCTATATAGCATATATAGCCCCTAAAAATTGATATTTTGCATACGACCTCGGAATTCGACGAAACCACTTTTGTTGGGTCCGGGATGTCAAATTATTGCTAAGTTTCAAATTTCATAATTTTTGAAGCTAGTATGTGAGCGGGGCAAAAGAAAATGTGATTGGTCAATTTCCGTTAAAATGGGTCGACCTAAAAATGTCCATTTTTCAAACGAGCTCAGAATTCGACGAAACTGGTTTTGTTAGGACCATATCATCAAAACAAAGCTAGATTTATTTTTCTGGAATTTTTTGATTCAGTTTGTGGCCCTGGCAAATTGAAATGTATGTTCAAATTAAATATTGAATATTTTATATTTTAATTTGAAAAATAACTGACTGTAACAGTCGAATTGGCCAACGAAACATATCCCATTGTGTCCGGAATGGGGGTATTTAGCTAGGGGCGATAGTCGTTGGGTTTGATTTCGAATCCGTTTGTAAAAACACTATTTAAATTTTCCTATAAAGCTTCGACCAATAGGATTTTCCTATAAAGCTTTGGTTAACCTTAGTTCCGGGATCTAACACATTAAACACCTCGTCAGAATAGAATCAGTAGTGTTCTAAGGCGAGTAGCTCATTAGAGATAGGATTAGCAATGTCCTAGAATGAGCTAAGCTGATTAGCAAAACAAATTGATCAGTACATCATTATCTTTCCTTATGTTCCCCTGCTTTATCATATATGAAAATATCCAATCTGTGAGCTTGTGTTATCGATTTTGGAGGCTCATGGGAAGATCACTTACATTTAGCCGAATTCTCTTACAACAATAGCTATCAAGCAAGTTTGGGAATGTCCCCATTTGAAGCATTATACGGTAGACCGTGCAGATCTCCCGCATGTTGGGTAGAACCTGGCAACAGACTTGTGTTAGGGCCCGATATGATTCGAGAAGCATCGGATAAAGTCGATTTCATAAAGAAGCGATTGAAAACCGCACAGAGCCGAAAGAAAAGTTATGCTGATGCGAGGAGAAGAGATTTATCATTTGCCGTTGGCGATTATGTTTATTTAAGAGTTTCTCCAATGCGGGGAGTAATCAGATTTGGCAAGACTGGGAAGTTGGCGCCGAGATTTATTGGTCCCTTTCCTATACTTGAACGGATTGGAACTCTTGCATATAGGGTTTCATTACCTGATTGGTTGCCTGGTGTACATGATGTGTTCCACGTGTCTCAACTCAGAAAACATGTTCATGATCTAGATCTTGTTGTAGAAGAAGCAGCGCAACAGGATATAGACATAACTCCAGAATTAGCGCTCAGAAGAGAGCCATTAAAGATAGCTGGCAAAGAAACTAGAGAGCTAAGGAGCAAAAAGATTCATTTAGTCAAAGTGCAGTGGAGTAGTGATCCTAGAGACTGTACTTGGGAGACTGAGGAAAGCATTAAACAAGCCTACCCCAAATGCAGAGTGGACATCTCTGGCTAACTCCGGTGCAAGGTACCTTTACAATACTTTGCATTTACATTTTATTTCCTACTTAGCTGTTATTTCCTTTTCGAGGACGAAAAGTTTTAAGTGGGGGAGATTGTAATAACCCAGAAAATGTGAACCAGTTTAAAATTTTTAAATTTGGTTATTACCAAAGAATTTGAATAATTGAAATAGCATATTTCAAAAAAAATAAAGAACTGGGTATAGTATTGCAGTTTGGAATTTTGAATACAAACTTTGTCTGACTGTACCAGGTGGAAAATATAACGGATTTTAGCGAAACTGAAAATATTTAAATCTGTTTATGAATTCCTTTCTAACGAATCTGAAAAATCGAAGTTTCATACCGGGAATCAAAAGTTATGGCCAAATGAATTTTTAGAAAGGTCGCTATATAGCATATATAGCCCCTAAAAATTGATATTTTGCATACGACCTCGGAATTCGACGAAACCACTTTTGTTGGGTCCGGGATGTCAAATTATTGCTAAGTTTCAAATTTCATAATTTTTGAAGCTAGTATGTAAGCGGGGCAAAAGAAAATGTGATTGGTCAATTTCCGTTAAAATGGGTCGACCAAAAAATGGCCGTTTTTCAAACGAGCTCAGAATTCGACGAAACTGGTTTTGTTAGGACCATATCGTCAAAACAAAGCTAGATTTATTTTTCTGGAATTTTTCGATTCAGTTTGTGGCCCTAGCAAATTGAAATGTATGTTCAAATTAAATATTGAATATTTTATATTTTAATTTGAAAAATAACTGACTGTAACAGTCGAATTGGCCAACGAAACATATCCCATTGTGTCCAGAATGGGGGTATTTAGCTAGGGGCGACAGTCGTTGGGTTTGATTTCGAATCCGTTTGTAAAAACACTATTTAAATTTTCCTATAAAGCTTCGACCAATAGGATTTTTCCTTTATATAAAAAAATAAAAATCTCAAAAACCCTAGCCGCTACAGACGAAAACCGACGATCCAGGAAGCTCCGACCTTCCCCTTTGTTTTCCCGCCGCCACAGGCGACGCTAAGCCGCGCCACCACCGTCGTTCGACAGCCCCTCCTCCCCTCTCCACATCCGACCAAACGCCGCCCTCCACCTTCGCCTGAATCACCTAAACCACGCCGAGAAAGTCGCCGCCTTCCTGACGCCGCGCCGCCTTCCTCCGACCACCGAAGGGGACCGCACCACCACCGACAGGGAGCTGGTTCGTAGCTCTTCCACGTGGCACCACCTGATCGAAGCAAAGATCGATTGATTTCACGGATTTTTCAACCCTAGTTTCGAATCAAAAATAAAGGTACGACCTTTATTATTATGAAATGAAAATAACACTATAAATCGTTGCAAAACTTTGAAAAATAATATCTTTTTCGTTCGTTAACGAAATTCGATGAAACAGGAGACACCGTGACCGCAAGGAGGCTCTCTACATTCTAGAAGAAGCCCGGATTTTTCTGATCTTCCTAGGATTTTTAGCACTGCAATAACCAATGTGAGGAATCTAAACTAATTGTGTGAATGAAATCGCATTGTATAAATTATATAAGCGAAGTGTAAATTATATACGCATTGTATACCTCATGTACATGTGTTGTATAAGTTATATTAGCGATGTATAAATTATACAAGCGTTGAATGAAACATATATGCTTTGAATTGTGATGAAATGCAAGTGAATTATAGTATGGGTGCGTTTTTTACAGGTCCCTATTAAGTTTCAAAATATAAAAAAAACCCGGTGATAAACATAATATAGAATACATCCCTATTTTTGAACTTCCGCTAAAAAAATTCCAGATCTACCCTTATACACCTAAAAAACTATCCAACAACTGTTTGTCCTCATTTACTCAGTCAATCGCTCCTATTATCTCGCCCATAAACCTAAATCAACAATTCTGGAAAACAGTCGTTCAATCCAACAGCAATTTTTTTATTACTTTTTTTTTATTTTTACGAAAAACTAGACAACTATATAAAAATATATTACATAAAATGATTTTTTTATTACTTTTTTTTTATTTTTTACAAAAAACTAGACAATTATATACATATATTACGTAAAATTGCATACATTTATGCAACTAAGTGTAATAATTGCATGCATATATTAATATTATGCAGAAAATAAATTATTAGTTTTGCGTAGCTAAGTGAAATAATTGCATACATATACAGAACTGTACTGCGTAATTGCTGGAACAAAAAAAATGACAAAAAAGTAAAAACATATAATTATAACAAGATGCTTATATATATATGCAAATAACAGAAACATGTACATACTTACATGAAAAATTTCATAACATTTACATGTACTACATCAAAAAATAAGTACAGACCACATTTACATGTACTACATCAAAAATTTCAAAACAATTACAAAGCAGAGATGACGGTCTTCTGAAGAACAAATAATTTTGTTAAGACCCAGCTTATTGCGCAAACCACATCTAGTAGTCTCTGTAGAAACACATGCAGATTTCAATCATTTGGAAAAGGATGGACGACCAATCTTCAACAACACGATAACACCAATATCTGCCGGAACACTGTTATATAAAAAAAGAAAATCAACATTAGTAGGCTTAATGTGCAGTAACCTAAATTAAAAAAAATTGCTTCAGAATAATATAAATACATGCGTACAATTCATCAAAATAACAATAATTTCTGAATATTTATATGCAAGTATTCCAGATATATGCATAGAAATATGAATATATTTGTAAAATAATATGTTTTTCGGTTTGTTTGATAAAAAATTGCATACATATATGCATATATTAAAAATAGCTGCATATTTGTCCGCAACTTTTTATCAGAAGTTCAGCAAAAATCAGATATTTTTCTACATCTTACACAATAATTTCTAAATATTTATATGCAAGTATTCCAGATATATGCATAGAAATATGAATATATTTGTAAAATAATATGTTCTTCTGTTTGTTTGATAAAAAACTGCATACATATATGCAAATATTAAGAATAGCTGCAAATATGTCCGCAACTTTTCATCAGAAGTTCAGCAAAAATCAAAGATATTTTCCTACATCTTACAGATCGCGATTTTGAATATTTTTCTGTTTGCATTTTCATCAAAAATTGCATACATATATGCATATATTTAAGAATAGCTGCATAATTGTCTGCAACTTTTTAACAGAAATTCAGCAAGAATCAACCATGTTGCAAAAGAAAACTTTAAAACTGTATACACTCTCAATTAAAACACACATTACAAATTGTCATTCCAGGGAGTTGTCGAATGAGTTTTACAGATAGAAAATATAAATATAGTGACATACAAATAAAATTAAAACATAGTCAAACGATTGAATTACTAGCCGCCCAAAAAGACTAGAAGAATACCTTTCGCTGAAATCACTTCGTTGTCGCGCCCGTCTGCCTGGATTGCTAATCTCTCCTTCTATGCAAATTGAAATCCAAATCGCTTGACTGGATTCGATGCGATGCCTGCCAGAATCACTGGAATCGCTGCTGACTCTTCGCTAGAACCAAAAATTGAACGCGATAAGAATTTTGGGGATTAAGGGGTTTCGGTTGAAGGAGGAAGCAGCCACCGATTAGAGGCCATCAATTTCGTTGGAGCCGCCGCCGCCATGAAGAACGAATTTTAGGTTTCTGGAAAAGAAAAAAAAAAGTAAATACGTAATGAATAGATCCAACCTAGCTAAATACGGCGTGAATTAAGAAAAAGGGCACTTTTGTAAAAATACCAGCCGCTGTTTGAAATTAGGGATGTAATTTATATGTTTTGAAACAGGAGGATGTGAGCCTAATTAAGTTTGCTTTTAGGGATGTGTGCCTAATTTTCACTTATAATATAATATATATATATATATACTCCCCTCGTCCACAGACCATGGACGATATTTATTGCTTGTGATTGACGTGATATTATATGGTATGACGAATAGTTGGAAATAATTGTTTGTGGTTGATATGATGGTTGAAAAATACCTTTGTGGTTGAAAAATACCCTCTTGTGGTCGAAACAAATTAGAATAGGATTGTGGAATTGAAAATAAAACATGCCGCCTGCGCGCGAACTAGATGCATGATCCCCATTGTCAAAAACCGCGAGGTTTTAAGGTAGAGCGAGGAGCCGTACTAGGGACGGTCCCGGTTTTAACTACCCTACCGTTATGCTACCGAAATTTTCTGAAATATTCATGTGTTAGAATAATTTTCATTCGTTGAAATAAATTACATATGTTGAAGCGAATATTCATGTGTTGAGTTGCAATCCATTCGTTGAGTTGAAATTCATGTGTTGAATATTATTTGAATTTAAACAAATAGCTTTAGCGATAAAAATCACATTTTTATATATATACAAACTATATCGAATATTCATGTGTTGAGTTGCAATTCATTCATTGAGTTGAAATTCATGTGTTGAATATTATTTGAATTTAAACAAATAGCTTTAGCGATAAAAATCACATTTTCATATATATACAAACTATATAGAATATTCATGTGTTGAGTTGCAATTCGTTCGCCGAGTTGAAATTCATGTGTTGAATGTTATCGTATTTCAAAATAAAATGAATAGACAATAAAAACTACATTTTTATTGTGAATATGAAGTGTTAAAAACATTCACGTGTCGAATAAATATTTTTGATGATAAAAATATTTCTTTTATCATGTATACGCTTTGATAAAAATACACACGTGTTGAAATAAATAATAGTTTGCTAGAAATATTATTATTAGCTTTGTTCTGCAATACATGTGTTAAACAGGAAAAATGGATTAGCTGTAGAGTAAAGAAATTATTTGCGTGCCCGACAAATAGGTAAGCCTTGATGAGTTGGCTGCGCAATTTTATTTTTATATCAACTCCTGTGAATGCCATTGGATGCGGAGTGCTGGTTATTCTGTGTGAAATAATAAACATCGCCATAGGATAGTAACAATTAATTTTGAACTACACTACATGGCATACTCCTTGACGATAGGCATACTTCATCATATTCCACATAAGCAATTGGAGCTTGTGTGACGAGGTGGAAGATTTACCATATGAGCGAGAGGCTTGTATGGCGATGATTTTGTAATACAGGTTGAACTGATGACTGATATGGACTATATAAAATATAACGATAAATTGCCAGATTAATAAAAACCCCACACGGGTCTGGAGTTGAAAATAATCACGTCGCTCTAGTTATTAGATACGGCACATAGACTATTTATTTCCACACGGAAATGGGGTGACGAGAATTTATTCTCTGGAGTGATTATCTGTATATACTCCCCCGTAAACACCAGAATATATCACTATAAATATGTCGATGCTTTTCAGGATTTATTGGGTACCTAACACGGACCAATAAATTTCCAAACCCCTCCCCGTACAAAGGAGGTTATGGCGAAATTTTTCGAAATATTAAGGCGTTAGTGAAATATTTGAAGTGAAAACGAAGTTGAAAATATAGAATGAACTATGGTTGGAATTATAGAATGAACTATATTTATATGTATAAATATAATTATAATTAAAAGGAATCGAAGCCGTGCAGTTCATGTTTTGGAATCGTAATTTGAAACGGTTAGTACAAGAAATCCGACCATCGGATTTTCCCGAAACCGCAACCGCTGGGTTCGCCTTGGAAATATCTTCCCAACGGCACCAACCTTGTAAAAATCCAATGGTTGGATTGTCCGGAATGTTTAATTCAAATCTGAAGAAAAACAGCGCCAGAATCGTTTATATTTATATATAAATATAAATATAATTAAATTAAATCGAATAACGACGCTGCAGTTCGAATTTTGAAACCGTAACTTCAAACGACTAGTGTGGAAGATCCGACCATCGGATTTTCACGAAATTGGAACCGTTGGGTTCGCTTTGGGAATACCTTCCCACTGATATAGAATTTGTAGAAATCCAACGGTTAGATTTTCCGATATGTGTAAAACAAATTAGGGGAAAAACAGCGCCAGTGCCACGGCACGACCTGAAACGTCGTTTAATTAAATATGGCCATTTTTAAATAAATAAAAATGGCGAAAAATCGTTATAAAATATTATAAGCAACATAGATTGCAATTAGACCAATTGGGCTTGAATTGTTTGATATTTGATGGTTGTATGTTCTTGACACGAAAATAACACTAAAGAACTGAAAGATGGAGGTCGAATAATATAACCATGGAAAGAATCGATTTAAATTCTAATGACGTGAATTATTTGAAAAGGCCGAGCTAACCCTCATTTCAAATAATTTATCGAGCGATTCGAATTGGAAAATGCAAAGACGATTCAAGACCGACGATCTTCGTATCGGTTGGATGGGCGCTGCTGAGGTTCCTGACCGAAGTAGCTACCGGAAAGGGACGGAAGTAGTAGCCGTCTGAACGTATGTGTTGATTGTACGGATATACGAGGAATTGACGCCTCCGGTTTCGTTCAGACCCAGAACGGACTTGTAAATGGACTGTGTGTCTGACATTGGATTTTGTTCTATACTGATTGATCTCTGTTAAATATATACCTGTTTGGCGGCGGAGAATTTATTCTTTTGCTTAATGCCCTTCTCTGAGACACACGAGCTCAGAGGTTATATATCGATGGAAATCAATCGTATGGAGTGGACTGCCGATGTGGCATGCCAAGATGCTATGATCAAGGCTTCTGTTGCAAAGCAAAGTCTTGTGGATGATGATCAAAACACGGTCTGCGTGGCCTGGCTTTGTGTATTGCGTGGATTCGCGAGCCTCACACCCCGGTATGAGTTAAAAACGGGATACGGACTACAGGGAGAGCACGACGTTTCTTTCTAGCTATGGTGGTGTCAGTGACTTACCAGCCCTGACATATATATCTATTTTTCACCTATGTGGTTGTTGGAATGCGAGGCGCCTCGATTATAGGTCTGTAAGGACCGGGAAACGTGTGTTCAGGAATAAATAATCCTCAAACGTAAGAGAGGACCGGCCCTGAAGATCCAAGGGTTGCCCAGAGTGTGTAGTCCTGAGGCATTTGCTAGAATGTCTCGAAGCGGAGAGGAGCTTACCCCTTGCCTCGACTCATGACGGAAATCCAATTTCCAATACGAAATAACGGACTTGATTGTAGAACTAGTATGGCGACATAGTGGTATGGGGCACTTATGCCGCCTATGATTGATATTTATGATGCTATTCATTTTTGAAACATATATGCACTAGTAATAATATCAAATGATTTTTCTTTATACGTATCAAGCATATTTGGCCATTATAAGATAAAACTTTATCCTCCGGCTTGCGTTGCATTGTATGATTAGACCTGAGTCTTATAATGGCTTCATTCTTTTTAAAAGCATTGCGTTGTTTTAAAAGAATTTACTTTGTTTTAAATGCACTAGCAATCACTGGAGTAAACCCGTTCCGCGAAAGTGGTGTGGTCCTACGATTTGCTTATTACTGTTCTTTAACTGTTAAATAGATTCCTCATACCAGTCCCTATGACTGGCTCGTTGTTTTTTTCACTTTGCAAACGCGGGTGCCCTTATTTTCACACGGGCAGCCTAGTTCACAGGTGTCAGGTTGTTTTTGGCTCTGCACTGTTGCATAGAGTGCATTTTGGCTCATGGCGAGGCTGACTTCACAGAGACGACTTTGACATTTTCCGCCATTATTGTACTTATATTATGATTTCACCTTCGGCGGTGTAGACTGATACCCTTATTATGTCTCACTGCATGTATGTATTCCGCCTCTGGCAATGATGACTGATCACTTCCCTTTTATTTACTAAGTTATATCCTACGCTGTGCTATTCTGATGTTATTACATGTTGTGATTCTGCTGTCATATCCATGTAAAATTATTCTATTATTGTTTTTGCTATTATCTGTATTCTGCTATGATGAGAATGTGTTATATTCCAATGATTATCCTTAATACCGCCCCTCGGATTTTGGGATCGTCACAGGGAAGTAAATAAAAATATTTTATGATCCTCGATATATAAAATGCGGGCTACTACAGGCTATGCAGTTAATGCTCCGCTATTACCCCGCTTTAACCCCGCTATATCACGTAGTGGATTTCCACCGCTACGCTTTTCCCAACTAGCCTTTGATATAGCCTCTCCACTCTAAGCCCCGCCATATTCCTCTATTCTCAATATATCTAGTTATTTTTGCTATATTACGTTATTCCCATTATAGCTTTGATGATAGAAACGAACTGTAAAATGACATATATGCGTTATAAAAATTATGAAGTTAGGTTTTTCAATTGAAAATTTTAATATATACTTTTAGGAACAAAAATAATCTATATTCTATAAAATTTAGCTAATTTAAATTAGCGATTTACATTTATTTATAGATATTTGCACATGTTTTTGTTTAAAATTAAAATATACTAATTATAGTTAAACTAAGTGCTAGTTTTTCATCTAATTATCCTTTTTACATTCGTAAATACATTACAAACGAGCTACATATTCTATTTTAAACTCATTCGGTATATCCTGTTATTTCCTCACTTTATCCCCGCTATGACTTTTTGGACCTCCGTCGCATTGGATCCGCTAACCACTTTAACTGCACAGTTTACAAGAACCATCACTTATATACATTGTTAACGATTTCCTCGATGTCTTCAAGGAAGTTTTAGGTTCCCCACCCTTTTGGGAGATCAAGTTCTTAATAGATTAAGAAAAGTTCAAGTCATGTTGCCTTGTATTCGGGACATATGGCCTCTAAAGGAAAAAGAGCATTGGCTTAGAAAATCTTGGAGCTATTGAATAAGGGATTTATTTGAAGGGGTATTTCTAAACGGGAAGAACATGTTGTCTTTTCCACAAAGACATATGGTTCACTAACACTCTATATCGACTATAGAGAGTTCAATAATTTGACAAAGAAGAATAGTTGCCCTTTACCTAGGATTGATGACTAGTTCGACCATATTAAAGCAAGTAAAATATTTTCTTAATTAGACTTAGCTATTAGATTTCACCAATTGGGGATAGTAAGAACAAAATATTTTTTTCACACCTGATGGACTATAAATGAATGGTAATGTTGTTTGGACTAACAAATGCCTTAGTGTATTTTGTTGGTTTCATGAGTAGGATATTTAGAGGCTGCCTAATAAGATCATAGTGCTGTTTGTTAATGAAATTTTGGTTTCTCCAAGAGTCGTGAGGAATATGAAAATAATCTTAGGTAAGTGTTAGAAACCTTGGGGAAACACCAACTCAAGGCCAGATTTGTTAAGTGCCATTTCTGGAGGACCGAGGTTAGATTTCCTAGGCAAATAGTTTCAGAGCAAGGATCAACTGTAGACCCTGCTAAAGTAGAAGGTACTCAAAGAGTCAAAGATTCCTAGAAATGTATCTAAGTTTAGGAGTTTTTTGGGTTAGCAGCCTACTATAAGAATTTCACCAACCATTTCATAAGAATAACAACCTATATAACCCAATTGACTGAGAAGAATATGATTTTATCGGGATGATAGTTCTAGACATTTGAAAAGCTTAAGAAGCCACTCACTAATGCCCTCGTACTCACCACTCCTAATGGAGCCAAACTGTTTACAATTTATATTGATGCTTGGAGGGTAGAAGTAGTTCTAATGCAAAAAGAAAGGGTAGTTTCTTATGCAAGTAGACAAGTAAAAGACCATGAGAAGAGATACCGTATGCACAATTCAAAGTTGGCAACTATTGTTTTGCCCTAAAAATATAGAGGCATGACCTCTTAGGAGAAAGGTTTGAGCTATTCACCAATCATAAGTCATTTAAATGCTTATTTTCCCAAAGACCTAAACCTAGCCAGCAAATATAAATGGAGTACATAGCATCCTTTAATTATTTTTTTTGATATACACCTAGAAAGAGAATCGTAGTTGCTAAGGCCTTAAGTCCGAGACACACTATGTTAGGTGCTATATGAATGGAAATAGTTGTAGTTTCTTTCAAACTTTAACTTTCAACCACATATGGAACCCAACCAATGCTTTTCAGCAATTATAGTGGTTAGTCCATTTTGATGAAATAAATAAAGCTTGAACAAGTGGAGGATGAGAAGTTAATGGTGATAATGGGGAAACTGAAGAAAGGAGAACACTTTCCCTATTCTAATAGGTATTCATTTGGAAAAAATGGATGCTTGAAGAGGGATAGATGCTTTTGCATTCCAATGATTTAGAATTTGGTAAATGAAGTTCTTATATAATGTTATCGTTTTATGATGATTGTTCACCATGGAAGAGACAAATGTACACGGTTATGAAGAGAACTTTCTTTCTATAAGGAATGAATAAAATATGTCTAAATTCACGATTGAATATACCATATGCCCAAGGATAAAAGCAAAAAAAAAAAGTTCTAAGGGAATGCTATTACCACTAGAAATTTCAATTTGGAAATGAGAGTATATTTCGATGGACTTTATGGAAGGGTTGCCTTGAAGACAAAAGGTAAATGAGGTCATTTAGGTTATTTTGGATAGATTCACAAAGAATGCTCGTTTTATCTCTATTAGGAAAAACAAGACTACTGCTTAGTTAACACATATTTATATCAAGAAGATAGTCTAGTCTAGTCATAGGCAATTCTAACAAATATAGTGCGTGACAAAGACCTTTTGTTCACATCTAAGTTTTAGAGATGCATAAAAGCAGCATTAGGAACATCATTAAATCTTAAAACCACCTATTATACATAGATTGGTGGACAAACTGAGCGGATGAATAAAGTCTTGGAAGATCTACCGAGGACATGTGTTTTGGATTTCAGATGGCATTGGCAGCAACATCTTCTTTTGGTTTAGATCTCTTATAATAATAGTTATAAAGTGACGATTGGTACGACCCCTTATGAGGCACTTTATAGGTTCAGTAAGATTGCATCAAGGTTTTTTAGGCCATTTAAAATTGTAGAAGGAATACTAGCTTATTATGTGGAACTTCCCTACGAATTGGTGAGTCCATAATGTATTCCATGTTTCTCACTTGTGAAAATACCTTCATCATACAGTTGTTAGATTAGAAGCTGATCATTTAAGGGACACTCAGTCGAATTCTACACAATCTGATGCCATCGAACGCGATATGGAGCATGAAACAAGGAGGATCCACAATAAAACAATCAAGCTAGACTAAGTTCAATAGTGAAATGACCCGGTAGAAAGCACTTGAGAAGCCTAAGCGAAAACGAAGAACAATATCCTGGGATTTTCACTGCGAAAATTTCCTCCCAAATTAAGATTTTGGATGCATCAGGATTCTAAATTGGATAGTAGGAAATGGTTGCTACACTTTTTCACTATCATAATACACTTATGTAGTGGGGACTTATGCATAATAGGATGCTTTACATACATGTTTGTGTGAGAATGTGGAAAATGGATCTTAAGGCTAATATTAACACTAACCAGGGGTGAATACTGTTTACTTCATTATATGAATCTTTTTAAACTTTTAACAAGATTATACTTAAATTGATGTTGTTAACAATTACAGAAACAATCACAAAATCAAAATATTGACAAAAGTAAACGTAGTAAAGGAAAGAACACGCCTGGATTTTATACCGATTTGGAGTTATGATATATCTGTTTCCTCACAAATCTTGTATGGATTTCTTCTCCACTAGTAATGCCAATATAATCTCGGATTCAAGGCTCTGAGACACATTCTTCAGAATTTCAACCTCTGGATAGAGTCACTTAGACTTTAGGGGCTACTAAGAACACCCAATTGATTTCCGGGATCAACTGCGCCTAGTGGGAAACGATCACACCATTATAAATAGTAGCTCTGGTTTAAAAAAGTTTGCAGATTCTGATGTTTTGACCTATAATTACAATTGCTGTTATAACTCTGAAATGCACTTTGGTCTTGAGAGATTGATTAGAGAGTAGTAAAAAATAAATCAAAGATAAATGGATTTCTAAAGAGAAATTCGACAAAGTGTTGTAAAGAGTTTTCTAGAAATGAGAGTGAATAAGGAGAGAAATTCTGAACATAGAAGATGATTTCTAAAGTTTTTTCATAATTTTTTGTTTACAATGAATTAACAAACATCTCTATTTGCGAAAGGCTGCGATGAATAGTAAGCACTTCGTTTGATATTTTTGAAAAACCAACTAGTGTGCTACATACATTATAGGATATGTCAAATTTAAGGTATTTAAATCATTTTAAAAATATGTTGACATAGTTTATACTTATTTTAATCATAATATATTTTACAAAATAATTCTTGAAATATTTAACATAAAACATCAAATATAATTCATATACAACATATAAAATTATTTAAAATAAAGTATAGGGAAATTTCCAAAATTATAAACACGTAAGAATCATAAAAGCAAAGTACAAACAAATTAAATAAAAGGTTTGAAATAAAAAGGATGTCTAGAAAACTATCATTCTAAAAACAATTGTTATTTGATAATCATTTTGAAAAAGAGATCAAGTGCTATCAGAATTTTAACATTTGTTCTAAGACTCTAAAATCATTTGGAACATCTTGAAATCATGAACTCTTTAATACTCGAAAGTTTTCATTCTCGAAATTTTGAATCTCTATGTCTGCATCATCACTTTGAATCTATGCATGATATTGTACATTTTTAACATTGATACATGTCAATACCATGCATTATATATAATATATATATATATATAACATTGGTAATTTTAGTATTTTTTTTATTTTTTACGTTCTTTTCATCAAAACTTCATCCATGATACTAAAAATCTCCCTTTCTGATGATGATATCAGTGTTTCATAAAATATAAACTGATTCCCCTTTAATCTAAAACATCCCATTGATCCATGCCTACCTATCCTCTTTTATATTTCTCTTTCTTTGTCATCAACAAAAAACTAATAATTCTAGTCCTTATTTGTCTTGTCCAAACTATAACTCTAATGCTAATTTTAAAACTAAGTCTAATGCTTATTCTAAAACTAACTCTAATGCTAATTCTAAAAGCTAACTCTCCCTAGCTAGCATGCCATAGATGAAAATTATCCGAACGATTTATAAAAAAACACAAATCATTAGTGATGATTAGACTTTATGTGACATCCCATGGCCTTTAACATACCCAAACGAGTCAGGCCAAGAAACGTGGAGCGTCTAGGTATAACTAAAAACTTACAGGGACTAAGATCAAGAGACATAAAAATAGTTTATATTGGAATAATATAGTCATTTCACAAAATCATAACTTTAAAGTACCGTTATTTCAATACCATTAAACAACCAAATGTCTACAAATTTCAATCTTATGAAAAACCACATCAGAGTGCGTACTTAAAATATCCCCTCTCAAAATCCAATACAAAAAACCAAATGAAATGACAAACATGAAGTAAGTACACGAAGAAAGTATGGAGTTATAAGAATGCACTCCAAGCTATCCCGAATCAATCGCTTTCCTGTGAGCCTAATGAGGGGAAAGAGAATATATCGGATATAAAAGCCTAGTGAATAGAAAGTGACTACTAGAATGAAATGAAAATTAATAGTCTTAAGAGAAGTTCTAAGTGTTACATCGATTTAGGCTTTTTGCTTTGCATAAGGTGATTATTTAGGATGATTGTTTACACTATAACTCTTACTATTGAAGTAAAATATTCTGCTTAAGGAATAATTCATTATTCTATCTTGTGATCGGCCTACTATAACCATCTAGCATGAAGCTTACATGGAAGTCGATGCCCGTTACATCAAGTTGGAATCTATCCAGATGTAAATCATTAGGACGCATCACCCTAGCTGTTGTGGTCACTTTTTTCTCACTATGAAGTTGCCTGCGTATCGGTTCAAGTAGACATCTGTCTGCTAGCTCTAAGAACCCTTAGCGTCTTATTTTCCACTTCAATGCCTACACACCCGGTTATCATTATGACGCACCGCCTTTGGTCGTTTTCTCTATTGCCTACTTATTTCCTACTCCGACGTGCATTTCTATTTTCCGTTAGGATAGGCTCCCAAACAATAATCTAGTTGTGTTCCCTCCTCAGTCCCTTATGAACGAGTCTTTGAACTATTGGCCACTTATTTCCTTCTCTGACATGCATGTCCGGATCATTAAGACATGCCCTCAACTGTGCTATATCTAACTATGGCTCGCTTATTTCGAGCACCAACAAACTTTAGGTTTTTCGTTAGGATGGGGCCTAACTATGCTGAAAAACTATAGTCACTTATTTCCCCATGCTAACCACCGTCAAGTTTGTTTTAGGATGGGCCCAACTACGATGTTTCTATTATTACGATATTCAAATTTTTTAGGCTCTTTACTGTTTTATGTTAGTCACTGTTTAAAAAGATGTATCTATATATCTATCATGAGCTAATATCAAAATAATTCTGTTCTTTTTATCTTTTTCTTCTATTATTACAGATATTATAATTCAGCCACAAGTTTTAGGAACTTGAATCTTTACTTTTATTAACCTTTTAGAATAGATTATTTTTTCTGTTTACAATTTTACATAAATTACATGTGTGTTTAATCTTTTCTATATTTTCTATTTAAATCTGTGTTACGTGAAATTCCTCTTTTTCTATTGTTTTCACATAAGTTAAATGGATTCAAAGCTGCATTTAAAAATAAAAACTGTAGAATTATAAGCTACTTAACACATGTAAAAGGAATGTATTTACTATAAATAAGCTGCAAATTTACTAGAAATAAAATAAATTATAATAAATTATATAAAATAAAATGTACCAAAATTGTAAATAAACCAAATTATACATAAAAATGCAAATTCCTAAAAACATGTAAACATAAAATCACTTAAAAATATGTCTTTAATATTCCTTATTCTGACAAAGTAACTTTCCACTCACCTGAGATCCTATGTTGATGTCCCATACCCTTCCTTCATCCCCTTTTGTAGATCTTCTAATATTTTAGTTATTGTCTTCATCCTCAAAGAAAATATTTAACTTATGTTTCAAACTCTAAAATTTGAAAGGAGAACTTAGGCGTAGAGGAAGAAGATTATGTGGAATGAAAGGGTTAGGTTAGGTTATATTTATGGGTGTACTGGAGGATCTTAGGCCATTGGATCAGCCATATTAATCTGGGATTGCTATGTCATAGAACAAAATCTGACCCTTAACCTCAAATCTGTACACGCAATATTTTCAATTTTCAAATCTTATCTCTTGTTTTGTACCTAGCTAAATCTATGGCTACGTACTAAGCATGCGAGTTGACCCCCTCCTAGGGTGGTTCCTCATTGGCGAATCCTTAACGGAGATCAACACCCAACCTTAAATTCTAAGTCTTTCCACCTCTTTCTATCATATGACTTTTGCTATCTTAGTCCGCTTTCATCCTTTTCCTAATCAAATCAATCCTCCTTGAAATCTCTTGGTCCAAGTAGGAGTCTATCTGTGGTTTCCCACCAACAAGTTGGTGATCTACACTCTCCTCCATAGAGAGCCTCGAAAGGAGCCATTCTAATGCTTGCTTGAAAACTATTATTATAGGCTAACTCTACCACGAGTAAATGCTCCTCCCAAGTCCCTACAAAATTAAGGATACACACCCTCAAAAGACCATTTAACACCCTATTCACCTATTTTGTTTAGTTAACTATTTGAGGATGATAGGTCGTGCTCAATCTCAACTTCGTCCAAAATGGACCTTGTAAACTTTTCCAAAATTCACTTGTAAAAATTGGATCCCTATCACTCATCATACTTGAGGGGACTCCATATAGTCGAACCACCTCCCTAATATAACGGGACAGAAACTGTTGATCCTTACTATGAACTAGTATAAAGTAGGCACTCTTAGTCAACCTCTTCACAATCACCCAAATGCTAGCATTCCCCTACCTAAATCGGAGTAAATCGTTTACAAAGTCCATATGTACACTTTCTCATTTCCATTGCGGTACATCTAAGGGTTGGAACATTCCTTTGGGCTTCTTCTTCTCTGCCTTAACTTTTTGGCAGGTTTGACACTTAGCTACAAACTCTACCACATCCTTCTTTATAGCGAGCAAAAGGAGATCTGCTTCATATCTCTATACATTTCATTACCATCGGGATGGATAGTCATCCTTAAGTGGTATTCCTCAGACAATATTGAACTCACTAAATCAATGGTGCATGGTATTTTCCTTGTCTTCTCAACCACCCTTTGGAATCTGTAAAACAACACTGGAGATGTCTTGGGGCCTCTCCTCTACCTATCCTTTCTATGATGTCTACCAACTCCATGTACTTTTTCTGCCTCAAACCAATCTGATCAATGAGAGTAGGCTGAATATTTAATGCTAGAAGTAATCCAGGAGTGAAATCCATAAAGGGCATAAAAATAAAGGTGGCTATGGACACTAAATTCCTCTACACTATGAATAAGGGACTCAAGGTTTGTCTCTTCCGACTCAATGCATCCACTACTATATTCCTCTTTCTCAAGGTATAAGAAATCTCGAAGTCATAGGAAGTTAAGAATTACATCCACCGTTGATGCCTTAAGTTTATGTCCTTTTGGAAAAACAAGCACTTTGATGACTTGTGATCCGTGAACAGCTCAAACCTCTCACCAAGTAAATAATGACTTTAAGACTTAAGCACAAACACGATGGCGGCTAACTCCAAGTCATGGGTAGGGTTGTTCTTCTCACGAGTCTTAAATTGTCTACTGTCATAAACACTACCCTTCCCTTTTACATTAGAATTGCACAAAGGATGGTACCACAAGCATCCGCGTAGATTGTAAAGGAATTAATACCATCTGGAAGCATAATGTTGGTGCATATGTAAGTGCTCTCTTCAATTTTCTAAAGGAAACCTCAAAATATTCATCCCAAGAAAATACTAGATTCTTCTTGGTAAGTCGAATCAGCGGTACCGAGAACTTTGCAAAATCCTTGATAAACTTCTGCAAATAACCAGTGAAACCAACGAAGCTTCGAACCTCTGTTGCTTTCTTAGGGACTTTCCAATCTTGTACTGTCACTACCTTGGCCAGATCTATAGCCAACCCTTGCTTGGAGACTATATATCCTAAGAAATACATATCTTCTCTCCAAAAATAACATAAGATAATTTTGCCTTTAGCTTACGTGCTCTATGATGCTAAGGACCATCTCCAAGTGCATAACATGCTCCTCTCATCCCCTCGAATAGACTGGGATGTCATCTGTAAAAATAGCAACAAACTTGTTCAAAACAACCCTAAAAACCCCACTTAACAATTCTGCGAAATACGTTGGAGCATTCATTAGCCCGAAGGGCATGACTACCGCTCAAAGAATCCATCGGGTGTTTAGAATGCTATTTTATCTACACTATCCTCCGCTACCCTTAGCTGGTGGGAGTGGATTGATCTAAGTAAATACAGTGTGTAACACCCCGTAATCCTGTAACACAAAGATTCACAAATCAGGGTATAATTAATTTTTAAAAGAAGAATTAAGGGAAAGGGTTGCGCCATTGCGTTCATCTCAAAATTCTGCTTGAGATAGATTCTGAGTTTGCATAAATCGGACTCCGTATGAAGGAGATATGGACGAACGAAGTTAGGCAGAGAAACCGGAAACAGACCATAATGCACTGGCGCACTTGTGAAGTGCGCCCGTACAAAAATGCACTAGCGCACCTGCCAAGTGCGCCCATACTAATCCAGCACCGAATTCTGGAGTGTTCTGTGCTGACGTGTCTCCTTTTGAGTGGTTGGATGATGTGTATTCGACCTGTGCGATTCTTATGGCTTCTATGATGATCTAAGGGCCCTAAAACACTCTCTACACCTATAAAAGAATGCCTAGACCTAAGGGTTCCTCCACACAAATTCTCTAAGGCATTTACATGCTGCTTCTCTCTACTCTAGCCTCCACCATTAAAATAAATCTAATTCTCCACTAAAACAAGTTATAGTTCTTCTTCTAATTGGAGATTCAAA
This sequence comes from Allium sativum, assembly GCA_030737875.1. Lineage (NCBI taxonomy): Eukaryota > Viridiplantae > Streptophyta > Magnoliopsida > Asparagales > Amaryllidaceae > Allium > Allium sativum. The sequence goes on along the minus strand of CM060909.1, from coordinate 260,862,224 downwards.
TCAAGATAAAAGCTTCAAGAAGGGGTTCAAGTCAAGCTAGGATTCAAGAGGAGGTTCAAACAACTTCAATGACTGTTTTTCTACGAATCATAGCAACGCCGTCTTTCTATTCTAATCTAATCTCTGTAAGTCAGTTATTTTTAGATTTGAACGTTTCTCTCTGTTCATGACATGAAATTAAAGGAATAAAAGAATATGCCAAATCTTTCTATTCGAACCTGTGCCTATATCTTTGGACCTAATTAAGAACTGTTATGATTCGATGACCATTTTGGCATTGCCTATGACTATGAACATTACCTATGACTATGAACATTGCCTATGACTATGAACATTGCCTAAGACTATGGACATTGCCTATGACTACGAACATTGCCTATGACTAGGGACATTGCCTATGACTACGAACATTGCCTATGACTGTGACTGTGACTATGAGGATTATTTCCTTGACTAAACCTATGCCTTTGATTAGAAAACATAAACTATTACCTATGACATAACAAGGACGTCTGTGATTAAACACCTATGATTCATAACTAGGAAAGTGTTGCTTAAGTTTTGTGATTATGAGATTGGGTCTAAAACCGATTATTTATTATGCCTGTCCTTGGTTTTCTTTGGTTTTAGACCTTGGGAATTTACCTATTAAGTTAGGTCTACCCATGTTCTTGAACCTACTCTGTCTAGTCTTGGTTTTAGACCTTGGGAATTTACCTATTAAGTTAGGTCTACCCATGTTCTTGAACCTACGTCGTTATTCAAAACCATTTTATGCCAGTTGTTATATCTATCCTTTTCATAGCAATCTTTGGTTCATTCCCTATTTGCTACGAATCTAGATTTATCTATAATCTAGATTGAAACACGATTGTACGAATGGTGGGAATGCGATTTGGGGCAAAATATGAAATTTACTAAAATGTAGTTTAACTTGGAAATTGGCATAAATTGGGAACATGTATTAAGGCATGTTCATAGGAATGCAAATTGGATAAATTTGACATAAATTATAAGATGTGTAATTTGAATCTTGTATTGACGTGTAAATCTAGTATTTACATGAATAGTGAACTAGAGTAATAAGTCTAGTTTGACGTGAATTAGAATGTTAAATCAGAATTGGATTAGCTAATTTGGCTCGATAAGTATATTGGCATAAACTTGAAATTGGCCATAATTTGGAGTAATTGTCAGGATTAGCAAAATCATGGTTAGTGAAACTTCATTTGGTATGGTTTACATACCAAAAAGCATAAACATGATATAGAGGGGAAAATGGGCCGTAAGAATAAATGTTGACAATTTACATTAAAAGAGTAATTGGGAAATAAGTAAATTAGGATTAATTTACTTATAGAATTTGTCCTAAATGAGGAAATGTTAATTTAGTCAAATTAAAGGTTTGTTAACGAAATCTCTTTTAATAATAAACCAGAAAGTTCTAGGGTGACAGAGAGGATAGTGTCTAGGCTTGGGTTGGGAAAATACAAGTTTCCTACTCTCCCTGGCTATCCCTAACTTATCCGATGGACGGGATGGTTACTTTCAAAACCTGATTTGAAAATTAATCAAAACCCTTTGAACTAGAAAACACGAATAGGCCTAACCTGAGGTTAGACTGAGTTGCGATGTAAACCTGCCCGGAACCAACCGGCACATCCAGTAATCGAAACAATATCTGTCTAATGTGAGTGGTCGTGGCTTTAATTTACTTAGTTAAAGCTAGAACAAGAATGCTAGGGTTAAGTTAGCTAAGACACTTAACGAACTCAACATGATAACAAGACTGGTAGTTGGGGTTAGGTTCATACAGTTAAGCTAGAATGGGAGGGTTAAGTCCATAGGAACACGTAACCAACTTAAGCACAGTTAAGATAGAACGGAGGGCTAAGTCCACAGGGACACTTAACCAAACTCATGGTAACAAGACAAGATTTGTAGAGGTTAAGTAACTAAGAAAACACTTAGCCAAATTAACATGTTAACTAGTCTAGAAAGTGGGGTTAAGTAAAGTAAATACACTTAGCCAAATTAACATGTTAACTAGACTAGAGGTTGGGGTTAAGTAAGATTTAATACACTTAGCCAATTTGATATGTTAGTTGGGCTAGACCGTAGGGTTAAGTAAACTTGAACACTTAACCATCAGATTTTGATAAAGGAATAGGGTTAAGTCTAAAACATGAAGGGATAATACTTAACCGTTAATAACAGGTTAGTTAAAACAGATGGGCAAGGTTAAGTTAAAAAGGAACACTGAACGAATACAGGGTGAATGGGTAAGGTTAAGTAATAAGAAATACTTAACCAATATAACTTGGTTTGTGGTGGGGTTAAGTCAACATGAATTACTGATAACACTTAACCAGTTTGACAGGATAAATGAAGAGGGTTAAGTCGGATTGAATTGACTAATGACACTTAACCAATCCAAATTGAAGGGAAAGGGAACTAAGTAGTATACCTTAGTTAAGAAAACAACGATTCTGGAAACTAAGTGGTAAATCTTAGTTAGTAAAACTAAGTAGTAATTCTTAGTATAACACGGGAAGGAGTGAATGTCTGTCTGAGTAAAAAGAAGGCTCCAACGAATTGTGTTACGAAGCCCGAGGCTTCGAGGGGATGTGAGGGTACTCTTGGTATCCCTCTGTGAGGCTGCAGATGATTCTCCTGGGCTCACAGAGGTTAAGGTCTGCGTAGAAGAACCAGGAGTATGCCTTGGTTGCAATACATGGCAACCTAAAGACCAGGATGGACCAGCGTGATTCGGCGAGAAGACGGTAGCCCTGTGATAGCAACTCGTCATCTACCATCCATCTTGAGTCAATCGAGATACGTGAAGCGGAAAGGCGGAGAACTCCAAAAGACCATATACTTGCTATCTAGTTATGGTTGCGGATGGCCATAGGATAGTGGGGCACCGGGGGCCGGCGTATAGTTCTCATTTTACAAGGTGTGCCTTTCATTAGTTGAGGGAGGGGTCAAGTGGGACCATAGCCACTGGAATAAAAACAGACCTTAGCATCTGCATCGGCAGATATCTGAAAGCTCCCGACCGAGTTCTGTATTCCTTGATTTGCCCTGTCACAGGACTCGGACCGCACATTACAGGACATGTGCATCTAGACAAGCGATAACGATTCGCGATACATGCGTGGGGAAGTATAGGAACATATACCACTCTAGGTAGTGTGTCTTAGACTTGGGGGCATTCGTTCGACAGGTAGCGTAATCCCTAGTTGGACTAGGTGGCATAAACCCTGAACTCGAAAAACGTTCAGCAGATAGCGTAAAACTCTAGTTAAATCTAGAAAGCACTTGATAGAAAACCCTAGATTAGATCTAGGTAATAAATAATAAATGTATGCCTGAAGGCAATGGAAACTACAGGGGTTGGGATCACTTTATCGTTACTAGTTGGAACACTAGTTAGGTGGTGCAGAGATATAGAAACCAGTATAACAAGGAAATAGTGAAGTGGCGAAAGTATTAGAGCATATCCAATTTATCTTATCTTAGCATATCTTGTGATTATCTTGTCTGATCTTGCTGACCCTATGTTCAGGGTGTAATCTTGGATTCAGTTAATTCATGTCATTTGTTTTTTCCATGTTCACATGCTAGAAGTTACTGAACTTACTCAGGCTTTATGTCTGACTCTGTTTTTCTTTCGTCTTCTTTTCTTCCGTTCCCCCCCCCCCAAGGTAGTAGAGGAGGGAGTAGTATAACTCAGGTTAAGTTGGACTGTCACTCTTTTCCCAGCTTAAAGATTTGTTGAAGTTTGCTTGGATTCTCTTATCAGATGCTATGGTTGGCTCTTGCTAAAATTGGGGAATATAAATGTTGTTTTATGCTTCTTTATTTTGTAAGACATATGACACTCTGATATTGTAAAGAAATCTTTGTACAAACTATTTTATCAATAAAGTAAAATTTTATTTTCCGCTGTTTAATTTCTGTCTGTCTTGTAATTTATCTGCATCTTTTACCCTAAATGCTCCACAGAACTTAGTGCATTCCCTTTGTGAGTGACACTAACGGATGTGGGCTGTTACACGTGGTATCAGAGCCGAAGGTTACCTGATTAGATAAAAGATTTGAAAAATTATTTTTCAAAATGGTTTTTAAAGAAGCATTTTCAAAAGAAAAGTTTTGTTTTAAATGCATATTCCCCAAAGCCATACGCATTGTCTTCTCTTCCTCTGTTTGAATTCTTGTCTCCTTCTTTCTTGAGTCTCTGGGGCTCCTGGCTTTCTTGGAGGTAACCTCATCGAAGGGCAAAGTAATGTTCGACTTCCATCTATGACCATAGTTGTTTCACTTACAGCCAGTCTTCTTTCAAGCTTATAGGGTTTTCCGGACGATGGAGGTAGTTTTCAAGAGATTTGTCAACATGGTTACACACGGAAGGGGATGAGGAGTTTGGCTAAGGAGCATAACCCTAGGATGAGGAATTCATGGATGTAGATTTAGCTCACGAAGGAAGAAGAAATTATAAAACCTAAGACAAGAGGAAGTATCTTTACTAGGGTATGATAGGGCATAAAATTAAGGACAAGGGCAAGAACGAGGAACAAGATTTTCAGAAGGGTAAGTACATACTTTCACTACCAAGCACACCTAGGAGAAAGGAAGTAAAGTTCTATTGGAAGAGTTTTGTTTTCTATCCGTACTCTTTCGGTTTTAGCGCTTCGCAACTGTTCATACCCACTTCCATAGCTGAGTCTCTGCACCATAGCACTTGTATAGTAAAAGGATCCCACTAGAGTCTCAAATCCAATTGGTGGTTTGACCAGTTTATTTTTGGTTAGTAGGGGATTTGAGAATAGCTATCGAGTTTGCTTATATCATCTCACATAGATCGTCTAAATTCGAAGGAGGTATTCCTTGGGTGCTTGTCTGATATTGGTTCAGGCCTTTGGGGCTTGTACATGAGGAATGTCAAGTTTGACTAGGATGGTTTGCGTGAAGGATGAATAGTTGTGGCAGGCACTCTAAAAAGTGCATAGTGACCTTTCGACCCTCATAGTTATGGCATGGTGGATAAGAGGGAGACCTCTAATAATCTTAGTACATATACTTGGTACCGTGATTGACATCTGTTTATTTTGAATTGGAGGTCAGAAACTTCACAATCGTGAAGTTAAATTAGTTAAGATACAGTGGAGTAAAGCTCAAGAAGGCTAGATACTAGCGTCATACCCTTTTTCTTAAGGGTGCATCCTTGATTTCTTTGTGTAGGAGCTTTACGCATAATTGTTTCTCTCTTTTCGAAGTATATCACCTAGGTCGTATCTTCGATCTTTAGGTAGAAGCCAATGGATGCAAACATGTGTTTGAAACATGTTATGGTTGGTGATTGCAAGTGGTTGCTAATGGTTGCTCGTGAATGCATATGCATACGTATTAGGCACTAGATCAGTTCGGACGCTTTCATATTGCATTTACAGGAATGTATTTGTTTGTAAGTTGAGCCTGATATGTTATCATATGGATGTTGCATATGGATGAATGGCTATGCACACATGTAGTATTTACATAACTAGGGATGCTTGCATACATGATTGGACGCATGGCACTGACATGATTTGCATTAAGGAGGTCAACTGAATCAGTAAACCGCCTGATTTTGCATTAGATAAAGACATATACACACACTATGCATATGAACATGAAAGCATTAGAAAACTTTTAAGGACAATGGATGCCTGTGATTGAATGGTTGAGTAGATGGGTGATTGAATGGTAGAACACATTCTTCCTAACTTGAAGATTTCGGGGACGAAATCCTTTTAAGTGGGGTAGAATGTAACACCTCGTAATCCTGTAACACTAAGATTCACAAATCAGGGTATAATTAATTTTTAAAAGTAGAATTAAGGGAAACGGGTTGTGCCATTGCGTTCGTCTCGAAATTCTGCTTGAGATAGAGTCCGAGTTTGCATAAATCGGACTCCGTATGAAGGAGATATGGACGAACGAAGTTAGGCAGAGAAACCGGAAACAGACCAGAATGCACTGGCGCACTTGTGAAGTGCGCCCGTACAATAATGCACTGGCGCACCTGCCAAGTGCGCCCAAACTAATCCAGCACCCGAATTCTGGAGTGTTCTGTGCTGACGTGTCTCCTTTTGAGTGGTTGGATGATGTGTATTCGACCTGTGCGATTCTGATGGCTTCCATGATGATCTAAGGGCCCTAAAACAATCTCTACACCTATAAAAGAATGCCTAGACCTAAGGGTTCCTCCACACAAATTCTCTAAGGCATTTACATGCTGCTTCTCTCTACTCTATCCTCCACCATTAAAATAAATTTAATTCTCCACTAAAACAAGTTATAGTTCTTCTTCTAATTGGAGATTCAAATCAAGATTAAAGCTTCAAGAAGGGGTTCAAGTCAAGCTAGGATTCAAGAGGAGGTTCAAACAACTTCAACGACTGTTTTTCTACGAATCATAGCAACGCCATCTTTCTATTCTAATCTAATCTCTGTAAGTCAGTTATTTTTTGATTTGAATGTTTCTTTCTGTTCGTGACATGAAATTAAAGGAATAAAAGAATATGCCAAATCTTTCTAATCGAACCTGTGCCTATATCTTTGGACCTAATTAAGAACTGTTATGATTCGATGACCATTTAGGCATTGCCTATGACTATGAACATTGCCTATGACTATGAACATTGCCTATGACTATGGACATTGCCTATGACTACGAACATTGCCTATGACTAGGGACATTGCCTATGACTACGAACATTGCCTATGACTGTGACGTGACTATGAGGATTATTTCCTTGACTAAACCTATGCCTTTGATTAGAAAACATAAACTATTACCTATGACATAACAAGGACGTCTGTGATTAAACACCTATGATTCATGACTAGGAAAGTGTTGCTTAAGTTTTGTGATTATGAGATTGGGTCTAAAACCGATTATTTATTCTGCCTGTCCTTGGTTTTCTTTGGTTTTAGACCTTGGGAATTTACCTATTAAGTTAGGTCTACCCATGTTCTTGAACCTACTCTGTCTATTCTTGGTTTTAGACCTTGGGAATTTACCTATTAAGTTAGGTCTACCCATGTTCTTGAACCTACGTCGTTATTCAAAACCATTTTATGCCAGTTGTTATATCTATCCTTTTCATAGCAATCTTTGGTTCATTCCCTATTTGCTACGAATCTAGATTTATCTATAATCTAGATTGAAACACGATTGTACGAATGGTGGGAATGCGATTTGGGGCAAAATATGAAATTTACTAAAACGTAGTTTAACTTGGAAATTGGCATAAATTGGGAACATGTATTATGGCATGTTCATAGGAATGCAAATTGGATAAATTTGACATAAATTATAAGATGTGTAATTTGAATCTTGTATTGACGTGTAAATCTAGTATTTACATGAATAGTGAACTAGAGTAATAAGTCTAGTTTGACGTGAATTAGAATGTTAAATCAGAATTGGATTAGCTAATTTGGCTCGATAAGTATATTGGCATAAACTTGAAATTGGCCATAATTCGGAGTAATTGTCAGGATTAGCAAAATCATGGTTAGTGAAACTTCATTTGGTATGGTTTACATACCAAAAAGCATAAACATGATATAGAGGGGAAAATGGGCCGTAAGAATAAATGTTGACAATTTACATTAAAAGAGTAATTGGGAAATAAGTAAATTAGGATTAATTTACTTATAGAATTTGTCCTAAATGAGGAAATGTTAATTTAGACAAATTAAAGGTTTGTTAACGACTTCTCTTTTAATAATAAACCAGAAAGTTCTAGGGTGACAGAGAGGATAGTGTCTAGGCTTGGGTTTGGAAAATACAAGTTTCCTACTCTCCCTGGCTATCCCTAACTTATCCGATGGACGGGATGGTTACTTTCAAAACCTGATTTGAAAATTAATCAAAACCCTTTGAACTAGAAAACACGAATAGGCCTAACCCGAGGTTAGACTGAGTTGCGATGTAAACCTGTCCGGAACCAACCGGCACATCCAGTAATCGCAACAATATCTATCTAATGTGAGTGGTCGTGGCTTTAATTTATTTAGTTAAAGCTAGAACAAGAATGCTAGGGTTAAGTTAACTAAGACACTTAACCAACTCAACATGATAACAAGACTGGTAGTTGGGGTTAGGTTCATACAGTTAAGCTAAAATGGGAGGGTTAAGTCCATAGGAACACTTAACCAACTTAAGCACAGTTAAGCTAGAACGGAGGGCTAAGTCCACAGGGACACTTAACCAAACTCATGGTAACAAGACAAGATTTGTAGAGGTTAAGTAACTAAGAAAACACTTAGCCAAATTAACATGTTAACTAGTCTAGAAAGTGGGGTTAAGTAAAGTTAATGCACTTAGCCAAATTAACATGTTACCTAGACTAGAGGTTGGGGTTAAGTAAGATTTAATACACTTAGCCAATTTGATATGTTAGCTGGGCTAGACCGTAGGGTTAAGTAAACTTGAACACTTAACCATCAGATTTTGATAAAGGAATAGGGTTAAGTCTAAAACATGAAGGGATAATACTTAACCGTTAATAACAGGTTAGTTAAAACAGACGGGCAAGGTTAAGTTAAAAAGGAACACTGAACCAATACAGGGTGAATGGGTAAGGTTAAGTAATAAGAAATACTTAACCAATATAACTTGGTTTGTGGTGGGGTTAAGTCAACATGAATTACTGATAACACTTAACCAGTTTGACAGGATAAATGAAGAGGGTTAAGTCGGATTGAATTGACTAATGACACTTAACCAATCCAAATTGAAGGGAAAGGGAGCTAAGTAGTATACCTTAGTTAAGAAAACAACGATTCTGGAAACTAAGTGGTAAATCTTAGTTAGTAAAACTAAGTAGTAATTCTTAGTATAACACAGGAAGGAGCGAATGTCCGTCTGAGTAAAAAGAAGGCTCCAACGAATTGGGTTACGAAGCCCGAGGCTTCGAGGGGACGTGAGGGTACTCTTGGTATCCCTCTGTGAGGCTGCAGATGATTCTCCTGGGCTCACAGAGGTTAAGGTCTGCGTAGAAGAACCAGGAGTATGCCTTGGTTGCAATACATGGCAACCTAAAGACCAGGATGGACCAGCGTGATTCGGCGAGAAGACGGTAGCCCTGTGATAGCAACTCGTCGTCTACCATCCATCTTGAGTCAATCGAGATACGTGAAGCGGAAAGGCAGAGAACTCCAAAAGACCATATACTTGCTATCTAGTTATGGTTGCGGATGGCCATAGGATAGTGGGGCACCGAGGGCCGGCGTATAGTTCTCATTTTACAAGGTGTGCCTTTCATTAGTTGAGGGAGGGGTCAAGTGGGACCATAGCCACTGGAATAAAAAAAGACCTTAGCATCTGCATCGGCAGATATCTGTAAGCTCCCGACCGAGTTCTGTATTCCTTGATTTGCCCTGTCATAGGACTCGGACCGCACATTACAGGACATGTGCATCTAGACAAGCGATAACGATTCGCGATACATGCGTGGGGAAGTATAGGAACATATACCACTCTAGGTAGTGTGTCCTAGACTTGGGGGCATTCGTTCGACAGGTAGCGTAATCCCTAGTTGGACTAGGTGGCATAAACCCTGAACTCAAAAAACGTTCAGCAGATAGCGTAAAACTCTAGTTAAATCTAGAAAGCACTTGATAGAAAACCCTAGATTAGATCTAGGTAATAAATAATAAATGTATGGCTGAAGGCAATGGAAACTACAGGGGTTGGGATCACTTTATCGTTACTAGTTGGAACACTAGTTAGGTGGTGCAGAGATATAGAAACCAGTATAACAAGGAAATAGTGAAGCGGCAAAAGTATTAGAGCATATCCAATTTATCTTATCTTAGCATATCTTGTGATTATCTTGTCTAATCTTGCTGACCCTATGGTCAGGGTGTAATCTTGGATTCAGTTAATTCATGTCATTTGTTTTTTCCATGTTCACATGCTAGATGTTACTGAACTTACTCAGGCTTTATGTCTGACTCTGTTTTTCTTTCGTCTTCTTTTCTTCCGTTCCCCCCCCCCCCCCCCAAGTAGTAGAGGAGGGAGTAGTATAGCTCAGGTTAAGTTGGACTGTCACTCTTTCTCAGCTTAAAGATTTGTTGAAGTTTGCTTGGATTCTCTTATCAGATGCTATGGCTGGCTCTTGCTAAAATTGGGGAATATAAATGTTGTTTTATGCTTCTTTGTTTTGTAAGACAGATGACACTCTGATATTGTAAAGAAATCTTTGTACAAACTATTTTATCAATAAAGTAAAGTTTTATTTTCCGCTGTTTAATTTCTGTCTGTCTTGTAATTTATCTGCATCTTTTACCCTAAATGCTCCACAGAACTTAGTGCATTCCCTTTGTGAGTGACACTAACGGATGCGGGCTATTACACTGTGGATCCTACCAACTAGACAAAAAAGATCATCAATATGAGAAAGTGGGTGGTAGTTCTTCTTTGTTTGCTTATTCAACTCTTGATAATCTACATATAGAATGAGAGAACCATATGCCCTTGTATAAAAGGCAACTAGTCCCACCACTCTAAGATACTTCTCATGATGAAACCCTTCTCTATGAGCTCTACAATTTGCATGCTAAATTATCTTATTTGTTTAGGAGTCATGTGCCTTGCTGGTAATGCCAAGGATCAGGAATATTCGATAAGGAATGTCCTAAACTCAGTCTCTATGTTTGGAGCGACCCTCTCATTTCCATAAATATATCTAGGAAATCTTGAACTAGAGGAACTGAACTAATCTCGTCTGAGGATATATCAAGCGAATACAAACAGGTCATCATGATGACTCTTTTGGGTCACATGAAATCTTAAGGGTACGTACATTGCAAGTACCTAACCTGACGACCATCCTTTGATAATCTAGGATAGCCTCATATGTAGACAACTAATCCACCCACAATACCATCCCATAAACTGAGAAACCCAGAATATATGCATCGTAATCGAATACTAATGTAACTACATATCATAGATAAGTGTGTCAATCCTCCCATGGGGTATGAAACTACAACTGGATATATAATTAGGGATATATCTAAGTGCAAACGATCTACTAAAGAAATAGAGATAAAAGAGTGTGAAGTTCTAGAACCAACTAAATTGCGAATGAGAAAATCTAAATTAAAGATCAAACATTTAACAACTATTTTTCTACCTCTATCATATTTGTCGTTAGTGGACAGGGCCACCTCTAAAACCTGAACCTATGTTGATCGAGTGTCATCCTCCTCGATAGCCCTTGCCATCTGAGGGAAAAACTTTCTCATATTCCCCAACTGCTTATGTTGAAAGTACATTCCCTTTGAATGCTCCATCTTACAATCTTTAACAGAATGCCCAATTTTTCCAAAAGCATGGCACTTTTGGTCCTTCTAAATCTGACCCTTATGAGGTCCCCCAACCTTATTATTACTCTTCCTGTCTTTCCAAAAAGCCTACTTAGAAGTTTTTGCCTCCAAGCCTTCATTCTTGCCTACCTCTACCATAACGGCCATTTCCATTGAAGTCTTGGAAGTAACTCCTATAGGTACATGGCTGAGCGTGAGTCAACCCTTATAGAGGTTAGTTCAGCCCTTCACAAACTTCAACACCTTCTTATGTTGGGTATGGACCAGCTTCAAGACAAAACTTGTAACACCCCACCTCCGCTAGGGTCACTCACAAAGGGAATGCACTAGTTTTGGAGGAGCGTTATCGAGGTAAACAAACACAGAAATATTAAAAGACAGAACATAGATAAAACAGTGGAAGAATCAAAAGATAAATTTCAATACATTCAAAAAGAGTCAAAACCTTTTACATTAAATAGCCAAGGTCATTATTTTCCATTACAATAAATTTTGTCTTGCATAAATAAAGAAGCATAAACTTGAAACAACAAAAGGAGCTTAATTCCCCAAAGGTAGCAGAAATGCAGCCATAGCATAGCTCAAGATCAAACCATACATGAGAAGAACCAAAGGCAAGTGGAATCCAAGCTAAGTGCTAGAGTTTCCTCCCTGAGAACCTGGGGGAAACGAAAGAAAGAGAGGCGAAAGAAAACGGGTTAGTCATAAAGACTGGTAAGTCCAAGTGACTTTCAGCATAAAAACAGATAAAAGTAACATGACATGTATAAACTGAAAGTAAACATATGGATGATGACAAGATATGCAAGATAGACTAGGATAACATGATAAATCAAGTATAAATCAAGTATAACATCACGTATTCAAGGTTCGCTGCAACAACTATACTAGAATCCCAACCCATGTCTTATATTAATCATGAAATGATCCCTTGGCCCAATATCACGAATGACCCATTACTGGGTCCAACAGAACGATCCATTACTCGATCGGCTCCCTACAAGTTCTAGCTCGTCATGTGTCACTGTGTCATACGACCCTATCACGAATGTAGTCACCTGTGCTAGGTCCACCATAGGGTGTATCAAGCCCTATGGTGCCAACCACCGACATGAATCAAGAATGCACAGATAAACCTACTGATGCCCAATGCCTGCTTTTTCAACTCCGAACCACGTGCACGACCATAGCCCACCTGAACCTACACTGGCGCACCAACACAGCCGTCGTTCTGGTCGCTTACAATCAGCCCAGTAATCGTGCCCCACCCTGCCTAGTCCCACGGTATCATGATACATCTAGTGGGTTACTACTGAAACGGACCGCATAACTAGGGTTTCCGTCCACTAGGTTAAGTGTTGTCATTTAAATTCGAGACTTAACCCCTATCAGTCTAGCATGTCAAATTGGCTAAATGTTGTCATTTAAGTTCGTGACTTAGCCCTACAATTCACGTGTCAAGTTGGTTAGGTGTTGTCGTTCAAGTTCATGACCTAACCCTACCAATCATGTCTCAAGTTGGTTAAGTGTTGTCTTTAATGTTCATGACTTAACCCTATCATGTGGCATTAATTCATTAATGCACCCCAGCCTCTCACATTAGACCTGTTGTTGTGGTCACTGGATATGCCGGGCGGTTCCGGGAAGATTTACACCACAACTCAGTCTAACCTCCGGTTTCAAGCGCGATATGATCAACTACTCACATTGGATCCTATTGTTTGTAGTCACTGGATTTGTCGGGCGGTTCCGGGCAGATTTACACTGCAAACTCAACCCAACCCCGAGTTGGCCATTTTCAAGTTCATTTTAGTGTCATATCCATGTTCAAGTTTTCATGTCGAGTTCGTGTCAAGTTTCAAGGATAAGTTTCATGTCCACATCCAGATTCAAGTTATAACAATGTTCATGTTTCAAGTTTTGCCTATTATCAAGTTCATAATTCATGTCCGTAACCAATTCACGTTTTGCCTAATCTACCCAAAATCGTATTACCATCGCACGTAAACGTGAATCGATCCATAAATAAATCCAAATCTTAAAATAAAGGGAATAACATCAAAACTATGATAGGCAAAAGGGAAGAGCATAAAGCGATAAAAAGGGTTACAAGACTAGCATGATATAACTTGAGTGTAAAGACCCGGAAATTGTTGACTTTGTTTATCGCCATAAACTCAATGATGACTAACCAAACATCGAAAAATACCAGTCATTAATGAAAGAAATTAGAGGGTGAGGATAGATAAGATAGAAACTTAGAACAGAAGAAGAAGAAGACAACATCAAAGTAACACGAATCTCACAGCGGAACGAATAACATATAATAGATAACATATCCTTGAAATAAAATCAGTATATGTATACAATAACATTATCAGAGTACAACACTTACAACACAGCGGAATAATAATAGCTATATAATCCTGAAGCCTCCTGCTCCAGCTCTTCAAGTATCTGTAAATCCCAACTACTTGACTGCCCGTACAAAATTGGACACCCAAGAGTTTAGGGAAAACAAAACAAAATAAACTCCGGGTTAGTCATGGGACTGGTGTGAGTAAAACAGTTTAAAATAGTTCAAGCAGGTAAATGATATCTCATAATACCACGCCGTATAACGGAACGGGTTTTTCCCTTATGAGAATCCAAATTATCTTTATATCAAAAACCTTTGATATTATAATAATGTCTATCAACCACAATATAATAATCATCTAGCAGAAACGCTTTCATATCACGTTCTACATATATAGTATACAATCAAACCGCAAGCACGAATTGGGTAATGGATTTCCAACTATGACAAGGTATGGAACCACCTTTCGCTCTCTAGAAAGGAATACACTGGGTTCAACAAGAACATCTTGCGACCCGGCCACACATGACCGACCACTCATTTCGCTTGAGTGTATCGAATGTATATCACCAACGGTTGGGATCGGCAACCGTTTCCCGAATGGGACAGCATCAACAATAGATTTTTAGAAGTAAATGAAACTCTAGATCAAGTGATTATACACCCTACTTCAGAGCGACCGACTTAGCCATGCTACCTGCCTGATTTCTGTCATTTACCGGTTGATGAGGCTTGAGGTTACGCTTTATCATCACATCAGATTCACTTCGAATGTCACATCGTCAAATCCATCAAATCAGTGATTGACGTCTACAACAGTACATTACGTGTTAGCTAAAGAAGTTTCCTTCTCCGCTTCCACTCTTGGTACAGTTGAAGAAATCAATGTGCGTGACCTTTCTGGAAATACTCTATCAGACATTCATCCATACAAGTCATCCAGGAATAGGATGAACCGAAGGCACTATTCAGTATATCCATCTTAGGCACTGTTATCTAAGACTTATACAATAGCCCTTGTACTTTACTCCGTCTTCAATTTTGGCATATATGATTCGCAACGCTTATGCCAATACAGAGTGGTTCTTTGGATAATAATCCAACCGGTCTCTCCATATTAACAACGTTAAAATGGTCAAAACTTCGATAGTCTGTGATTTTACCATCAAAGAAAAACAGGTGTGCAAACAACGATATTATTTCCAGATGGAAATTTATATCGATCAAACATCATTTAACATTTATCTCCTTATTTCATTAACTTACTTATCTCTTGTTTCCCTATATTCAATATTTCTTATTTCCTAAGTTTAGAAAATATATGTTATTACCATTGGAAAACATTTCCATTTCTTGTTTTCTATATCAGAAAACATTTCTGTTTCTTAGATGGAAAACATTTCCAAAACACCTACGTTTGGATTAAGCAGATGTTTAGACAAAACATCGCTATGCCAATTCAACCATTTCCTTTAATTACTAAATTCACTTTACCATCCTTTACTGCCGAACCATAACCATTCCTTAGTTAAAAATGAAGTCAATCAAGTTGGGGTAATACTACCTCTCAGACCTTAACTGAACAACGTTTCTAACCTTGAAATAGACAAAGTTCACCTTTTAATTCTTTAACAAACTTCCTTACGTGACTCTCTTTCGATTAACTACTTCGACTAACTCCTTTGGGTTTAACTCACTTCGACTAACTCTTTCGGATTAACTAACTTCGACTAACTCCTTTGGATTAACTAACTTCGACTAACTCCTTTGGATTAACTAACTTCGACTAACTCCTTTGGATTAACTAACTTCGACTAAATCCTTTGGATTAACTAACTTCGACTAACTCCTTTGGATTAATTAACTTCGACTAACTCCTTTGGATTTACTAACTTCGACTAACTCCTTTGGATTAACTAACTTCGACTAACTCCTCTGGATTAACTAACTTCGACTAACTCTTTTGGATTAACTAACTTCGACTAACTCCTTTGGATTTACTAGTTTAACTAACTCGATCCACTTGGTTTGATCAACTCATTTTACTTGGTTTGACTAACTCATTTGACAATCTGGTTTAACTAACTCGTTTGACAAACTGGTTTAACTAACTCATTTGACAATCTGGTTTAACTAACTTGTTTGACAAACTGGTTTAACTAACTCCTTTGATTAATCTATTCCCTGAATAAATACCCCCTTTTAATAATTCTATTTATTTAACAAATAAATATTTCTTTTATCTATCCTATTTATTTAACAAATAAATATTTCCTTTTATTATAACTTACCCTTCGATTTTATAATTATTCTCTTTTATAAAAACCCTTTTCCTTTTCTATATAAAATCCATCAATTTTATATAATTAATTCATTTTCAAAATACACTTTGAAAATCCCCTTTTCCACATCCAGTATTTCTTACGGTATTTGACATACCATATAACAATGATAAATATCGTCCAAACACACATAATCAACAACAGATTATATACCACATCATATATCACAATATATGAATCACAGTAAAATAAATGTTGAGGAATCCAGCTGGATTCCTCCAACATGTTTCCCTGCATCACAAATGTTAAACGATATAGATAACATCACTTTCAGTTCCATATGATATATTCTGTTAAACAGAATCAATATAGAAATTCAACTAACTGGCTAGCAGTTCAATCAAACAGTCAACACACAATCAATCAGCCAATATTTAACAGCTCTAAAAATACAACATGAAATTATAAGCTGTTCAGAGTTAGTGAGATTTTACTCACATTGGCAGTTCATCGTTAAAGAACGACAAACTGTTGTTTGATTTGAATCAAACAAGCCATAAATTCAAACGAGCTCCAATCCACTCCCCGTTAGTTCCATTGTGGAGCTCTCGTCCATACGATTTCATAGAGACGAACGGTTCGTAAAACTGATCACATAGGGTTAAGATTCGCGTTAACAAGTTTAATCACTATTTAATTTAAAAATAAACCATTAATTCATTTACTACTGGGATCGCCCTTGACATTAGGCCCAAACCCACTTCTAATTACCCAGACTCGCTCCACATCCTTCTTCCCCAAACTCTAAAACCCGAACTCCAGTAGTCCCCCAATGTCATTCACGGCACTTCCTCCACCATTAACTCCATCTCCATCACTTTTAAATTCAAATAAAAATCACCGAAATAATCCTCAACAAAAACTCTTCACTCCCGTACCACTCATATGAAACTCGAACACGGCATCCTCCTTCCGTCGTTCAAGCCTTCGCCCACCAACAGTAGAAGACATCGACATTTTTTTTAGTGTGGAATCTTCCCATAAATTCAAAACTGAAACCAAACACTACGACAACTCCCCGAAATATCCATCAATGCACCAAACTCCTAAATCGCTCAACCCTAGAATCCTCTGTAGAATTTCGATGGTCCAGGAACAACGTCGCACTCCTTAAAAATGGTATAGGAATGATGAGAACCTCTTCACAAATCCATATGTGTATGCTATGTGATTTACTGGATTTTATATGTATTGTTTTTGATTTATTGAAGATCACGAATTGGTTTTCTGAGAACCAAAAATGCGGCGGATTAAATTTTGACTAAGAATGGAATTAGGTTATAGAAGAGGGTAAGGGTATTTATAGTATTTTTGTGTGGTCGAAAACAAGAACGGGTGGCTCGATTATGTTCACCAATACTATTTTTTGTTTTTTTTTATATATTCATTTCACCTTCTAAAAATCCGTTTAATCACATACGATATTTAAAAATCACGGAAATTGAGATGCCACTAGAGTTTGACATTGCGGACCCAACGAAACTGGTTTCGTCGAATTCCGACTCCGTTTGCTCACACAGCGTATTTTTAACCGTCAAAATACCTACTGTTCTTCACATTAAAATCCTGTACGGCCACATACTGACTTCAAAATCACGGAAATTGACATCTAACAATAATTTAACATTGCGGATCCAACAAATTTAGTTTCGTCGAATTCCGACTTCATTTGCAAAAGTGGTTATTTTTACAGCTCTAAATGACCCATTTAAATATATAAATATATTTAAATATAATTAGATTAAATATAAACAAATATTATCGTATATGTTCACCGTGGAATATCATACAGCTCTAGAATATTCCTATATGAATTTCTAACTTGATATTCACTTCTGGGTCCACCCGATATTCGATTTATATTGAAATTCCTTTTTAAAATATAAATAATTCATTTATAAATTATAAAGGAATTCCACAACGACTTTTCTAAAATTTGATTTGGACGTAAATCAAAATCTACACGACGAAATCCCGATTTTTTTCTTCCACTAGAAAGATATACTCCACCAGCTCCACACGTTTCTTGTTTCACAGAAATCCGATTTAAAATGAACCCTGTACACTCAGTTGAAGTTCAAATCGCCAAATATCGAACTACAGCGCCCTTTTGAGCTCGATTTTAATTATATTATAATTCCACGTTCAATTGTTGACGATTGAATATATTCGTTATTCAAATTCAATCCCAAGCTGAATTAAATATCACAGATGATCCGGTTCGCACCATATCGCCACTTCAGCCAATTCTGATTATTTCAGAATTAAATATATTATTTAATTTATTATTTTAATTAAATGTTCATCATTATTTAATTCCACGACCATTTAATACACTATATCACTATTTACATAATTAAATAAATTAATTATAATACCTCTGCTAATGCGGGTCATTACATTCTTCCTCACTTAAAATAATTTCGTCCTCGAAATTGCTAAGGTAGAGAACGACCCTATCGACTGGTAAGAACATATTTGTTTACTTCTTAACTTTAGTTTCAACTGAACCAATTTAATTTCGATTAAATTATTAATTAATTCTTATCAATGAAATTTTTCGAAAATCCTGAAAATTTTCTAACACCTTAACTTTTTGAAAAATTTTTCCAGCACCTCCTTTGTATTGGTCAATCGGTCAAACTCCAACTCGCCTCTCTAGGCCATCTCCATCCCAAAAGAAAATCAAACAGCCAAGCGGCTTGCCAATTCAGCTCATAAAAATCTTATATCCAATAGAAATATAAAGTTGTACCTTTTTGTCGGCATATTATTATATCCTTTCCACCTGTTATCAATTCATCAGATATAAGGGTCATCCCAATCAAATTCCAATCTGCTTTTATCCACGACACAACCATTCGCTTATATCCGAGCCAAATATCATTTCAACTCGAGTTTCTTCTCGATTCCCAACTCTTAACTTGATTATCATATTACACTTCAAATTTGAATCTCACAATCCAATTTGTCTTCATATCATTCTACTTCAATCTCAGTTGCCACTTTACTGGCTTTACTTTAATTCAATTTTGCTTTCACAAATTTCTGTTAAATTTGTTTTTAATTCAAATAGTCTTTCGCTGGGAGTTTTCAAACAGTTTACTCTTTTCAAAAATCAAATTTTCCTTTTGAACATGTCACTGAGCCCTTAATTAATATTCCATTAGTTAAATCACTTCTCTATTTCTTTATCAATATTTGTTAACCAAATATTTTCAATAACCATATTGGCCTTTTATGTTATTTGGAAAACATTTCCGAATATCGCCTTCCTTTATTTTCTAAACTTTAGAAAATATATGCTATTATTAATTGGAAAATATTCCAATTACTTATCTCTTTTCCGATCTCTTTATTTCTATACTTAAGAAATATTCTTTATTATATTTCCAAGCTTACACTTATTTGGGTTAAAACGGATGTTGTGTAAAACATCGTTACGACAACCCAAATACTATATTTAACTAACTCTTATCCAACATTGATCTTCGAGCCTGGAATCTTACTATTTATTTGTTAATAATGAAATCAATCAAGTTGGGGTATAACTACCTCTCAGACCTTGACTGAATAACATTTATAACGTCAAAACTGATATGACTACTTACTCGAATAATCAATACCATACAACTACTTATTCACTTTTAAACACGTATATGCCTCCTCTTTCTATTCTTACTATATTTTATAATTAGTCTTCCTTTTTGATTTTACTATTCTATTTCTAAGTTCGTCTCCTTATCGACTTCTATATATATATATATATATATATATATATATCGATACGTTGATTTCTAACTATCAAATTATCTTAAAAATATTCTAACTCCTTAAATTCCCGGAAAAATTCGCCATAACCTCCTTTGAACCAGCAGCATCGGGATATTTCAAATAGCCTCCCATGGCCCTCACCAATCCAAAAGAAAAAGAAAAAGCCAAGCGACTAGCCGATACGGCGCATAAAATCTCATATATGAATAAAATTCATACCTTTTCGTCGAGCATTCTATTTATATACCTTCATACCTTATCCATACCTATCTCATGTATATTTATACCTGCCCAATCTATTTTAGCTATACATGATCGTTTTAACTCAATTCGTTAATTAATTTGTTAATTAACTCTTTAGTCTATTTCACTTTTATATTTGAACATGACATGTTCAAATATATTTTAACTTGCTTATTAACTAATTTGAATCCAAATTTCAAATTTAAGTTCTATATTCGATTTCGAATATCCATTTACAAATCCAATTCACCTTTCAAAGTTCAACTTCAAATTCAAAACTCGATTAACTAATTCTCTTCGACTTAGTTAATTCTATTCAATTTCTATTCAAATTTTATATCACTTCTATTATTCAAATCTATATATCAAATTCTATTATTCAAATTCTATATTGTAAATCCCATTTTGAAATTCAACACAACTTGCCTTTCCCAAAACAAATTCAAAACAGTATCTCTGGTAGTAATTCGTCACTTACAACTCGAAAATGAATACTGATGATGCAGCTGTCATCATCAGAATCTATTTTCCAGCGATCGAAGTGAGTTCAATACTATAAAACCATTTCTAAACATTTCCACTTTGAAATTCATTTCAAAATATAATTCACACTGCTTGTAAAACAATTTAAAATCTCCCAGGATCTTAAATTTTCCTTATTTTTAATCCAAATCCATTTACAAACACTTATCCAATTTTCCAAAATTTTAATTCAATTTTTGGTTTAAATTTTAGATTTAACTCATCCGATTTCACGTATTTCACTTATATGAATTCTGATTGGTTATTTACATAACCATTTAATTTATAATCTTACTTGATTATAATAACAACCAATTTATCCAATATATATCAAAATATACTTTGGGTAAAATTATTTCATTTACCTTCTTTCAAAACATACCATGACGGTTCATCGTATTCAATTGTTTACTAACTCTTACCGATACAGTGGATCAAACTGATCGACCAAAACTCATAAACGACTCAACCAATAAATCTCCATAATATAAAACAAATTTTTATATCAATAACAAATACGTTCACTCGTATATATATACACTGAAACTCAATCTAGGGTATTACTAACCTTATCTCTACCGAGCCACGCCACAGAGCCAAGGTAATTCTTAACTTAAGCTCTGATACCAACTGTAACGACTCGGAAATTGTTGACTTTGGTTATCGCCATAAACTCAATAATGACTAACCAAACATCGAAAAATACCGGTCACTAATGGAAGAAATTAGAAGGTGAGGATAGATAAGATAGAAACTTAGAATAGAAGAAGAAGAAGACAACATCAGAGTAACACGAATCTCACAACGGAACGAATAACATATAATACATAACATATCCTTGAAATAAAATCAGTATATGTATATAATAACATTATCAGAGTACAACACTTACAACACAGAGGAATAATAACAGCTATATAATCCTGAATCCTCCTGCTCCAGCTCTTCAAGTATTTGTAAATCCCGACTACTTGACTGCCCGTACAAAATTGGGCACCCAAGAGTTTAGGGAAAACAAAACAAAATAAACTCCGGGTCAGTCACGGGACTGGTGTGAGTAAAACAGTTTAAAATAGTTCAAGCAGGTAAATGATATCTCATAATACCACGTCGTATAACGGAACGGGTTTTTCCCTTATGAGAATCCAAATTATCTTTACATCAAAAACCTTTGATATTATAATAATGTCTATCAACCACAATATAATAATCATCTTGCAGAAACGCTTTCATCTCACGTTCTACATATATAGTATACAATCAAACCGCAAGCACCTATTGGGTAATGGATTTCTAACTATGACAAGGTATGGAACCACCTTTCGCTAGTGTACCTCTAGAATGGAATACACTGGGTTCAACAAGAACATCTTGCAACCCGACCACACATGACCGACCACTCATTTCGCTTGAGTGTATCGAATGTATATCACCAACGGTTGGGATCTGCAACCGTTCCCTAATGGGACAACATCAAAAATAGATTTTTAGAAGTAAATGAAACTCTAGATCAGGTGATTATACACCCTACTTCGGAGCGACCGACTTAGCCATGCTACCTGCCCGATTTCTGTCATTTACCGGTTGATGTGGCTTGAGGTTACGCTTTATCATCACATCAGATTCACTTCGAATGTCACATCGTCAAATCCATCAAATCAGCGATTGACGTCTAAAACAATACATTACATGTTAGCTAAAGAAGTTTCCTTCTCCGCTTCCACTCTTGGTACGGTTGAAGAAATCAATGTACGTGACCTTTCTGGAAATACTCTGTCAGACATTCATCCATACAAGTCATCCAGAAACAGGATGAACCGAAGGCACTATTCAGTATATCCATCTTAGGCACTGTTATCTAAGACTTATACAATAGCCCTTGTACTTTACTCCGTCTTCAATTATCTTTGGCATATATGATTCGCAATGCTTATGCAAATACAGAGTGGTTCTTTGGATAATAATCCAACTGGTCTCTCCATATTAACAACGTTAAAATGGTCAAAACTTCGATAGTCTGTGATTTAACCATCAAAGAAAAACAGGTGTGCAAACAACGATATTATTTCCAGATGGAAATTTATATCGATCAAACATCATTTAACATTTATCTCCTTATTTCATTAACTTACTTATCTCCTGTTTCCCTATATTCAACATTTCTTATTTTCTAAATTTAGAAAATATATGTTATTACCATTGGAAACCATTTCCATTTCTTGTTTTCTATATTAGAAAACATTTCTGGTTCTAGGTTGGAAATTTTTTCCAAAACTCCTACGTTTGGATTAAGCAGATGTTTAAACAAAACATCGCAATGCCAATTCAACCATTTCCTTTAATTACTAAATTCACTTTACCATCCTTTACTGCCGAACCATAACCATTCCTTAGTTAAAAATAAAGTCAATCAAGTTGGGGTAATACTACCTCTCATACCTTAACTGATCAACGTTTCTAACCTTGAAATAGACAAAGTTCACCTTTTAATTCTTTAACAAACTTCCTTACGTAACTCTCTTTTGATTAACTACTTCGACTAACTCCTTTGGGTTTAACTCAATTCGACTAACTCTTTTGGATTAACTAACTTCGACTAACTCCTTTGGATTAACTAACTTCGACTAACTCCTTTGTATTAACTAACTTCGACTAACTCCTTTGGATTAACTAACTTCGACTAACTCCTTTGGATTAACTAACTTCGACTAACTCCTTTGGATTAACTATCTTTGACTAACTCCTTTGGATTTACTAACTTCGACTAACTCCTTTGGATTAACTAACTTCGAATAACTCCTTTGGATTAACTAACTTTGACTAACTCTTTTGGATTAACTAACTTCGACTAACTCCTTTGGATTTACTAGTTTAACTAACTCGATCCACTTGGTTTGATCAACTCATTTTACTTGGTTTGACTAACTCATTTGACAATCTGGTTTAACCAACTCGTTTGACAAACTGGTTTAACTAACTCATTTGACAATCTGGTTTAACTAACTCGTTTGACAAACTGGTTTAACTAACTCCTTTGATTAATTTATTCCCTGAATAAATACTCCCTTTTGATAATTCTATATATTTAACAAATAAATATTTCTTTTATCTATCCTATTTATTTAACAAATAAATATTTCCTTTTATTATAACTTACACTTCGATTTTATAATTATTCTCTTTTAAAGAAACCCTTTTCCTTTTCTATATAAAATCCATTGATTTTATATAAATAATTCATTTTCAAAATACACTTTGAAAATCCCCTTTTCCACATCTAGTATTTCTTATGGTATTTAACATACCATATAACAACGATAAATATCGTTCAAACACACATAATCAACAACAGATTATATACCACATCATATATCACAATATATGAATCATAGTAAAATAAATGTTAAGGAATCCAGTTGGATTCCTCCAACCTGTTTCCCTGCATCACAGATGTTAAACGATATAGATAACACCACTTTCAGTTCCATATGATATATTCTGTTAAACAAAATCAATATAGAAATTCAACTAACTGACTAGCAGTTCAATCAAATAGTCAACACATAATCAATCAACCAATATTTAACAGTTCTAAAAATACAGCATGAAATTATAAACTGTTCAGAGTTAGTGAGATTTTACTCACATTGGCAGTTCATCGTTAAAGAACGATAAACTATCGTTTGATTTGAATCAAACAATTTATTTTGCCATAAATTCAAACGAGCTCCAATCCACTCCCCGTCAGTTCCATTGTGGAGCTCTCGTCCGTACGATTTCATAGTGACGAACGGTTCGTAAAACTGATCACATATGGTTAAGATATCGCGTTACCAAGTTTAATCACTATTTAATTTAAAAATAAACCATTAATTCATTTACTATTGGGCTCACCCTTGACATTAGGCCCAAACCCACTTCAAATTACCCAGACCCAGTCCACATCCTTCTTCCCCAAACTCTAAAATTCGAACTCCAGTAGTCCCCCAATGTCATTCACGGCACTTCCTCCACCATTATCTCCATCTCCATCACTTTTAAATTCAAATAAAAGTCACTGAAATAATCCTCAACAAAAACTCTTCACTCCCGTACCACTCGTATGAAACTCGAACACGGCATCCTCCTTCCGTCGTTCAAGCCTTTGCCCACCAATTGTAGAAGACATCGACGGTTTTTTTAGTGCGGAATCTTCCCATAAATTCAAAACTGAAACCAAACACTATGACAACTCCCCGAAATATCCATCAATGCACCAAACTCCTGAATCGCTCAACCCTAGAATCCTCTGTAGAATTTCGATGGTCCAGGAACAACGTCGCACTCCTTAAAAATGGTATAGGAATGATGAGAACCTCTTCACAAATCCATATGTGTATGCTATGTGATTTATTGGATTTTATATGGATTGTTTTTGATTTATTGAAGATCACGAATTGGTTTTCTGAGAACCAAAAATGCGGCGGATTAAATTTTGACTAAGAATGGAATTAGGTATTAGAAGAGGGTAACTGTATTTATAGTATTTTTGTGTGGTTGAAAACATGAATGGGTGGCTCGATTATGTTCACCAATACTATTTTTTGTTTTTTTTATTTATTCATTTCACCTTCTAAAAATTCGTGTGATCACACACGATATTTAAAAATCACGGAAATTGAGATGTCACTAGAGTTTGACATTGCAGACCCAACGAAACTGGTTACGTCAAATTCCGACTCCGTTTGCTCACACAGCGTATTTATAACCGTCAAAATACTGACTGTTCTTCACATTAAAATCCCGTACGACCACATATGACTTCAAAAATCACGAAAATTGACATCTAACAATAATTTAACATTGCGGATCCAACAAATTTAGTTTCGTCGAATTCCGACTTCGTTTGCAAAAGTGGCTATTTGTACAGCTCTGAATGACCCATTTAAATATATAAATATATTTAAATATAATTAAATTAAATATAAATAAATATTATCGTATATATTCACCATGGAATATCATACAGCTCTAGAATATTCCTATATGAATTTCTAACTTGATATTCACTTCTGGGTCCAACCGATATTCGATTTATATTGAAATTCCTTTTCAAAATATAAATAATTCCTTTATAAATTATAAAGGAATTCCACAGCGACTTTTCTAAATTTGATTTGGACGTAAATCAAAATCTACACAACGAAATCCCGATTTTTCTCTTCTACTAGAAAGATATACTCCACCAGCTCCACACGTTTCTTGTTTCACAGAAATCCAATTTAAAACGAACCCTGTACACTCAGTTGAAGTTCAAATCGCCAAATATCGAACTGCAGCGCCATTTCGAGTTCAATTTTAATTATATTATAATTCCACGTTCAACTGTCGATGATTGAATATATTCGTTATTCAAATTCAATCCCAAGCTAAATTAAATATCACAGATGATCCGGTTCGCACCATATCGCCACTTCAGCCAATTCTGATTATTTCAGAATTAAATATATTATTTAATTTATTATTTTAATTAAATATTCATCATTATTTAATTCCACGACCATTTAATTCACTATATCACTATTTACATAATTAAATAAATTAATTATAATACCTCTGCCAATGCGGGTCATTACATTCTTCCCCACTTAAAATAATTTCGTCCTCGAAATTGCTAAGGTAGAGAACGACCCTATCGACTGGTTAGAACATATTTGTTCACTTCTTAACTTCAGTTTCAACTGAACCAATTTAATTTCGATTAAATTTTTAATTAATTCTTATCAATGAAAATTTTCAAAAATCCTGAAAATTTTCTAACACCTTAACTTTTTGAAATTTTTTGCCAGCACCTCCTTTGTATTGGTCCATCGGTCAAACTCCAACTCACCTCTCTGGGCCATCTCCATCCCAAAAGAAAATCAAACAGCCATGCGGCTTGCCAATTCGGCTCATAAAAATCTTATATCCATTAAAAATATAAACTTGTACCTTTTTGTCGGCATATTATTATATCCTTTCCACCTGTTATCAATTCAGCAGATACAAGGGTCATCCCAATCAAATTCCAATATGCTTTTATCCACGACACAACCATTCGCTTATATCCGAGCCAAATATCATTTCAACTCGAGTTTCTTCTCGATTCCCAACTCTTAACTTGATTATCATATTACATTTCAAATTTGAATCTCACAATCCAATTTGTCTTCATATCATTCTACTTCAATCTCAGTTACCACTTTATTGGCTTTACTTTAATTCAATTTTGCTTTCACAAATTTCTGTTAAATTTGTTTTTAATTCAAACAGTCTTTCCCTAGGAGTTTTCAAACAGTTTACTCTTTTCAAAAATCAAATTTTCCTTTTGAACATGTCACTGAGCCCTTAATTAATATTCCATTAGTTAAATCACTTCTTTATTTCTTTATCAATATTTGTTAACCAAATATTTTCAATTAACCATATTGGCCTTTTATGTTATTTGGAAAACATTTCCGAATATCGCCTTCCTTTATTTTCTAAACTTTAGAAAATATATGCTATTATTAATTGGAAAATATTCTAATTACTTATCTCTTTTCCGATCTCGTTTATTTCTATACTTAGGAAATATTCTTTATTATATTTCTAAGCTTACACTTATTTGGGTTAAAACGGATGTTGTGTAAAACATCATTACGACAACCCAAATACTATATTCAACTAACTCTTATCCAACATTGATCTTCGAGCCTGGAATCTTACTATTTATTTGTTAATAATGAAATCAATCAAGTTGGGGTATAACCACCTCTCAGACCTTGACTGAATAACATTTATAACGTCAAAACAGATATGACTACTTACTCGAATAATCAATACCATACAACTACTTATTCACTTTTAAACACGTATACGCTTCCTCTTTCTATTCTTACTATATTTTGTTCTTAGTCTTCCTTTTTGATTTTACTATTCTATTTCTAAGTTCGTCTTCTTATCGACTTCTATATATATATCGATACATTGATTTCTAACTATCAAATTATCTTAAAAATATTCTAACTCCTTAAATTCTCGGAAAAATTCGCCATAACCTCCTTTGTACCAGGAGCATCGGGATATTTCAAATAGCCTCCCATGGCCCTCACCAATCCAAAAGAAAAAGAAAAAGCCAAGCGGCTAGCCGATACGGCGCATAAAATCTCATATATGAATTAAATACATACCTTTTCGTCGAGCATTCTATTTATATACCTTCATACCTTATCCATACCTATCTCATGTATATTTATACCTGCCCAATCTATTTTAACTATACCTGATCGTTTTAACTCAATTCGTTAATTAATTTGTTAATTAACTCTCTTGTATATTTCAATTTTATACTTGAACATGACATGTTCAAATATATTTTAACTTGCTTATTAACTAATTTGAATCCAAATTTCAAATTTAAGTTCTATATTCGATTTCGAATATCCATTTACAAATCCAATTCACCTTTCAAAGTTCAACTTCAAATTCAAAACTCGATTAACTAATTCCTCTTCGACTTAGTTAATTCTATTCAATTTCTGTTCAAATTTTATATCACTTCTATTATTCAAATCTATATATCAAATTCTATTATTCAAATTCTATATTATAAATCCCATTTTGAAATTCAACACAACTTGTCTTTCCTAAAACAAATTCAAAACAGTATCTCTGGTAGTAATTCGTCACTTACAACTCGAAAATGAATACTGATGATGCAGCTGTCATCATTAGAATCTATTTTCCAGCGATCGAAGTGAGTTCAATACTATAAAACCATTTCTAAACATTTCCACTTTGAAATTCATTTCAAAATATAATTCACACTGCTTGTAAAACAATTTAAAATCTCCCAGGATCTTAAATTTTCCTTATTTTTAATCCAAATCCATTTACAAACTCTTATCCAATTTTCCAGAATTTTAATTCAATTTTTGGTTTAAATTTCAGATTTAACTCATCTGATTTCACGTATTTCACTTATATGAATTCTGATTGGTTATTTACATAGCCGTTTAATTTATAATCTTACTTGATTATAACAACAAGCAATATATCCAATATATATCAAAATATACTTTGGGTAAAATTATTTCATTTATCTTCTTTCAAAACATATAATGACGGTTCATCGTATTCAAGTGTTTACTAACTCCTACCGATACAGTGGATGACCAGAACTCATAAACGACTCAACCAATAAATCTCCACAATATAAAACAAATTTTTATATCAATAACAAATACGTTCACTCGTATATATACACTCAAACTCAATCTAGGGTATTACTAACCCTATCTCTACCGAGCCACGCCATAGAGCCAAGGTAATTCTTAACTTAAGCTCTGATACCAACTGTAACGACCCGGAAATTGTCGACTTTGGTTATCGCCATAAACTCAATGATGACTAACCAAACATCGAAAAATACCGGTCATTAATGAATGATATTAGAGGGTGAGGATAGATAAGATAGAAACTTGGAATAGAAGAAGAAGACAACATTAACGTAACACGAATCTCACAGCGGAACGAATAACATATAATAGATAACATATCCCTGAAATAAAATCAGTATATGTATACAAGAACATTATCAGAGTACAACACTTACAACACAATGGAATAATAATAGCTATATAATCCTGAAGCCTCCTGCTCCAGCTCTTCAAGTATCTGTAAATCCTAATTACTTGACTGCCCGTACAAAATTGGGCACCCAAGAGTTTAGGGAAAACAAAATAAAATAAACTTCGGGTCAGTCATGGGACTGGTGTGAGTAAAACAGTTTAAAATAGTTCAAGCAGGTAAATGATATCTCATAATACCACGCCGTATAACGAAACGGGTTTTTCCCTTATGAGAATCCAAATTATCTTTATATCAAAAACCTTTGATATTGTAATAATGTCTTTCAACCACAATATAATAATCATCTAGCAGAAACGCTTTCATCTCACGTTCTACATATATAGTATACAATCAAACCGCAAGCACGTATTGGGTAATGGATTTCCAACTATGACAAGGTATGGAACCACCTTTTGCTAGTGTACCTCTAGAAAGGAATACACTGGGTTCAACAAGAACATCTTGCAACCCGGCCACACATGACCGACCACTCATTTCGCTTGAGTGTATCGAATGTATATCACCAACGGTTGGGATCAGCAACCGTTTCCCAAATGGGACAGCATCAACAACAGATTTTTAGAAGTAAATGAAACTCTAGATCGGGTGATTATACACCCTACTTCGGAGCGACCGACTTAGCCGTG
Organism: Allium sativum; assembly: GCA_030737875.1. Taxonomy (NCBI): domain Eukaryota; kingdom Viridiplantae; phylum Streptophyta; class Magnoliopsida; order Asparagales; family Amaryllidaceae; genus Allium; species Allium sativum. The sequence goes on along the minus strand of CM060909.1, from coordinate 260,832,318 downwards.
CTACCTGCCCGATTTCTATCATTTACCGGTTGATGAGGCTTGAGGTTACGCTTTATCATCACATCAGATTCACTTCGAATGTCACATCGTCAAATCCATCAAATCAGCGATTGACGTCTACAATAGTAAATTACGTGTTAGCTAAAGAAGTTTCCTTCTCCGCTTCCACTCTTGGTACGGTTGAAGAAATCAATGTATGTGACCTTTCTGGAAATACTCTGTCAGACATTCATCCATACAAGTCATCCAGGAACAGGATGAACCAAAGGCACTATTCAGTATATCCATCTTAGGCACTGTTATCTAAGACTTATACTATAGCCCTTTTACTTTACTCCGTCTTCAATTTTGGCATATATGATTCGCAATGCTTATGCCAATACAGAGTGGTTCTTTGAATAATAATCCAACCGGTCTCTCCATATTAACAACGTTAAAATGGTCAAAACTTCGATAGTCTGTGATTTAACCATAAAAGAAAAACAGGTGTGCAAACAACGATATTATTTCCAGATGGAAATTTATATCGATCAAACATCATTTAACATTTATCTCCTTATTTCATTAACTTACTTATCTCCTGTTTCCCTATATTCAACATTTCTTATTTTCTAAATTTAGAAAATATACGTTATTACCATTGGAAAACATTTCCATTTCTTGTTTTCTATATCAGAAAACATTTATGGTTCTTAGTTGGAAAACATTTCCAAAACTCCTACGTTTGGATTAAGCAGATGTTTAGACAAAACATCGCTATGCCAATTCAACCATTTCCTTTAATTACTAAATTCACTTTACCATCCTTTACTGCCGAACCATAACCATTCCTTAGTTAAAAATGAAGTCAATCAAGTTGGGGTAATACTACCTCTCAGACCTTAACTGAACAACGTTTCTAACCTTGAAATAGACAAAGTTTACCTTTTAATTCTTTAACAAACTTCCTTACGTAGCTCTCTTTCGATTAACTACTTCGATTAACTATTTTGGGTTTAACTCACTTTGACTAACTCTTTTGGATTAACTAACTTCGACTAACTCCTTTGGATTAACTAACTTTGACTAACTCCTTTGGGTTAACTAACTTCGACTAACTCCTTTGGATTAACTAACTTCGACTAACTCCTTTGGATTAACTAACTTCGACTAACTCCTTTGGATTTACTAATTTCGAATAACTCCTTTGGATTAACTAACTTCGACTAACTCCTTTGGATTAACTAACTTCGACTAACTCCTTTGGATTAACTTACTTCAACTAACTCCTTCGGATTTACTAGTTTAACTAACTCAATCCACTTGGTTTGATCAACTCATTTAACTTGGTTTGACTAACTCATTTGACAGTCTGGTTTAACTAACTCGTTTGACAAACTGGTTTAACTAACTCATTTGACAATCTGGTTTAACTAACTCGTTTGACAAACTGGTTTAACTAACTCCTTTGATTAATTTATTCCCTGAATAAATACTCCCTTTTAATAATTCTATTTATTTAACAAATAAATATTTCTTTTATCTATCCTATTTATTTAACAAATAATATTTCCTTTTATTATAACTTACCCTTCGATTTTATAATTATTCTCTTTTATAAAAAAACCTTTCCCTTTTCTATATAAAATCCATCGATTTTATATAAATAATTCATTTTCAAAATACATTTTGAAAATCCCCTATTCCACATCCAGTATTTCTTATGGTATTTAACATACCATATAACAATGATAAATATCGTCCAAACACATATAATCAACAACAGATTATATACCACATCGTATATCACAATATATGAATCACTAATAAAATAAATGTTGAGGAATCCAGTCTCCAACCTGTTTCCCTGCATCACGATGTTAAACGATATAGATAACATCACTTTCAGTTCCATATGGTATATTCTGTTAAACAGAATCAATATAGAAATTCAACTAACTGACTAGCAGTTCAATCAAACAGTCAACACACAATCAATCAGCCAAAATTTAACAGTTCTAAAAATACAACATGAAATTATAAACTGTTCAGTGTTAGTGATATTTTACTCACATTGGAAGTTTATCGTTAAAGAACGATAAACTGTCATTTGATTTGAATCAAATAATTTATTTCCCCATAAATTCAAACGAACTCCAATCCACTCCCCGTCAGTTCCATTGTGGAGCTCTCGTCCATATGATTTCATAGTGACGAACGGTTCGTAAAACTGATCACATAGGGTTAAGATATCGCATTAACAAGTTTAATCACTATTTAATTTAAAAATAAACCATTAATTCATTTACTATTGGGCTCACCTTTGACATTAGGCCCAAACCCACTTCTAAATACCCAGACCCGCTCCACATCCTTCTTCCCCAAATTCTAAAACCCGAACTCCAGTAGTCCCCCAATGTCATTCACGGCACTTCCTCCACCATTAACTCCATCTCCATCACTTTTAAATTCAAATAAAAATCACCGAAATAATCCTCAACAAAAACTCTTCACTGCTGTACCACTCATATGAAACTCAAACACGACATCCTCCTTCTGTTTTTCAAGCCTTCGCCCACCAACAGTAGAAGACATCGACGGTTTTTTTAGTGCGGAATCTTCCCATAAATTCAAAACTGAAACCAAACACTATGACAACTCCCCGAAATATCCATCAATGCACTAAACTCCTGAATCGCTCAACCCTAGAATCCTCTGTAGAATTTCGATGGTCCAGGAACAACGTCGCACTCCTTAAAAATGGTATAGGAATGATGAGAACCTCTTCACAAATCCATATGTGTATGCTATGTGATTTATTGGATTTTATATGGATTGTTTTTGATTTATTGAAGATCACGAATTGGTTTTCTGAGAACCAAAAATGCGACGGATTAAATTTTAACTAAGAATGGAATTAGGTTATAGAAGAGGGTAAGGATATTTATAGTATTTTTGTGTGGTTGAAAACATGAATGGGTGGCTCGATTATGTTCACCAATACTATTTTTTGTTTTTTATAGATATTCATTTCACCTTCTAAAAATCCATGTGACCACACACGATTTTTAAAAATCACGGAAATTGAGATGCCACCCAATGAAACTGGTTTCGTCGAATTCCAACTCCGTTTGCTCACACAGCGTTTTTTTAACCATCAAAATACTAATTTTTCTTCACATTAAAATCCCGTACGGCCACATACTGACATCAAAAATCACGGAAATTGACATCTAACAATAATTTAACATTGCGGATCCAACAAATTTAGTTTCGTCGAATTCCGACTTCGTTTGCAAAAGTGGTTATTTTTACAGCTCTGAATGACCCATTTAAATATATAAATATAATTAAATTAAATATAAATAAATATTATTGTATATATTCACTGTGGAATATCATATAGCTCTAGAATATTCCTATATGAATTTCTAACTTGATATTCACTTCTGGGTCCCCCCGATATTCGATTTATATTGAAATTCCTTTCCTTTATAAATTATAAAAGAATTCCACCGCGACTTTTCTAAAATTTGATTTGGACGTAAATCAAAATCTACATGATGAAATCCCGATTTTTCTCTTCCACTAGAAAGATATGTTCCACCAGCTCCACACGTTTCTTGTTTCACAGAAATCCGATTTAAAACGAACCCTGTACACTCAGTTGAAGTTCAAATCGCCAAATATCGAACTGCAACGCCATTTCAAGCTCGATTTTAATTATATTATAATTCCACGTTCAACTGTCAATGATTGAATATATTCGTTATTCAAATTCAATCCCAAGCTGAATTAAATATCACAGATGATCCGGTTCGCACCATATCGCCACTTCAGCCAATTCTGATTATTTCAGAATTAAATATATTATTTAATTTATTATTTTAATTAAATATTCATCATTATTTAATTCCACGACCATTTAATTCAGTAAATCACTATTTATATAATTAAATAAAATAATTATAATACCTCTGCCAATGCGGGTCATTACATTGAGATAATTGGTTATAACATCACTGTCATATAGGATTTCAAATCTAGCAGGATAAGGCGATAGTCACGATAAAATTTGACATAAAAGAATAAGCATATGAAAGCAAGCCAAATACAAGGATAGTGGATCCAATGGTTTTGGTGTACATAATAGCGAATAAACTAAGCAAGTCACACCCTAGGTATGCGATCCAACAAACTGCAAATTCCGTGTACAACATGGGTTTCAACTATGGGCATGAACAATCAACTATAATAGTCTCAGGTAATTAACCCCAATAGTCATAGTCATGGTCATAGGTAGAAATCTCATAATTAAGAACCATAAGCGATTAATCACAATAGTCATGGCTAATTATCCAAAATAGTTCTGGACAATAGTCATAGACAATTAACGGTAATAGTTTCAAAGTCACGGTCATAGATAATAGCCTTATGTTCATAATCATAGGTAATAATTCTCATAGTCAAGAGTCATAGGTGATTAGCCACAATTGTCCTTGTCATAGGCAACAGTCTTACGTTCACTGTCATAGGCATAGACATAGTCTTATGTTCATCGTCATAGTCATAGGCATAGCCTTATATTCACCGTCATAGTCATAGGCATAGTCTTATATTCACCGTCATAATCTTAGGCCATTAACAATAGTTTCAACGTCATAGGCAATATTCCCAACAGTCAAGATCCAAGAAGAAAACAAGAATAGATATGAATCATACATGAATCAATTCCAATTTATAACATGCCCATATCAGATTTATAGTTTTTATCTAAAAGTAACTGGAACTTACAGATCGTGGTCTAAGGAATTTAGATGCAGAAGTCAAGTCTAGAAATTGGTCGTTGAATTGCTGAATTGTTGAATCTTGATATGATCGTAGAAGCAAATCCCCAAATATGCAATTCCTAGCCAAAGTCTTCAAGAAATAATCTTCACGATTTAATTTAATTTAATTTAATTTAATTTAATTTAGAGGAAGAATAAGAAGCCATGATCATCAAGAGTTTGAGCAGCATAAGGTTAGAGAAGAATGGTGTAAAGAGAATGAGGCTGGGAGACTGTTTATATAGAATTTCAATTTAATTATAGCCGTCAATGAAGCTAGAGTTAATCAAGGCCATCCATCTCAAGAGAAGCCAATCAGAAAGTGACAAGTTAGCCCTAGTGACACACCAGAGCTCAAAAATTCGACCAGAACCCGAGCAGGCCAGCCAGGGCCTAACCAGCAGGTTTCTGCTCGTCCCGGGCGTACCTGCCAAGTGCGCCAATGCAAAATTGCATGGGCGCACTTCCCAAGTGCGCCAGTGCAATTTTGTTCTGGCGCACTGTAACAAACCGCAAATTCTGAACCAATATAAAAAATTTATTTTAGAAAATTTTAATGAATTTTGAGGATATAATATAATTTATATTAATAATAATGGCTAGAATTTATTTTAATGGAAGTTAAAACGGATAAAATTTAATTTAGATATAAATGGAGTTAGAAATGGCGCGGTAGTTTTAAATTTTAATTTTGAAATTTAACTGAATGTACAGGATTCAAAATAAACCAGAATTGAGTGAAACAAGAAATATTTAAACCTGTTTAATCATATCTTTCTAACGAATCTAAAAAATTAAAATTTCGTTTTAAAAATTATAAGTTATGGCTAATTCAAAATTCAGAAAGGTCGCTGTAGAATTTATATATATATAATATATGGCCCGAAGGGCTACTTTTCACATATGAAGGAAATTGGACACGAAACCACTTCCATTGAGTCTGGAATAATGTTTCTGCATTTAAAAAGTATAAACACTTATATATTTTGAGTTTCGGAATTTATTTGTTTAAAAATGTATTTTTAATATTAAATTTATAGCCCTTAAAAATAGTCATTTTTCAAACGACCTCCGTTTTCGATGAAACCACTTTTGTTAGAACCGGAATGTCAAATTATAGCTAGGTTTCAATTTTCAGGATTTTTCGAATTAATATGTGAGCGTGGCAAAAGAAAATGTGTTTTGACTATTTCAGTTAAATTTAAACGACTTGAAAATAGCCATTTTTCAAACAATCTCAGAATTCAACGAAATTAGTCTTGTTAGAACCGTATCGTCATAAGAAAGCTAAAAGTAATTTTTCTGGAATTTTCTGAGGTCATATGTGGCCCCGGCGTATTTAAATGTATGGTCAATATTTAATTAATTAATTTTTAATGGGATTTTAAATAAATATTCTATGGAATTGGACCCCGAGACCTGTCCCATTGCGTTCAGAAGGCCTCAAAACGTTAAGATTGACAGTAAGCAAGCCCAATTCGGAGACAGTCCAGAAATCCACCTTTATAACACGTTTTACGAGAATTTTAATAATAAAAAAATAAAAAATAAACCCTAACCCTAATGCGGCCGCCGCCATGTCCATTCGAAGGCCAGAAACATCCCAATTTCAAATGCTAATTTCTCTCAATCCATTTAGTGAAAATCAACAAACTATATATCAAATCGAAGAGTTTTTCGAGGGCTTTCAATCCGTAGGGGATGATCGGGTTTACTGGAGCGTGGCGGCCAGAATTTGGAGATAAAGGCACGACATCTGGGTGGCTTTTTCCGGCGCTAGGGGACGGCGAGTGGAGCCCACTTCTGGGTGTTAGAAGGGGGGCGACGGCATATGAGGTGATGGTGTTCGATCGGCGGCCAAGTGCTCGGGTTGGCGCGCGCAGGGAGGCTGGACGATGGAGAATGGGTTCAGCTGTGATGTTGGAACGAGGAAGAAGGGTATTATTTTAATATTATTTATTTATTTAATATTTAATTTATCCAATCTTTAAAATTCAATAACTCTTTCATGCGAGGGCCGTTTTACGAACCGTAAGTTGCGTTGGACTCGTCTTTCCGAGATCTTCGCAATGGCACAGACCAGAGCTGAAATCGAGATAGTTGAATTTTCAGCCAAATCAATGTGAGAACTCTAATTTTTTTTATTTAATTTATTTTTAATTATTTTTCTCGTGTTAAAATTTATTGTATTATAATACTAATTCAGATCTAAAATGTTCTGTGTTTGATGAATTGTTGATTGTTGTTGGTGGTATGTTTGTTGTTCATGATAGGCTAGATTTGCATTGAATTTTATATATTGTTGAATTTATTAGTGGTTAGAGAATTAAATCTAAATTTAGATTTAAATCATATTTTATTCAGATCTAGTTGCTCTAATTTATTTTAAATTATTAAATTATTATTTGTTTATTTAAAAATGAACAATGAAATTTGAACAACAAATAAAAATTTATTTTTATTTGTTGATGTTACAATGAAATTTGAACGACAAATAAACGTATTTTTATTTGTAGATACTGCAATAGAATTGGAACGAAACGAATAAAAACTCATTTTTATTTGTTGATATGACCATAGGAATTGAACGACATATAAAACCTTATTTTTATTTGTTTACCTTACAATAGAATTTAAACAACAAATAAACCTTATTGTTATTTGTTTATTTTAGAATAGGATTCGAACAACAAATAAAATCTTGTTTTTATTTTTTTATTTACAATAGAATATGAACAACAAATAGAATATATTCTTATTTGTTTCCATTACAAAAGAATTTTGCTAACAAGTAAAATCCTACTTTTATTTGTTTACATTTAGGACACGGTTTATGAATTACAGTAAAAATTCTTCTTTTTACTGTAACCTTAAACCTAAGAGGTTATAAAATTGGAATAACAATAAAATACTAAATTTTATTGTTGATATTAAAGACTTATTTATAAAATAAAACTCATTTTACATTGTATTTGTAAATTAAAGGTTATATTTGGAAACCTCCTTTTTGTTTACATTTTTATGTAAATAAAAATACATATTTTGGAAATCACAATTTTGTTTACATTTTATATGTAAATAAGAAATTATTTTCAGAAGTTACATTTTTGTCTGCAAATATATTTTGATATATAATTGATTCTTTTATTTGAATTTAATAATGCTAATAAACTTTAAAAACAAAATTTATTCTTTTATTTACATTCAGCAATGCAAATATATATAGTAAATAGAAATTGTTCTTTATTTGCATTTACTAATGTAAATATAATTTGAAACAAAAATATTCTTTTATTTGCATTCACAAATGCAAATATACCTTGGAAATAAATATTGTTTCTTTTATTTACATTCACAAATGCAAATATACTTTGAAATAGAATATACTTTGAAATAAAATATATTTGGAAATATCATATGCTTTGAAGTGAAATAAACTTCAAAAAAATGAAATTTGTTCTTTTATTTGCATCAATTACTGCAAATAAACTTTACAAATGGAAGTTGTATTTACTTTGCATTCACAAATGCAAATACCCATTGAAATTAAAATTGTTCTTTTACTTTGCATTCACAAATTCATATATATATATATATATATATATATATATATATATTGAAACAAAGTTGTTCTTTCATTTGTAATCACTAAGGAAAATATACATTAAAAATAGTATTTGTTCTCTGTTTGCATTCCTTGTTTCAAAAAAACTAGAAATAAAAGTTACATTTATCTATTTATGTATTTTCTTTCCTTGTTGCAAATAAAACATTAAAATAAAAGTTTCATTTTTGTTTGCAATCCTACATGCACACCAAACATCAAAATATAAGTTGCATTTGTGAATTTGCATTTTTGATATGAATAAAACATCGTTTTAAAGTTGTATTTTTATTTGCATTCTTTAATGCAAACAAAACATGAATTGAAAGTTTCATTTTACTTTCAAAATTAAGAGTTACCCTTTTATTCATATTTTTGGATATAAATAAAGGATAAGATTTAAAAGTTACATTTTAGTACATTCTAGTTGTAGCAAAAGAAATAATAGTTCAATTTATTTTCATTTTAGAGGACGATAGAAAGAATAGTTTAGAAGTGCATTTTTATTATGAAATGAAAAGAGTCAATTTGTCAAATGTCTTATATGAAATAAAAGGAGTTCTTTTTATCACTTCAAAAAGAATGAATTGAAAATGTTTATTTAAGCTTTTGTAAAGAATGAATAACTAAACATACATATTTTTATCATTAAAGTAAAATAGACAAAAACCCGCATTTTTGTCTAAATTAAAAGAATGAAACAAATTATAGCACTGGGAGATTTTATTAGAATTGAAACAGAAATTAATCACTATTGTAAATTTATATTAGTTAAAACCAATTATTCATTTTTGTTAATTTACATTAGTTAAAAACAGTTATTCATTTTAGTCAATTTATACTAGTTAAACCAAAATAGACATTTTGTCAGAAATATTCATTTTTGTCAAAATGAATTAGTTAAAGCAATTTACATATAGATATATATATCATATGTTTGGCAAGACATATACTTGTCAAGAGAGGTTAGTTAAATCAAAATATTTATCATTTTTGTCTCATTAGAATTGCCAAAAAAATAACCATTTTTGCTTGATTTTAAACTAGCGAAACAGAAATTGTCAATAGAGACGAAGTTATTATTCTTATTCGTTCATTGCAATAGAATTACATATAATATAAAGGAGACATTTTCTTGTCATGATTATATATTGTGTATTACACTTCCATTCACAAGTTACCCGACTTGTTTATGTGATTGGGACGATGATTTCCACACATCGCCCAAGTGCACAAATTAGTTTATTATTTATTTATTGGTTGAAACCCCACACGGGTGTTGGGATGAAAATTAACATACACTTATCCCAATATTTAGTTGTATGTTGATCGTTGGATCGACAGGCTGCGATGAGCATTATTAATTAATTTTAACGCTTACACAGTGGAAATTACACTTTAGATGTTGATGGATGATTTGATGATTATACTTGTAACACCCCACATCCGTTAGTGTCACTCACAAAGGGAATGCACTAAGTTCTGTGGAGCATTTAGGGTAAAAGATGCAGATAAATTACAAGACAGACAGAAATTAAATAGCGGAAGATAAAACTTTGCTTTATTGATAAAATAATTTGTACAATGATTTCTTTACAATATCAGAGTATCATCTGTCTTACAAAATAAAGAAGCATAAAACAACATTTATATTCCCCAATTTTTGCATGAGCCAGCCATAGCATCTGATAAGAGAATCCAAGCAGACTTCGATAAATCTTCAAGCTGGGAAAGAGTGACAGTCCAACTTAACCTGAGCTATACTACTCCCTCCTCTACTACCTGGGGGGGGGGGGGGAAACGGAAGAAAAGAAGACGAAAGAAAAACAGAGTCAGACATAAAGCCTGAGTAAGTTCAGTAACTTCTAGCATGTGAACATGGAAAACAAAACGACATGAATTAACTGAATACAAGATTACACCATGACGATAGGGTCAACAAGATTGGACAAGGTAATCACAAGATATGCTAAGATAAGATAAACTGGATACGCTCTAATACTTTCGCCGCTTCGCTCTAATACTTCGCCGCTTCGCTATTTCCTTGTTATACTGATTTCTATATCTCTGCACCACCTACCTAGTGTCCCAACTAGTAACGATAACGTGATCCCAATCCCTTTATTTTCCATTGCCTTCCGGCATACATTCATTATTTATTACCTAGATCAAATCTAGGGTTTTCTATCAGGTGCTTTCTAGATTTAACTAGAGTTTACGCTATCTGCTGAACGCTTCTCGGATTTATGCCACCTAGTCCAACTAGAGATTACGCTACCTGTCGAACGATGCCCCCAAGTCTAAGACACACTACCTAGAGTGGTATATGTTCCTATACTTCCCCACGCATATATCGCGAATCGTTATCGCTTGTCTAGATGCACATGTCCTGTAATGTGCGGTCCGAGTCCTGTGACAGGGCAAATCAAGGAATACAGAACTCGGTCGGGAGCTTTCAGATATCTGCCGATGCAGATGCTAAGGTCTGTTTTTATTCCAGTGGCTATGGTCCCACTTGACCCCTCCCTCAACTAATGAAAGGCACCCTTTGTAAAATGAGAACTATACGCCGGCCCCCGGTGCCCCACTATCCTATGGCCATCCTCACCCATAACTAGATAGCAATTATGGTCTTTTGGAGTTCTCCGCCTTTCCGCTTCACGTATCTCGACTGACTCAAGATGGATGGTAGACGACGAGTTGCTATCACAGGGCTACCGTTTTCTCGCCGAATCACGTCGGTCCATCCTAGTCTTTAGGTTGCCATATATATATTGCAACCAAGGCATACCCTCGGTTCTTCTAACGCAGAACTTAACCTCTGTGAGCCCAGGATGATCATCTGCAGCTTCACAGAGGGATACCAAGAGTACCCTCACGTCCCCTCGAAGCCTCGGGCTTCGTAACCCAATTCGTTGGAGCCTTCTTAAAACCAGATGGATGTCTGCTCCTTCGTGTTATACTAAGAATTACTACTTAGTTCTACTAACTAAGGTTTACCACTTAGTTTCCAAATTCCTTGTTTTCTTAACTAAGTTTTACTACTTAGTCCCTTTTTCAACTGAGGTCTACTACTTAGTTTTCTTTCTCGCCAGGTTGGGTTGGTTAAGTGTCTTTAGTCGATTCAAGCTATCTTAACCCTCTTCCCTTTTCCTATTACACTGGTTAAGTGTTATCCCTTCATGCTTTTTACTTAACCCTATTCATTTATCATATTCTGATGGTTAAGCGTTCAAGTTTACTTAACCCTATGGTCTAGTCCAGTTAACATATTAATTTGGCTAAGTGTATTACTTAACCCCAACCTCTAGTCTAATTAACATGTTAAATTGGCTAAGTATTCCCATGGACTTAACCCTCCCATTCTAGCTTTAACTGTGCTAAGTTGGTTAAGTGTTCCTATGGACTTAACCCTCCCATTCTTGTTCTAGCTTTAATTAATAAATTAAAGCCGCAACCTCTCACATTAGACAGATATTGCTGCGGTTACTGGATGTGCCGGTCGGTTCCGGGCAGGTTTACACCGCAACTCAGTCTAACCTCGGGTTAGGCATATTCATGTTTTCTAAGTTCAAAGGGTTTTTTGATTAATTTCCAAATCCGGTTTTGAAAACAACCATCCCGTCCTTCGGATCAGTTAGGGATAGCCAGGGAGGGCAGGAAACTTGTATTTTCCAAACCCAAGCCTAGACACTATCCTCTCTGTCACCCTAGAACCTTCTGGTCTATGTGTTATAAAAAGGGATGTTATCAAAATACTTTTCTTTTGTTTATAAATTGTTAACAATTTATTTCAAAAGCCCATTTCCCCTTTTTAGACAAATTTGGCCTATATTTATTTGTCAAGCCTACTAGTAACTTATATTCTAGGCCCAAGTCCTAACCCAACATGCAGTTTAGGCCATTTCCTATTTCATTGCCGAAACTAGATTAAATATCCTAGTTTATAATTTATGGCCAAAACTTAACCAAGTTACATATTTTGTGGTAAATGAACAATTTAACATTTATGACGAATTCTATAAGTAAATTACTCCTAATTTACTTATTTCATTACTACTCTTTTAATGTACATTGTCACATTTATTATTATGGCCCATTCTCTCTTATTTATCATATTTATACTTTTTGGTATGTAAATTATACCAAATTTAGTGTCGCTAACCATAATTTATTCCAAACATGACAATTGCTCACAATTATGAATAAATTCAAAATTGTGCTAATATACTTATTCCAAATCAACCTTAATTAACCCAATCTTGGTTTAACATCCTAATTCACAATTTATGGCAAAACTAGAATTATTTTTCTAGTTTACATTTTATGCCTAAAATTTAGCTTACTTACTAACGCTAAATTTAATATGTCAAAATCACATATTCCCTAATCCATGTCAAATTTCCCTGTTTTCATTTTAATATGCATGTCATAATACATATTCCAAATTATGCCAATTTCCAAGTTTACAATTACGTTCATATTCATTTCCATGTTTTTCCCCAAATCGCATTCCCACCGTTCGAATAATCGTGATTCAACCTAGATTATAAATAAATCTAGATTCGTAGATAAAAAGGGAATGAATCAAAATGACAAGAAGGAATAATTGGCACAAAAAGGTTTGGATAACAATGTAGGTTCAAGAATATGGGTAGACCTAACTAAATAGGTAAATTCCCACTGTCTTAAAACCAAAGAATGGGCAAAATAGGTTCAAGAACGTGGGTAGACCTAACTTAATAGGTAAATTCCCACTGTCTTAAAACCAAAGAAAAACCAAGGAACAGGTAGAATAAATAATTGGGTTTAGACCTAACTTCTCAATCACAAAACTAAAGCAATATTTTCCTAATCATAAATCATGGGTGTCAAAATCACAGTTGTCCTCATTATGTCATAAGTAATAGTTTATGTCCAAATCAAAGGTATAGGCCTAGTCAAGGAAATAATCCTTGTAGTCACAGTCACAGTCATAGGAAATGTCCATAGTCATATGCGATGTTCATAGTCCAAAAGGAAAATAATTCCCATAGTCATAAGTCATTGTCATAGGCAATGTTTATATGTCCCAAAATCAAAGGCTTATGTCATAGTCCAAAGGCATATGCTTTCAAAGGCCACAGTTCTATAGTCATAGTCACGGTTACAGTCTTATTTGTCCTCGAATCATAACAGTTCTTAATTCAGTCCAAGAGTATAAACACAAATTCGAAGAGAGAGAGAGAGAGATTTGGCATATTCCTTTATTCCTTTAATTTCATGTCACAAATAAAACAAAATATTCAGATCTAGAAATAACCAACTTACAGAAAATAGATCTAGAAAAGAAGGAAAGCGTGGCTATGATTCGTGCGTCGTTGCTTGAAACTTGTTTGAGCTAGCCTTTGAATTCTTCACTTGAAACTTTGATTTGAATCCCTCCTTAAAAGTCTTTTAGCAGCATCTCCTCGTCTTGAATCATATTTTATTTTATTTATTTAAGAAAATTTAGAGGAGGGGAAGAAGCCATGAATCTTAGCAGCATAAGGATAGAAGAGAATTGGTGCAAAGAGAATGAAGACTAGGGCTGTTTATATAGCTGCTCAAGACCTTATCGTACACGCAGCGCTGAGTCAGCATTGAACCTAGTTAAGAAAATAGTCCAGGTACGTAGATGAATCTAGCCAAACCTTATCATACACGCAGTGCGGAGTCAGCATTGGGTCCCACAAGCTATTTTGGCGTAAAAGTTTGATTTTCAAACTTTTGAATTTCTGGAATTTATTTAACTGTTTTATTCACATGAAATATTCTTATATGTATACAATTCCTCTAACGACCATTTTACGCGTATATATATACGCACAACTTTCATTTTATTTTCAAAATTCAAATGATGTTGCCATATTTCATTGACTGTAGCCTTATCTTGAATTTTATCTTTCGTATACATATGTTTTTGCATATATATATATTTATATTCTCATATGTATATATATATATATATATATTCTTTATTTCCTTATATGTACGTTCTTATCCTTTCAAATTTTGAATTTGTATACGTACATATATTTGCATGTTCAGTTGGCCCTCTCTAAAACAAAGATAAAAAATTATGCCGCCGCCGGGGTTCGAACCCCCGACCTCCATGCTACAAATCCAATGCCTTAACCAACTGAGCTACAGAGGCTTTTGTTAATAAGTCTTAGAACAATAATAATTATTGTTCTCTCCTTACTTCTCTTTTTTCATGTTAGTTACAATACTTAAATTAAACAACTGCATGGATCTTTTTCTTTTAATTTTTCTTTTAAAAATTAATTATACTTTAATTTGAGAATCTTAATATCGCAGAATTACGGGGTGTTACAATACTGTTATTATCATATATATGATGTGTGTGAAACCCATGTAATCCAAATTATATGGTAAATGATTGAGTCGCATTTCGGTTCAGGTGTTCTTTTAAATAAGAATATTTTACCATTTGAAATATTCTTTTTATATAAAGGATATATTTTCATAAGAGAAGAATATATTTTAATCAAGTATATGTTAAAACAAAGAATATTTGTAAAAGATAAAAATTTGTAATATAAAGAATACTTCCCATTTAGAATCTTTTATATAAAGAATATTTTTAATGATTATTTTTAAAATATGTTTTTTTTAAGATTATTAGGATTTGCAATTATATTTTGTGATATGAAATAAATTGAGATGTGAAGTGGATTTATCGTGGACGAGGTTTTAAACGACATTTGTCCTTTAATCCAATCTATATTGAAATTATTATTTGGAATTTATAAATCTATTTTATAGATTTAAAAAAAAGGCATTTTCTAAAAAATCAAGTTTTCCAATTTAATATATTAAATAGGAATTAAGTGGAAATTCGATTGGTAATAATCGAAATGGGCTTCTGTAAAAGAAGGCTGATATTATATATGGAATTTAAGAGGCTCTGCCGTTATTCCATTTATATTATTAGTCTGATACAGAAATTTATATCGATTATGTATTGATTTGATTTCTGTGGAATTCTATATTCTGGAAATTGATTTGTGGGTTTATGGTGAACTGTGTTTTAAAGGACACTAGTTCTTTAACCTGTTTAAGACAAGATTTATTCCTTAAAATAAATGATCTTGTAATAATGATTTTTGATACCAAATCAAAACTGGAGTTTTAATAAATCTTTTAAGGAAGATTTAAGATTTTATTTTCAGAGTTTATCTTTGATAAAATTAATGAGAATCTTTTAACACGAATATCCTATTAAAAGAATACTCGGAGTTGGAATGTGGCGTAATGTGTGATCTTCCAATATTTGCTTTCTAATCACAAAATACGCGAGTTATTCAGAAAGACCGGGTTTAACCCATTCTGAATAATCCTCACGACGATCAAGGGTCGAAGTTGAAGGCAGTAGTTGAAGACCGAAGGTTTTCACATCGTTGGGATGATGATGACTGGTATCTTGAATTGGGATTGGCCTTCCAAGGCAAGGTATTTGGTAATGATCGTCCAAACGCATTTGGAGATCGACGGACACATTGTTTCGCTCAGACCCAGAGCGGACTTGTAAATGGATTGCGTGTCTGACATTGTATTCATTTCTACTGTATTGTTGAATGCTACTGATTATATATTTTTGTTTGGTGGTAAAGAATTTATTCTTTACTTATCACCCTTCTCTAAGACATATGAGCTTAGAGGTTATATATATATATATATATATATATATTTATATATATATATATATATATTGGTAGATGATAAACAATATGGTAGGTTCTGACAATGTGACATGCTAAGATGCAAATGATCAAGGCTTTGTTGAAAAGCAGGCATTGTGGTTGATGATCAAAGTACAGTCAATTTAGGCATAACTTTGTGTATATCGTGACTTCGCGAGCCTCACACATCGGTTGAGTCTAAAACGAGAGAAGGGAACGCAGGGAGTGCACACGTTTCTTTCTAGCTAGAAGTGGTGTCAGTGCTTAAACTGGCTGACATTTGCTTATGTGGTTGTTGGAATTTTGCGAGGCCTCGGTTTATTCTTATCGGTCGCCCACGGCCGATTTGTAGGTCCAATAGGATCGGGGAGCGTGTGTTCAGGCATAACTAATCCACTAAAGTATTTGTGGGCCGGCCCTGCTGTATCCTAGGGTTCGCCAGCGTCTGAATCCTGAGACATTGCTAGAGTGTCTCGAATCGGTCAGGAGCTCCTCCCTAGCCTGACTCATGATGGAAACCCAATTTCCAATACGTCCCTTGTGGTTTTGATTGTATAACTAGTATGGCGACATAGTAGATGGTAGCATTTCCATCTAGGATTGATATTATATTTGAAATGTTTTAAATATAAATATACACACTAATAATAATAATGTTTTTTACGTATCAAGCATCTTTTGACCATTATAAGGTAAAACCCTATCCTCCGGTTTGCGTTGCATTGTGTGATGGGACTTGGGTCTTATAATGGTTTCATTTTTCTAAAGAGCATTGCGTTATTTGACGACTTACTTTATTTATGCACTGGCAATCCAATGGTGTAAACCCGTTCCGCGTTAGTGGCGTGGTCCTGTGATTAGCCTACTTATTAGATAAGTTAGGTATAGAATTCTCACACCATTCCCACGACTGACCTGTAGTTTGTTTCACTTTGCAAACTCGGGTGCCCTCTTTTCACATGGGCAGTCGAGTAGCTTTTTGCAGAAATAGTTAAGCAGGATCTCGGATTGAAGCCTGAAGCTGGGTCCAGAATATTGATGGCCTTCCGCTGAGATTAGTTCCGCTGCAATGTTTTTAATTTATTGTAAATGTATCTTCCGCTGTATTATTTATCGATGTACTCTGATATATTCTGTACTCTGATGTAACATTTATTATTGATGTTATAAAAGTCTGTGTTGTTGTCTGATGTGTTACATGCCCAAAGTTAACGTATGCGGAATTTGAACGGTCTTGATAGATCTTGCGATCGAGCAAAATCCGGGTCATTACAGCTGGTATCAGAGCGAGGTTAACTCAAATCTTTGGTGTACAACTCATTAGAACTAAACAAAAGACTCATCAGAGGTTGGATTAGTAATATCCAATAAGAATACTCATTAGAGATAGGATCAGCAGTATCCTAGAATGAGAATTCTCATTAGAGATGGGGTTAGCAATGCCCTAGAATGAGTCAGAGTGGTATATTTATAATTAACGTACTTGTAATTATATATAATTCGATTTTAGGAAAATATGATTTTGAATATATAAAAGTTATATATTTTTGAAAATTTAATCAACTAATTGATTGATGATTGTGTTGTGTGAACATTAGTTCGACTAATAAAATGATTAATCAATTAAAGAATGAATATTAAATTAGTTAAATAAACAACTTTAGCTTCATTTCCTTTTCGAGGACGAAAAGATTTTAAGTGGGGGAGATTGTAACAACCCGCAAATTCTGAACCAATATAAATATTTTATTTTAGAAAATTTTAATGAATTTTGAGGATATAATATAATTTATATTAATAATAATGGCTAGAATTTATTTTAATCGAAGTTAAAATGGATAAAATTTAATTTAAATATAAATGGAGTTAGAAATGGCGCGGTAGTTTTAAATTTTAATTTTGAACTTTAACTGAATGTATAGGATTCAAAATAAATCAGAACTGAGTGAAACAAGAAATATTTAAATCTGTTTAACCATATCTTTCTAACGAATCTGAAAAATTGAAATTTCGTTTTAAAAATCAAAAGTTATGGCTAATTCAAAATTTAGAAAGGTCGCTGTAGAATATGTAATAACCCGGAAAATACGAGCCAATTTAAAATTTTTAAATTGATTATTTCAAAGCAATTTGAACCATTGAAATAGAATATTTCAATAAATTAGTGAATTAGAAATAGTAAGTCAGTTTGAAAATTGATATTTTGCATATGGCCTCGGAATTCGACGAAACCACTTTTGTCGGGTCCGGGATGTCAAACTATTGCTAGGTTTCAAATTTCATAATTTTTCGAATCAATATGTGAGCGTGGCAAAGGAAAACGCGTTTGACCAGTTTCTGTTGAATTTAATCGACTGGAAATTGGCCATTTTTCAAACGGTCTCAGAATTCGTCGAAACTAGTTTTGTTAGGACCGTATCGTCAATACGAAACTAGAAAATATTTTTCTGGAATTTTTCTAGTTAGTATGTAACCCCGGTAATTTGAAATGTACGTTTAAAATTCAATATAAGGATTTAAATGTAAATTCAACGGAAACTGATTGTAACGATCAAACCAGCGTACGATACATATCCCATTGTGTTCGGAATGGGGGTAAAACGCTATGGACGACAGGCGGTGGGCCTCGTTTCGAGGTCGGATATAAAAGTCAACCCTTGTGCAAATTTAATAATTAAATAATAAAAAAAAAACATATACTCCCTCCTTTCTTCTGCTTGGCCCCCCCCGATTCAGTTATTCACAAAAAAAAAAAAAAAAACCTAAAAACCAAAATCGCGCCGCCTTACCTCGAACGACGCCGACGAACCCCTCGCGCCGCACCCCTCCGTTCAGTCTCCTCCTCCCACCGAACCACACCTCGAAGCCGCCGCCCTCGCAAATCGAAGCAGCACCCCGAAGCAACCCTCGAACCCAGACGCGACACCTCCCTGAACCACCGACCGCCAACCCTGCTGCCGACGCCTCTTCTTCCCTCCTCCACTTCGAGATCCACGGTGAGTGATTTAGGTTAATTTATTTTATTTTTATTTTTGTTTTATAAAACTGATTTATAAAACGATTTAAAAACTAATTTCAGAATTATTAAAAGATTTAAAAACAGATTTTTTAAAAGATTTAAAAACAGATTTTTTTAAAAGAATGTAAAAACAGATTTTTTAAAAGATTTGAAAACAGAATTTCTAAAGAAAATATAAACTGTTTTTTTTTTAGAATGTAAAAACAGAATTTTTAAAAGAAAATAAAAACTGGATTTTCAAAAGAAAAAAAACTGAGTTTATTTTAAGGTTTGAAAAAAAGGGTTTAAACTTTGAAATAGAAAAGGTTTTATCTTTTGAAATAGAAAAGGTTTTATCTTTTGAAATAGAAAAGGTTTTATCTTTTAAAATAGAAAAAAAAAAGATTTAAACTTTGAAATAGAAAAAAAAGGTTTAATCTTTTAGTAGAAAAAGATTTGAACTTGCAAAAATAAAGATCATATTTTTAAAAAAGAGAAAAGACAAAAATTTTGTTAAGTAGAAGAAGTAAGATATGATTCTTATATTTTTAAAGTAATAAAAATATAATTTTTACATCATAAGAATATTAAAAATATTATCTTTGTTTTTAAAATATGATCTTTATATATTGAATAACATAGTAAAAATTCGATTTTTACTTATGTAGAGAATACGGGCAACGGAAGCGACAAGAAGACGAAATAGACGAAGATTTCTAGAAAAGGAAGAGTCGTGTTATTGGATAGCTATTGGTGAGAAATTCTCACTCTTCAATTTCTTCTTATATATATATGTGTGGAAATAAAAGTGAATTGCTATATATAAATATTTATATATATATATATACGCCCCCTCGTCCACAAACCATGGACGATATATATATTGGTTGAAATTGTTGTGAAAATTGGTTGACGGCAAATTGTTGTTTGGGATTGTTTGTGGTTGGTATTGAATTGATTGAGGTTGAAAAATACCCGTTTGTGATTGGAAAATATTTGGTTGAAACCACATAGGATTAGTTTGTGGTAATGAAATAAATATAAACATGCCGCCTGCGTGCGAATTAGATGCATGATCCCCATTGTCAAAAACCGCGAGGTTTTAAGGTAGAGCGAGGAGCCGTACTAGGGACGGTGCCGGTTTAACTACCCTGCCGTTATGCTGCCGAAATTTTGAATAATCTTTGTGTGTTAGAATTATTTTCATATGTTGAAATTATTTTACATGCATTGAAATTAAAGTCATATATTGAAACTATGTCCATGTGTGGAAATATTCATGTGTTGAAAAGTGTTGTGTGAAAATAAAATTCATTTGTGAATGAATGAAGTGTATAAACAATAAAAATCACATTTTATGTATATAAGAAGTATGAAAAATATTCGCCTTATATAAATAGTTTCAACAATCAAAATTTCATCTTTCTAATAAGAATAACATAAATAAAATATCCATGTGTGGAAATACTCATTTGTTGAGAAATGTGTGTAGTGGAAAGGTGCATGTGTTGAATAAAAAGATTGAACGATAAAAATTACATTTTTATTGAAACTATGAAGTGTTGAAACCATACGTTGGTTGAATAAATATTTTAAATGATAAAAATATGATTTTTATCATATGTGTGATATGCTAAAGATATGCGGACGTTGAAATAAATATTTGTGATAGAAATATTATTTTTAACATGCATAGGAACTAAATAAAATAGTCATGTGTTGAAATCTATTTTAGTTCGCCAAAATTATCATCTTTGAAATGTGAAGTGTTAAAAATAGCCACTGGTTCGAATAAACGTGCATGAGTTGAAATATACATTAACTAGCTAATGATATGATTTTAGCCTATGCATGCGATATTAGAATGAGTGGTGTTTTTAGACCCAAGCAAATCAAATATGAAGTTGAATAGAAAATGATAAATGTTAGAAATTGTATATATGTGCATGCATATCTATTGAACAGGTTAAAGCAAAAAGGGGCTAGAGAAGAGGAATAAAATTTTGTGCCCGACCAATAGGTACACATTTACTGTTTGTTTGGGTGATGATTTTATGAGCCTATTGGCTAGCCGCTTGGCTTTTTCTTTTTCTTTTTGAGATTAGAAGGACCGGGAACGCTATTTGCGATTTCCCGATGCCCCCGGTACAGGGGAGGTTATGGCGAAATTTTCCAAAAATTTAGGGTGTTAGAAAAATATTTGAAGTGAAAACGATATAGAAATTATTGAATGAACTATATTTATATAAATATATAAATATAAATATAATTAAAACGAAACGTGGCCGTGTAGTTCATATTTTGAAACCGTGATTTCAAACGACTAGTGCGGAAGATCCGACCATTGGATTTTCCCGAAACCTCAACCGTTGGGTTCGCCTTGGAAATATCTTTCCAACGGCACCAACTTTGTGAAGATCCGACGGTTGGATTGTCTGGAATGTTTAATTCAAATTTAGTGAAAAACAGCGCCAGAAACGATTATTTATATATATATATATATATATAAATATAATTAAATTAAATCGAATAACGACGCTGCAGTTCGTAAATTGAAATCGTAATTTCAAATGGTTAGTGTGGAAGATCCGACCGTCGGATTTTCCTAAAACTGGAACCGTTGGGTTCGTTTTGAAAAGACCTTCCTAATGATGTAAAATTTGTGAAGATCCAACGGTTAGATTTTCCTATATGTGTAAAACAAAATTAGTGGAAAGCAGCGCCAGTGCGTCGACACGACCTGAAACGTCGTTTAATTAAATATGGCCGTTTTAAATTAAATAAAAATGGCGATATATCGTTATTAAGTGCTATAGACGATATAGAGTGAAAATAAACCAATTTTGTTGTGTTTGCTTGATATGTGATGGTTGAATGTATTTGACGTGAAAATTATAACTAAAACAACTGAAGTGTGAATGTTGAATAGTTCAACCCTGTGATTAATTGGTTTGAAAATCTAAATATACGTGGGTTATTTGAAAAGGCCGAGTTTATCTCATTTCAAATAATCGATCGACGTTGAGAAGTCGAAGAGTCGAAGACGACTGAAGACCGACGATCTCCACGTTGGATGGATGGGCGCTACTGATGCTCGTGATTGGAGTAGCTACCATGAAGGAATTGAAGTAGTAGCCATCCAAACATAGTGTTGATTGTACGGATATGCGAGGAATTGGTGCCTCCGGTTTCGTTCAGACCCAGAACGGACTTGTAAATGGACTGTGTGTCTGACATTGGATTTTGTTCTGTGTTGATTGATCTCTGTTAAATATATATCTGTTTGGCGGCGGAGAATTTATTCTCTTGCTTAACGCCCTTCTCTGAGACGTACGAGCTTAGAGGTTATGTATTGACAGAAATCAGTCGCATGGAGTGGATTGCCTGTGTGGCATGCCAAAGTGGCATATGATCAAGGCTTCTGTTGCAAAGCAAAGTCTTGTGGTTGTTGATCAAAGCATAGTCTGTGTGACGTAGCTTTGTGTATAACGTGAATTCGTGAGCCTCACACCTCGGTATGAGTCAAAAACGGGAGAAGGACCCAAGGAGTGCATGACGTTTCTTTCTAGCTATGGTGGTGTCAGTGACCTCCCAGCCCTGACATTTATATCTTTTTCACCTGTGTGGTTGTTGGAATGCGAGGCGCCTCGATTATAGGTCTGTAAGGACCGGGAAACGTGTGTTCAGGAATTGCCAATCCTCAAAAGTAAGAGAGGACCGGCCTTGGAGGATCCAGGGGATTGCTGTGTGCGGTCCCGAGGCATTTGCTAGAGTGTCTCGAACGGAGAGGAGCTTGCCCCTTGCCTCGACTCATGAAGGAATCCAATTTCCAATACGATATGTGCGATTGTGATTGTATTACTAGTATGGCGACATAGTGGTATGGGTCATTTATGCCGCCTATGATTGATATTTATGATTGAAATCGCTTTTGAAACATATATGCACTAGTAATAATATCAAGCACTTTTGTTTTATTCGTATGAAGCATCTTTGGCCATTATAAGGTAAAAACTCTATCCTCCGGCTTGCGTTGCATTGTGTGATGGGACCTGAGTCTTATAATGGCTTCATTTTAGAAAAAGCATTGCGTTGATTTAATCATTTACTTTACTTCATGCACTAGCACTCATTGGAGTAAACCCGTTCCGCGAAAGTGGCGTGGTCCTTTGATTTGCCTTATTATTGTTGTTAATAAGTTGAATAGATTTCTCATACCAGTCCCATGACTGACTCGTAGTTTGTTTCACCTTGCAAACTCGGGTGCCCTTATTTTCACACGGGCAGCCTAGTTACAGGTTTCTGATGCACCTTTTGGCTCATGGCGAGGCTCGACTACACCGTGCTGACTTGGATTTTCTCCGCCATTATTGTATCTATATTATGATTCCGCCACTGGCGATGTAGACTGATATTCCTTTCGTGTACTCTTTATGTATGATTCCGCCTCAGGCGATGGTGACTGATTATGTATCATTATGCACTAAGCTGTATCCTGTACTGTGCTTCTCTGATGTGATATTATCTATATGATTCCGCTGTCATATGTGTGTAAATTATTCTAATTTCTGTTTATGCTATTATCTGTGATATGCTAATGATGATTAATGTGTTATATTCCAATTATTATCCTTAACACCGTGTCACGGGGTTTTGGGATCGTCACAGCTGGTATCAGAGCTTTGGTTAACCTTAGTTCTGGAGTCTAACACATTAAACACTTCGTCAAGATAGAATCAGTAGTATTCTAAGGCGAGTCGCTCATTAGAGATAGGACTAGTAAAGTCCTAGAATGAGCTGAGCAGAATAGCAAAAACAATTGATCAGTCCATCGTTATCTTTCCGTAGGAATTTCTGCTTAACTATGCAATAGACTATTATTTCTGTTAACTGCCTTTTTCGTTACTTATACAGAATTTGACAAATGGCTACCAGAGGAGCCGCTGCTAGAGGAGGCCGTGCCGGCCGAGGCCGAGGTAGGGGAGAAATCCCAGCTCAAGAAGGACCTTTGATACAACCTCCGGCAGCTCAATACTTCGAGCTCGACCGTGTAGCTAAGAGATATAAGAACTTAGGAGGCAAGACCTTCTCGGGGACTGGTACCGTAATAGAGGCCCTTGCATGGCTCAAAACATGCGAGAAAATTCTTGAAGGCCTAAGGCTAGGAAGCGAAGACAAAGCTACTATGGGCGCCTGGCTTATGCAGGAACAAGCCGAATTATGGTGGGACTCTCTTACCGCCGGGAATAGAGAAGCCGGAAGAACATGGGATGGATTCAAAGAACTCTTCAAGGAGAAATATGTCCCAGAACAAGCTTTAGAAAGAATGCACGATGACTTCGCCAATCTCCAGCAAGGGGATCTTTCCGTGCAAGATTATCTGAACAAATTCACAATGCTGTCGCCCTATGCTCCCGAACTTGTTGCTACCGCGAAATCCAAGAATAAGAGATTCATTTTTGGGCTGAAACGACAATATCATGATAGAGCAATGGCCCATGTCAAGCTGGATTTCAACGAGCTAGTGGAGATGACATGCAACTATGAAGACCTTGATCAAAGGCATCTGGATCAGGATCGCGCTAGAAGTCAAGCAGGAAACAAGCGCAAACCTACTGCAAATCAGGGCGAGTCAAGCCAAGCAGCATCTTCAAAGCCTCGGACTGGCAATCCACCACGAGGAAATTGCTTTAATTGTGGTAAGCCGGGGCACTACTCAAACGTCTGCACAGCTCCGAAGAGGCAGAGAACAAATTCTCAAGGCTCGAGCCAAGGCTCTCAGAACCCTCGCTCGTGCTTCATCTGTCGCAAGACCGGCCATCTAGTCAAAGACTGTCCTTTGCTAAAGAAAGCTACTGTAGCTCATGTCTATGACGGGTCTAGCCCGCCAGCTGCTTCCGACGGAGCAGGTAAACCCGATGTTTTGGGAGGTACCCTTACAATTAAAAATATTCCTGTTTCTGTATTATTTGACACAGGTGCATCCCGTAGTTTTATTGCTAAAAACACAGTGCACAAACTAAAGTTAAAACAGCGAAAGCTTAAAGAATCGGTTGAAGTTCATAACCCGATAGGGGGTCCTGTTACTCTCGGTTTATATTGTAGAGTGCCTATCTCCTATTCTTTCTATAAATTTCCTTTTGATTTAATCGTTATGGATTTTCCCAAATTCGATATTATTCTCGGGCTAGATTGGTTAACGAAATTTGAAGCTGAAGTGAAGTGTGCGGAAAGAATTGTTAAAATCCGAACGGAGCTTGGACATATATATATTCCCTGTCATGGTTCGAATCCGAATAGAAAAGAATTTTGGTCAGCATTAGAACTTATCCCCACTTCTATAGAAAAGATTCCGATTGTTAGCAACTATGCGGATGGGTTTGAAGAAGTTGAGAACTTACCTCCGCAAAGAGAAATAGAATTCCGAATCGATCTAATTCCTAATGCCAGACCCGTAGTACATCCAATCCGTAGAATGACTCCGAAAGAAAAAGAAGAATTAGGCGACCAAACTCGTCAACTGTTATGGAAAGGTCTAATCAGACCGAGTTTTTCTAATTGGGGTGCAGCTGTCGTGTTTGTCCCAAAGTCAGACGGTACTCTTAGATTATGTGTTGATTACCGAGACCTCAACAAACAGACGCTCAAAAATAAATATCCACTACCCCGCATTGATGATTTGCTAGACCAATTGAATGGGGCGAAAGTATTTTCCCGAATGGACCTAGCTACAGGTTTTCATCAATTGAGAATAGCAGAAGAGTGTGTTCCTTTGACCGCTTTCAGAGGCCCAGACATATTTTATGAATGGTTAGTAATGCCGTTTGGCCTTTGCAACGCTCCAGCATGCTTTGTCGATCTAATGAATAGAGTGTTCAGGGGAGTTCTGAATAAATTTGTCCTCGTATTCATCGATGATATTTTAATCTACTCCAAATCAAAACCCGAGCATGAAAAACACTTAGAACAAGTATTGGAGATTCTAAGGAAGAACGTCTTCAAAGCCAAATTCTCTAAATGTGTCTTCTGGCAAGAAGAAGTCAAATTTCTTGGCCATGTCGTGTCAGGGAAAGGAATTTCTGTTGACCCAAGCAAGATAACAGCGATTCAAGACTGGAAACAACCCACTACTCCCACAGAAGTTAGAAGTTTTATGGGGTTGGCTAGTTATTATCGAAAGTTCGTTAAGGATTTTTCGAAGATATCCGGTCCGTTAACGAAGCTCACAAAGAAACATGAGAAGTTTAAGTGGACTTCCGACTGTGAAGAAGCTTTCCAGGAATTGAAATCGAAGCTGACCACCGCTCCAGTGTTAACTATTATTGATGGCAATCAAGATTTAACGGTTTGGACAGATGCTTCTATTAGAGGTCTTGGTGCAGTGTTAATGCAGAGAGGCCAAGTAGTCGCTTATGCAAGCCGCCAATTGAAACCACATGAGAAGAATTATGTGACTCATGATCTTGAGTTGCTAGCCATCGTATTTGCCTTGAAAATCTGGAGGCATTACTTATTGGGCGAGAAATTTATATTGTACACAGATCACCAATCATTGAAGTATTTATATACCCAAAAAGATCTGAATCTGAGACAACAGCGTTGGCTAGAATTTCTTGCGGCGTATGACCTAGATATCTTGTATACGCCGGGAAAAGCTAACGTGGTAGCGGATGCACTTAGTAGGAAAACCGCAATTGTTGCCCATCTTATAATTACACCTGGATTGATTGATAGGATATCTGTTCTTCAGAAAAGTGACAATTTTGCGAAAGAGATGGTAAAAAGGATTCAAAGGGGCGAAGGCTCTAGTTTCCAAGTGGATACAGAAGGAGTTTTGAGGCTGAATGGAAGAATATGTGTTCCCGACATTCCCGAGCTTAAAAGAGAAGTACTAGATGAATGCCATAAATCCAAATTTTGCATCCACCCGGGGGTGAGTAAAATGTACAACGATATCAAACGCACTTTCTGGTGGAAGGCAATGAAAAGAGATATTTCTTTGTATGTTAGCAGATGCCCTACTTGTCAATTGGTCAAGAGTGACCAACAAAAGCTAGCTGGACTGTTGCAACCGTTGGAAGTCCCAGGCTGGAAATGGGAACAGATTTCCATGGATTTCATAGATGGTTTGCCGCGAACCAAGAAAGGTAATGACAGTATTTGGGTAATCGTAGATCGCTTCACGAAGACTGCCCATTTTATACCTGTCAGGTCCAATCGAACTGCCCAAAGTCTAGCACAGATATATTTCAAAGAAATTGTTAAGCTGCATGGAATTCCCATCAGCATAGTCAGTGATAGAGATCCCCTATTTACTAGCAAATTCTGGGAGGCTTTCCAGACTGAATTGGGGACAAAACTGAATATGAGCACCGCATATCACCCCCAAACAGATGGCCAAACTGAGCGGGTGAATAGAATTCTGGAAGATTTATTGCGGGCTTGTATAATCGATTTTGGTGGGTCATGGGAAGATCATTTGCATTTGGCAGAATTCTCATATAACAATAGCTATCAAGCAAGTTTGAAGATGTCACCATTTGAAGCATTATATGGCAGACCCTGCAGATCTCCTGCATGTTGGGTAGAACCTGGCAACAGACTTGTACTAGGACCCGATATGATTAGGGAAGCATCTGATAAAGTGGACTTCATCAAGAAGCGATTGAAAACCGCCCAAAGCCGACAGAAAAGTTATGCAGACTCTAGAAGGAGAGATTTGACATTTGCTGTTGGTGATCATGTTTATTTAAAGGTTTCTCCGATGAGAGGAGTAATCAGATTTGGAAAGACTGGGAAGTTGGCACCGAGATTTATTGGTCCCTTTCCTATACTTGAGCGAATTGGAACTCTTGCTTATAGGGTTCAATTGCCAGATTGGTTGCCTGGAGTGCACAATGTATTTCACGTATCTCAACCTAGGAGACATGTGCATGATCCGGATCTTGTTGTAGAAGAAGCAGCGCAACAGGATGTGGAGATAACTCCAGAATTAGCACTCAGAAGAGAGCCATTAAAAATTGTGGGCAAAGAAACTAGAGAACTCAGAAGCAAAAAGGTTCATTTAGTTAAAGTGCAGTGGAGCAGTGATCCTAGAGACTGTACTTGGGAAACGGAGGAAAGCATTAAGCAAGCTTACCCCAAATGCCGAGTGGATATCTCTGACTAACTCCGGTGCAAGGTACCTTTATCATACTTTGCATTTACATTTTATTTCCTACTTTACTGTTGTTTCCTTTTCGAGGACGAAAAGTTTTAAGTAGGGGAGATTGTAATAACCCGGAAAATACGAGCCAATTTAAAATTTTTAAATTGATTATTTCAAAGCAATTTGAACCATTGAAATAGAATATTTCAATAAATTAGTGAATTAGAAATAGTAAGTCAGTTTGAAAATTGATATTTTGCATATGGCCTCGGAATTCGACGAAACCACTTTTGTCGGGTCCGGGATGTCAAACTATTGCTAGGTTTCAAATTTCATAATTTTTCGAATCAATATGTGAGCGTGGCAAAGGAAAACGCGTTTGACCAGTTTCTGTTGAATTTAATCGACTGGAAATTGGCCATTTTTCAAACGGTCTCAGAATTCGTCGAAACTAGTTTTGTTAGGACCGTATCGTCAATACGAAACTAGAAAATATTTTTCTGGAATTTTTCTAGTTAGTATGTAACCCCGGTAATTTGAAATGTACGTTTAAAATTCAATATAAGGATTTAAATGTAAATTCAACGGAAACTGATTGTAACGATCAAACCAGCGTACGATACATATCCCATTGTGTTCGGAATGGGGGTAAAACGCTATGGACGACAGGCGGCGGGCCTCGTTTCGAGGTCGGATATAAAAGTCAACCCTTGTGCAAATTTAATAATTAAATAATAAAAAAAAAACATATACTCCCTCCTTTCTTCTGCTTGCCCCCCCCCCCCCCCCCCGATTCAGTTATTCACAAAAAAAAAAAAAAAAACCTAAAAACCAAAATCGCGCCGCCTTACCTCGAACGACGCCGACGAACCCCTCGCGCCGCACCCCTCCGTTCAGTCTCCTCCTCCCACCGAACCACACCTCGAAGCCGCCGCCCTCGCAAATCGAAGCAGCACCCCGAAGCAACCCTCGAACCCAGACGCGACACCTCCCTGAACCACCGACCGCCAACCCTGCTGCCGACGCCTCTTCTTCCCTCCTCCACTTCGAGATCCACGTTGAGTGATTTAGGTTAATTTATTTTATTTTTATTTTTGTTTTATAAAACTGATTTATAAAACGATTTAAAAACTAATTTCAGAATTTTTAAAAGATTTAAAAACAGATTTTTTAAAAGATTTAAAAACAGATTTTTTTAAAAGAATGTAAAAACAGATTTTTTAAAAGATTTGAAAACAGAATTTCTAAAGAAAATATAAACTGTTTTTTTTTAGAATGTAAAAACAGAATTTTTAAAAGAAAATAAAAACTGGATTTTCAAAAGAAAAAAAACTGAGTTTATTTTAAGGTTTGAAAAAAAGGGTTTAAACTTTGAAATAGAAAAGGTTTTATCTTTTGAAATAGAAAAGGTTTTATCTTTTGAAATAGAAAAGGTTTTATCTTTTAAAATAGAAAAAAAAAAGATTTAAACTTTGAAATAGAAAAAAAAGGTTTAATCTTTTAGTAGAAAAAGATTTGAACTTGCAAAAATAAAGATCATATTTTTAAAAAAGAGAAAAGACAAAATTTTTGTTAAGTAGAAGAAGTAAGATATGATTCTTATATTTTTAAAGTAATAAAAATATAATTTTTACATCATAAGAATATTAAAAATATAATCTTTGTTTTTAAAATATGATCTTTATATATTGAATAACATAGTAAAAATTCGATTTTTACTTATGTAGAGAATACGGGCAACGGAAGCGACAAGAAGACGAAATAGACGAAGATTTCTAGAAAAGGAAGAGTCGTGTTATTGGATAGCTATTGGTGAGAAATTCTCACTCTTCAATTTCTTCTTATATATATATGTGTGGAAATAAAAGTGAATTGCTATATATAAATATTTATATATATATATATATACGCCCCCTCGTCCACAAACCATGGACGATATATATATTGGTTGAAATTGTTGTGAAAATTGGTTGACGGCAAATTGTTGTTTGGGATTGTTTGTGGTTGGTATTGAATTGATTGAGGTTGAAAAATACCCGTTTGTGATTGGAAAATATTTGGTTGAAACCACATAGGATTAGTTTGTGGTAATGAAATAAATATAAACATGCCGCCTGCGTGCGAATTAGATGCATGATCCCCATTGTCAAAAACCGCGAGGTTTTAAGGTAGAGCGAGGAGCCGTACTAGGGACGGTGCCGGTTTAACTACCCTGCCGTTATGCTGCCGAAATTTTGAATAATCTTTGTGTGTTAGAATTATTTTCATATGTTGAAATTATTTTACATGCATTGAAATTAAAGTCATATATTGAAACTATGTCCATGTGTGGAAATATTCATGTGTTGAAAAGTGTTGTGTGAAAATAAAATTCATTTGTGAATGAATGAAGTGTATAAACAATAAAAATCACATTTTATGTATATAAGAAGTATGAAAAATATTCGCCTTATATAAATAGTTTCAACAATCAAAATTTCATCTTTCTAATAAGAATAACATAAATAAAATATCCATGTGTGGAAATACTCATTTGTTGAGAAATGTGTGTAGTGGAAAGGTGCATGTGTTGAATAAAAAGATTGAACGATAAAAATTACATTTTTATTGAAACTATGAAGTGTTGAAACCATACGTTGGTTGAATAAATATTTTAAATGATAAAAATATGATTTTTATCATATGTGTGATATGCTAAAGATATGCGGACGTTGAAATAAATATTTGTGATAGAAATATTATTTTTAACATGCATAGGAACTAAATAAAATAGTCATGTGTTGAAATCTATTTTAGTTCGCCAAAATTATCATCTTTGAAATGTGAAGTGTTAAAAATAGCCACTGGTTCGAATAAACGTGCATGAGTTGAAATATACATTAACTAGCTAATGATATGATTTTAGCCTATGCATGCGATATTAGAATGAGTGGTGTTTTTAGACCCAAGCAAATCAAATATGAAGTTGAATAGAAAATGATAAATGTTAGAAATTGTATATATGTGCATGCATATCTATTGAACAGGTTAAAGCAAAAAGGGGCTAGAGAAGAGGAATAAAATTTTGTGCCCGACAAATAGGTACACATTTACTGTTTGTTTGGGTGATGATTTTATGAGCCTATTGGCTAGCCGCTTGGATTTTTCTTTTTCTTTTTGAGATTAGAAGGACCGGGAACGCTATTTGCGATTTCCCGATGCCCCCGGTACAGGGGAGGTTATGGCGAAATTTTCCAAAAATTTAGGGTGTTAGAAAAATATTTGAAGTGAAAACGATATAGAAATTATTGAATGAACTATATTTATATAAATATATAAATATAAATATAATTAAAACGAAACGTGGCCGTGCAGTTCATATTTTGAAACCGTGATTTCAAACGACTAGTGCGGAAGATCCGACCATTGGATTTTCCCGAAACCTCAACCGTTGGGTTCGCCTTGGAAATATCTTTCCAACGGCACCAACTTTGTGAAGATCCGACGGTTGGATTGTCTGGAATGTTTAATTCAAATTTAGTGAAAAACAGCGCCAGAAACGATTATATTTATATATATATAAATATAATTAAATTAAATCGAATAACGACGCTGCAGTTCGTAAATTGAAATCGTAATTTCAAATGGTTAGTGTGGAAGATCCGACCATCGGATTTTCCTAAAACTGGAACCGTTGGGTTCGTTTTGAAAAGACCTTCCTAATGATGTAAAATTTGTGAAGATCCAACGGTTAGATTTTCCTATATGTGTAAAACAAAATTAGTGGAAAGCAGCGCCAGTGCGTCGACACGACCTGAAACGTCGTTTAATTAAATATGGCCGTTTTAAATTAAATAAAAATGGCGATATATCGTTATTAAGTGCTATAGACGATATAGAGTGAAAATAAACCAATTTTGTTGTGTTTGCTTGATATGTGATGGTTGAATGTATTTGACGTGAAAATTATAACTAAAACAACTGAAGTGTGAATGTTGAATAGTTCAACCCTGTGATTAATTGGTTTGAAAATCTAAATATACGTGGGTTATTTGAAAAGGCCGAGTTTATCTCATTTCAAATAATCGATCGACGTTGAGAAGTCGAAGAGTCGAAGACGACTGAAGACCGACGATCTCCACGTTGGATGGATGGGC
Source organism: Allium sativum (assembly GCA_030737875.1). NCBI lineage: Eukaryota > Viridiplantae > Streptophyta > Magnoliopsida > Asparagales > Amaryllidaceae > Allium > Allium sativum. Next base: position 260,799,900 of record CM060909.1, on the reverse strand, counting down.
GCTACTGATGCTCGTGATTGGAGTAGCTACCATGAAGGAATTGAAGTAGTAGCCGTCCAAACATAGTGTTGATTGTACGGATATGCGAGGAATTGGTGCCTCCGGTTTCGTTCAGACCCAGAACGGACTTGTAAATGGACTGTGTGTCTGACATTGGATTTTGTTCTGTGTTGATTGATCTCTGTTAAATATATATCTGTTTGGCGGCGGAGAATTTATTCTCTTGCTTAACGCCCTTCTCTGAGACGTACGAGCTTAGAGGTTATGTATTGACAGAAATCAGTCGCATGGAGTGGATTGCCTGTGTGGCACGCCTAAGTGGCATATGATCAAGGCTTCTGTTGCAAAGCAAAGTCTTGTGGTTGTTGATCAAAGCATAGTCTGTGTGACGTAGCTTTGTGTATAACGTGAATTCGTGAGCCTCACACCTCGGTATGAGTCAAAAACGGGAGAAGGACCCAAGGAGTGCATGACGTTTCTTTCTAGCTATGGTGGTGTCAGTGACCTCCCAGCCCTGACATTTATATCTTTTTCACCTGTGTGGTTGTTGGAATGCGAGGCGCCTCGATTATAGGTCTGTAAGGACCGGGAAACGTGTGTTCAGGAATTGCCAATCCTCAAAAGTAAGAGAGGACCGGCCTTGGAGGATCCAGGGGATTGCTGTGTGCGGTCCCGAGGCATTTGCTAGAGTGTCTCGAACGGAGAGGAGCTTGCCCCTTGCCTCGACTCATGAAGGAATCCAATTTCCAATACGACATGTGCGATTGTGATTGTATTACTAGTATGGCAACATAGTGGTATGGGTCATTTATGCCGCCTATGATTGATATTTATGATTGAAATCGCTTTTGAAACATATATGCACTAGTAATAATATCAAGCACTTTTGTTTTATTCGTATGAAGCATCTTTGGCCATTATAAGGTAAAAACTCTATCCTCCGGCTTGCGTTGCATTGTGTGATGGGACCTGAGTCTTATAATGGCTTCATTTTAGAAAAAGCATTGCGTTGATTTAATCATTTACTTTACTTCATGCACTAGCACTCATTGGAGTAAACCCGTTCCGCGAAAGTGGCGTGGTCCTTTGATTTGCCTTATTATTGTTGTTAATAAGTTGAATAGATTTCTCATACCAGTCCCATGACTGACTCGTAGTTTGTTTCACCTTGCAAACTCGGGTGCCCTTATTTTCACACGGGCAGCCTAGTTACAGGTTTCTGATGCACCTTTTGGCTCATGGCGAGGCTCGACTACACCGTGCTGACTTGGATTTTCTCCGCCATTATTGTATCTATATTATGATTCCGCCACTGGCGATGTAAACTGATATTCCTTTCGTGTACTCTTTATGTATGATTCCGCCTCAGGCGATGGTGACTGATTATGTATCATTATGCACTAAGCTGTATCCTGTACTGTGCTTCTCTGATGTGATATTATCTATATGATTCCGCTGTCATATGTGTGTAAATTATTCTAATTTCTGTTTATGCTATTATCTGTGATATGCTAATGATGATTAATGTGTTATATTCCAATTATTATCCTTAACACCGTGTCACGGGGTTTTGGGATCGTCACAGCTGGTATCAGAGCTTTGGTTAACCTTAGTTCTGGAGTCTAACACATTAAACACTTCGTCAAGATAGAATCAGTAGTATTCTAAGGCGAGTCGCTCATTAGAGATAGGACTAGTAAAGTCCTAGAATGAGCTGAGCAGAATAGCAAAAACAATTGATCAGTCCATCGTTATCTTTCCGTAGGAATTTCTGCTTAACTATGCAATAGACTATTATTTCTGTTAACTGCCTTTTTCGTTACTTATACAGAATTTGACAAATGGCTACCAGAGGAGCCGCTGCTAGAGGAGGCCGTGCCGGCCGAGGCCGAGGTAGGGGAGAAATCCCAGCTCAAGAAGGACCTTTGATACAACCTCCGGCAGCTCAATACTTCGAGCTCGACCGTGTAGCTAAGAGATATAAGAACTTAGGAGGCAAGACCTTCTCGGGGACTGGTACCGTAATAGAGGCCCTTGCATGGCTCAAAACATGCGAGAAAATTCTTGAAGGCCTAAGGCTAGGAAGCGAAGACAAAGCTACTATGGGCGCCTGGCTTATGCAGGAACAAGCCGAATTATGGTGGGACTCTCTTACCGCCGGGAATAGAGAAGCCGGAAGAACATGGGATGGATTCAAAGAACTCTTCAAGGAGAAATATGTCCCAGAACAAGCTTTAGAAAGAATGCACGATGACTTCGCCAATCTCCAGCAAGGGGATCTTTCCGTGCAAGATTATCTGAACAAATTCACAATGCTGTCGCCCTATGCTCCCGAACTTGTTGCTACCGCGAAATCCAAGAATAAGAGATTCATTTTTGGGCTGAAACGACAATATCATGATAGAGCAATGGCCCATGTCAAGCTGGATTTCAACGAGCTAGTGGAGATGACATGCAACTATGAAGACCTTGATCAAAGGCATCTGGATCAGGATCGCGCTAGAAGTCAAGCAGGAAACAAGCGCAAACCTACTGCAAATCAGGGCGAGTCAAGCCAAGCAGCATCTTCAAAGCCTCAGACTGGCAATCCACCACGAGGAAATTGCTTTAATTGTGGTAAGCCGGGGCACTACTCAAACGTCTGCACAGCTCCGAAGAGGCAGAGAACAAATTCTCAAGGCTCGAGCCAAGGCTCTCAGAACCCTCGCTCGTGCTTCAACTGTCGCAAGACCGGCCATCTAGTCAAAGACTGTCCTTTGCTAAAGAAAGCTACTGTAGCTCATGTCTATGACGGGTCTAGCCCGCCAGCTGCTTCCGACGGAGCAGGTAAACCCGATGTTTTGGGAGGTACCCTTACAATTAAAAATATTCCTGTTTCTGTATTATTTGACACAGGTGCATCCCGTAGTTTTATTGCTAAAAACACAGTGCACAAACTAAAGTTAAAACAGCGAAAGCTTAAAGAATCGGTTGAAGTTCATAACCCGATAGGGGGTCCTGTTACTCTCGGTTTATATTGTAGAGTGCCTATCTCCTATTCTTTCTATAAATTTCCTTTTGATTTAATCGTTATGGATTTTCCCGAATTCGATATTATTCTCGGGCTAGATTGGTTAACGAAATTTGAAGCTGAAGTGAAGTCCAGTAAGCAAGCCCAATTCGGAGATCGACAGTAAGCAAGCCCAATTCGGAGACAGTCCAGAAATCCACCTTTATAACACGTTTTACGAGAATTTTAATAATAAAAAAATAAAAATTAAACCCTAACCCTAATGCAGCCGCCGCCATGTCCATTCGAAGGCCAGAAACATCCCAATTTCAAACACTAATTTCTCTCAATCCGTTCAGTGAAAATCAACAAACTATATATCAAATCGAAGAGTTTTTCGAGGGCTTTCAATCCGTATGGGGATGATCAGGTTTACTGGAGCGTGGCGGCCAGAATTTGGAGACAAAGGCGCGACGTTTGGGTGGCTTTTTCCGGCGCTAGGGGACGGCGAGTGGGGCCCACTTCTGGGCGCTAGAAGGGGGCGACGGCGCACGAGGTGATGGTGTTCGATCGGCGGCCAGGTGCTCGGGTTGGCGCGCGCAGGGAGGCTGGACGATGGAGAATGGGTTCGGCTGTGATGTTAGAACGAGGAAGAAGGGTATTATTTTAATATTATTTATTTATTTAATATTTAATTTATTCAATCTTTAAAATTCAATAACTCTTTCATACGAGGGTCGTTTTACGAACCGTAAGTTGTGTTGGACTCGTCTTTCCGAGATCTTCGCAATGGCGCAGACCAGAGCTGAAACCGAGACAGTTGAATTTTCAGCCAAATCAATGTGAGAACTCTAATTTTTATTGTTTAATTTATTTTTAATTATTTTTCTTGTGTTAAAATTTATTGTATTATAATACTGATTCAGATCTGAAATGTTCTGTGGTTGATGAATTGTTGATTGTTGTTAGTGGTATGTTTGTTGTTCATGATAGGCTAGATCTGCATTGAATTTTATGTATTGATGAATTTATTAGTGGTTAGAGAATTAAATCTAAATTTAGATTTAAATCATATTTTATTCAGATCTAGTTGCTGTAATTTATTTTAAATTATTAAAATATTATTTGTTTATTTTAAAATGAACAATGAAATTTGAACGACAAATAAAAATTTATTTTTATTTGTTGATGTTACAATGAAATTTGAACGACAAATAAACGTATTTTTATTTGTTGTTACTGCAATAGAATTGGAACGACGAATAAAAATCATTTTTATTTGTTGATATGACCACAGGAATTGAACGACATATAAAACCTTATTTTTATTTGTTTACCTTACAATAGAATTTAAACAACAAATAAACCTTATTGTTATTTGTTTATTTTAGAATAGGATTCGAACAACAAATAAAATCTTATTTTTATTTGTTTATTTACAATAGAATATGAACAACAAATAGAATATATTCTTATTTGTTTCCATTACAACAGAATTTGGCTAACAAGTAAAATCCTATTTTTATTTGTTTACATTTAGGACACGGTTTATGAATTACAGTAAAAAATCTTCTTTTTACTGTTACCTTAAACCTAAGAGGTTATAGAATTGGAATAACAATAAAATACTAAATTTTATTGTTGATATTAAAGACTTATTTATAAAATAAAACTTTATTTACATTGTATTTGTAAATTAAAGGTTATATTTGGAAACCACCTTTTTGTTTACATTTTTATGTAAATAAAAATACATATTTTGGAAATCACAATTTTGTTTACATTTTATATGTAAATAAGAAATTATTTTCAGAAGTTACATTTTTGTCTGCAAATATATTTTAATATATAATTGATTCTTTTATTTGAATTTAATAATGCTAATAAACTTTAAAAACAAAATTTATTCTTTTATTTACATTCAGCAATGCAAATATATATAGTAAATAGAAATTGTTCTTTATTTGCATTTACTAATGTAAATATAATTTGGAAACAAAACTATTCTTTTATTTGCATTCACAAATGCAAATATACCTTGGAAATAAATGTTGTTTCTTTTATTTGCATTCACAAATGCAAATATACTTTGAAATAGAATATACTTTGAAATAAAATATATTTTGAAATATCATATGCTTTGAAGTGAAATAAACTTCAAAAAAATGAAATTTTTTCTTTTGTTTGCATCAATTACTGCAAATAAACTTTACAAATGGAAGTTGTATTTACTTTGTATTCACAAATGCAAATACCCATTGAAATTAAAATTGTTCTTTTACTTTGCATTCACAAATGCACACACACACACACACACACACACACACATATATATATATATATATATATATATATATATTGAAACAAAGTTGTTCTCTCATTTGTAATCACTAAGGAAAATATACATTAAAAATAGAATTTGTTCTCTGTTTGCATTCCTTGTTTCAAACAAACTAGAAATAAAAGTTACATTTATCTATTTATGTATTTGCTTTCCTTGCTGCAAATAAAACATTAAAATAAAATTTTCATTTTTGTTTGCAATCCTACATGCAAACCAAATATCAAAATATAAGTTGCATTTGTGAATTTGCATTTTTGATATGAATAAAACATCGTTTTAAAGTTGTATTTTTGTTTGCATTCTTTAATGCAAACAAAACATGAATTGAAAGTTTCATTTTACTTTCAAAATTAAGAGTTACCCTTTTATTCATATTTTTGGATATAAATAAAGGATAAGATTTAAAAGTTACATTTTAGTACATTCTAGTTGTAGCAGAAGAAATAATGGTTCATTTTATTTTCATTTTAAAGCACGATAGAAAGAATAGTTTTAGAAGTGCATTTTTATTATGAAATGAAAAGAGCCAATTTGTCAAATGTCTTATATGAAATAAATTCTTTTTGTCACTTCAAAAAGAATGAATTGAAAATGTTTATTTAAGCTTTTGTAAAGAATGAATAACTAAACATACATATTTACGCAAACTCGGACTCTATTTCAAGCAGAATTTCGAGACGAGCGCAATGGCGTACCCCATTTCCCTTGATTCTTATTTAAAAATTAATTCTGCCTTGATTTATGGTTTTAACATGTTATTAAAATTCGGGTTGTTACATTCTCCCCTCCTTAAAGGATTTCGTCCAAGAAATCTTCAAGTTAGGAAGAATGCATCCTATCATCCAATCAACCATCTACTCAACCATCATCCATAAGCAACCATTGTCCTTAAATGACTTCTAATGTTATATGAACATATGAAGAAAGTGTGTGTATATGTTCCTTATCTAGTGCAAATGATCAGGCATGATTGATCTTCTTAATGCAAAATATGTTTAGTGCCATGAATCCAACATGTATGCAAATAGTCCTAGTCACATAAACACTATATGTGTGCATAAACATTCATCCATATGCAACATTCATATGATAACACATTCAATTTCATCCATAAACAAGTATAAACACTCATGCATATGCAATATGAAAATGTGTCTGAGCCGATCTAGTCCTAATGTGTGTTATGCAACCACGAGCAACCACTTGCGACCACTTGCAATCATTTGTAAACATCAACCATAACATGTTTTAAAGCACATATTTACATCCAAAAGGGTTCTACCTAAGGTTCTCAAGATAGGATTGAGAAGATAAGCAAGATAAAACAAAGCATCTAGGAGAAGAAGTTAAAGATGTACCCCCAGAAGGTCCTGCTTGCAGGGCTTGCCCTTACTTCTTAGGGCAGTTCTTGCTGATATGTCTAGTATCACCACACTGAAAGCATGCTCCCATCTTCATCTTCTTCTTTCTACAATCCTGGACTATATGCTCCTCAATACCACAGAAGTGGCATTTTCTTTTCTCACGTGTCTTGTTATCTTTATTGTTGTTGTTGTTCATGTCTCCTTTCTGGAAGTCTTTCTTCTCATTCTGAGACTCATCCGCCTTAACTTATCACTCATACCTTCCCTATGCAACACGTTAACAAGCCTCACGAAAACTATCTCCATCGTACGTAAAACCCTCTACGAAGCTAGAAAGAAGATTAGCTGTAGGTAAAAACAACTGCAACAACAAATGGAGAAAAGAAAGGAAAAGAGATTCAAATGAGGAAACAAAGGATAGTGCTAATGGATTTTGGGGAATAGTCTTTAAATAAAACAAGTCTTTTCTTGAAAAATACTCCTTTGTAAACGGCTTTGAAAATAATTTCAGAAGGTTTTAAAAACTTTTGCCCAGTCTGGTAACCTTCTGCTCTGATACCAAATGTAACACCCCACCTCCGCTAGGGTCACTCACAAAGGTAATGCACTAGTTTTGGAGGAGTGTTATCGAGGTAAACAAACATAGAAATATTACAAGACAGAACATAGATAAAACAGCGGAAGAATCAAAAGATAAATTTCATTACTTTCAAAAAGAGTCAAAACCTTTTACATCAAATAGCCAAGGTCATTATTTTCCATTACAATAAATTCTGTCTTGCATAAATAAAGAAGCATAAACTTGAAACAACAAAAGGAGCTTAATTCCCCAAAGGTAGCAGAAATGCAGCCATAGCATAGCTCAAGATCAAACCATACATGAGTTGAACCGAAGGCAAGTGGAATCCAAGCTAAGTGCTAGAGTTTCCTCCCTGGGAACCTAGGGAGGAAACGGAAGAAAGAGAGGCGAAAGAAAACGAGTCAGTCATAAAGACTGGCAAGTCCAAGTGACTTTCAGTATAAAAACTGATAAAAGTAACATGACATGTATAAACTGAAAGTAAACATGCGGATGATGACAAGATAGGCAAGATAGACTAGGATAACATGATAAATCAATTATAAATCAAGTATAGCATCACGTATTCAAGGTTCGCTGCAACAACTGTACTAGAATCCCAACCCATGTCTTATATTAATCATGAAATGATCCCTTGGCCCAATATCACGAATAACCCATTACTGGGTCCAACAGAACGATCCACCACTCGATCGGCTCCCTACAATTTCTAGCTCGTCATGTGTCTTTGTGTCATACGGCCCTATCACGAATGTAGTCACCTATGCTAGGTCCACCATAGGGTGTATCAAGCTCTATGGTGCCAACCACTGACACGAATCAAGAATGCACAGATAGACCTACTAATGCCCAATGCCTGCTTTTTCAACTCCGAACCACGTGCACGACCATAGCCCGCCTGAACCAACATTAGCGCACCAACACGGCCGTCGTTCTAGTCGCATACAATCAGCCCAGTAAACATGCCCCACCCTGCCTAGTCCCAGGGTATCATGATACATCTAGTGGGTTACTGTTGAAACGGACCGCGTAACTAGGGTTTCCGTCGAGTAGGTTAAGTGTTGTCATTTAAATTCATGACTTAACCAGTATCGGTCTAGCATGTCAAATTGGCTAGGTGTTGTCATTTAAGTTCGTGACTTAGCCCTACAATTCACGTGTCAAGTTGGTTAGGTGTTGTCGTTCAAGTTCAAGACCTAACCCTACCAATCATGTCTCAAGTTGGTTAAGTGTTGTCTTTCATGTTCATGACTTAACCCTATTATGTGGCATTAATTCATTAATGCACCCTAACCTCTCACATTAGACCTGTTGTTGTGGTCACTGGATATGTCGGGCAGTTCCGGGCAGATTTACACCACAACTCAGTCTAACCTCGGGTTTCAAGCGCGATATGACCAACTACTCACATTGGATCCTATTGTTTGCAGTCACTGGATTTGCCGGGCGGTTCTGGACAGATTTACACTGCAAACTCAACCCAACCTCGAGTTGGCCATTTTCAAGTTCATTCTAGTGTCATGTCCATGTTCAAGTTTTCATGTCGAGTTCGTGTCAAGTTTCAAGGATAAGTTTCATGTCCACATCCAGATTCAAGTTATAACAATGTTCATGTTTCAAGTTTTGCCTATTATCAAGTTCATAATTCATGTCCGTAACCAATTCATGTTTTGCCTAATCTACCCAAAATCATATTCCCATCGCACGTAAACGTGAATCGATCCATAAATAAATCCAAATCTCAAAATAAAGGGAATAACATCAAAACTATGATAGGCAAAAGGGACGAGCATAAAGCGATAAAAAAGGGTTACAAGACTAGCATGAATAACTTGAGATAATTGGTTATAACATCACTGTCATATAGGATTTCAAATCTAGCAGGATAAGGCGATAGTCACGATTAAATTTGACATAAAAGAATAGGCATGCGAAAGCAAGCCAAATACAAGGATAATGGACCCAATGGTTTTGGTGTACATAATAGCGAATAAACTAAGTAAGTCACACCCTAGGTATGCGATCCAACAAACTGCAAATTCCGTGTACAGCATGGGTTTCAACTATGGGCATGAACAATCAACTATAATAGTCTCAGGTAACTAACCCCAATAGTCATAGTCATGGTCATATGTAGAAATCTCATAATTAAGAACCATAAGCGATTAATCACAATAGTCATGGTTAATTATCCAAAATAATTCTGGACAATAGTCATAGATAATTAACGGTAATAGTTTCAAAGTCATGGTCATAGATAATAGCCTTATGTTCATAATCATAGGTAATAATTCTCATAGTCAAGAGTCATAGGTGATTATCCACAATTGTCCTTGTCATAGTCATAGACAACAGTCTTACGTTCACCATCATAGGCATAGGCATAGTCTTATGTTCATCGTCATAGTCATAGGCATAGTCTTATATTCACAGTCATAGTCATAGGCATAGTCTTATATTCACCGTCATAATCTTAGGCCATTAACAATAGTTTCAACATCATAGGAAATATTCCCAATAGTCAAGATCCAAGAAGAAAACAAGAATAGATATGAATCATAAATGAATCAATTCCAATTTATAACATGCCCATATTAGATTTATAGTTTTTATCTAAAAGTAACTGGAACTTACAGATCGTGGTCTAAGGAATTTAGATGCAGAAGTCAAGTCTAGAAATTGGTCGTTGAATTGCTGAATCGTTGAATCTTGATTTGATCGTAGAAGCAAATTCCCAAATATGCAATTCCTAGCCGTAGTCTTCAAGAAATACTCTTCACGATTTATTTTAATTTAAATTAATTTAATTTAATTTAGAGGAAGAAGAAGAAGCCATGATCATCAAGAGTTTGAGCAACATAAGGTTAGAGAAGAATGGTGTAAAGAGAAAGAGGCTTGAAGGCTGTTTATATAGAATTTGAATTTAATTATAGCCGTCGATGAAGCTAGAGTTAATCAAGGCCATCCATCTCAAGAGAAGCCAATCAGAAAGTGACAAGTTAGCCCTAGTGACTGTAACGACCCGGAAAATCTGAACCAATTTAAAAAATTTGAATTGGCTAAAATAGTGGATTTTAAATATTTAAAATAAATATTTTAAATAGTAAAGATGAAAACTGAGTTTGAATCGACAATTGAAAAGAAATATAATTAATTCTAATTATAAACAAGGCCTGAAATGGCGCGGTAGTTTCAAAATTTGAATTCAAACTTTGACTGACTGTACCGGGTGTAAAACAAAGCGGATTTGACCGAAACCAAAAATATTTAAATCTGTTAGTGAATACCTTTCTAACGAATCTGAAAAATCGAAGTTTCATAGCAGGATGCAAAAGTTATGGCCAAATGAATTTTCTGAAAGGTCGCTATGGAATTTATATAGCCCGTGAAAATGGCCATTTTGCAAACGACCTCGGAATTCGACGAATCCACTTTTGTTGGATCCGGGATGTGAAGTTATTGCTAGGTTTCAAATTTCATAATTTTTGAAGCTAATATGTGAGCGTGGTAAAGGAAAATGTGTTTTGGTCAATTACAGTTAACTGGATCGACCAGAAATGGGCCATTTTGCAAACGGTCTCAGAATTCGACGAAACTAGTTTTGTTGGGACCGTATCGTCAAAACATAGCTAGATTTATTTTTCTGGAATTTTTCGAATCAGTTTGTGGCCATGGCAAATTGAAATGTACGTTCAAATCGAATATTGAATGTTATATATTTTAAATTGAATGAAAACTGACTGAAACAGTCGAATGGGCCTACGAAACATATCCCATTGTGTTCGGAATGGGGGTAAAACGCTAGGGACGACAGTCGTTGGGTTTGAATTGGAGGTCGTGCCAGAAAACCCCTTTTAAAACCCACCGGCCAATCAAATTTTTTATTAAAAAAAGAGGAAAAACCCTTTTCTCTCTCGCCGATTAAACGCGAACGACGGCGGAAATCATTCGAAACTTCCCCCTTCGATTCCTCCTCCTACACGCAATAAAACCGCATGCCCCAGTTGAAGTTTTTGTAGATCGTCTCGAGATCTTCAAATCCATATAAGGTTTGATAATTTTCATTGAGTGTGGAGAGAGAATCGACAGCAGGAAGTTGGCACCTTCCCGTCGCCACCGTAGCCACGTCAGGCCACCGAACTGGCCCCACATCCAGGCGCAGGCGCGCCCCTCCATGCCCTTCCACGTGGCAGTGGCCGATCGTCGTATCGAGCAACGGATTTCACAAAAAATCAAAACCTAGTTTTGAACCTCCTCTGAAGGGTACGTCTGATTTTCTTTGAACTGATTTTAACACCTTTAAACCGTTGCAAACTTTGAAAAATCATATCCTTTTCGTTTCTTGACGAAATTCGATGAAACAGGAAACATCGTGACCATGTGGACGTCTTCTACATTCTAGAAGAGACCGCATATTTTTCTGAGCCTTCTGCTATTTTTGGTGGAGTGGAACCCAATGTGAGATTTCTAAATTATAAACGATATGGAAAACGACGATGTATAAATTATATAGTCAATGTATGAGTTATATAAGCATTGTACACCTCTTGTATAAGCGTTGTATAAGTTGTACGTTCGATGTATAAGTTATATATGCATTGTAAAAATTATATATGTGTTGAAATAGAAGTGAAATGATATATATATATATATACACACACATGCCCCTCGTCCACAAACCATGGACGATATTTATTGGTTGTGATTGGTGTGAAAATTGATTGATAGCGAATGGTTGATTGAAATTGTTTGTGGTTGAAATTGATTGATTGTGGTTGAAAAATACCCGTTTGTGGTTGAGAAATATTTGGTTGAAACCACATAGGATTAGTTTGTGGAAATGAAAAAAATATACATGCCGCCTGCGTGCGAACTAGATGCGTGATTCCCCATTGTCAAAAGCTGCGAGGCTTTAAGGTAGAGCGAGGAGCCGTACTAGGGACGGTCCCGGTTTTAACTACACTGCCGTTATGCTGCCGAAATTTTGAATAATATTCATGTGTTAGAATTATTTCCATTTGTTGAAACTATATTTATTCGTTGAATAGAAAACCTTCATGTGTTGAATTGAAACTCATTCGTTGAATAGAAATTCATGTGTTGAATGGTATTCGTGTTTTAAATATAAAAATCACATTTTTACTCTATATATATAAACTATAGAAAACCTTCATGTGTTGAATTGAAACTCATTCGTTGAATAGAAATTCATGTGTTGAATGGTATTCGTGTTTTAAATATAAAAATCACATTTTTACTCTATATATATAAACTATAGAAAACCTTCATGTGTTGAATCGATATTCATTCGTTGGATAGAAATTCATGTGTTGAATGGTATTTGTGTTTTAAATATAAAAATCACATTTTTACCCTATATATATAAACTATAGAAAACCTTCATGTGTTGAATCGATATTCATTCGTTGGATAGAAATTCATGTGTTGAAAGGTATTCGTGTTTTAAATATAAAAATCACCTTTTTATCTATATATATAAACTATAGAAAACCTTCATGTGTTGAATCGAAATTCATTCGTTGGATTGAAATTCATGTGTTGAATGGTATTCATATTTTGAAAGAAATTGTTTTATAATAAAAATCCAATTTTTATCACCTATATTAACTATATGAAATAGTCGAGTTTTGAAATAAATTGTTTTACATTAAAAATCACCTTTTTAGTATATACATGAATTGTTAAAAATAGTGAAGTGTTGAAATAGAAAACAGTTGGATAAAAATATCATTTTTATCAAATGTATGAAAATCAAATAGTTTTGAAATCGAAGAATCGATATATATATATATATATATATATATATATATATAGAGAATTGAAATATATCGAATAACGAAGCTACAGTTCGTATTTTGAAACCGTGATTTCAAACGATTAGTGCGGGAGATCCGACCATCGGATTTTCCCGAAACCGCAACCGTTGGTTTCGCCTTGGAAATATCTTTCCAACGGCACCAACTTTGTAAAAATCCAACGGTTGGATTGTCTGGAATGTTTAATTCAAATCTGAAGAAAAACAGTGCCAGAATCGATTATTTATATATATATATATAATTATATTAAATCGAATAACGACGCTGCAGTTCGTATTTTGAAATCGAAACTTCAAACGATTATACCGGGAGATCCGACCGTCGGATTTTCCCGAAACTGGAACCGTTTGATTCGTTTTGAAAAGATCTTTCTAATGATGTAAATTTTGTGAAGATCCAACGGTTAGATTTTCAGATATGTGTAAATCAAATCTGAAGAAAAACAGCGCCACGGCTGCGTTATGGCCCGAAGCGTCGTTTTGAATAAACTGGCTATTTTAAAATAAATAAAAATAGCGATAAATCGTTGTAAAATATTATAAACGATATGGATGTGAAATTTAGAAACTAACTGAAAGTTGGCTAGGTCGAATGGTTTCTTGGGTATTGATCTAATGTTGGTTTCGGCCTTCGGGGTTAATATTTGGGAAGTCGTTCTCTTACTGATTCACGGTTAGTGACTAATGAATTGAAATGATGCGTAGTAGTGTTTGTGTAGCACTTGTTTATTATATACGCGAGTTGCTCAGAAAGACCGGGTTTATCCCATTCTGAATAACTGAATCGACGATAAGAAATTGAAGATGAAGACGGTGGTCGAAGACCGGAGATCTTCACCTCGTTTGGATGGTAACCGAGGTCCTGATTGGGAGGCATCCCGAAATATGGATAATGAGTGTTGATCGTTTAGACGTACGTGGTGATCGATGGGTTTGCGAGGTATATAGTGCCTCCGGTTTCGTTCAGACCCAGAACGGGCTTGCAAATAGACAGTGTGTCTAACATTGGAATTTATTTTGTGTGATTGATAGCCATCAGTTGCACGGTGTGAATTGTCTGTGTGGCATGCTAAGATGCAGTGATGAGGGCTTCTGTTGAAAAGCAAAGTCTTGTAGAGATGATCAAAGCACCGGCTGTGTGGCGTAGCTTTGTGTATAACGTGAGTTCGCGAACCTCACACCCCGGTATGAACCAGAAACGGGAGATGACATCAGGGAGGGCATGCGTTTCTTTCTAGCTAGAAGTAGCGTCAGTGGTTTTACACGTCCTGACGAGTTTGACTTATGTGGTTGTTACTGTTGCGAGGTGCCTCGGTTAGATCGTACGATCCGGGTCCGATGGAGTCATTCGTTGGCTCATTGACGCCCCATAGGGCAGAGAAACGCATTGTTCAGGCATTATAATCCACTTCGTGTGGACCGGCCCTGACGATCCAAGGTACGGTTGCGGATGTGCCTGAGATACGGGCTAGAACGTCTCGAATTCGATAAGGACTATCTTTTGCCTTGGTTCATGAAGGAAATCCAATTTCCAAATACGAGACTGTGCGGTTTTGATTGTATACCTATATATGGCGACATAGTGGTATGGGGCATTAATGTCGTCTATGGTTGATACTTATGATTTGAAATTGCTTTTGAAATATACAAACACTAGTAATAATATCAAATGCTTTTGTTTTATTCGTATCAAGCATATTTTGGCCATTATAAGGTAAAAACTCTATCCTCCGGTTTGCGTTGCATTGTGTGATGGGAACTGAGTCTTATAATGGCTTCATTTTTGTAAAAAGCATTGCGATGTTTAAAAGAATGATTTGTTTTAAAGCACTGGCAATCCAATGGAGTAAACCCGTTCCACGAAAGTGGCGTGGTCCTGTGATTAGCCATATTATAAATGTGTTGAGTAGATATCTCATACCAGTCCCATGACTGACTCGTAGTTTGTTTCACTTTCAAACTCGGGTGCCCCTTTTTCTACACGGGCAACCTTGTATTCAGGTTTTAGCTGGCTTTCTCTGGATAGCTGGAGCTGAAGATGGATTCTATCATTTATCTCTTTTTATGTTGTTCAGCTCCTATTGTACATTATGTTTGTTTTTCCGCTGTAGACATATATGTATAGCTGAACTGTATTTGTACTAAGTAAGATCCTGTATACTGTGTAACTCTGATGATTACGTTTATCCAGTATATTCTATTGTGCATTATATGATGTATTTATTTATTTCTGTTCTGCTATTATCTGTTTCTGTGTTATATTCCAAAGATTACCCTTACCACCGTCAGTACGGGGTTTGGGGTCGTCTCAGTGACACACCAAAGCTCAAAAATTCGACCAGAACCCGACCAGGCCAGCCAGGGCCTGACCAGCAGGTTTCTGCTCGTCCTGGGCGCACCTGCCAAGTGCGCCAATGCAAAATTGCATGGGCGCACTTCCTAAGTGCGCCAGTGCAATTTTGTTCTGGCGCACTTCCCAAGTGCGCCAGTGCATTCTGGCCGGTTTCTGGTTTTTCTGCCTAACTTCGTTCGTCCATATCTTCTTCGTACGGTATCCGTTTACGCAAACTCGAACTCTATTTCAAGCAGAATTCCGAGACGAACGCAATGGCATACCCCATTTCCCTTGATTCTTATTTTAAAAATTAATTCTGTCTTGATTTATGGTTTTAACGTGTTATTAAAATTCGGGTTGTTACAGAACTTAATAATCTATTGGATTGATATACTCCTTGATCATTTTATCCCCTTGCTTAATTATGAAATTCTCAAACTGAGCTCCTTCCTTCGCTTGTGATAAGAACTTCCTCTCAAACCTTCTTATGAAACAGTCTCAATCGAGCTCTTATACCTCTGCCTTAAGTAACTCCCACCAACATAAAGCCTCTCCCACCAGCTTTCAGGTGGCAAGATGAATACTTTCTCGATCTCCAAGTCCCATAAACCGAAATATCATTCCATAACTTTTCATCCAAGCTCGTGCAACTGCATAAGACTTAATTCCATCAAACAAATTTCCTACTAAATTGGTGAAATCTTTATACAACTTAGAGAAGTTGACCACTGTAGGTGGACATGTAGGGGTTCCACTTGGGGGTACTTTAACTTGCACATTTTCTTGAGGCTCTGCTAGTGTTGTAACTTGCAGGTATCTATGAAATTAGACAGGGATAGTGACACCCGTAATGTCAGGTATATTTAAGGCGTCTGATATTCTATGCAAGAGAAAGATTTAGGTATGAAAGGAAAGAATTAAATAAAGATCTGTTGGATTTGAAGGGTCTTTATAATGATTTGTACACTTTTCCTTTTTGAAAACTCTTTTCTTTTGAAAAAATAATTTTACTTTTAAAACTAGTTTCAGGAATTCTAAAATTGCTCAAATAACAAATGTGACAATCCATACCCTTAAACAGATCCCTAACATGTCATGCCACGGAATATGGAGCATTAGGTATAACCATAAACTTACAAAGACTGAGATCGCAAGGGAAAAACAATTTATAAGAGAAATATCTCTAGAATAATAGAAATATTTCATAAAATCTTAACTTTAAAGTGCCATTATTTTAAAAACCATCAAACCACCAAATGTCTACAAGTCTCAATTTCATGAAAAACTACATTAGAGTACATACATAAAATATCTCCTCTAAAAATTCAATGCAACAAAATCAAATGAAATAATAAAGATAAAACAAATACATGAAGAAGTATGGATCTCTAAGAATGAACTTGAAGCTGTCTGAAATAAGTGCTGCCCTGTGAGCCTGATGAGGTTAATGGGAAAAGAGAATGGATTAGACATAAAAGTTTGGTGAATAGGAAGTGACTACTACATAGAGAAAAGCTAAGAGATAATAGTCCTATGAGCAATTTTAAGTACTACAAGGATTTAATATCTGTGTTTTACTTAAGGTAATTACTTAGGATGACTGTTTACATTGTAAATCTTACTATAGAAGTAGAAAATTCTTCTTATGGAATGATTTCTTTTCTACCCAATGATCGTCTAACTACTCTCTACTATGAACCTAATATGGTAGTCGATTCCTCTTACACCAAATTGGAATCCATCCAGACGTGAATCGTTAGGACGGGTCGCCGTAGCTGTTGTGGTCTCTTATTTCCCACTCCAAAGCCACCCACGTATCCGTATAAATAGATATCTATAGCGCTAAGAACTCAGAACACCTCATTTCCTTCTCCGATGTTTGCATGCCTGGTCATCCTTAGGACACACCACTTCCATTCCTTTTATCCACTGGCTACTTATTTCCCATTCCAGTGTACGTGTTCGTTTGCTGTTAGGATGAATCCGCCACAATAATCTAGTTGCGCTCCCTCCTTAGTCCCTTTAACTTAGTCTTTGAACTATTGACCACTTATTTCCTGCTCTACGTGCATGTCCTCATCATTTGGATGTGACCCCAACTAAGCTAGGTCTAACAATAGGTCTCTTATTTCCTGCATCGACGAACGTCAAGTTCGTCGTTAGGACGAGCCCCAATTATGCAGTAAAATTATGGGTCACTTATTTCCTACATCAACTAACGTTAATTCGTCATTAGAACGGGCACCAACTATTTTGTTCTTTGTTATTACGATATTCAAACCTTTTTAAACTCTATATTATTTCACAGTAGTCATAGTTGTTTAAAAAGTTGTATCTATCTATCATGGACTAACATCATAATAATTAAATTACTTTTCTCTTTTTCTTATATTATAACAAATATTATAATTCACCAACAAGTTTTAGAATCTTGGTTCTTTACTTCTATTAGCTTTTAGAACAACTTTTTTTGTTTACAATTTTACATAAATTATACAGGAAATTTGTGTTAAGGGCTTAATGTTTAGCCCCAATTAATTTGTAGGACACGACATTTTAAATATTAGTTTCTAGGACAAAAATCAAAGCGTACGTCTTCTTCTTCTCAAATGACTATCGTAATTTCTGAAATCATGTGTTCGTGAAAATTAGGTCAAAATTAAGCCGTTGTTTATTGTTTAATTAACTCGCTTGTTTGTTTTTCGGAAAAAAAGTAGTTGTTAATTTCTTCTTAAATCAAACTCAACTTTAATTTTGGGCAATCGTGATTCGAATTTCTTCATTTGGATTGGCTAATCGATTTTCTCAGTCGTTAATTTCTTCCTAAATCATTTGGTAAATCGCGATTCGAATTTGTTCATTTGGAATGGCTAATTGATTTTATCTGTTTGATTTTTTGTTCTTTGGTGAGTGTTTTAATTTTTTGGTATTTTAATTATTAATTCGATGTTTTATGACGTTGTTGATGCTTTTGTATAATTTTTATTAAGGAACGCATTTTTGGTCTATCAGACGAAGGTTTCGTTTGCCATAGTTGGAATAATAAACTGTTAAAGGTATTCTTGTGATAAAACAAGCTATGTGTTTTTAGCCTGGTTGAATCATTAAGTTTTGATTATGATTTTTGTATTTATACTATAACTTCAGATTTGGCGTGAGTAATCAAACAATTTATTTTTGCCCATTAATTCTATTTTTACTCACTTTGGTTATGTAGTTGGATCTTAAATATTACTAGTTGATGACGCGTGTTTTTAGGTTTTTCTAATTTGTGATTTGTAAAAGATATTTAATTATATCTTTTATCAAAAATTGTGAAAGAAAATAAAAATGTAAAACATTATTTACAGGAAGTAATAAGTGGGACGAAAAATGATAAATGATTTCATTGATAACTGCATTTTAATGTTTATTTAGAGAAAATTATAATGAGCAACGTCCTAATGTTCAATTCATTAGCAAAAATACATGATTTTTATTTTCTGCCCTTATAGCATAGGTTTATTGATTTTGATGAATATTAACAGTATGTGATATTTGATTTTGTATAGTCCTGATAATATTTGTTTGAATAACATAACATATGTTATATGATTTAAAAAGATAAATGATTATATCTTTTTTTAGTATGACATAAATTGTATAATGCAAAGAATTTTTTTATAAATTTCATATGGCCTAATGTAGTTGATTGTATATTATGTTACAGTTTTCTAGTTAACATTATATATTAGTATATTACAAATTAATTATTATTTGGAGAATGTTGTTTGTAACTTGTAAGTATGTAAAAAAGATAAAATGATTTATATTTTAATTGCAACACAGTTTACATTGGACAATAAGTTAAAAAAATCTGTATTACAAGACAAGCAGTATATTAGTTTTATATATTATAATTATTAATTGTAAAACAAACCATAAGTATAGCTTTGTATCAGCTGCAAAAACATAAAGATAAATGATTATATATTTTTGGGTAGTGAAAGATAAATTGATATATCAAACAATGATTTAATTAAATATATTTATACACTAGAACAAATTAAGGCATTGAATTTATAATGCAGTTAGAATATATTGAAACAGTGCAGTTAAACCTTGAAGTATTACCATAATTTTCACAATCCAACGCAATAGACAAACAATAAATATACTAAAATAATTAACAGTCATTAACATTGTATCTAAAAATAGTACAAATAAATAAATCCATCATGTCTACAAAAAATCTTGTGCATTGTTCACCATCAAGCATTAAGAACCACAAACAAAGTTGTTATCTTCAGCAGATGACTTATTCTTTGTCCACCATAAATCTTCAGTATGCAATATTCCGGATGAAATACTAGCTCTTAGACGATTAATTTCTGTTTGAGGTATGATTGGAATAAGACATCTATCTTGAGAGAGTCTTATAATGTTCATAATCATATACATTCCGCAATCATATATGTTGTATGAAAGATAAATCCTTTTTAAGATGGTTAAATTTAACATAAGTTTATAATTCTTAATAAAAAATTAATATATATATGCATAAGTTAATGTATAAAAAAATAGAAATTACTAAAAAAGATAAAGATTAATATATTATTATAATATAATTTAATATAGTATTAAAACATTTAGTAAGTAAGTTTTTCTCCTTTAAAAAATGTAATTTTTTGTATGTATGTTAAACATAAACAGAAGATTTTGAAAAAGATAAAATTATTTATCTTTTGATGTTGATGAATATTTGTGGGAAAGAAAATTAAAATATTTGAAAAGGTAACTAAATTTATTATTTTTTAAACTTCATTTGAAATATAAGTACTAAAACTAATGTACATGTATTGTAAACTAATAAATATACCGATTAATTTTTTTAAAAAAAAGTTGAAATTATGTATTTGAATGCATATATTAAAAAAAATTAAACAATAAAGCTAGTTGATCACTGACCAATTTTGATCACTGACCAATTTTGGGTAATGGGAAGCTATCTCTTGGACAAGTCTTGTTAAAATCTCAAAAATCAATGCATGTTCATCATTTCACATTAACCTCCTTAACAAGTACTAGGTTCGATATCTAGTCGAGATTTGTAGCATCTCCAATGTCCAATTCTTCTTTCAAGGTAGTCGACCTCTTCGGCCCAGCGTATGCCTCTTTTTTTTAGTAGGAGGGTACTTTGAGCTTATGTTCAGTGCATGACTCATGATCGACGGCGAGATCCCACACATGTCAGCATGGGTCCACGCAAATGCATCTAGATTGGATCGTAGAAAATCTATCTATTCCCTCATCCGGAGGTGGTCCAAATGAGATCGGATTTTCAAGGCTTTTGTCAGGTCGTCATTATCAATATGAATATCTTCTGTTGCTTCATTAGGTGTCATCCTTATGCATCCCAAATCTTCATCCTCTCTGGGGTCCATATCTTTGGGTAGATAATTAGGCAACTCCTTTTTCGATGCTTCCTTACACCTCCTTTGGAGGAAGGGAAGTACTTTTAGGTTCCATGCAATCTCCATTGCGTAGCATCTCCCAATTAGCTAAATAGCTGGTTCTTCTAGTAACATGGTTGTTGTGGACCATTCCCATTCCATCTTTCATTAGGAAGTTTAGCAGTAGGCATCCGGGTGCGATGTAAGCTCTAAACACCGCTAGTGCTGGTCAATCTAGACCATAGTCAGATAAACTTGACTATGATAGCATGGATTGCAAGGCTTTAAGTAATGTTCATGTTTTCTGTCACAACTGATGTATGAAGTGGAGGGATAACGGTCGATTCATATTTGTGTTGGTCTCAAACTCTCATCTCTTGACCAAGGTCATTTGGTGATTGGTGAGAAGTCAAGTTGCTAGAATCCGGGAAAGGATCCATAGGTCCAATCATGGCATGTGGTGGTTCAACTAGTACCTAACTCTGGGCACCAAAGTATGTTGACCTAACCCTTATCCAACGTAAATCAGTCATCATCGATATGGTTGAAAATTGATCAGTATTGTGATGGTTTGCTAAGTTCTTCAGGGAGTGAACCGTGAGATATATGTCTTTCATCACGTCATACGAGTGAGATGTAGCTTTATAGTGTTAGGACCTTTAGTCGCTTTCTTGGATTTCTCCATTAAGAACCAATGCTGCTAAGATCATTTACGTCATCTTCAGAATAATGTCTGGCTGCCCCATATCAATGTCATTCGAACTTCCATGGGTTGGACATGTTTAAGCCATGTAAACCAGGTAGTTACGACTCATCCACGAACAACATCTGTGGCATTGGTGAAGCTTATACACCATCGAAACCCTGAGACACGAGGTTACCAGGAAACAGTCTTTCTCCCCGTACACTGCCATAGTTAGCATGCAGATTTTGTTTAATAACTCCTCACATTGAATAACATCGATAAATAGAGGTCATTGCTTCTGGAGGAATCCCAGTCGTTGCCATTTCATTGTCATGCTCTTTGACTATCCGTCTAATATTCATTAACAAGCTTTGATGACTGCTGTTGGCCAAAGTATACTTCGAGCCGATGGCGAGCCGTGCTCCGAGCCGAAGGCGAGTCGGGCTTCGAACCGAAGGTGAGGCCGTCAGCAGGTCTGGGCGCAGCGCTGGTGGGGGTCCGGGGACCCACAGTCCCAGCGGCGATCGTCCTAGTCGGTTAGGTCGAAAATGTGGGCACTGCACGATTTTTTCAATTTTGGAAGATGGAGCCTTTTCTAAAATGGTCTGAAAAATGTATTTTTTCCAAAAAAAGCCATACCGGGTCGGATCAGAATTTGCCTTCAAACTGCGGTTCAGAGATGTCATCGGATCGGGGTTGAGCCCTCGGGTCGGATCGTGCAAGTCACTTCGGGTCGGGTCGATCCTACTTCATTCGAGCGGATCGGGTCAACTCTCTTGCATGAGCGGTTCGGGTCGATTCTATCCGATCCGGAGATTATCCTTTCTTAATTCAAACCAGCACCCTTCTTTCCTATCCGGTCTGAGGCTTCATTTGCATCCGACCTGATCCCTTTATCTACATTTGATCCGAAGGCCATAACTGGAAGCACATCCGATCCTATCCAGAAACTTTATGGACTTCATTTCCAATCTTTGGCGATTGCTACTGGATGGCGTGGAAATGGTTACACATCTGGTGATCTCTTGCAAAGTCGGTATAGAATTGATAGGATTTCCTCATCGGACTTGGCGATCCAATAAGCAGATTGGAGAATCCTTAAATGCTGAGAATCTTCATTTCTCAGCGAAAGAGCCAAAATGTTAGACCAAAAAATGCACTAACACCCAATTGCCTAGGATTCGTAGGTAATGTCGAAGAATAGTAATCTAAAAACAGAGAAAAAGCAATCAACACACAAGATTTATACTGGTTCGGCATTAACGATCCTACATCCACTTTATAGTTCTTCATTCAATAGAGAATTACAATTACAACGAATACAATCACTCAAACACTCGAATTTAATGAATACTTCTCTCTAAATTCATTGTATTTTCGCTGGAGAAGAAGGTTCTCTCTTAAAGGGGGTACGGCCATGGCAAACATCGGGAACAAAAATGCCAAAAGTCCCCTCAAATGGTTGCGAATTCATGTGTTTATAGGCAGAAATTCGGTTATGGAAGAGTGGCCACGTGGCAGCCTCGGGGAGGACTTCGAAAGTAATGGAGATAGTGGGCGATATGGTCTTCATTTCGTGAGAAGCAAGTGGCATTCGGTCCCCTCTTTTAGGCATGAAATTTGGTCCTCATTTGAGTGGGTATAACCGCTTCAGGATATTCAAATGTAGGATTGGTTCGGGGTGATAAGTGTGTACCGGTTCAGTATTATAGGCAAGAGAACATGTCTACGGTTAAGGGCAGTTACGTGCTTCAGGTGACGGGATCGGGTCGGCTTCCTTCGATCCGAACCGATGTTCATTTTGACAAGTCTCCTTGTTGTGTGCTCTCCAATCCGATCCGGCATGGGCTCTCTGATCCGATCCGATCCGAGCCCTCCAATCCGATTCGATCCGAGCTCTGGTTTTAGAACATATAAGAGCTTTAACCTCTAACATATGTAACCCTGATCGTTTGAATTCTGGGTGGCCTGGTCACAAAACAGGCTAACACTTCCCTATCGTATGATGTAATGACTTCATCTAAACTTTTTGCACTTTTTCTAATATCCTTTCTTTTGATTTTACCATCCAAAAATATATGAAATAATTTCTTGAAAGGTGTTCTATCTATATATTATATTGCATGAGAAGAGAATATGTTTTTGTTCCTTTATTGTAGTCATCACCTTGTAGAATGCATCTAAATTACACCTATAAGTTCCCTCAATTTTTTCCTCACCCCTTTTTTGCACTTCATAATTATCTGCATCATCTTCAGTGTCAGGGTCGGAGTTGTTGTCCAAATTTGCATATAAGTATTCTTTTGGACGATAGTGGACACATTCCTGTAGCTGTGGAGCTGACTGCGATATTCGTTTCTCTGCTTCAGTGAAGTTGATTGTATGAACCTATTATACAAAATTATTAAAAGAAAATAATTTAAATTTAAATACAAAATAATATTTTTATTTAGCTTTTGGTTACAAATGCAGGAAGTCAATTAGACTAAGTTTAGATGACCACATGAATAATATATCTTTTTTACAAAAAGATAAACGAATTTATCTTTTAACACAATTTATATCTTAACTCACAATATGATATACATATTTTGTCTTCAACAATGGTTACATAATCATCTGGTGTCTGTTAATAAAATTATTTTCTAAGAATATAACAATAATATTGTCTAAATATTATAGTTAATAGTGTAAAATTTTGTTTACTTACAATAGGAGTTCGTGGAGGTGGTGTTGTGTTTTGCATTGTCTGGCTATGTATATGACAAAAAGAATCTGATTGATTCGTCATATGTGAACACTTCTCTCCTTTAATGTGGATAAAGATACATTGTTGTGTATCTTCAAATATTGTGTTTTGATTAGCGTAACTAGAACTTTTGTACGCATCTTTCCTGCATTGAAATATCAATTTTGTTAGTAATTTAACAAAACTTCTATAATAACTTGTATATTTGATTGTTTAAAGACAATAATCATTTAAAATTCAATATTTTTATAAAAAGATAAACTTGTTTATCTTTTTAAAACAAATACATTTACATCTTCAAAATTATTCATATAGATAGTTTATGTTAAAAAAAAATTATTTAGTAATTTAAAAAGAATTCTGTAATAAATTGTATATCTAATTGTTTGTGGACAATAATCATATAAATTCAATATTTGTATAGAAAGATAAACTTGTTTATCTTTTTAAACCAAATACATTTATATCTTCAAAATTATTCATAAAGATAGTTTTTATAAAATAATTTTTATTTATTAATTTAACAAACTTTTTTAATAACTTGTACATCTTATTGTTTACAGATAATAATAATTTAATATTCAATATGTTTATAGAAAGATAAACTTGTTTATCTTTTTAAAAAAAATACATTTTGAGCTCTAAAAATATTCATAAAAATATTTTTAATATTTTTTTCGTTATTAATTTAACAAAACTTCTTTAATAACTTGTATATTTGATTGTTTAAAGACAATAATCATTTAAAATTCAATATCTGTATAGAAAGATAATGTTGTATATCTTTTTAAAACAAATATATTTATAGCTTCAAAAATATTCATAAAGATATCTTTTATAAAAAAATCATACGTAATTTAACAAAACTTCTTTAATAACATGTATATTTGATTGTTTAAAGACAATAATCATTTAAAATTAAATATCTGTATAGAAAGATAATGTTGTATATCTTTTTAAAACAAATTTATTTATAGCTTCAAAAATATTCATAAAGATTTTTTTTAATTTTTTTCGTTAGTAATTTAACAAAACTTCTATTATAACTTGTATATTTGATTTTTTAAAGACAATAATCATTTAAAATTCAATATCTGTATAGAAATATAATGTTCTGTATCTTTTTAAAACAAATATATTATAGCTTCAAAGATATTAATGAAGATATTTTTTTAATTTTTTTCGTTAGCAATTTAACAAAACTTCTATAATTGTATATTTGATTGTTTAAAAACAATAATCATTTAAAATTCAATATCTGTATAGAAAGATAATGTTGTATATCTTTTTAAAACAAATATATTTATAGCTTCAAAAATATTCATAAAGATAGTTTATATTGGTATAAAGATAAATATGATTAGTTTATAATGACGATTACTATCTTGCTATAAAGTAATAATAATTATTGGATTAACTGTAAAAACTTAAAGATATTTGCTTTTATATTTTTTATACCAAAAGATAAAATGATATCTCTATCAGTTATTTAGTTAAATATATTTGTGCAGTTTGTAAATACTGAAGCAGTTAGGTAACAATGCAGTTTGGACATACTGAACAAGTGTTGTTAAAACTGGCAGTTTTACGATAATTTTCATAATCTAAGTTCTCTATTTTGGTAAAAAGTATGTCAAGCATACACTCAAGTAGTAGTTCAGCTTAGTTAAACTTAAAAATTACTCAAAATTACTTAAAAGAGAATAATAGTTGAAAAAACTGTCAGTAATAATTAAACAACCAAAAACAGGACTTACAAGCACACAAAAAAAGAGAATAATAGTTGAAAAGTAGTGATTTATAATGCTTAGTTGCTTCGGTTAATGTTGAATGGTAAAAGTTGAAAAAGTAGATTCTGACCTGTAGGGTATTAGCGATTTTACTTCGTTTTAGAATGCTGACTTGTATGAGAAGATCAGATCGTTTGAGAAGATCGAATTTGGGATCTAGGGTTTAATGGAATCGCCTGTTTTGAGAAAAATGAGATGCGATGGGCAAGTGTTTTTTAATTTGTCCTGGAAAATAATTATTCACCGCCTGTGTCCTATAAATAAATTTTTAGCATAAAGGAAGCCCTTTAAGTGAAAATCTCTTAAATTATATGTATGTTTTATCTTTCTTGCATTTTCTACTTAGATCTATGTTACGTAAAATCTCTCTTTTTCTATTATTTTCACATAAATTAAACGGATTCAAAATTTTATTTAAAACTAGAAACTGCAGAATTATAAGCTACTTAACACATGTAAAAGGAATGCAAATTAATTGTGAATAAGATGCAAATTTACTATAATTAAAATGAACTGTACTAAATTATATGAAATAAATTGGACCAAATTGTAAATAAAATAAACTATACCACCAAATTGTAAATTGCTAAAAACATGTAAACTCAAAATACTTTTAATACATTTATCTTTAATTTTCTTGATTCCATATCCCCTTCTTTATATCTTATAATATTTTAGTTATTGTCTTCTTCCTCAAAAATAATTAATTTAGGTTTGAACCTCTAAAAATTAAGAGAGAAACCTAAGCGTAGAGGAAGAAGAGTGTGCGGAATGAAAAAGTTAGATTATGCTCTATTTATAGGTGTACTGTAGGATCTTATCTATTGGATCAGCCATACCCAATTCAGGGCTGCCATGTTACAGACCAAAATCTTACCCTTAACCCCAAATCTGTATGCTCAGGATTTTCAATTTTTAGATCTTATCTCTTCTTTCATATCTAGACAAATTTATGGCCATGTACTGAGTGAGCGAGTCGATCATCGTCCTTGGGCCGTCGATTGGCCAAAGGAAGCAGTCGACCCATGTCATATATATATATATATGTACACACACACACACACACACATATACATATATACATATATAAAGCTTTGAACTTTTAATTTTAATCATTAACATATAAATTCTAACAATTGTATTCCCTTATAACTCCATTTAGCTCAATTTGAAATTTGACCGTAGAAGTTGTTTCGTTACATTCCTCATGAAATTCTGACTTGTTTCTATATGTAATATGCTGAAAACGAAGATCGAAATATATGCTTTTGGTTTTTAAATCTAAATACTTAGACTAAAAGAAAAATTTTGTATATAAATTATGCGTAATTAAGTTAATTTGAAATTCTTATGACATGATTAATTTAAAGTTTGATAAAAGAATTAATTTAATAGAGACATGCGTAATTAAATTAAACTATAATTCCGGTAACTTCTTTTTAAGCTTGGTAGTTGATATAATAAAAGAATATTATCGTATTTTCACACATTTGTTATTTAATTAATTAAGTATTATTGAATGAACATGTGTGCCATTGGCTGTTAATTCAATTAAGCATCAATTACGATTAATTATAGAATTAATATGTAATTAGTTTTGATTCTAATCGAAATCAACTAGAGAGATACCAATAAAACCTAGTTTGGATTAATTGTATTCAATTATCTATTTAGTTTGAAACTAAATTTACAACAGTAAATAGTAGCTAATCTATTGCATGTAACAATGGATATGTATCCATTCTCACACGTATTGAGTGGTATTGGACATTTCTCTGCATGGTTCTATTATCATTAGTACCGGTAATTATCTACAAACTAAAATAGATCGTGTGTGTGTGTCTCTGTGTGTGTGTGTGTGTGTGTGTGTGTGTGTGTGTGTGTGTGTGTATGTGTGTGTGTGTGTGTGTGTGTGTGTATATATATATATATATATATATATATATGCAAGCGTTCAATGACACCCCAAATAGTGCAGCACCCCTAAATGCCCCCTGATTTCCACCACATATCTCGTTTCTCTCTCCCTTCACTCATTCTCTCACCTTCCACTCACTTATTCTAATATAAATGCTTGTCTTCATGGCGGCCGTTGATTCTCTGCTCGAATTTCTGCGGTCCCTAGTGCACTTAGTCCGGTCCGCGAGTACTACATAATTGGCTGATCTTAGCGTATGCACATGGTAAACTCTTAGCATGTCATTCTAGGTTTCGAAGCCGCACCACTGTTATCATGATGCAAGTCCTTAAATTGATCTAATATCATTCATCTACCATTTTGAAATTATTCGATCCAAAAATAAAGATAATTGATTCAAGTTAGTTACTACTTTTAGCTCTCTACTTTAATTCCAATATGAATTAGGGCCACAACAAATAATAATTTTTTCTTCTGATTAGATAATATAACAAAAAATGACACTCTCTCTCTCTCTATATATATATATATATATATATATATATATATAT
The DNA here is from genome assembly GCA_030737875.1 of Allium sativum. Taxonomy (NCBI): domain Eukaryota; kingdom Viridiplantae; phylum Streptophyta; class Magnoliopsida; order Asparagales; family Amaryllidaceae; genus Allium; species Allium sativum. The sequence continues at coordinate 260,771,327 of CM060909.1, read as the reverse complement.
ATATATAGACACACACACACACACACACACACACACACACACGATCGGGGGCACCTCTGTTGCACCCCTTATCTGTTCGTGTCCTACGGTGATCTAAATCCAACGAGAATTCGTAAATGTTCAATCCACACATATATAATGATCTATCCAAAATTTGAGTTCCTTCTGAATTTCTTAACATTTCAAAATCATAGGTCAATTATTCACCGTTCAGACATTTATTCAAACCGTTAAATTTAAACATCAAATATATTATTATACGAATGCCGGAATGAGCTAAATTTTTGAATAGATGCTAATATATATATGGATTGAACATCTACAAATTTTCGTTGAATTTGGATCACCGTAGCTTACATACGAATGCAATAGGAGTTCCCCCGATCGCTCATATATATATATATATATATATATATATACACACACACACATACACACACACACTCTCTCTCTCTCTCTCTCTCCCCCGCCCTCGCCCACCCTCCCTCCCCCCCTCCCTCCCCCTCTCTCTCTCTCTCTCTCTCCTACTATACACCCAGCATCACATCTCAATTTTCAACCATCATTAAGGCAAGCTCATTTACCGTGGTTCTAAACCCGTACTCAAGCAACAAAGAAGTTCTCATCGTTCATGTTGCGCTTGTATCAAAGCAATTTATACAAGCTCTTTTGTTTTAATCAAATATAAGTACAAAATAAAAATATAATTTACAGTCAAGACAACGAGCTGCACTAGCCGGAGTATCAAAACAAGACCTTGAACTGTTCATAGAGAACCCAGACTATAATACCTATAATAGTGTCTCTTGCTAAACCTTTTGCAAATGAAGTGACCCAAGTGTCTGATTTGTCAGGGTATCCAGCAACATCACGAAATCTCAAGTCCCCTTGATCAGATATCAAGGCATAAATTACTCCATTCATGTGTCCTTTGCCAACAATTCCAACTACAGTTTTGCAATTGTTTACAGCTTTGCTTCTCTTCATAGACCATGCAAGATACTGTGAACACACCGGAAAAGATTATCAACTTTCAGACTCTTTGCCATTTAGTATCAAGCTTTTTTGGTGTTAGCATGAACTACCAAATATGTTCTTCCATAAAAATTATCAAATCCCAATAGTACTTAAAAGTAGGATCTGAAATATAATTCTTTTACTAATACAAATTGTCCCTCTACAAATATTATCAAATCCTAATATCGCTTAAAAATACGGTCTGACAAATAAAACTTTGTTTACAGATTCATTTTTTATTAATTAAAATTAGAAATTTAAATAGTAGAAAAATAATAGATGTTGCAATTAGGAAATAAAAATTGAAACTAACTACCTACATGTGGTTTCAACACAAGAATATAACTAAATATCCATGCAAAACATTTTTTGTCAGTTGTTAAATGTAGGAAACACTCGCGTGCGAAGCGTCGAGCGCGTGCCGTGATGCTTTTATTTTAATAGTAAGTTTTACTTTGGAGTCAAGCGATTTTGCCTACATTAGTACGTGGAATGGACTACAAAAAATAAATTTATGTGGTTAACACATTTTTTTAAGGCTTACCTTTAGCCTGTAAACTCCGAGAAATTATGTATGGAACATAATAGAGCAAATCACTGGAATTCTTTATTATGTGGTTTGATTATAAAAATAAAAAAAAAAAAAAAAAAAAAAAAAAAAAAAAAAAAAATTGTTAACAGAATGCAAGAAATGACACTAATAAGGATGATTAATATCAGTTTAGTCTGATAAATGCTAAATATAACAAAACCAAACAATTAGTATGTGGTTTGAGTATAAGTACCACATCACGCTCGTGTATGAGAGGTTGTAGTAGAGAAGGACATGAAACGCTGAGCTGTTTATACAGTTGGAAAGGACTTCCATCCATTTTCTGATCCTGCTTCCCAAGAAAAGGTAAAAAAATTGATATGACAAATTCCAAGCAAGCAAAGGTACACAAAGAATAATCGTTCTAACCATTCATGTTGCTTTCTGCGACTGTTAGTCAACTGTATTTATCTTAACACGTTTATGATGCTAACAACATGATTTCATGAACTTGCATAGACAACCTAGAAACATACCAGCACCTCTTATTGAACGTCAACGTTGTATTAAATATTGTAGCAATAAAACTACAGAAATGCACGTCTGTCAAAGCATGATATACTAAGACTTGCTGTGTTCCATTTGTAATGACACAATTAATTAAAATGGTAAAAAGTATTAAGACATAGGTCAAAAATTAGCTGCGGAAGAAAAGACCTTCAGTACTCTCCGCTCTGTTGTTGATGAACTTATTCCCATGAAAAGTGCATTAAGCAATTTTAGCTTCTCATTCCAACTAAGAGAACCCAGAGCTCGTTGAAGCTGAAAATAATAACTAATTTAGCATCCATCCAAACAAACAAATATAAGTTACTCAAATGACGCGTGATGTGCGTGTGATACATAGTTCTTGCTACAATGACACACAGTATACTAGTGAAAAAATAAAAGGCTACAGTTTAATACACACACATATAGAAGAGTTTAACATATGAGCATAATATGGTTCTTTAGTGCATATCAAAATTTATTGTGCTGATTGGTTGTTCTCCCTTTTTTGGGTATTGAAACCGACATTGATAACAAAAAGATTATAGATGTTGAAGTTAAAATTGTTATCAAAGAATATTTCAATATAACTTACAATGCTAACCAAGCAATCAGCCGAATTAAGCTATTGATTATTGTTCATTTATTACAACTTAGTTTCATGGTTTGTCATCGTCTATTATTATTAAACAAACAATTAATTTATCTAGATTTTTTTACAAGTGTGATTAAAAGTTATGCCATTTTTTTCCTTGACTCTTTGACATGTGCGATGAACATTCGTACAATAAAGCATCTTGATCCGGTCAACATAACTAAAGTTTTCCATATCGTATTGGTTGATTTTCAACATTTTAAAAAATTGGTAGAAAATATACAGTTAGAAATGATTTCAAAAATTGAATTCTTGGTTAAAATTTGGTAGAAAATATATAGTTAGAAAAAAAATGTAAAACTACAAATATATTATATCATTTTTCAGTTGCCATATTTCTTTTGAAAATATCTTTTAAGTACAAGAAAAAGTCAAATCTCAGACAAAAGAACAATTTATTCTTTTATTAGATATAGAATAAATTATCGTTTATTTTCATTGTTTTAAAAAAAAAACATTTAAACAAAGTGAAGTAAAATTGTTTAAAAATAAAGATTGCATTTGATATACATGAAATAAAGGAAGAATTGATAATGACTTATTGATAATGAGAACAGAAAATCATTTTGAAAAAAGAAAAATAGGGGGGAAAACATGTAAGAAGTTGCTGCGGTCAGGATTCGAAACTGTGACCCAAATATTATTGTACACTTTTCAACTAAAAATACAACAAACTTTTGCTGTGACTGGGATTGATCTTATGACGTCATATCTATATCATAAGAAGTGTGTTTGAAAATTGTCGGTCAAACAAAAAGCTTCCAACTCCATTACAACTACTAATAGAATTATAAGCATACATGGTATTCTACGCTATAAATAGTAGCTTGAAAGATATATACAGTGATCTCGATGGGCCGATCTCCTAAAACAATCTGAGCCCCAGTTTCTTCAGAAGCTTTCCGAGCAGCACGAAACTATATGGTTAAAGTAATATGTTAATCATGAGAACTGGAGCAGTTACTTTAAATGGTTATAGGTTCAATAAGCTTAACATACCTCATCTCCAAATGGTCTGTTTTCACCGTCAGATATCTTTGAAGAGAAAAATGCCAAAAGCAAACGCAAAGCAAGAGCACTTTGTCCACCTGACATTCACACCACAACTATTAGTTGTAACCTCCTTTTGATGCTATTTAATTTATTGCTTGAGACAAACTTATCGGTTATTCATCAAAACAGTATGGTTCGTTAAAGAAATATTCTGCATAAGACCAAGCTAGCTGCAGTAAGTATATATTCATGGAGCTTTTAATACTACATTCACAGTTGATCTATGTAGGTTGACCTCATGATAGTTCCTCTTCTATTTAAAATTTGTAAGTATGTTCCAATTGATAGACAAGGTGAACTTTGTAATGTAAACAGTGTTATAAGAACCCACAAAATAATCCAGCTGCCGACCATTAGAATAAAAGCACAAGGGGTTTAGTTTAATGATGCTTTTATAGTAAATCATGGCTCATCATTAGTTCACCCCAATATGCACACCCCCATTATTCTGTTAATACTTTAAATCTTGAACTGGAAGAGTTGAGTTAACTTAATCTACTTAGTAGTGGGTATGGAAAAGAGAGCACATTGAGTTCCAATGAAGAACCAATGAGCAGTCCTAGTAAAAAAATAGCAGTTTCTAAACATAAAAAGTGTTATCGGGAGAATCTCCTCAACTACGATGATTACCAGCAAGGCTACTGGGAAGAGCATATCGCTCCATATATCTTGTTCGCAAATGATTAATCAGACCGTTATGGTAATCGTATTTTTATTGTTACCATGCTACTGCCAAATCAACAGTAATCAACAAAAAACTTGGAATGCTACTAAATACACCAAACTAAGTACTCGTTAATACCCCAAAAAATATCGTTATTTTTTTCCTACACTAAAAAAGATACCACCATGCCTAGCAACCAAAACCAATTCCAACTTCCTCTTTTTTTTTTTCCACTTGTAGAAATATATATAATTTACTCAATCAAATTGACAAAGTCAAAATTGTCTTAACACAGCTTAACAATGGATTTCAATCTTTTTAACGAATTTCGAGTATATTGCATTATTTTGCTTTTCTTTTCTTCAAAATTTCATCATTATTTGAATATCGATCATGGTTTGATTTTTCAATATTTTAAATATCTTTTGATATCCATAAGAGGCTATGTTTTTACGCTGGCTTGTCAAGTTTAACACAACCCTCCTCCTTTACCCAGGCCTGTGACGGGCTGCATAGAAAACTACACAGGACGAAAATGATAGACTTTTGGTGAGGGATGATGAGATAAAAAATAGATAAAGAGAATACTTCGATAAGCTTTTCAACGAAAAAAATGGTAGCTCTCCGGTTAAGCTAGAAGACTTTGTCGACGACACTAGTAGACATTTTGTGCGGAGAATTCAAGAGGCCGAGTGAGATATAGGAGGCGCTGAAACGAATGAAAACAGACAAGTCAGTAGGGCCTGATGACATCCCTATTGCGGTGTGGATATGCCTTGGGGAGGCAGAGATAACCTGGCTAACTAAGTTGTTCAATAATATTTTCAAATCAAAGAAGACGCCATATGAGTGAAGGAAAAGCATTTTAGTTTCAATCTTCAAGAATAAATGAGATATTCAAAGTTGCACAAACTATAGAGAAATTAAGATTATGAGTCATACAATGAAGCTTTGGGAGGGAGGTGAACATCGTTTGAGAAGGTTGATAAGTGTCCAAAACATCAATTTGATTTCATGCCTAGAAGGTCAACCACTAAGACAATTTTCCTGATATGACAACTTATGAAGATATTTAGGGAGCAAAAGAAATATCTACACATGGTATTTATCGATTTGGACAAAGCTTATGATAGAGTATCGAGGAAGATTATGTAGTGGGCGCTGGAAAAGAAGAATGTCCCAACAAAGTACGTTACCCTTATCAAAGACATATACGATGAGAATGTGACGAATGTCAGAGCATGCGATGGTGAAACCAGTGACTTTCGCATTAACATAGGATATTTTGGCCTTAATGATGGATGAAGTCACGAAGGGTATATAGTGCGAGATTCCTTGGTGTATGCTATTTGCTGATGATGTGTTGATTGATGGAAGTAGGATGAGAGTTAATACACAATTGGAGTTGCGACAGAAGACTTTGAAATCGAAGAGTTTCGGGCTTAGAACTAAAACATAGTATATGAAGTGCGAGTTTAGCGGTATTTGATCAGATGACGGAGAGATCACTCAGACCGATCAAGCAGTACCCAAGAAGGAATCATTTCGATATTTAGGTTCTATGTTGCAATTTGATTGTGAGATTGATGAAGATGTTAGTTTTAAAATTCGAGTAGGATTGATGAAATTGTAACTAGCATTTGACATTCTCTGTGAAAAGAAAATCCCGTAGAAACTTAAAAGAAAGTTCTATAGAACACCAATCAGACCTGCAATGTTATATGGTGCAGGTACTAAAAGACAATACGTTCAGAAGATAAGTTTAGCAGAGATGTGTATGCTGCGATGGAGATGTTGGCATACCAAGCGGGATCAAATTAGAAATGACGATATTCAGAACAAACTTAAAGTTGCACCAGATGCAGAGAAGTTAATCCAATACCGCTTAAGATGGTCTGGACATCTTCAACGGGGACCTCACGATGTACCTTGTGTGCATTGGAATTATAGGCCGCACCGAATGCACAAAGAGAGGTAGAGGTCAACCGAGGATGACTTAAGAGGAGGTAGTTAAGAGAGACTTGAGAAAATGAATTATATCTGAAGAGTTGGTGTCGAACAGGAGCGCATGGAAGTTAGCAATCCATGTTCCAGGACCTCAAGCTTATGATTAGCTTGAGGAGAGTGGTTTCAGTTTTAGATGATAGGACTAGTGTATAGAGCCATAAGGCGTAGTGTTGGTCTTCAGTATCCATTTCTACTAGTATTATCATCATCATTATCATCAACATCAGCATCATGATTTATTTATTCACTATTATTATCATTATTTGTTGAATTATTTTAAATTTTATTTTATTTTTGATTATACTTTCACCTTTGAATCTATTATTATTATTATTATTATTATTATTATTATTATTATTATTATTATCACATTTGAATTGATTTTGTCTTTTGGTTTTTGGTTCCATCTCCAGCCAACCCCAACTTGTTTGGGATTAGTGGCTTAGTTGTTGTTATATATTTTGTGTTGTTTTCTATACAAATTTAACTATATTAATTTCATTAGGTCGGTATTCTTAATATAAAACGTAAACAACGAAGATATGAATGCCTTTATCATCGGGAATTTAATATTGAGTCATAAAACGTTTAGACTTATGTTTATGGTATATGGTAGACCAATGTAGATCTTTGTAGTAGAATATGGTTATTTGATTTGTCTTCGTTATGGTGTCACGATAATTTCTTCAACATTTTTTTTTCTTTTTCGAATTAGAGTTAACAAGGATTGTGATGTGTATAGGTTATTACTAATAAGATATTCAAAAAGATCTAGTGTATTTTTCGGTGTATTAGCATCACTCTAAACTTAACTGTAAAATCATCAGTGTTACAGTTGAACGATTTAATTCTATTTTAAATATATAAAAAATGAAGATATTTATTGATTTCCGCAATCAATCAAATATATGAAACAATTCAGAAAATTAATCAATTAATTATAATGATATAATAATTGATTTGAGGAATATAATAAACAAAGATATACGTAGAGTGAAAAAAGTTCAACCTTATCTTCAAAGGCATTCTTCATCTTGCACCTATAAATATGAAGACGCGTTCATCATTATCACCACAAACAACATGAGTACTCTACATCAAAATATTCTCAATAAATCACTATTTCTATACATATTTTTTTAATTTGTGAAATTTATTGAGTGCCTCATGCACTTTTCATGATGTACTCTTTTTTGAAGTAAAGAAATAAAAATAGTTGTTTGATCCGTAGATGTAGGCAATCCAACCGAACTATGCTAAATTTGTGCTCTTTACTCTTTTATGTCTTTTCTTTCAGCTATTAGATTTTGTGTGATATTTATCATGTTTGATTTTGAATTTGTATTGTTATTCAAATACGCATAACCAAATGTTTTGACCATTTTGATTATTGTTGTAGTTTTCGACACTCTAATGCATCCCCATATATGTGCACTTCGTTGTTTGTAATGTAGTCTCTTAATGAAGCTTTCAACATGTAGACAGCCCGACTGAACATCACTTTCATCGCTTTCCTAAAAGAGGACATACATGATATTGGCAACATTTACTTGTAAAATTCACAATGTGGAGAACATACATAATATTGGCAACATTTGTAAAACTCACAATGTTACGTGCCACAAATTTCATATATATACCATGTTATACGTCATATTTCTTGGGATATGAGACTTGACATTCAACATATGCGCTCACAATGCGAGTAACAAGCTAGATTTTAAAACAAATTTGAATTACATGAATTTGATATCTATTTGAAATTCAATTTTTTTTAAATAGATTTGAAATACTGAATACTTTGACTTGCCAAATTTATTGGAATATAAATTTTAGTGAAATAGAATTTTTAGACAAGTTCTATCGAAAATTAAATTTAAACGAAAATTTTAAAATTTTATATTTTCTACGATTCTACTCGAAATTTTATGGTCTTCATTTTCGTTTCGTGAAAATTCGTTTTTGGTTGCTCCAAATTTCACTTTTCCTATGAAGAACTGCACAAAAATTGGTCCGTGTTTGTGATGTTATTCCTTTATTGTTTGAGCCCTCACTTTGCCTTCTTGAGAAAGTTTCTTTGGCACATCATACTACATAGTAAATTTTACGTTTAGAATTTTAGTGGACTCGTGATGTGATTAAAGTACGCACTACTTTTTTGAACTTCCATTTCATTCTCCGTATTTCCTCCGAAATTCTTCTTCTTCCTCAGCAAAGTCTTCCACCCTGTAAATACGTTCCCTTCACAAATCAAACACAAATCAAATCAAGTTAAAATTTATTTCATACTCAAATCTCTCTTCTCTTTATTCTAATTTTAATTTTTTTAAACTTATGTCTAAAATTTCCAACCATCATTGTTTGTCACATGGCCATCACCACGCCTACCTCTGGATGTCGCCGACCTGGCCATCTCCGACCACTGTAGGCGCCACGACCAGCCACCACTAAACCACCACCAAACTTCGATTTCAACCTAAGCCTTATGCCCCCTTTGTAAACCCTCTCCTTGAAAACCCTACAATTGCCCTTACATCCACCGCCACCTAGCTCCTCCCTGTCACACCATCTGACATGACCAGACCTGGCCGTGACCCTGGTGCACGCTGGCCAAGCCAAGATACCTTTGGCCGAGCCTGCTTGGTCCATTTGCTTTTGAGAAAAAAACATTGTTTTCTGGTTTTTTATATATATTTTTACCTTGTATTGCAGAGGCATGACTTCCCGTAAATAATCCGAATTCACTTTTTCCTTTTTTAAGATTGGATGAAATTGAATTAACTATAATTTTCATGTTGACAACTTTTTCATATTTTGTAATTATCTATGTCAAAATCAATAATCTTTAAGACTAATTTTCGAACATAGATTTCTGATTTGAAAAATGGTTGTTACCGTTTCATACGTATTCCCTTCAAAATTTACTAAAATTTAGTTTTTCTTTTTTTAAATTGAAGATAAAGAATTTGCAAGAGCTTTTCTGTTAACCATTTCTTCAAATTCAGTGCTTAACAGGTTCGAATTTTAGTTCTTCAAATGATCAGATTTTAGTTCTGCTTTCCAAATTAAAAAAAACAATGTTTTAAAATTGCACACTTGTTATATATATATATATATACACACACACACACACATATTGCTTGGGATTGCTTTATGAATTGATTCCGATGTTAGAGTTTGCGCGATTGTAGTGATTGAGTTTCCGTACCCGTTATCTTCATTTTCCAAGTCTCTTTGTTTCCATGGAAGGTGAGTTTATCTCACACCTGACTAACATACTTATGAATGTATATTCAACATACTTGAAATGCTATTAAATGTTTAGCATTGCCTATAATAAATAATATTATATGATATTATCTTGTGCACGTATGACACACCTTTATGACACGCGATATATGACACTAAATGTGCACAACTGACATGTGTTTGTTATACTTATATGTTTTAACTTATTATGTTTATTTATATTATTCTCATACTGCAAGTTTCATATGGGTTGAAATGACACATATATGAACCATTATGTAGATTTAGAAAATAAATTTGAATCGATTTGAGATGCAGATTGAAATAACATATACTCGGAATTCGAATTTTTATCACATATTGAAATGATACATATTTGTATTACTTAGTCTAGATAGAAAATTATACACAAACACTGTTGTCATGATTATGAAACTTAATAAATTGATTTGATAACATGTTATTAAGTAAATGTTGAAAGCTAAATACAATTGAAGTTATATATTTGAAATTTTAGAATTAATTGGTATGAAATCATTAAGATGTGATATAAAGGTAAATTTGGATGAATTCGAAGAATTGGATTTAAGTAATAAAATTGAAACCCATACTTGGATACTATTTTGAAATGAACTGGAATTAAGAATATAAGGTTTAAAGTTTAAATCGATTTGAATTGAAGTTTTGAAATATGAATTGATAATAAGCAAAAACTTGAAAATACGGATATAGCGTTCGGATTGGATTATTTTTTAAAACTAGCATTATTTTATATTAAACTATTTAGACTATTTTATATAACTATTCTTTTATAATTATTACATTTAATTATTTCATTTAATTTATATAAATATTTTTATATTTAATTTAACTATTTTAGCTATTTAAATGAAAGTCTATTCTGACCCCAACTCTCAAGTCCAAGGTTAATATAAAGATTTGGAATAACTATATTTGGGATATTGAAATTTGAAATCAAAATGTAATTTTGTTTACGAATTGCGTTGTAAATGTGAAATTTGAAATTTTGAACTTAATCAAATAATGAATTGATTTGAAATATGATTTATGACATTGAAATATTTGAACTTAATTATTTGAATATAAAACAATATTGTCAATATTTTATTTATGAAATTTCAATATGATTTTTAAATATACATGACCACGGTGTGAAATAAGCGTTTGTTGTTAAAGAGACCGGGATCAGATATTATCATACTCTTTGCCGTTACCGAGAACCACTTTAACGACTGTGAGCTTAGTTAGTATTCTTAATGAAATTTGATGTGAATTTGACTTAATAAAATTGAATGAGATATAAACTGGATTTATATTTTGCTTTGAGCTCAGTTAGTATTCTTAGTAATAATAAGATTCAAAAATTTACTTAAAATGGAATGTAAGTGTAAACTTCTGGATATAAGAATGAGTTTGTGTATTAAACCAAATGTAACTTAAGGCTAATATATGTTAATATGTATATTGTTTTAAAATATTTTATGAATTACATAAGCAAAACTTTAAGTTGATTATATTTAATAAAGGATAAAGGTCAAATTTTGATAAATAAAACTGAGTAGGGGGAGAGATAATTTCCATATTTAAAATTTATAATAAACAAATGATATGAGATATATTTATATATATTTGAAAACCTTGTATCTGTTCTGCTTTAAGATAAAAAGTTTCGAACATTTCTTTGACGCTAAGATTGAACTATCAAGTACGTAAAGATTTTGGACATACGCCTAACTAACGTATGTACTAAATCATGTATGTACCTGATAGATATAGAATCACACTCTAGTCGTTTAGAAATAATTCTGACGATGACTATGACATCATTAGTATTTATATCCAGGTATCGAAAGTAAGATAAATATAAAGTGTCAGTCGAGACGTCGAGTGGATACATAAAATTATTTTGAAATGTTTGGAAAATGTCTTAACTTTTGATTTAAATATATATTTCAAAATATAAAACTAAGTAAGATGACATATGTAAATAATTTGATTTCAAATACATTAAATTACATGATTACTATTTTCTCTGTCTCGCTCCTTTTCAGTGGTGAAATGGTCTAAGTGGGGGAGATTGTAACAACCTAGATTTTGAAACAAATTTGTATTAATTAAATTTGATATCTATCTGAAATTTATTTATTTTAAATAGATTTGAAATACTGAATACTTTGAGGTGCCAAATTTATTGGGATATATATTTTTGTAAAATTGAATTTTTAGCCAAGTTCCATAAAAGATCAAATTTAAGTGAAAATTTTGATTTTTTTTTTTTTTAAGATTCTACTTGAAATTTTATGATGGTCTCCATTTTCATTTCGTGAAAATTCGCTTATGATGGTCTCCAATCTCGTTTCGTGAAAATTTGACTTTTTATCCGAAAAACAGCGCAAAATTGATCTGTGTTTGCACTGCTATTCTTTCTACTTTTGTTTGAGCTCTAACTTAGCATATTATGAAAGTTCATTTGCCACATCATACAACAAAGTAAATTCTATGTTTAAAAATTTAGTGAACTCCGGATGTGATTAAAGTACACACTACTTTTTCGAACTTCTCATTTCATTCTCTATATTTCATCTGAAGTTCTTTTTCTTCCTCAGCAATTCTTCCTCTCTGTAAATTCCTTCCATTCACAAATCAAATCAAGGTAAAAAATTATTGTAATTTGTTTCATATTTGTATCTTTCTTCTCTTTATTCTAATTTCAGTTTTAAAATTTCAAAATTTTAAACCTAGATCTAGAATTCCCAACCACCCCTACCTCTGGAAGTCTGGATGCTACCGACCTAGCCATCTTCGGTAGGCTCTACGAACAACCACTACAAAACCACCACCAAACTTTAATTTGAACATAAGTCTTGCACCTCGTTTGCAAACCCTCTCCTTGAAACCCTACTTGAAAACCCTACATTTACCCTTACCTCCACTACCACATAGCTCCTCCCTGCCATGTCACCTGACATGACCAGATCTTCCTGTGACCTTGTGCACCCAGGCCAACCCATGACACCCTTGGTCGAGCTCACTTGATCCATTCATTTTTGAGAAAAAACTATTTTTTGAAAGAAAGAAGAATCCTTCAGATTTTAACCCTGTATTGCAAAGGCTATAACTTTCCCGTAGATAATCCAAATCCACTTTTTTTTTTCAAACTGAATGAAAATGAATTAGCTACAACTTTGATGTTGATAAATTTTTCATATTTTTTAATTATCTATCTCAAAATCATCAATCTTTCAAACCAATTTTCGGACCCAATATTTCTGACCTGAAAAATGGTTGTTCCTGTTTCAGTCATATCTCCATCAAGATTTATCGAAATCCAGTTTTCCATTTTTTAATTTGAAGATAAAGAATTTGCAAGAATTTTTCTAGTTAACCACTTTTTTCAAATTCAGTGGTTAACAGGTTCAAATTCTATTTTTTTTCAAATGATCAAATATAGTTTTGTTTTGCAAATTTAAAAAAAAAATCAAGTTGCAAACTTGTTTGAAAAATAAATTAAAAAAATATTGTGTTTAGGTTTGATTTGCAAATTGATTCATGTCATGATGTTAGAGTTTGCGCAGTTGTAGTGATTGAGTTTCCGTGGCTGTCATCTTCATTTTCCAAGTCTATGTTTTCACGGAAGGTGGGTTTATCTCACACTTGACTAACATACTTGTGAATGTAAATTCAACATATCTAAAATGTTATGAAATTGTTTAGAATTGCTTGTAGTAAATCATATTATATGATATCTATATTGTGCATGTATGGCACACATTTATAACAAGCGCTATATCATATATGACATGAAATGTGCACAAGTGACATGTGTTTGTTATATGTATATGTTTGACTTATTATGTTTATTTATATTGTTCTCACATTGCAAGTTCTCTATAGATTGAAATGACACATATTCAAACCATTATATCGATATAGGAAATGAAAATGAACCAATTTGGGATGCGGGTTGAAATGATATATACCCGAGATTCGAATTTTTATCACAGATTGAAATGATACATATCCGTATTATTTGATCTAAGTAGAAAATTATATATGGACATCGTTGGTCTATTTTGAAAAGTATTTTTCTAAATTTTAAATATATTTTGATTTAGTAAAGCTATTTTATTATTTTTTAATTTAAATAATTTAAATTATTTTGTAAGTAATTCAATAAATCTTTTATTATATGTTAATATTATTTAAATTTGAAACTAATTATATAAATATAAATTTTTATAATAATACAAGTAAAGTTTTTTCTTAACACTTCAATTAAAAAAGGTTTAAAAGAGAAGTTAAAAATGTAATTGTAATTTAATTTGTTTAAATGACTTAATTGAAATCGAATTTATCAGATTAAGTTAAATGATTTAAAATGTGATTTAGAAAATAATGAAATGGATTTTATAGAAATTTGTCATGATTATGAAACTTAAAAATTGATTTGATAACAATTTATTAAGTAAATGCTTGAATCTAAATACAACTGAAGTTAAATATTTAGAATTGACTGAATTTTAAAATTTCGATTTAATTGGTATGAAATCATTAAGATGTGATTTAAAGGTAAATTTGAAATGAATAGAAAGAACTGGATTTAAGTAATAAAATCGAAACCCCAACTTAAATACTATTTTAAAATGAATTGGAATTAAAGAATATACAGTTTCAAATTGAAATTGATTTGAATTGAATTTTTGAAATTTGAATTGATAATACGTTGAAACTTGAAAATATGGATATACAATTCGAATTGGATTATTCTTTAAAACTAGTATTATTTTATATTAAACTATACTATTTTATATAACTGTTCTTTTATAAATATTACATTTAGTTTTAAATTTTAACTATTCTATTTAAAAATTTAACTATTATATATTTTGCAATTAACTTAAGTCAATTTATTTTAAATAAATATATTTATATTTAACCATTTTAGCTATTTAAATGAAAGTCTATTCTGATCCGAGCTCTTAAGTCCAAATGTTAATATAAAGATTTGAAATAACAATATTTTAGATATTGAAATTTGAAATCAAAATGTAATTTTGTTAACAAACTGTTGTGTAAATATGAAACGTGAAATTTTGAACTTAATCAAATAATGAATTAATTTGAAATATGATTTATGACATTAAAATACTTGAACTTAATTATTTGAGTATAAACCAATATTGTTGATATTTGATTTATGAAATTTTAATATGATTTTTAAATACACATGGTCACGATGTAAAATAATATTGGTGTGGAAATGCTGAAGTGACCGAGAAACCGACATCAGCGATATACGGACCAGGATTTGAACGGGAGGATATTAGGATGCCAAAATAATTAAATGGTTGGGATACATCCTATACTCGCCCATGGGATTAAATCCCGGTTGCATTGCCATTTCGAAGAAAATAACCAATCAATCAATAATAAACTACCAATATACATAAATGTTTATGACATACCTAAATTTATGCTCCGGTTTATGGCTCCAAAGAATTTTACACCACTTAAAGAGAACATATTCGATTTTAGCTGTTGTGCACCCTCAACTTCCTCTGATGCGTACATTATTCCAGCTCTGAACTCTGCATATATGCAAGTTAGGCCTGAATTTGTAAGTGAAAATGTGCTCAGAAGCTTATTATGCCAAAATAGTCAACTGAAAGATGACAATTTGTTATGTCCTGAGAAAAACAATATATGTAAACAAGAAGACAAGACCTCCTGTAATAGCTGGTTTAAATTCAAAATTTTCTAATCAGCCTGAACTTGGAAAAACATACATGGTTTCACTATAATCATCAAAAGCTTTATGTAGTGATATGTCCTCCACCATCTATGCCACTTATCATTTATATGATTTGTTTTTCTATTTCACCCATTAATAACTCTACTTGTGTCTTAAGTGTAAACTTTTTGCAATACAGACAAGCACAATATTTTTAGCTTTTACATAGATGCTATCATGCTAAAGTAATGGATAAGATAGAAGAATCAGATCATTAAACACAAACAAAAAACGAAATGAAGATATTGGACAAAAGATATGTTCTGAGTTTATTAAATCAAGGGATATAGATTTAAGTTATTTAACTATGATATAAATATAACATGATAATTATGTTTAAGAATAATCCCTTTTTTATACAGTGGACACTTCTGTATTAATTCTTTGGTATTTCTCTTTATTATGATCATCACTTTTGTATATTTTATCATTCTTTTATCTTTACTAACCTACAAGGAAAATACATATAAGTACATGATTTCATAATCATTATCAGGGTTTGAGAAAAATACATATAAGTAGATGATTTCATAATCAATACAGGGTCTGAGAAAATACATATAAGTACATGATTTGACAATCATTATCAGGATTTGATTTAGTTTTAGTGTTTCAACAAGTTGGAATTTAATAGCAGTACATTTGGTGTTTCATCTTATGGTTTCTCGTAGCAAAAGGATAGCTGCTGGGATACTGCTTTCACAATCAAATATGTGTCGTTTTGATCAAAGCTGGAAGCAATGTCTCTCTTTTATTTTAATGCTGCCTATATCTGTTTACTGCTTTGATTTTATTCTGCAAGCACAGAATTGGGTTTATTTCCACATTACGTTAACGTAGTAGCTTATGTATTTTTGCAGTTAGTTGCAACTATTACTGTAAATATAAAAGGCCTACATTTCCTGTTCAAGCACCAATATCCACATTGTAGACATTTCTATAAACTTATTTCAGTGTTTGTTTCGTAATTAGTGGTCAATCATACGTGATTTTGAGCTGAAAAATAAATTATAAACAATTAGAAGATGACATTATTAAAGTGAAGTAGCATTTTCGATGTCCAATAAAAAAACGAAAATTTACGCTTCAAGAAATAAAATTAAAACAGTACATCATATACGATTTAACTACTACTAAGCGATATATGGACCCGGCTGCCTAATTATGCCAATTTTTCATTACTGCAAAACCTCAAAGCTTATATCGCCAAAAGCCAATTGAATACTTGCCTGCTCCTACACAGCTCTACAACTACATTATCAGGTCTAACTCCCTTCACAACCCGATCAACATCCAAACCGGACCGTTCAGCCACATGCGAAGTGCCAACCAACCATATCTCTTCCGGTTCAACAAATTCCCTTCTCCAGACCGGAACCGGACCAAATCGAGGTTTTTTAATGACAACCAAGCTTCCGTCCTCGACCAAATCGATCAAACTAGGATTTACAGATAAAGCTGCGGACTTGGAATCTTCTAGGAGGGTGGATATGGTTGTGTAGTTGAAGTCTGGCGGTGGTGGGCGAATCGAAACCCGACTGGATACGGGAATGGGTCTGCGTTTGGGAACTGGAAGAGTAGAAGGAAACTGACAGGATAGACTATGCATGGCAAGGATGAATTCTTCGCAGATTTTGGGGATTGGAGACTGCGGGTGGAAGATATACGTTATGAGACACGAGTGGCCAATTATTTTTCAATACCCTAGTTCTTGTGCGCTGTGTGCAGATAATCCAGCTAACATAGACATTGAACGAACCATAGTTCAACAAAAATCATTTTCAATTCTGTGAATATTGCAAGTCTGTTTACATGTTTGCAATAACAACCAAGCTATACATACAACTTGTCTATTTCTTTATAATTTAAATGGCATTGTTATCGACACTACAAATATTATTAAGAGGGGTCAAATTTTAAAAACACTTCAATCATAAAAATAATGTTAGGGGAGTCACATACTTAATTTTTTGTATTCCCTTCTTACTCTGCTAATAACATCAGTTATCATTCCAAATCCAAATCCATTTCAAATGCAAAAAATCAAATCCCTAAATTATTTAAAAAAAAAAAATCATTTAAGGAGAAATAATGGTGCAAACGAAGAACATGAAACAAATGGGATTATTGATAATTTAACATATGAAAAATGAAATTATTTAAAAAAAGCGATCGACAAATGAGAAATGAAATTGTTTAAAAAAAGCGATGGACAAATGAGATTATCGATAATTTGGTATAAAAATCTAATGCAATTCGACTAATATACCGTATAAATTTTTTTTTTAATTAACAACTAAAAATGATTATTGCAAAGAAGACTAATTTGGTAAAATAAACTTTATTTTGTTAAAGGAGTGCTTTGTGTATTAATACCCCTTAACAAATTCTTTTTTCTTTTTAAATTGACCCCCTTCCCCCTCCTCCAAACAATATTTGGAGTGTCAATAACAACCCCCAATATAAATCATCTATGAAAATCCAGATTCACATTTTTATTTCGTCAACACTAAAATAAAATGAAAGAAGCATAAAAGGGAAAACATGCCTTATAGAGCATTACATCATAGGATTTGCTTCGTTTTCACCGAATGATGCGATCTTTTAACTTACAACATCTACACAGTTCAAAGTCGGCTCATAGGTCAGACCCGTCAGATGTTGGTCTTGGGCAATTCCTTTAGATGAGCAACCACTCGTACGAGAGGGAAGCAACACCTAGTTCCAAAATCGCAATGATAAAAGTAACACACTATAAAAAAAAATACCTAGAAACTACATGAGTCGCGACTTACTACTACCGGGCTTGGGCTACCACCACCAGCAAACGTTGATCGTCGCACAACACAAATTAGCTAAAGGCATACTCTTTCTTCTTGTTTTTGGTAATGCGGGAGGAAGACATGATTGGTGGAGAGTTATTCAAGGGTTTAGATGCAGGAATTATGAAGATATAGAGTTTTAATAAATGTTTGAGAAAGTGCACGAATGAATAAAATTCAGGTTAAAGAACCGAGAAAAGTTTATTCATCCAACAGTTGTATTACAGGAGCATCACCCATATTTATACATGTCAGGCACTTGATTTACAATTAAAATTTCAAATGCCAATTGTACACAGGAATAGCATGCACATGCACTTTCTAACGGCTTCATCACATTCAGCATACAAGTTACTGCTCCTATGAACTTCCACCTTTTAATCATCTGACTTGTCTGAAGGGTCTGCACCACCGCCATCTCCTGGTGGAGTTTTTGATGATTCCGAAGGAGAATTCACTGCTACATGTTTCTTTCTTAATTCAATGTGCTGGAAAATTCTAAGAGCAATACATCTCCCCCTCCCTTGAAAAATGGACCTTGTCTCAAGATCCAATGTTGAGTATTTCGCAATCATCACCCAGTAATCTCCCCAGGATGCTTCTTCTTCCAGTAAATCCTTCCACTTAATCAATATCTGCACCACTGGTTTATTATTTCTTGGCACAATTCTCCAGTCAATAATTCTTTCAGGCTCCTTGATAATTTCTTCCACATATGTTGGTAAGTCATCTTGTACAACAATGTCACGCCCTACTTTCTTTTTCAATTGAGATACGTGAAACACAGGATGAATTTTGGCACTGGCAGGCGGTTTTAACTTATATGCAACTTCTCCAATTTTGCTTTCTACTTCATATGGGCCATAGAATTTAGGAGACAGCTTATGTATTCTATGACTTCTCGCTGTAATCTGCTGGTACGGCTGCAACTTCAAGTGTACCCAATCCCCCTCTTTAAAGCCCCTCTCAGTCCTCCTCAAGTCTGCATATTTCTTCATCCTGTCTCTGGCCAGATTTAGACTGTCTTTCAGCAACTGCAATGCAATGTCTTTGGAGAACAATTCTTCTTGGACTTGCTGAACTTTAGCCGAATTGGGAAAGTAGGTTAACAATGTGGGGGGTGGAATGTCGTATACAGCTTAAAATGGGGTGGTGTTGGTGGATGTCTTGCAGTTAGTATTGTACCAATACTCAGCAAGTGTGAGCCACCTTGACCATTCATGCGGTTTGTGATTCACAAAACATCGCAAATATCCTTCAGTTATTTTATTAACAACTTCAGTTTGCTCATCTGTTTGCGAATGGTAGCAGAACTTAACTTAAGAGTGCAGCCTTATAGCTTAAACAGCTCCTTCCAGAAAGTACTGTTGAAAAGGGCGGCGCAGTCACTAAAGATGGAGGTGGGTAGGCCAAGCAGTTTGAACAACCCCTGGAAGAACACATGAGCCACATCTCTGGTAGTATATGGATGTGCAAGTGGAAATAGGTGAGCATACCTAGACATCCTATCAACCACTACAAAAATGACAGTATACGTATTGCTTCGTGGCAGCCCAGTGATAAAATCCATACTAATATCAGTTCATATCTGATCAGGAACAGATAGAGGTTGTAACAAACCCAGTATATTGATATTTTCTGATTTGTTCCTTTGACACACATCAGACTCCCTCACAAATTGCTCCACATGTTTCCGCATTTTTTTCCCAATAAAATACAGCTTTAATTCTCTTTAAAGTTCCTTTCATTCCTGAGTAACCACCTAAGGGCGTAGAATGAAACTCTTCTAGCAAGATTTTAACCAAATAGTCATTATGATGATCAACGACTAGTTTCTCTTTATAAAATATCAAGTTATCAACCAATTTGTGTTTATCTGCTGCTCTACTCCCATTTTGGATTTGCTGAATGAGGTTGGTATAAAATGCTGATTGGGCAAGGGTCTCTTTAAGCTTTTCTAACCACTGGGGTTGTTCATGAGATATAGCATGGCATTCTCAGTCTGGGTTCACCATTGTATCATCTTTTCTAGATAGTGCATCGGCTACCGTATTCTCTCGCCCACTACGAAATTCGACTTGATACTGAAACCCATGTAATTTGGCTAGCAACTTAGCTTGGATTCCATTGTGCAATTTTTGAGTTAAGAGGTATTTTAGGCTTTGGTGGTAATAGATACTGCAACCATTTTTTTTTGTGGCAAGGACCAAAGCCAACAACTCTTTTTCATAGGTAGACCAATGCAGTGTCCTTCCATGAAGAGCCTTGCTTAAGTAAGCGATGGGTTTATTATCTTATTGCAATACCGCGCCAATCGCAACTCCACTAGCATCATACTCGAAAATAAACTTCTTACTGAAATCTGGCATGCACAGTACATGGCGATTAATAAGGAATTCTTTTAATTGCTCCATTGCGGTAGTGGCTGCATCACTCTATTTGAAGGCGTCCTTCTTTAATAAATCTGTAAGAGGCTTAGCAATTACACCATATCCCCTAATGAACTTGCGGTAGTATCCTGTTAAACCCAGAAAACCGCGTAATGCCTTCAAATTACTTGGAATAGGCCATTGTTTGATAGCATCCACCTTGCTTGGATCAACAGTTATGCCTTCCCCTGAGATGACGTGCCCCAAATACTTGATTATGCTGCTAGCGAAAGTGCATTTGGAAGGCTTGATGACCAGTGATTTAGCCTTCAAGACTTGTAGTGTTGCATTAAGATGATTCACATGATCTGTCATGTTCTTGCTATAAACTAGAATATCATCAAAGAACCCTAATATAAATTTTCTCAAATAAGGTTTAAATATGGAATTCATCAAAGATTGAAAAGTGGAAGGAGCATTAGAAGGACCAAATGGCATCACCGTGAATTCATAATGGCCTTCATGGGTTCTAAAAGTTGTCTTGTGGATGTCAACCTCATTCATTCTGATATGAAAATACCCGGATTTCAAATATATCTTTGAGAAGTACTCGGTTCTATGTAATTCGTCAAATAAATCGTCTACCAAGGGAATAGGAAACTTATCTTTAATGGTGATCGTGTTTAAGCTTCGGTAGTCCATGCACA
Source organism: Allium sativum (assembly GCA_030737875.1). Taxonomy (NCBI): domain Eukaryota; kingdom Viridiplantae; phylum Streptophyta; class Magnoliopsida; order Asparagales; family Amaryllidaceae; genus Allium; species Allium sativum. The sequence continues at coordinate 260,749,891 of CM060909.1, read as the reverse complement.
ACCTCCACGAACCGTCCTTCTTCCTCACCATGACTAAGGGGATGAATACGAACTGCAGTTGTGCCTAATGATTCCAGTTTCGAGCATTTCCTGCAGCATTTTCTCTAACTCGTTCTTTATGTAATGGGAATGTCGATAGGGTTTAAGGCAGATTGGTTTAGATCTAGGCTGAAAAGGTATTTTATGTTCATGCATTCGTTTTGGTGGTAAGATAGATTTAGGGCTGGTAACTTCGGGGTATTGGCGAAGCAATGATTCAACAGAGGATGGAATAGGTGGTATGTCTTGCTTGGTGGTAAGCACTTCTCGAGCACATAACATCAAGGTTATATGCCCCTTTGCACTGTCTTTATTCAACTGCTTTTGATCCACCAACTGGATATCATCTGGCTGAATTCCATTCCATATGTATTGCTTGCCTCCATAAACAAATTTAACTTGTAGTTTATTGAAGTTTAAAGGTAATTTCCCCTAAAGACTTCATCCAATGTTCCCCTACTACGACTTGACATCCATCTAGAGGTAGCAACAACAAATCGATGGGCATGCAGCAACCTTGGCACTTAAGAGTAACTGTTGGAAATTTTATGTGAATTATTAAAATATTGAGATAAGTGTATGAATGACTCCCTTATGTGAATAGTCCCACATCATGGGATTATATGGAAGAGGCAAGTATTTATATTTATTTCTAAGAAATCTTGTTGGGGCCTTGGGCTCCCGATGCATGCTTTGTTGTGAGGAGGGAGACCATGCATCATGACCACCCCACACGCGCGCACGACCAGCCCGGTTCGGTGGCTTGGGCTTGGGGCTTGGCTTTGTGGTGTAGACACTTATATTTTTGGTCCAGAAAACACTGCGTTTTTTGAACTATTTTTTAAATACAGAAAATATTTCTGAGCCGACTTTTATTTATGAAGCGGTAAACTCTTGACCCAGTATTTTCAGAAGATCCTATTTTTCGTCTATATATTATCTTCAGTTGTAGATGAGATTAATATAGAAAAAAAAAATATTACCTCTGCCATTTTAAAAAAATATATTCTTTCGGAAATTTTCGAGCAGTTAAATTAGAAAGTGCAAATCTGCACTGATTTGTTGTGCAAAGCAAATCAGTTATTCATTTTAGAGAGGCTGTTTTATCCTAGAGGCGGCGGCGGAAGTACGAACTGGTTTTGCACCACCGACCAGATCGCTGAATCGTCTTCAAGAAAGCGACCTAGTCCGCGACTCAGCCATTGTTTCCCAACAATTTGAAGACGATCTGAAACAATGGTTGTGACTATTTTGACAAATTGGATTCCTAGTCTTCACGCTGACCGCACAAAACTCTCCTGGCCACTTTCAGTCCCATGCAATCTGATTGCCGAGCTAGTCTCCGCTTTGCTCACCGAAGTTGTCCGTCTTTTCCCGATAAGCTTGGCCATGTACTGTTGATAGAAAGGATCTAGCGTTAAGAAGAATATACAGAGGATTGGAAATCACCAAACACTGAGATTTGAGGGCTCTCCAACCTACAGTTTCATCAATGACTTATCTCCCAGACTACCAGTAGAACCAAAAGACGATCTTTTAGCGGATCGAAGCTGTTTCTTGAACGGTTTGGAATCAGATATGCCGTCCTAAATGTTGAATTGCCCTAAAATTCACGGCTTCATATATTTGAGCAATTCAATGCGTGGTTATTTGATTACCTGGTGGCGACAGATAATCAAATCAAGAAGAAAGAGGAACCATCCAAAGAGAACAACTCTAACTCTGAAAGATCAAAGAGACGTTTATGACGACAACTGGACGCTGAATTTGGGGTGAACTAGACGTACTGGGAGGGCTCATAACAATGGAACCTTCTGGTGGCACTGATATTCCATATGCAACGATTCCCATACGGATTCCCATACGGAGATCGATGATGCAGGCGCATCGGATGACATTTAAGACAAAATGGGTAATTTATTTTAGAAAGTGAGATGCATCTCATGGTGAAGGTATGATTATGATATTTACAGTATTTAATTGAAGTATCAGTGCACGAACACACATCCTATATAGTCTAATGTGCGTAATACTCACTTCAAACCTGTAAATGAATATTGCATGGCAAAGCCTCGCGTAAAGAATGCTTATGCAGACTTTGAGTTTCTGATTTAGGTTTAGATAGAAATAGTTCTAAGTAACTATTAAGATTGACAAGAAAAAATGCAGGAAATAATATTTTTCCGTGGATAACTTATGTTAGTCTCTAAGTTTGTGAATATTTTCCTATGAGAAAATATAAATTCTCAAACATATGAACATTTAAAATAGTAAGCATCAATAACCGGCCAGTAAATAACAGAATGGAATCCGTAAGGAAACCATAAACGACAGCAACAACCAACCCAAGTGAATGATTCTGGACAGTTATTCTATAACACAAATGTAGAAAACCAGGTCATATGGCACAAAAGTGTTGGAACAGGCCAGACCCTGCACCGCAGGCCAACCTGACTTAGGAGCCTCTAACGGCTATGATTACTGAGATTCACCTTGTTGGTGAATCAGAGAGTTGGTGGGTAGACATTGGTGTTTCTCGCCATGTTTGCTATGATCGTGATATATTCACAATATACACAGTTGCTGATGATCAGAAAGTGTGTTGTGAGATCCTCACACTACTTAAGCTGTAGAAACTGGTAATAATGAAAATAAAGCATATGATTGGAAAGACATTGATTCTTAAAGATGTGATGCATCTGATATGTTTGAAACATTCAAAATTGAAATCAAGCAAATAGGAAAATTAAGAGACTACATAGTGATAGAGGAACAGAATACGAATCAAATTCTATTCTGGATTTTTTATGTGATATATTGTACATAAGAGAACTGCACCCTATTCACCTGAAATGAACGGTAAAGCTGAAAAAATAGGACCTTTACCGAATTAGTAATTGTCATTTTATTAAATTTCGGTGCAGCAAAACATTAGTGGGGGGATATTTTATTGACTGCATGCTATGTTATGTTTAGAATCCCTTAATCTAAGTATTAAAATTTCACCTTATGAAATTTTAAAAAGAATTAGAAATCCAATGTGTCATATTTTAGAACTTGGGTTTGTTTAACATATGTTTGCACTCCAAACCCTAAGATAATAAAATTGGCTAGTAGAGCATATGAATGTGTATTTATAGGCTATGCTATTAATAGCAAAACATACAGTTTTTTTCATGACATAAATACACATAATAAAATTGGAACAAATGGTGCCGATTGTTATGAAACAATTTTTTTTTAAATTAAGGAATAGTGGGGGCACTTCTAGTATGCCTATTAGAACAGAATTTAATGAAAATTCTGAAGTTGAACCTAGAAGAAGTAAAAGAACGAGAACCGTAAAAGACTTTGGTCCGGATTTTGTGTTTTTACTATAGAGGAGGATCCCTTAAACCTCCAAGAGGCCTTACCTTCTTTAGATGCCAATTTTTTGGTAAGAGGCTATAAATGATGAGATGGATTCTCTGGAATCCAATAAGACTTGGCATTTGGTAGATTTACCCCCGTTGTAAATCTATAGGCTGTAAATGGGTTCTTAAAAATTAAAACCTGATGGCACTATTGATAAATATAAAACACGACTAGTAGCTAAAGGTTTTAAGCAAAAAGAAAATATAGGTTTCTTTGACACTTTTTCACCAGTAACTAGAATTACATTCATTTGGGTATTAATCTCACTTGCTTCTATTCATAATTTACGAATACACCAAATGGACGTAAAAACCACATTTTTAAACGGTGAATTAGAAGAAGAAATTTATATGGACCAGCCTGAAGGATTTGTAGTACATGGTCAAGAACATAAAGTATGCAAATTAGATAAATCATTATATGGTTTAAAACAAGTATCTAAACAATGGCATGAAAAATTTGATAATTAATCACTTCACATGGTTTTGAAGTTAATGAAAGTGACAAATGCATTTATTACAAATCTGAGAATGACATTTGCACTATTATATGCCTTTATGTAGATGACCTACTCATTTTTTGATCAAACATTCATGCCATAAATTCAGTCAAATCCTTATTAAGTGCCAATTTTAATATGAAAGATCTAGATGAAGCGAGTGTAATCCCTGATATTAAGATTACTAGGTCAAAAAGGGGATTTTCTTTGGATCAATCCCATTAAACTGAGAAAACTCTAAAGAAATACAATTATATTGACTGTAAACTTGCATGTACACCATATGATCCTAGTGTAAAGTTATTTAAGAACACTGGTGAGGGTGTAAAACAGTCTGATTATGAGAGCATCATTGGCAATCTTCGGGATGCCGCTGATTGTACTAGACCTGACATTGCCTATGTCATGGGATTATTGTGCAAGTTTACCAGTAGATCTAGTATAGAGCATTAACATGATATTGAGAGGGTCATAAGATACCTAAAATAAACTATGAATCTTGGATTACATTATGAAAAGTTTTCAGTTGTACTTAAAGGATATTCTGATACAGACTGAAATACTTTATCTGATGATTCTATTGCGAACAGTGGCTATATATTTAGCATTGCTGGAAGAACTGTTTTTTGGGAAATCTAAGAAACAGAATATCTTGACTCAGTATACTATAGTGACTGAGATAATAGCACTAGCCACAGTTAGTGAAGAAGCAGAGAACTAAAGAAATCTGCTAGCTGAGATCCCCATAAGGGGAAAACCGACACCAGTGGTGTAATCGATTGCGATAGTACCGCGGCTATTGAAAAAAGTATAGAACCGTTATTACAATGGTAAAAGACGATGTCGTAAGCATAATACTGTAAAAGAACATCACATATATAGTGATGAAAAATTTGACGACTATTAAAAGAAAAAACAGAACCGATATTACAACGGTAAGAAATGACAGTCGTATGCACAGTATTGTTAAAGAACATCACATATAAGGTGATGATAATTTGACAGAACCTTTAACGAAAGGACTGTCCAGAAAGAAAGTTGTAACGGCAAGGAATTTCGCTCGATCCGAATCGATCGTTAAACCGACTAAGACCGTTCGAAAACCCCTGATCGTTTGAGAACAGGACAAATCAGAACGCAAACGGAAGAACATTTCATTGTTACTACAACAATTCCATCAGATACAAGAATATACAGAGTATAAATGAATAAATTACATTCAACAAATATCAGAGATTTAAATTACATTTAAATACATTGCAGCGGAAAATAATACAAAAACACAACTAGAAGTAATGCACGGATACAGAGCTTTCCGAGCATCGTTCCAGCTGTAAATCAGGACCCTGTGGATATAAATCTGCAAAACCAAAACTACTAGCTGCCCGTGTGGAAAGTGGGGGCACCCAGAGTTTAGGTTAAAACAATAAACTCCAGGTCAGTCATGGGACTGGTGTGAGAACTAAAACAGTTATTTAAAACTTTACTTTAAAGATAGTAATTCAAGGGACCACGCCGTATAACACGGAACGGGTTTCCTCCCAAGAATACTAGTGCATAAAACAAACAGCGCAATGCTAAATAAAGAAAAATGAAGCTGTTATAAGACCCAGGTCCCATCACACAATGCAACGCAAGCCGGAGGATAGGGTTTTTACCTTATAACAGCCAAAGCATGCTTGATACGTTTAAAACACATTATTTGATACTATTATAGGTGTATAGTGTCAAAACAGTTTCAATCATAAGTATCAATCATAGGCGGCATAGCTACCATCTACTATGTCGCCATACTAGGCTCTACAAATAAAACTGAAACACACGTATTGGAAATTGGATTCCGTCATGAGTCGAGGCAAGGGGCAAGCTCCTCTCCGCGTTCGAGACACTCTAGCAAATGTCCCAGGACCCCACTATGATCCTTGGATCTTCAGGGCCGGTCCTCTCTTACTTTTGAGGATTGGCAATTCCTGAACACACGTTTCCCGGTCCTTACAAACCTATATCCGAGGCGCCTCGCATTCCAACAACCACACAGGTGAAAAGTATATAAATGTCAGGGCTGGTAGGTCACTGACACCACCCTAGCTAGAAAGAAACGTCGTGCTCTCCCTGTAGTCACTATCCCGTTTTTGACTCATACCGAGGTGTGACGCTCGCGAATTCACGTTATACACAAAGCTACGCCACACAGGCCGTGCTTTGATCATCAACCACAAGACTTTGCTTTTCAACAGAAGCCTTGATCAATTGCCACTTACGCGTGCCACACTGGCAATTCACTCCATGCGACTGATGTCCATCGATATACAACCTCTGAGCTCGTACGTCTCAGAGAAGGGCGTTAAGCAAGAGAATAAATTCTCCGCCGCCAAACAGATGTATATTTAATAGAGATCAATCAATACAGAATAAAATCCAATGTCAGACACACAATCCATTTACAAGTTCGCTCTGGGTCTGAACGAAACCGGAGGCACTTTCCTTGCATATCCATCCATCTCCAAGTACGTCTAGACGATCACCAACTGTTTCCCTCATCTCGGGTGTACAGCCCAATCGAGATCATCAGTAATCACCCAAACGATGTGAAGACTTCCGGTCTTCAACCACCGTCTTCATCTTCGACATCTCGTCGAATCGGTTATTCAGAATGGGTATAACCCGGCCTTTCTGAATAACCCACGTATATGATAAACAAATGTTACACAAACACAACAAACGCCTCATTCCAATTCGGAATATTCTTTTATTCACAAAATCACATTCTTAGGGAAAGGTTCCCATTAATTTTATCCAAGATAAATTCTTCTAAATTTATTCAATAATCTTCCTTTGGATATCATTTCTAACTAGTCGGGATTAGCGAACCACACCGAAGTAATTAATTGTTTTATTTCCCAATCCCAACCTATTCATCCCATGGAGCAAAACTGGTAATACTCCATATCTAACACCACGGTGTTATCGGTAAAATTAATTACCATTTCACGTTCAAATCTAATTAAAGATTTAACTATCGCTTTGGAGCAAAACTGGTGGTACTCCATTCTCGATCACCTTTCAGATTTGATAATTGAAATTATCAATTCACATTTCAATCTAATTAAAGATTCATTAAAACTCCCCTTAGTTTTAATCCTTTTAAAAATCAACATCTTGCCTTTAACTAGGTTAAAGAACCAATGTCATCTAAAACACGATTCATGATAAACCCAAATCGCATTTGATATTAAATACAAGGCTCTGAATAGAAAATATACCGGCTTATATTCAATATCAAATTCTGAAACCAACAAATATCGTATTGGAAATAACGATATAAAATATATCTTTCAAATTCCCATAACAATATCTGTATAGTCACGAAATCCAACATCGAAATATTCCGAAGATAATTTCGATTCAACTCCAGTCCAATTCACGTATTGGGAATATTGATTATTTTTAAAATCACTTTCAAATTCAATTTATTTATTTCAAACATAAATTGATTTTAATTCTAGTTCAAAACTAGTTCATTTCGATAAAAATCTATTTTTATCCTTTCAAATGTGGAAAACTTCAGCCCAATTTTTCCCAAATCATTTCTTATGATTTTACACAAATTATAGATATTTTTAATAATTTTATCAAGGCCCGTACAGTCGATTTCCATCAACGACCATCGAACTGCACTTACAGCGACCTTTTCTAAATTTGATTTGGACATAATTCCAAATCCAACCGTTAGATTTCAAATTTCTAATATTCATTGGAAAGCTCTTTTCGATACGAACCCAACGGTTCCGGTTTTAGGAGAATCCGACGGTCGGATCTCCCGCAACGTCAATTCGAAGTTAATGGTTGAAATTCACGAACTGCCGCGGCGCGGCGCGTTCTATTCAGGCCATTATATATATAATATATATATATTATATATTTCGTCGATTTCCTTTTAAAACGTATTTTATAAATCATTTTAAATTCGTTTTCAAAACCATTTCAACGCTACGTTCAATTTCAAATCGATTTGATTTCAATTCAATTCGAATTCATTTCAGTTTTATTTAATTCAAATTCAAATTTGTTTCAATTCAAATTCTAATTCGTTTCAATTCAATTCAATTCTAATTCGTTTCAATTCAATTCAATTTGAATTCATTTCTATTCAATTCAAATTCAAATTCACTTTCTATTCAATTCGAATCGAATTCATTTTCTATTCGATTCGAATTCATTTCAAATTGATTCAATAAAATTTCAATTTGAATTTTAATCTAATTTAATTTGAATTTCATTTCAAAATATTAGATTTTGAAATCACTTTTCAATATTCATTATAAAACGAATAAAATCGATATAATTATCTTTCGCATCAAAATAACGCATCTCTAATCAACACGACTTTATATTTCAATATTTCGTTATTCTATTCAACAAATGAATATTTATCCTATTCAACACATGAATCTATATTTCTTTCAACACACGACTAATCTCAACACATGAGTACTGTCAACACATCACTATTTTTGTTATTTAAAATATTTTATAAAACTATGGTATCTATCGTTTGATTTTTAATTAGACTTCTACTGGGAAGTAGTTCTAATTTTAAATATGATAAAGATGTAAATTTTATTGTTAAAATATTTTACTCAACACATGAAATAGTTTCAACACATAAATATCATCAACACATGAATCTTCTTTTATAATATTCATTGTTTTCCCGATTGGAATGAGGCCCAATCAATTACCATATAACGTTAATTATATGGATTTCATACCACACATGTATATAATAGCAACGATAAACAATCAACCATCATCCAAAGTGCACCACACAACTGCATAAGCATCAAATATAATAATCGACGCTTACAAAGTCTGTCGACCAATCGATCGACATACAATTAAATAATTGGGATTAGTGTACCCAAATATCATCCCAACACCCGTGTGGGGTTTCAAATCAACAAACACTGCATATTATTTGTGCAGTTGGGCGATGTGTAAAATTTATCATCCCAATCAATATCAGTCAAATTAGTGTATATAAACTGTTGTATATAACGGTGTTGTATACACAATTATATGATTTTTGTTTGATGATAACAACCAAATAAATATTATTTTAATGTGTTTGATATTGTACTGTTATTATACATCACAGACTGGAATATAATATTTATATTTAAATAAAATACGACTGCACAGATATTTAAATATTCACACAGTATTTTATTTAAATATAATATTTTATTTCACTATCAAAACAGTACAAATTTATAAACTCCACTGTTTATACATTTCTCTTATATTCACTGATATTCACTACATCACAATACATTCACAGACTCATGTACACATTTTTTTTTATATACAGCTCCTTCAGTATAGTACATTCTCAGTCACTCAGTAATTTCATATTTATACATACACTTATTCGCTGACATTTTTTTTGTCTTCTGTCTTCTGTCTTCTGTCTTCACAGCTCTCTGTCAGTCCAGTCATCTTCTGCTTACCTGTCACAATGAAGCACACACACAGTATATGGAACAGAAATAATATTCAAAATTCATGCAAATATAAATTTTATTTTTTAAAATTTTATCTGCCTCAGTTTTCTGGTGTGTTTCTCATCATTTTTCATGACTTGATCTGATATGTGAATATAGCACGCACACGATATATGTATACACACACATGTGTATGTATATACACATATTATTGTGCAGGGACAGGAAAATTCATTCTGATGGCTGCATATACACACATGTATAAATATACACGTGTGCACTGCCTCGCCAATCTGCGAGCAACTGAGGAGTAGCCTCTTGGACCTTCTCGACTCAGTGCAACACTCAAAAGTCAACAACACAAATATGGTGCAACGCAAAAATGCACAGCATTCAAGAATGCAAAGTATGTACAGCAATGTATATATGGCAACAAAAACAGTGCAAGTATGGTCAGTGAACACCATGGAGATAGAAGACATCATTTCTAAATCATCACAGCAAATATATTTGCACTTCTCTACATGGCATTTGGATATACACAAAACAGTTCAGCTAGCATGGTCGCATCATAAAGAACAGGTGAATGTGCTCGAGATACAAACATGAAGCATGGTGCAACAAAGCTGTGTGCAGCAGTAACAAAACAAGGAGCCAAAGTGTACATAAACTCACAAGCACAGATTCAAGTTTATGGAGTTACAAGCAGGCAAATCAAAATGAACAACAACATCATTGTGGCCAAAGCATGTGTGCAAGTATAACAATGGTATTGGTGTACACAGTCAGGATGTGTGGTCGAGACAAGGTTCATATCATAGTGCTGCAAATTCAAGAGTGATGCTCACAACTTTACAAATGTGAACTCAACAGTAATTACAAAGTGTTCAAATGGCATAATCAAACTGAAATGGACCAAAGCAAGGTGATCAGTGTATATGCAGCATGCACAAGTGATACACGGTGATACAGGGTGCAAACAACAGTGTGTTCCAGACCCACGAATGCAAATACATGAAACAAATAAAACAGCAGTTGAGTGTACAAGGGTAGTGTGCATAACCATGGATGGTTCGAGTTACAAGTTAGCCAACAAATCAGCATGGTGAAGGAAAGTCACAAGTTGAACACATGTACAGGGCAAATGATTAAGGCAGACTTACACATACTCAAATGCATTCACACAAGTGCAAATTTCAGACAAATGCATACAGCAGAAAGGGTTTGCTCAGAATACATAGTAGAGCAAATTTGAGCAAAACAGTTTTGGACAATTTTTTTTATGGCAAAGTAATCTTCCAAGAATTGCTCAAATCATGTTTTGGCAAGCAATTTTTTTTGGAATGGTTTTTATCTCACAATTGAAATTCCAGAAATCATGCAAGTCCATAATCAAGCAAATCAGAAATGCACAAGGATATGACACACTAATGCTGTTATTCAATTGGGAAATACATTTCCAGTTTTGGATTAAGTTAAAGACTGAATATATTTTTCTGAGCAAGTATAGTCAGAAAGAGAAACAATGAAAATTCACAACAAAATTGATTCCCAGATTTCTGGCAGAAGTTTAAATTGTTTTCCCAAACAATGCAGTGAAATAATTTTTGGCAAGTTTTAAACTTTCCAGTATTTTTGCAAGAAGCAAGAAATAAATCAATCAAGCAAAGAGATAGACAACACTTTCGAAGACAATTTTTTTAAGGCAATAATTCAAATCAGAATCGAGGCATATAGGGATTTCAGAGCAATTCAAGGATTTATTTCCAGATTCTACAATGCAAAATGTCCAGAAATCACGCAACAGTTTTTGGCAAGAAATTACACAAGGGACAAATTCAGTTTCAAAAGCGGAAATTTAAATCTGCAGTTTCATCGAAGGCCAAATTGAAGACCAAATTCACAAGCAAAAATCACGCAAGCAAAAGGGGAAATCATCCAATTAATCAGACAAGTCATACGCCGAAATCAGAGAATGATTTAGGGTTTTCTATTTTTACCCTATTTAGTCACACCAATACATCATGGGCAAAAAGGGATCGAAACCAAAAATAATTGAATCGAAAACCCAAGCATCAATTTTTTAAAAAGGCAGAACAATAAAAATTGAGATTAACTCACAATCGTTTTCGGTCAGAAGCAAATCAAGCGACGAAGAACAACAACTCTCGAGCATCAGAGAAGCTATTCTATCAATTCCAGAAAGCCATCGAAGTCCAAATCGATTTGGGGACTCAAAGAAACCCTAGTCACGAAATTGCCGCAGCCATTTTTTATTCCAGGAGAGATCGGCCAAATTGATAAAGGGTGGAATCATTTCTAATGTGGCCGGCCATGCTTTACAAGGGGATGACCCTCTTTTCTTAATTTCCTAGGGTTTTCTTTTTTTTTTTACTTGTTTTGTACTTTCTATTTTGCTTTGTAAAAACCGTCTGAAACAATTTCTAGAATTCTGTAAAAATCTAGGGGAGATCAGTCAGAGAGTTGGCTGTCAGTTTCAGAGTCTGTAAAATCTGGGTTACAGATTACAGGGTTGTAGTTCGGGGAATCTGGTCGAGTGGATATCGATCAGTCTACGGTTTTGAGCTTAGGGTTAGAATAGGAGCGAGAGTCGCGAGTGTACATGGTCTTGTATGCGGGATCTGTTCTATCACCTAGTAGAAACCTTAGAAATGCAGCAGTAGGCAGGGTTTTGCCGAAGCTGGGTATATCTGTGTGTGATTTATTTTCTGTATTTCTGTTTCTGCTATATTTCGTGTTCTGATTATTATTTATTATCCTGTCAAATTTTTAATTCAGTGAAAAACTGTCATAAACCCTATTCATCCCCCCTCTAGGGTTAATCTATATCCAACAAGTGGTATCAGAGCAGGTATTTTCTTTTAACTCTAGAGTCATGGGTAATCCTAGTCGTCAGTCTAGTGAGAGTCAGTCCAGTTCATCTCCAACTATTTTCACTGGAACAGATTTTTCAAACTGGAAATCCAACATGGAATTTTATTTAAAATCTGTTAATATCAAATGTTGGGATGTTGTTATCAATGGGTTTAATAGTGTAGATGTAGCTTTCAATGCTTGTGCTACGAAAATTATATTTGATTATCTTAGTACTGAACAGTTTAATCTTATATGTCATTGTTTATCTGCACAGGAAGTCTGGAGAACTCTCAACAAGCTGTATGGAAAACCTGACAACAACTCAAAACCCCAGGATGACAACTCAGATTCAAATTTATGCTTAACAGGTCTTACAGATGATAATTCAGATGGATCAGCTGATGGAGAATCAACAGACAATGAAATAGAAAATTTCTCATATGAAGATCTAGTTTACATGTGTCTTGATTTAACGAAATCTGTTGATAAACTCCAACTGAAAAATAAGTCTCTGAAATCTAAGAATTCCGAGTTGACCAGCAAAATTGATAATTTGGAATCGCAACTTGAATTTTTTAAAAACCCTTCAAATTCAGTTTGCAAAAATTGTTTGAAATTGGAAACTAGTCTTGTTCATCTCAATAAAAATATTCAAAAGTTTGAAAATGAAATTCTGATTTTAAATGAGAACAAGACTCAGTTATCAAGTTTGAATAACCTTCTGCAAAAGGAATTTGAAAATTTCAAGACTGGTATAAATTCCAAATTAGAAATTGCTGAAAAAGAAAATTTGTTAAAAAGTGATTCGATTTTGAATGAGCTGGAAAACGAGATTCAAAAATTCAAGAACTTTGAAAAACTTGAAACTAAAAAACAAAAATGTTTTGAATCTGAAATATCTGAATCCAAAGCCAAAATTAAGTTACTTGAAAATCAGAATTTGGTTTTGAAACAGTCCAATGCTGAACATAAGACCGCTACAAATCATTGCTCAAATTTGATAAAAGAAAATAGCGATCTTAAATCCAAAATTCAACGATTAGAATTAACTTTGGATAAATTTTCTAATGGGGAAAAATCTTTGAATATGTTGTTACAAAATCAAGTTTCTATTGGAAATAAATGTGGTCTTGGCTTTGGGAAAATTAATGTTTCTGAAAATTTGAACTCTTGTGATTTTAAAAATCCTTCAAACTGCTTCAAGAAGAGTCAATTTGAAATTTTGAATTTTGAAAAATCCAAAAAGTTTTTGAATCACAAACGAGATAAGAATTGGTTTGATAACAATCCAGTTGAACAATTGTGGACCCCAAAAAGAAACAAAATGATTTTTGGAAAAACTAAACGAATTTGGGTTCCAAAGGGTACTATAGTTGATTCTAATGGATTGTTATACAAACAGATTTGGGTACCAAAAGACATGAACAAAACTGTGAGTGGTTTTACAACCTTCGTTAGACCACTCGATTCTACAAACTGCTAGGTACCGAAGGAGGCTGAGGAACTGCTTTGCTAAAGAGAAATTGAATCCAGACTGCTTCATATCTTCAGATTATTCACAGTTCCTTAGCCAAGCTTGTTGAGTTAGAGATTCTGATTTACATTGGATTCTGGTATGATCTCTAAACTCACCTTTGTAAATATTTTTCTGTTTTTATTTTCTTTGTTTATTTATCCTTCTGTCCCTTCTATCTATCTTTCTTTTTCTGTTTTATGTTTTGTCATTGTCATATCACTGTAATTTCTTCTGGGCTTCATTAACTTCCAATTGTAGAACTCATATTTTCTGGAAATTCGCTTTAGTTGAATAGAACTCTGATGTTTTAGTTATTTCCAGATCTTGAATTTAATCTTGTAAATATCTGCAATTGTTTTGAAGTTTATGTTTTCTCTGAATTCATAATAGTGTTGATGTATTCGGGTCATATCTTGAACACTGTTAATTTTGAATTCTAAATTTTTTCAAGATCTGAATATTTTGTGAAATTTCACACACCTCTGCTATTTTGAGTTTCTTCTAATTCATTTTAGAAAGACTTGAAATAATATGCTCATTACAGCACACCAATATTCATCAGTTGTGATAATTTCAGAAATTTTCAGATTGGCTTGAATATGTTAAATTGTCTTGAATCAGTGATACATCTTGAAATTTCATCGTTATTCATGATTATTATGATTGAAATTAGCTTTGTTTGAAATCATTTGAGATTCTAGATATTTTGAATATCACACACCACTTAAATTTGAAATTATCAATCTTGTGTGAATAATTCTTTATATCTCAAACTTGGCATTGTTTCAAGTGATTTCAAATAAATTATTTTTAAGTTTTTGGATCATGAATATCTCTCAAACTTGATGTAAATGATCTGAAATCCCTCTTATACTTGTCAAAGATAATTTTAAAATTCTTTGAAAATCCGGTCATAAATCTCTCTGTTTTTTTTTTCATGATTATTGGATTTGAATATATGTTTGTTTAAAATCATTTGAAGTCATTGATTTATTGAATCACACACATATCATAAATCTGAAATTTACATTCTGGTGTGACTGATTCACTGAATCCTGAGAGTTTCATATTTCTCAAATGATTTAAAATAAACGTTTTTTTTTCATTAGATCATGAATCATTCTATGTGACCAACATCTTGGCAAGTCTGATTTGAATCTGATGTTTGTGCTGCTCAGATATTGTTCTGGAAAATATATTTTTGGTGACTACTTGTTTTGGTATCAAATACATACCATGCTCTGATACATGAAATTAATTTGCTTGATCTGCCTGGGCTTTGTATTTAAAATTCTTTTGTCTGTGTTATACTTGTTTGTCTCCAATGTCTTGTTTCCTTCCTCATAAATAAAGACACCAAGTGGTATCAATTTTGTAGTACTGATTTTTGTATATTTTTTAATCTCCCATGTCTTGTACAGATCTTCATTTCCCTCTTGTAATTGATTTTCAATTTTAAAATTATTTATTGATTATTCATTCAGAAATTAGAATCAATATCCAAATTGAAATTTATTTATAATTCATCAAAATTATTATCGGATTTTAAAATTGTGATGAATTTTGACTGCAGTATATTTCATAATAAGAGGAGATTTTATTTAAATTCTTCATGATGGTTGAACATTTATTATAATATCTTTGAACTGGCAATTATTTCACGACCATCTTCATTACCTATCATCCTTTCTGCCATCCATGATAATTTTATATTAATGTGGAGAGTTTATTTTTGTTAAAAAAATCATCGTGAATAAACAGTGAAAATATTTGTGATAGAAATGGGACTATGTTACTATTCAAAATTAGTGATAATTGAAAATTTTCAATGATCTCGGTACAGTTGATTATATTTCATAATATGATTAATTTAGAAATTTATTTCACAAACCATTTCTGTACCTACCACATTTCTATCATACATATTAGTTTTGTATACTGAGGAGTTTTTCATTTTGAAACTGAAAATAATAATAATATAATATTCATAAGTATTTCTCTAACCTCATTTAAAAATTCAAGCTCTGGTTATGCATGGTTATGTGATTACTTATATTTAAGCTGCAACTGATCGCATTTAAAAATCCAAGATCTGGTTATGCGTGGTCAGTGTGCTCTTAAATTAAAAGAAAAAGAAAAGAAAATAATTTGCTAAATAAATTTGTATATGAAATTCTCCTTGGTATATAAAAACTAGCCTATCAATCCATTTTCTATCTGTGAAATGTGTTGAAATCTTATGATATATTATGATTTGTTAATTGATAGGTATTGGGATTTGAGATTATATGATTTTGTCACTTAAATTGAATTATTAATTATAGTCCAAATCCATCACTGTTTTTGTGCTACGTTTTTTTAAATTCTCTTGGAAAATAATTGGAACTCATTTTTTTTAACTCTCTCCATTATGTATGAATTTCATCGTAAATCCGTCATTCTCTAAAATGTGAAATATGCCACTTGTTCTCAGAATACTATGATTTTTGTTTGACTGATTGAGATTTATGATGATCATTCTTCCTCTTAAGCTGAAATTATATTTTTAGTCGTTTTTCATCTGTATTTTAAACTCTGTATCCTTTTGATGATAACAAAAGGGGGAGAATGGATTAGATTTTGATTTATGAGTGAATATTTTATAAATATTTTTAACTTTGAAAATTTATTAAATTCATTCACTTCACTCGTGCACAGTTATAGGGGGAGTTGTCTGTTGTAGGGGGAGCTAATAAATAGGGGGAGTTCAATATTCATTGCCAAACACATCTATTGTATACAAAATCTTTATTTGTTTGTCATCATCAAAAGGGGGAGATTGTTGTATATAACGGTGTTGTATACACAATTATATGATTTTTGTTTGATGATAACAACCAAATAAATATTATTTTAATGTGTTTGATATTGTACTGTTATTATACATCACAGACTGGAATATAATATTTATATTTAAATAAAATACGACTGCACAGATATTTAAATATTCACACAGTATTTTATTTAAATATAATATTTTATTTCACTATCAAAACAGTACAAATTTATAAACTCCACTGTTTATACATTTCTCTTATATTCACTGATATTCACTACATCACAATACATTCACAGACTCATGTACACATTTTTTTTTTCATATACAGCTCCTTCAGTACAGTACATTCTCAGTCACTCAGTAATTTCATATTTATACATACACTTATTCGCTGACATTTTTTTTGTCTTCTGTCTTCACAGCTCTCTGTCAGTCCAGTCATCTCTAGCTTACCTGTCACAATGAAGCACACACACAGTATATGGAACAGAAATAATATTCAAAATTCATGCAAATATAAATTTTATTTTTTAAAATTTTATCTGCCTCAGTTTTCTGGTGTGTTTCTCATCATTTTTCATGACTTGATCTGATATGTGAATATAGCACGCACACGATATATGTATACACACACATGTGTATGTATATACACATATTATTGTGCAGGGACAGGAAAATTCATTCTGATGGCTGCATATACACACATGTATAAATATACACGTGTGCACTGCCTCGCCAATCTGCGAGCAACTGAGGAGTAGCCTCTTGGACCTTCTCGACTCAGTGCAACACTCAAAAGTCAACAACACAAATATGGTGCAACGCAAAAATGCACAGCATTCATGAATGCAAAGTATGTACAGCAATGTATATATGGCAACAAAAACAGTGCAAGTATGGTCAGTGAACACCATGGAGATAGAAGACATCATTTCTAAATCATCACAGCAAATATATTTGCACTTCTCTACATGGCATTTGGATATACACAAAACAGTTCAGCTAGCATGGTCTCATCATGAAGAACAGGTGAATGTGCTCGAGATACAAACATGAAGCATGGTGCAACAAAGCTGTGTGCAGCAGTAACAAAACAAGGAGCCAAAGTGTACATAAACTCACAAGCACAGATTCAAGTTTATGGAGTTACAAGCAGGCAAATCAAAATGAACAGCAACATCATTGTGGCCAAAGCATATGTGCAAGTATAACAATGGTATTGGTGTACATAGTCAGGATGTGTGGTCGAGACAAGATTCATATCATAGTGCTGCAAATTCAAGAGTGATGCTCACAACTTTACAAATGTGAACTCAACAGTAATTACAAAGTGTTCAAATGGCATAATCAAACTGAAATGGACCAAAGCAAGGTGATCAGTGTATATGCAGCATGCACAAGTGATACATGGTGATACAGGATGCAAACAACAGTGTGTTCCAGACCCACGAATGCAAATACATGAAACAAAAATAAAGCAGTAGTTGAGTGTACAAGGGTAGTGTGCATAACCATGGATGGTTCAAGTTACAAGTTAGCCAACAAATCAGCATGGTGAAGGAAAGTCACAAGTTGAACACATGTACAGGGCAAATGATCAAGGCAGACTTACACATACTCAAATGCATTCACACAAGTGCAAATTTCAGACAAATGCATACAGCAGAAAGGGTTTGCTCAGAATACATAGTAGAGCAAATTTGAGCAAAACAGTTTTGGACAATTTTTTTTATGGCAAAGTAATCTTCCAAGAATTGCTCAAATCATGTTTTGGCAAGCAATTTTTTTTGGAATGGTTTTTATCTCACAATTGAAATTCCAGAAATCATGCAAGTCCATCAATCAAGCAAATCAGAAATGCACAAGGATATGACACACTAATGCTGTTATTCAATTGGGAAATACTTTTCCAGTTTTGGATTAAGTTAAAGACTGAATATATTTTTCTGAGCAAGTATAGTCAGAAAGAGAAACAATGAAAATTCAGAACAAAATTGATTCCCAGATTTCTGGCAGAAGTTTAAATTGTTTTCCCAAACAATGCAGTGAAATAATTTTTGGCAAGTTTTAAACTTTCCAGTATTTTTGCAAGGAGTAAGAAATAAATCAATCAAGCAAAGAGATAGACAACACTTTCGAAGACAATTTTTTAAGGCAATAATTCAAATCAGAATCGAGGCATATAGGGATTTCAGAGCAATTCAAGGATTTATTTCCAGATTCTACAATGCAAAATGTCCAGAAATCACGCAACAGTTTTTGGCAAGAAATTACACAAGGGACAAATTCAGTTTCAAAAGGGGAAATTTAAATCTGCAGTTTCATCGAAGGCCAAATTGAAGACCAAATTCACAAGCAAAAATCACGCAAGCAAAAGGGGAAATCATCCAATTAATCAGACAAGTCATACGCCGAAATCAGAGAATGATTTAGGGTTTTCTATTTTTACCCTATTTAGTCACACCAATACATCATGGGCAAAAAGGGATCGAAACCAAAAATAATTGAATCGAAAACCCAAGCATCAATTTTTTAAAAAGGCAGAACAATAAAAATTGAGATTAACTCACAATCGTTTTCGGTCAGAAGCAAATCAAGCGACGAAGAACAACTCTCGAGCATCAGAGAAGCTATTCTATCAATTCCAGAAAGCCATCGAAGTCCAAATCGATTTGGGGACTCAAAGAAACCCTAGTCACGAAATTGCCGCAGACATTTTTTATTCCAGGAGAGATCGGCCAAATTGATAAAGGGTGGAATCATTTCTAATGTGGTCGGCCATGCTTTACAAGGGGATGACCCTCTTTTCTTAATTTCCTAGGGTTTTCTTTTTTTTTTACTTGTTTTTTACTTTCTATTTTGCTTTGTAAAAACCGTCTGAAACAGTTTCTAGAATTCTGTAAAAATCTAGGGGAGATCAGTCAGAGAGTTGGCTGTCAGTTTCAGAGTCTTTTAAATCTGGGTTACGGATTACAGGGTTGTAGTTCGGGGAATCTGGTCGAGTGGATATCGATCAGTCTACGGTTTTGAGCATAAGGTTAGAATAGGAGCGATAGTCGCGAGTGTACATGGTCTTGTATGCAGGATCTGTTCTATCACCTAGTAGAAACCTTAGAAATGCAGCAGTAGGCAGGGTTTTGCCGAAGCTGGGTATATCTGTGTGTGATTTATTTTCTGTATTTCTGTTTCTGCTATATTTTGCGTTCTGATTATTATTTATTATCCTGTCAAATTTTTAATTCAGTGAAAAACTGTCATAAACCCTATTCACCCCCCTCTAGGGTTAATCTAGATCCAACATAAACAAATCGGTCGATTTGTTTATAAATATTCATTTATTCACTTTCACGTTAAAAATTATATTTTTAACGATAATTAATTTATTTCAACACATGAATATATTTCATTATCTATTTCACATCAATTTCACAAACAAATTTCACAACACATCAATCAAACAAACAAGCCATCCATGGTCTGTTGATGACGGGTGTCGGGTGCTGCTAAGCACCGTCTGCATCCTAGTATATATATATAACTAGAAAAAGAAATTTAGAGTGAGAAGTTCTCACCAATAGCTATTCCAACTCCACGACACTTCATTTGTAGAAAATCTTCGCCGTTCTCGCCTTTTGTCACTTTCGTTGACCGTAGCCACTACATATATAAAAATCGAATTTTTACTTCGCTATTCAATATATAAAAATCATATTTTTACTTCGCTATTCAATATATAAAAATTCCACCTTTTCAAATTTAGAGATTTCGCCTTTTCAAATTTAAAGATTTAATCTTTTCAAATTTAAAGATTTCGCCTTTTTTATTATTTTAAAAAAAATCTTATCTTTTCTATTTTAAAAATCTAATCTTTATGATAAGAATCCAAAATTTTCGCTTAATAAAAATGTAATCTTTTTGTTACAAAAATCTAACCCTTTGCTATATGAAAAATATAAACTTTTCTCATAATAAAAATGTAAACTTTCTCCTATTAAAAATTAACCTCTTTATTTATAAAGATTTAGTTTTCAAATTATTTCCCCTTTCTTATAGAAACTGAATTTTTCTCCCTTAAAACTAATTACTGTAATTAAATAAAAACAAATAACTATATAAATAAAATCAAAACTTACAATGGACTAAAGAGGAGGTGGAGTTACTCGCGCCGGAGGGAGGCGCTGGTGCCATCGCAGGCCGGAGGAGCAAAAAAAAGGGGCTTGGTGCTTGTGACTCGTGACTGGCGGGTAGGGCTAAGGGGGCTCGGTGGTTCTGAAATCAAGAGGAGAGAGGAGCGCGAGGGGGGAGCGCTGGCTCGAGCGGGGGTTCGTCAGAGGATGGGCGCGAGGTCAGGGAGGCCCTCGCGGTGGGTTCAAGCGTCATCGAGGAGGAGAAGCGCGAGAGGGTGGAGAAGAAGGGAGGCGGATGGCGCGAGGTGGACTCGGCGGAGATGGCGGCCGACTCTGGCGAAGGGTGGCGCTGACAGGAGGAGGGAGGCGCGATTTCTTTTGGGTTTTTTTATTCTGATTTGGTCAACGGTATGGGGAGGAGAGGGTTAAAGGGGATTATATATATTTTATATTTATTTATTTTATTATTTTAAATTTCAAAAAGGTACTTTATAATACGAACTCGAAATCAAGCCCACCGACTGTCGTCCCTAGCTAAATACCCCCATTCCGAACACAATGGGATATGTTTCGTAGGCCAATTTGATCGTTTCGATCAGTTTCCGTTGAATTTAAACCATAAATCTATATATATTCAATTTAAATGCACAAAAACTTGTTTTGTCGAATTCTGAGACCATTGGAAAAATGGCCATTTTCCAGTCGATTAAAATCCACTGAAACTGGTCAAACGCGTTTTCCTTCGCCACACTCACATATTGATTCGAAAAATTATGAAATTTGGAATCTAGCAATAATTTGACATCACGGACCCAACAAAAGTGGTTTCGTCGAAATCCGAGGTCGTTTGCAAAATTCCCATTTTTAAGGGCCTGAATTCCACAGCGACTATTCAGAATTTTCAACTGGATATATCTTTTGATCCCCGCTATGAAATTTCGATTTTTCGGACTCGTTGGAAAGATATTCACAAATAGATCCTATTATTTTTGGTTTCACTAAAATCCGGTTTATTTTGCACCCGGTACATTCAATTGAAGTTTGAAATCGAATTATCGAACTACCTCGCCATTTTCAATTCTATTTTTAATTATATATAATTATTTATATTCTAACGACGACGTATATAATATATACATTCGAATTCTATTCAAAATAAATTTCTCGTCGATATTATTTAAAATAATTCATTTTAAATGTTCAAAATTCATTAAAATTGCCAAAATAAAATTTTTAAACTGGCCCAGATTTTCGGGTTGTTACAATCTCCCCCACTTAAAACTTTTCGTCCCCAAAAAGGAACAAAGTCGAAAGTGGTTTGATTAATCAACTCTACATTCGATCTGGCTTTCATTCTCCAACTTTTCAGTTTCTGAGAATTTTCAAATTCTTCAAAAATTTGGCTAACACCCGGAATTTTCGAAAATTTTTGCCATAACCTCCCCTGCACCGGGAGCCACGGGAAAATCCCGAAATTGCCATACAGGCCTTCTGATCTCAAAAAGAAAAAGAAAAAGCCAAGCGGCTAGCCAATCGGCTCATAAAATCATCATCACCCAAACAAAACAGTAAATTATAGTAAATATGTACCTATTTGTCAGGCAAACAAATTTTATTCTCTGATCTAGCCTCCTTGCTATGACCTGTTCAATGTAAGTACATGTATATGCAAGCAAATGCGACCAATTTTCAATACAATTCAATATTTGATTCAATTAGGCTAAATGGTTCAAAATTATCAAACAAATAAACAAACAACACAAACATCAATCAATTAGTGAATCAGAGTTTCAAATTCATAATTTTGATACGTATATACAAAAAATCATGTTTTGATGCCAATTCACAACAATGTATTCTAGCTATATTTGTTTTGGTTCTCACAGCAGTCTAATGGAAATATATAGATATCACACCTTCGAAACACGAACACAAATTCTGATGATGATATATCAATCATCAGAACCATCTCCGGGTGTCTAGAATGTGATTCTATGTCTACCCAGTATATTAAAACTTCGAATATACGTTCATGACGCGCATACGCGAAATCTTTATATACACGATTGTCCATATTCAAAATAAATAAATATTCAAATACGTATAAAGCGATTTAAATTTTAAAACAAAATTGTTTTCATTTGAAAATACACTCTTCACACTCGTTCTAGGATACTACTGATCCTATCTCTAACGAGTCATTCTAATTGGATATTACTAATCCAATATTTGATGAATTCTTTCGTATGGTTCTAATGTGTCTTGTTCTCGAGCTCTGTAAACCAAAGCTCTGATACCAACTGTAACGGCAAGGAATTTCGCTCGATCCGAATCGATCGTTAAACCGACTAAGACCGTTCGAAAACCCCTGATCGTTTGAGAACAGGACAAATCAGAATGCAAACGGAAGAACATTTCATTGTTATTACAACAATTCCATCAGATACAAGAATATACAGAGTATAAATGAATAAATTACATTCAACAAATATCAGAGATTTAAATTACATTTAAATACATCGCAGCGGAAAATAATACAAAAACACAACTAGAAGTAATGCACGGATACAGAGCTTTCCGAGCATCGTTCCAGCTGTAAATCAGGACCCTGTGGATATAAATCTGCAAAACCAAAACTACTAGCTGCCCGTGTGGAAAATGGGGGAACCCAGAGTTTAGGTTAAAACAATAAACTCCAGGTCAATCATGGGACTGGTGTGAGAACTAAAACAGTTATTTAAAACTTTACTTTAAAGATAGTAATTTAAGGGACCACGCCGTATAACATGGAACGGGTTTCCTCCCAAGAATACTAGTACATAAAACAAACAGCGCAATGCTAAATAAAGAAAAATGAAGCTGTTATAAGACCCAGGTCCCATCACACAATGCAACGCAAGCCGGAGGATAGGGTTTTTACCTTATAACAGCCAAAGCATGCTTGATACGTTTAAAACACATTATTTGATACTATTATAGGTGTATAGTGTCAAAACAGTTTAATTCATAAGTATCAATCATAGGCGGCATAACTACCATCTACTATGTCGCCATATTAGGCTCTACAAATAAAACTGAAACACACGTATTGGAAATTGGATTCCGTCATGAGTCGAGGCAAGGGGCAAGCTCCTCTCCGCGTTCGAGACACTCTAGCAAATGTCCCAGGACCCCACTATGATCCTTGGATCTTCAGGGCCGGTCCTCTCTTACTTTTGAGGATTGGCAATTCCTGAACACACATTTCCCGGTCCTTACAGACCTATATCCGAGGCGCCTCGCATTCCAACAACCACACAGGTGAAAAGTATATAAATGTCAGGACTGGTAGGTCACTGACACCACCCTAGCTAGAAAGAAACGCCGTGCTCTCCCTGCAGTCATTATCCCGTTTTTGACTCATACCGAGGTGTGAGGCTCGCGAATTCACGTTATACACAAAGCTACGCCACACAGGCCGTTCTTTGATCATCAACCACAAGACTTTGCTTTTTAACAGAAGCCTTGATCAATATCCACTTACGCATGCCACACTGGCAATTCACTCCATGCGACTGATGTCCATCGATATACAACCTCTGAGCTCGTACGTCTCAGAGAAGGGCGTTAAGCAAGAGAATAAATTCTCCGCCGTAAAACAGATGTATATTTAATAGAGATCAATCAATACAGAATAAAATCCAATGTCAGACACACAATCCATTTACAAGTTCGCTCTGGGTCTGAACGAAACCGGAGGCACTTTCCTCGCATATCCATCCACCTCCAAGTACGTCTAGACGATCACCAACTGTTTCCCTCATCTCGGGTGTACATCCCAATCGAGATCATCAGTAATCACCCAAACGATGTGAAGACTTCCGGTCTTCAACCACCGTCTTCATCTTCGACATCTCGTCGAATCGGTTATTCAGAATGGGTATAACCCGGCCTTTCTGAATAACCCACGTATATGATAAACAAATGTTACACAAACACAACAAACGCCTCATTCCAATTCGGAATATTCTTTTATTCACAAAATCACATTCTTAGGGAAAGGTTCCCATTAATTTTATCCAAGATAAATTCTTCTAAATTTATTCTATAATCTTCCTTTGGATATCATTTCTAACTAGTCGGGATTAGCGAACCACACCGAAGTAATTATTTGTTTTATTTCCCAATCCCAACCTATTCATCCCATGGAGCAAAACTGGTAATACTCCATATCTAACACCACGGTGTTATCGGTAAAATTAATTACCATTTCACGTTCAAATCTAATTAAAGATTTAACTATCGCTTTGGAGCAAAACTGGTGGTACTCCATTCTCGATCACCTTTCAGATTTGATAATTGAAATTATCAATTCATATTTCAATCTAATTAAAGATTCATTAAAACTCCCCTTAGTTTTAATCCTTTTAAAAATCAACATCTTGCCTTTAACTGGGTTAAAGAACCAATGTCATCTAAAACACGATTCACGATAAACCCAAATCGCATTTGATATTAAATACAAGGCTCTGAATAGAAAAATATAGCGGCT
Source organism: Allium sativum (assembly GCA_030737875.1). Taxonomy (NCBI): domain Eukaryota; kingdom Viridiplantae; phylum Streptophyta; class Magnoliopsida; order Asparagales; family Amaryllidaceae; genus Allium; species Allium sativum. The sequence goes on along the minus strand of CM060909.1, from coordinate 260,724,566 downwards.
TATATTCAATATCAAATTCTGAAACCAACAAATATCGTACTGGAAATAACGATATAAAATATATCTTTCAAATTCCCATAATAATATCTGTATAGTCACGAAATCCAACATCGAAATATTCCGAAGATAATTTCGATTCAACTCCAGTCCAATTCACGTATTGGGAATATTGATTATTTTTAAAATCACTTTCAAATTCAATTTATTTATTTCAAACATAAATGATTTTAATTCTAGTTCAAAACTAGTTCATTTCGATAAAAATCTATTTTTATCCTTTTAAATGTGGAATTCTTCAGCCCAATTTTTCCCAAATCATTTCTTATGATCCTACACAAATTATAGATATTTTTAATAATTTTATCAAGGCCCGTACAATCGATTTCCATCAACGGCCATCGAACTGCACTTACAACGACCTTTTCTAAATTTGATTTGGACATAATTCCAAATCCAACCGTTAGATTTTAAATTTCTAATATTCATTGGAAATCTCTTTTCGATACGAACCCAACGGTTCCGGTTTTAGGAGAATCCGACGGTCGGATCTCCCGCAACGTCAATTCGAAGTCAATGGTTGAAATTCACGAACTGCCGCGGCGCAGCGCGGCGCGTTCTATTCAGGCCATTATATATATAATATATATATTATATATATTTCGTCGATTTCCTTTTAAAACGTATTTTATAAATCGTTTTAAATTCGTTTTCAAAACCATTTCAACGTTACGTTCAATTTCAAATCGATTTGATTTCAATTCAATTCGAATTCATTTCAATTTTATTTAATTCAAATTCAAATTCAAATTCGTTTCAATTCAATTCAAATTCGTTTCAATTCAATTCAAATTCTAATTCGTTTCAATTCAATTCTAATTCGTTTCAATTCAATTCAATTTGAATTCATTTCTATTCAATTCAAATTCAAATTCACTTTCTATTCAATTCGAATCGAATTCATTTTCTATTCGATTCGAATTCATTTCAAATTGATTCAATAAAATTTCAATTTCAATTTTAATCTAATTTAATTTGAATTTCATTTCAAAATATTAGATTTTGAAATCACTTTTCAATATTCATTATAAAACGAATAAAATCGATATAAATATCGTTCGCGTCAAAATAACGCATCTCTAATCAACACGGCTTTATATTTCAATAATTCGTTATTCTATTCAACAAATGAATATTTATCCTATTCAACACATGAATCTATATTTCTTTCAACACACGACTAATCTCAACACATGAGTACTGTCAACACATCACTATTTTTGTTATTTAAAATATTTTATAAAACTATGGTATCTATCGTTTGATTTTTAATTAGACTTCTACTGGGAAGTAGTTCTGATTTTAAATATTATAAAGATGTAAATTTTATTGTTAAAATATTTTACTCAACACATGAAATAGTTTCAACACATAAATATCATCAACACATGAATCTTCTTTTATAATATTCATTGTTTTCCCGATTGGAATGAGGCCCAACCAATTACCATATAACGTTAATTATATGGATTCCATACCACACATGTATATAATAGCAATGATAAACAATCAACCATCATCCAAAGTGCACCACACAACTGCATAAGCATCAAATATAATAATTGACGCTTACACAGTCTGTCGACCAATCGATCGACATACAATTAAATAATTGGGATTAGTGTACCCAAATATCATCCCAAAACCCGTGTGGGGTTTCAAATCAACAAACACTGCATATTATTTGTGCAGTTGGGCGATGTGTAAAATTTATCATCCCAATCAATATCAGTCAAATTAGTGTATATAAACAAATCGGTCGATTTGTTTATAAATATTCATTTATTCACTTTCACGTTAAAAATTATATTTTTAACGATAATTAATTTATTTCAACACATGAATATATTTCATTATCTATTTCACATCAATTTCACAAACAAATTTCACAACACATCAATAAAACAAATAAGCCATCCATGGTCTGTGGATGACGGGTGTCGGGTGCTGCTAAGCACCGTCTGCATCCTAGTATATATATAACTAGAAAAAGAAATTTAGAGTGAGAAGTTCTCACCAATAGCTATTCCAACTCCACGACACTTCATTTGTAGAAAATCTTCGCCGATCTCGCCTTTTGTCACTTTCGTTGACCGTAGCCACTACATATATAAAAATCGAATTTTTACTTCGCTATTCAATATATAAAAATCATATTTTTACTTCGCTATTCAATATATAAAAATTCCACCTTTTCAAATTTAGAGATTTCGCCTTTTCAAATTTAAAGATTTAATCTTTTCAAATTTAAAGATTTCGACTTTTTTTTATTTTAAAAAAAATCTAATCTTTTTTATTTTAAAAATCTAATCTTTTCTATTTTAAAAATCTAATCTTTTCTATTTTAAAAATTTAATCTTTATGATAAGAATCCAAAATTTTCGCTTAATAAAAATGTAATCTTTTTGTTACAAAAATCTAACCCTTTGCTATATGAAAAATATAAACTTTTCTCATAAGAAAAATGTAAAATTTCTCCTATTAAAAATTAACCTCTTTATTTATAAAGATTTAGTTTTCAAATTATTTCCCCTTTCATATAGAAACTGAATTTTTCTCCCTTAAAACTAATTACTGTAATTAAATAAAAACAAATAACTATATAAATAAAATCAAAACTTACAATGGACTAAAGAGGAGGGGGAGTTACTCGCGCCGGAGGGAGGCGCTGGTGCCATCGTAGGCCGGAGGAGAAAAAAAAGGGGCTTGGGGCTTGTGACTGGCGGGTAGGGCTAAGGGGGCTCGGTGGTTCTGAAATCAAGAGGAGGGAGGAGCGCGAGGGGGGAGCGCTGGCTCGAGCGGGGGTTCGTCAGAGGATGGGCGCGAGGTCAGGGAGGCCCTCGCGGTGGGTTCAAGCGTCATCGAGGAGGAGAAGCGCGAGAGGGTGGAGAAGAAGGGAGGCGGATGGCGCGAGGGGGGAGGTGGACTCGGCGGAGATGGCGGCCGGCTCTGGCGAAGGGTGGCGCTGACAGGAGGACGGAGGCGCGATTTCTTTTGGGTTTTTTATTTTATTTTATTCTGATTTGGTCAACGGTATGGGGAGGAGAGGGTTAAAGGGGATTATATATATTGTATATTTATTTATTTTATTATTTTAAATTTCAAAAAGGTACTTTATAATACGAACTCGAAATCAAGCCCACCGACTGTCGTCCCTAGCTAAATACCCCCATTCCGAACACAATGGGATATGTTTCGTAGGCCAATTTGATCGTTTCGATCAGTTTCCGTTGAAATTAAACCATAAATCTATATATATTCAGTTTAAACGCACATTTCAGTTTACCGGGGCCACGTACGGACTCTAAAAATTCCAGAAAAATATTTTCTAGCTTCGTATTGACGATACGGTCCTAACAAAACTTGTTTCGTCGAATTCTGAGACCATTGGAAAAATGGCCATTTTCCAGTCGATTAAAATCAACTTAAACTGGTCAAACGCGTTTTCCTTCGCCACGCTCACATATTGATTCGAAAAATTATGAAATTTGGAATCTAGCAATAATTTGACATCATGGACCCAACAAAATTGGTTTCGTCAAAATCCGAGGTGGTTTGCAAAATTCCCATTTTTAAGGGCCTGGATTCCATAGCGACTATTCAGAATTTTCAACTGGACATATCTTTTGATCCCCGCTATGAAATTTCGATTTTTCGGACTCGTTGGAAAGATATTCACAAATAGATCCTATTATTTCTGGTTTCACTAAAATCCGGTTTATTTTGCACCCGGTACATTCAATTGAAGTTTGAAATCGAATTATCGAACAACCGCGCCATTTTCAATTCTATTTATAATTATATATAATTATTTATATTCTAACGACGACGTATATAATATATACGTTCGAATTCTATTCAAAATAAATTTCTCGTCGATATTATTTAAAATAATTCATTTTAAATGTTCAAAATTCATTAAAATTGCCAAAATAAAAATTTTAAACTGGCCCAGATTTTCGGGTTGTTACAAAAGTCCTTAATAATTCTAAAAGAATGGGACTATTGCCCTGTGATTGTGGAATCACGCACAATGGTAACCCGACCTAAATGACTGGAGATCCCAAGAACTAGGTTCAATGAGTAAAAACAAGTTGTGTAGTGATAGTAGATGAACATGCTAAATTTTAGATTAAGAAGCATGTATTCCTGAAGTGATTAGAGGATGAGTTAATAAAAACTCTTAATGAGATCTATACTCTATTTGGAGTGGAGTACCTACCTTCAGGAGTGCTCTTGATAGACTCACCTTTGTGAATGTGGAAATGTGGTCGTTTCCTATGAAGTTTTGGGCAAAACTTCTAGAGCGTTCACTAAACTGGGATAGACGTGCATGGCCATAAACGCACAGGCTTATTTGATTGCACTATAGAAAAGATTGTGTGTGGTTTGATTTCAGGAACAGAGTTCAAGACTACATGTCACTCTAGTAAAAACTGAATCTTATTCCCTACGCAAAGGTTCAAGTCGGATGACACCTTTGTTTATGCACAATCTTATGTTTTTAGAAACTGCTCGATAATATTTTAAAAATTCAAGTGGGGGATTGTTGGAAATTTTATGTGAATTATTAAAATATTGAGATAAGTGTATGAATGGCTCCCTTATGTGAATAGTCCCACATCATGGGATTATATGGAAGAGGCAAGTATTTATATTTATTTCTAAGAAATCTTGTTGTGGCCTTGGGCTCCCAATGCATGTTTTGTTGTGAGGAGGGAGACCATGCATCATGACCACCACACACGCGCGCGAGACCGACCCGGCCCGGCCCGGTTCGGTGGCTTGGGCTCGGGGCTTGGCTTTGTGGTGTAGACACTTATATTTTTGGTCCAGAAAACACTGCGTTTTTTGAACTATTTTTTAAATACAGAAAATATTTCTAAGCTGACCTTTATTTATGAAGCGGTAAACTCTTGACCCAGTATTTTCAGCAGATCCTATTTTTCGTCTATATATTATCTTCAGTTGTAGATGAGATTAATATAGAAAAAAAATTACCTCCGCCATTTTAAAAAAAAAATATTCTTTCGGAAATTTTCGAGCAGTTAAATTAGAAAGTGCAAATCTGCACTGATTTGTTGTGCAAAGCAAATTAGTTATTCATTTTAGAGAGGCTGTTTTATCCTAGAGGTGGCGGCGGAAGTACGAACTGGTTTTGCACCACCGAGCAGATCGCCGAATCGTCTTCAAGAAAGCGACCTAGTCCGCGACTCAGCCATTGTTTCCCAACAGTAACTTGCCTACAGATTCCAGCACCATGCAGTTTTTCACCATTGGCAACTACAACATCGTACCTTTTTTTATTCATCAACAGGGAGAGACAACCTCTTGGCTAAGGGTTCATCTATAAAGCTATAGGTAAACCCCGAATCAATCAATATTTGAACGGTTTTCCCTTGAATTACACCAGAAACTCTAATGGTATGTGAAGTGGGTATGTCATACATATCATGGAAGGTTATGGCTGGGTTCTCATTAGGTTCATCGGTTTCTTGATTAATGTCAACACAGGCATCATTATCAGTCTCCTCTTTGCCATTCAGGTCCATTATTCCCTCAAGAATGTACACTTGCTTATTCTTGCATTGATGTCCAGCGTGCTACGGTTCATTGCACCCATAGCATTTCTTCTCTTATCCAGCAATTCTTCTGGAGTCAACCCCTTTCTTTTGGATAGATCTGTTAAGGTAGGCTTTTTATCAGGGTTTTGGTAGTTCGTGAGAAGCTTGGGGGCAGTTTTGGGTGCTCTATTATTGGCATAGGAGGTGGTATTGGGATAGGTCAGCAGCTTAGTAGATTTCTTGATACTATTATATTTGCTTTCAAATATCTTGGCATATTTTATGGCTTCTCTGAAACAAGTAGGATCTGCTGCTTCAACATCAAACCGAATCTCTTCTTTTAACCAATCCATAAATTTGTCCAACACATAGTCCTGGTGTAGATGATCTAACATTCCATGCAACTGTTCAAACTTAGTGAGGTATGCTTGTACTGTTGTTAACTATTTCAGGTTGGCAAATGTGCTAAAAGGCTTTCTTAATTCCAGAGGCGCAAATCGCACAATGATTTCCTCCTTAAAATTCCTCCACCGTTTGTATTCTCTCACATTCTTGGATATCCACTTGAACCATTTTTTAGCATCACCTTTAAGATGGAAAGAACAGGTAGGAACCCACTCCTCCTCCGGGGTTTGATGGTAGCCGAATAGATGCTCAACCTGCTCGACCCATTCCATGATGTTCTCATCTCCATCGTAGGTAGGGAACTCAAGTTTAATGGTGATATGCTGAAGCAACTTCGGTGCAGTCGATAAAATCAGGGATTGATTTTGGGAATTTTGGTAATCATTATGATTTCTTGGGTTTCTTTGGAATGGTGGGACATAGATAGTGGGTCGATTTTGCTGAGGTGGATTGGATTAGAGGTTTTTCAGTTCTTGAACGACGGAATTCAAGTTTTAGGTGATTTGGTCAATTTTGAGGGTAAGTTGTTGAGAAGTCTCTTGCAAGCCATGGTGGAGATCCTGTTGAGATTTAAATAGTTCTTGATAAGATTCTTGTAGCTGCCGTAATGAGTTCTTGGTCGATTCATTGATTTGTTCTTGACGTTGTTGGAATTCCCATTCTTCATTAAAATCTGCATTGGACAGGTGGCCATCATCTCGATTGTCGGAATCAGGGTCGTGAGAGTGACGAGGGGATGCGTCGTCATCTTGCTCTGATACCAATTTGACAGACTCCTTCTTCTTGTTTTTGGTAATGCGGGAGGAAGACATGATTGCTGGAGATTTATTCAAGGGTTTAGATGCAGGAATTATGAACATAGAGAGTTTTAACAAATGTTTGAGAAAATGCATGAATGAATAAAATTCAGGGTAAAGAACCGAGAAAAAGTTTATTCATCCAACAGTTGTATTATAGGAGCATCACCCATATTTATACATGCCAGGTACTAGGTTTACAAATAAAAATTCAAATGCCAACTGTACACAGGCATAGCATGCACTCACACTTTCTAACAGCTTCATCACATTCAGCATACAAGTTACTACTCCCATGAACTTCCACCTTTTAATCATCTGACTTGTCTGAAGGGTCTGCACCACCGCTATATCCTGGTGGAGTTTCTGATGATGCCGAAGGAGAATTCACTGCTACAGGTTTCTTTCTTAATTCAATGTGCTGGAAAATTATAAGAGCATTACAGGCCGCTTTCTAATTTTGTTAGAATATTTTGATTTTTTTTATTTTTTTTATTTTGGTCAATGGCTGCTCATCCTTATAATAGACTGTGAATTGATTTCCACTGTTCCCTTTTTATTTGGTCAGTTGAATTATTGATCTACTCTTAGTTAATTCTAAATGTTATGGATGAAATCAATTAGTGAATTAATAGGCAAATGCTATTTTGCATCTTATATTGATTTTAGGCCTTTCTATATTATTAATTTGGTAATGCATAGAACAAATGATAGAGAAAGAGGATGATAAAGAACAATTTATATTTTTAGAACAAAATTCTGAAGCTCATAATAGACGATTAAAAGGGAAAAACAGAGAAACCTAAAAATTACTTTTTGGCTCAAATTTTAATTTGTTTGATGCAAAAATACAGAATCTAAATGCTTAACTTTAATAATATTATTGAAGAAAGTAGTCATGAAAATGGAAAAATTAATGAGAATGTTGAAATCAACTAAGGAATTGATGAAAATGAAAATATCAAAGATAATATTAATGAAGGATTTATTGGTAATAAAGATGATAACATGAATGAAGAAGAAAAATATTAATCGAACTGATATAGATGAAGGTGGCGTTGATGAACTGACTATTTCTGATCTTGAAATGGATGTTGATCTTAACTATGATCCTAATTTGTGGGAAAGGACAATCGATTCTAAAAGAATAATGTTGGCCAAATGATGTCCTATAAAAAAAATTAATGAGAAAGGTGAATTTCCCAAAATTGAAGGTTATGGACTTCTTCTTCCAAGCATAAAAGAAAGTTACTAATTTTATCCAAAACGAAGAGAGCAACTAAACCAAAAAAGTCATTTAGCTTTGGGTGGTGGTAAAAAAGGCATCGCTTAGGTAGTTAATATCTTGTCAAGGCTAGGAGCCATGGCTAAATACAAATTGGCCACAGCATAAACCTTGTCTAAATGTAAATTAGCATGGCTCCAAATTGTCACTACAACAAAAATACTCTTTTACAATTGTCAAAATTGTTATAATAGGTCTATCAAAACTAGCGTCTGTCAGTCTTTATATATGCAGTTGTAACAGAGCAATTTTATTTTATAACTGTTTTGGGCAGTTGTAAAAGATTCCTTTTACAGCTGCTCATGGTAGTTGTGACATACTTATTCACAACTACCTTTAGCATTTGTAAAAGATCATTTTATAACTGCTTACAGGTCTTGTTAAAAGCATTTTTACAACTATTATTTACAGTTGTAGCTAAATTTATCGCAAGAGCCGATAGCTATTGTGTAACGACCCAGATTTTTAGTCGTTTATCTTTGAACATTTAAATTTGTTTTAAATGTTGAATCGGAAATATAATTGGATTTTTATATATAATCAACCAATTTAATAAACAAAATACGATTTAATTTCGAATATATCGAATTACCATAATACGAAAATGAGAAATAATTGAATTCTAAGTTAAAAACGAATCAAAACGACTCTAAACGATTTATATAAATTCAAATTTAATCGAATTTAAGATAGTAAAGTTTTTATAACAAAAATTTAAATGATTTCATTTATTATTGAAACCATGAAATCATCTATTTAATCGACGTGTTGAAATAGCCAATTTTCAAACGATCTCGGATTTCAACGAAACTAGTTTTATAAAATCCATAATAGTTAAGTATTGCTAGATTTCAAGTTTCGTGTCAATCCGAGTTGTTGTGTGGGCGTGCACAATTTAAATGCATATTGACTAACGATTTTGAATTTAAAATAGTGTTTTGTTCTCAAACGATATCGGAATTCGATGAAATCAGTTTCATTAGGACCGGAATATTAAACTATAACAGGGTGTAAATTTTCATCGTGATCGGATTTAATATTTGATCTTACGAATTAAAAACATTCAAATGAAACTTACGCGTGAATATAACAAATACTATATTAAAATATCCAATCTATATTGTTGTATATTACAATTATATGATTTTTGTTTGATGATAACAAACATATATATATATATATATATATATATATTATAAATGTGTTTGTAATTGTACTATTCTACTACATCACAGACATAATTAAATATTTATATTTAAATAGAATACTACTGCATAAGAATATTCAAACAGTATTTATTTAGGGGAAACTCTATTAAGACACAAAATGAGTACACAAAAGTGCACACAATAAATCTCAACCGCTGGATCCTCCCATGAATTCCACTCTCCATATAAAGACAAACAAATCCAACAGTAGAGGCTTTGTGTCTCTCTCTTTGTGTTTAATTTTGTGTTCAAATAGTCGGCCCCTTTATTTAAATATAATATTTGATTTCAACATTTCAATAGCACAATCTTATACTCCACTATTTGTACGTTCTCACAGATTTATTACATCCATCTCTCACTACAACACTCAGTGTTCACTCAGTCACATTTCAATGTCATATTCAATTTCTTATACATAAATCCTCACTACATTTCAATCAGTCACTAATATACAGACTCTCTCATGTACAGACACATACACTAAGACACTTGTCTTCTGTAACGACCCAGATTTTCAGCCATTGAATTCTGAATATTTAAATTTGTTTTAAATATTTTATTTGAATTATATACAGGAATTTATAATGAATTTATTTAATAAAACGATATTTAAACGTATAATTTATAATATAATTTAAAATGAGTCAAAATAAATCGGATTTTAGCGAAACAAGAAATATTTGAATCTATTTGAAAATATCTTTCCAACGAATGTGAAAAATCCAGATTTCATAGCGGGAATAAAAAGTTATGTCCAAATCAAACTTTCAGAAAGTTGCTATGGAATCGCATATAGACCATAATGGTTTATTTAATATATTTAAATATCGGTCTTGAATTTGGACAAGCCTTCTGAGATGTAATTATAATTTAATTTTTAGAATTTTACTGTAATTTTTAATTAATTAAATACACAACTTTTTATTTGGAGTATTTTGCACCCTATATCAATATTTTGGGGTTTCATAATATAAGTTAAACTACCGATATTATTATATTTTTGGGATTGTGGTACCTCGCTAGACACGACCGTACTCTTATTTCTGTCCATAGCAGTATGTATGCAAACAAAATTTTATATAACTAGGTACACCCTTTATAGCTTAAAACATATTTTTATGCAAATGAGATATTGGTAGTCGAAGCTCTTTTCGTTTTATTTTTCATAGACACTAACGTTGTTACCGAATTAAATTAACAAATATTTTAATTAACAAGCCATACACTGTACACTTCAACAACGTCTTCTCTACGTTTTCAAAAACCGTGGATGCCAAGTCTTTAAATAAAATAAAGAGAGAAAAAGAATCTATGACTGCCAATCCTTTTAGAAACGTGCACCCCAAACTATTACACACCGTGCTCTCCAAGGCACTTCATTTTCGTGCCTACCAAGCTGCTGTTTCCGTTCGCATCAGGCCATTTCCTCCTTTAAATACTGGGAACATCACATTCGACCTCAAACAAAGAGTAAAACATAAAGAAAAAAGTAAAGAGTAATAAAACAACAACCTGATTACAGTTGAACCCAATTTCCTCCTCACTAAACGAAAACCGCATCTTCCAAAAAAAATCCATTAAATATCAAATCACAAAATACATGAAGAAATCGATGGAGCTATTAACTGGGAAATCGAAGACCAAGGTGAGGGCGATCCATTGGGGTTAGTATTGAGGGAAGCGATTGTCGGAGGAGGGGGTTTTTGAGTCTCGAAGTCACGTCGGTTCTGCGGAAATTCTGGTGAACTCCGAAGGATTTGGCTGGCGCTGCTTCAGGTATAGGTAGGAGGGAGGATGGCGCATTCGTTGATGGTGGTGGGGTGACCCCAGGTGGTCGGAGATGGTCTAACTCCGGCGAAGCAGGTCTGTGTTTATTTTGGGGTTCTAGGTTTTGTTCGCATGTGATAGTATTGGTGATGATTTGGATTTAGGGAATGTTTTCGCACCTGCATGCGAAGTCGTATGGGTTTCTGGACATATTTGGTTCGTTATTTTCTTTTATGCCATGAAGAGAAGTCTGGAACCGGAGTTGAGGCATGCGTGCGAATGGAGTGTAAGAGGACTATGAGGGAAATTAGGAAATATGCATGAGTGGCCATTTGTTTTCTTTGAAGAAGAAATGGGCGAGAAGATTGTGGAGGAGGGTACCGTGTTTTGCACTGTAAATAAGGGAATAAGGGAGAAGCAGAAATTGTGAACCAAAGGGCTTCAGTAAAGAAGAAGATGAAGGGAGCACGTTACTTTAATTTGCTTGACACAGTGCTGGGTTCACACGTGAATGGCACACTATGGGTTGCTGTTTCAAAGAGCAAGGTGGAGGTTGTATTGAGGAGTTGGGTTGAAAACGTCAGAAGACATCAGTTTGAGCTTGTCTAATTCTAAACCTAGGCGGAAATCATATGTACACCGAAATCTGGGAGGAATACTTGCAAACAACTTTCGTGATTTGCAGGGTTAAAGGAGACTATGAAATTCAATAAAATAAGTGGTTTATAATCGACGGCATGACACGGCGAACAGTGGTTTCAAGGATCTGCTGCGTGATATTTGAGAGGAAAAGAATTATAGAGGGATAGACGTATTAATTTAAAGGGTAAGACTGGATTATAGATTTATTAATTTAATAATTAATTGCTAGTGAGATTATATAATTATAACTTAAAATATTCATATCTGACGTGTACGTGAACAGAATTGAATGCTATCGGATCCTTTGGAATCGGAATAACGAGATCTAAATTGTAGCACCAATGCGGCAGAAAACAGAGCTATTGGAATTTCATCATAAAATCAAACGTTCGTTTGATTTTAAATAAAAACAAAGCAGAACCGTCAACTGCAAACAAGGTGAGTAAACTCACTAATTCTGACTCGTTTATATTTTTATATAAACGAGTTTTTAAATTTATTTATAATAATTTTATATTGTGTGATGGTTGATTGGTTGAAATGGTTGATAAAATTGGTTAAAATAGTTGATATAGATATATCGTTGATCGATTTTCAGTTCTATTTACTATGATATCTCATATTGATGTGATTAACATCTGTGGATGCAGTGAAACAGGTTGGATGGGCCCAACTGGGTTTCTCAACATTTATATTATTGTTTTCATATATTTGCGTTATATGATGTGATATGTATTCTATGATTGATTTTGTTGTCACTGGCCCTATAAATTTTAGTATTTAAATACTATAAAATCTTTTCGAATATGGGAAAAGGAGTTTGGGATTTAAAAAGAAATTTTATTTCAAAAAAATAGAAATTTACTTTTAAATAAAAGTGAAAGTAGAAATACGTTTAAATGAATAAAACATGAAGTTGTTTATAAATGAGTTTGTAACTTAAGTTAATTATTTATCATTGGATAAGTTATAAAATAAATTCAAATTTGAATTTATATGAAAAGTGGAAATCGGTTTTTAAACAAATATTTGAAATGAGATTTGAACTTAGCTATTATTAAAGAAATTTAAATGAGATTTTAAATGATTGAAATAAAAAGAGATGAGACTTGTATGAACAATTCTGAGTAGAAATTATATATAAGATTTGAATTTAAGATATTATTTTTAAATATGAAATCAGACTGATTAAATTGTATACAAAAGAAATATATTCGTGATTAAAGTGAATAATAGTTTTAAACAAGTAATTTGCAAACAAATTATCCATAATAGAAATTTAGTTTGAAATATGAATCTAAATTGGAATGTGAATGAGAAATGAAAATGGAAAATCGTTTTAAAAGAAACGATAAATTATATTCCAAAATTTGGAATATAAATAACCTTTTTATAAATTGAAATGGTTATAAAGGATTCCGGTAAGAATTTATAGAGCGTAAATTCAAAGGTGAATTTGGGATTTTGAATCACCTTGAAATGGTAGATAAATTCCGAATTTTGGGATATAATCAAATATAGATTATTCGAGAGAGAGTTATTTATTGGGATTCGATTATATCGAATTTAGGGAAGTAGTATTTTTACTTTCCAGTTTGAATCAAATTTAATTATTTAATTATTATTTTATTTATTGAAATAATTAAGTACAAGTTATATTTTTATAAACCAAATATTTGAAAACAGTGATTATAATGCTGCTGTTAGTACAATATATGTTTTGAAAATCTAAACAGCGATTATAGCGCTGTTGTTATAATATACATTTTGTAAATCTAAACAGCAATTATAACGCTGTTAATATAATAAATGTTTTGTAAATCTAAATAGCGATTATAATGCTACTGTTATCACAAATGTTTTTAACAGCGATTTTAACGCTGCTGTTATAATAAAAGCTAAACAGCGATTGTAACGCTGTCATTGAAGGAAAGGTTTTATAAATCAAATATTTGGAAACAGCGATTATAACGCTACCGTTATAATCAATATTTTTATGTAAAAGAAGTGTGTTCTTAGATTGAATCTGAAAGTCGCATGAGCAATGTTTTGTTTGACGTCATGAGCTTTGACTATTTCAAAGTGGAGAATGTTGTTCAATTAAGGTCTGAGAGGTAATTATACCCCAACTTGATTGACTTCATGATTGATGGAGAAATGGTTAGGGGTCGATGGTGAAGATTGGTTAGCAATATGGCTAGTTAATAAACGATTAATATTTTGATGTATAATAACGATGTTTTATAACATCGCGTTAATTTAAAAGTTTTTGAAATGTTTTCCCAATTAAAATAAGAGATATTTTCTCGAATAAAGAAATTAGATATTGGAAAAGTTTTCCAAGAATCAAGAAACAAAATAGAGCTTTGAAAGGATACGAAAGAGGGGAAAAAGAAATTTGAAATGATAATACAATATGGGGCCAGTATTGTTTGATGCTTGGTTGATAGAATTTCCATTTGGAAATAGAACCGTTGATTGTATGAATGTTCCTTTGATAGTTAAATCACCGACTATCAAAGTTTTGATTTATTTTATACCGCCGTTGTCAATATGGAGAGACCGGTATCAGATTTAATATCTGAAAACCACTCTGTATTGGTATAAGCGTACATATCAACTTATGCTGAAGATAATTGAAGACGGAGTAAGATACAAGGGCTGTTCTATTAATCCTAGGTAGAAATTGCCTAAGATGGATTAATAGGATGGTGCCTTCGGTTTGTCCAGACCCAGGACAACTTGTAAGGACGAATGTCTGACAGAGTATTTCCAAAGGGATTATGTACGTTGATTCCTTCAAACTTACGAAGTTGGTGGCAAAGAAAAGAAACTTCTTTAGCCAAATAATCTGAGTGTTTTTGTGGGAGTCAATTAGTGATTTCTGATGGATCTGACGATGTGGCATTTAAAGTGAATGGTAGCCAGATGTTCTGGAAGATATTTCAAACCTCAAGCCTCACAACCAGGAATTGACAAAAATCGGACAGGCAGCATGGCTATGTGGGTCACTCCCATTAGGATGTATAATCACCTATCTAGAGAAATTCAAATTGCTTCTTTAATCTATCGATGCTGTCCCTTTCGGGAAACGATTGATGATCCCAACTGTTGGTGATATACATTCGATACACTCAAACGAAATGAGTGGTCAGTCATGTGTGGGCCGGGTTGCAAGAAGTTCTTGTTGAACCCAGTGTATTCGCCTCTAGAGATACACTATTGGAAGGTGGTTCCATAACATGTCTTGTTGGAAATTCAATCTCCAATAAGATCCCTGCGGTTTTTGATTTAATATTATATATGGAGCATCAGATGCAAGCGTTCCGCTAGATTTCTATTTATTTGATTTAGACACTATTGTAATATCATTGGATTTGGTTCAAAACTATTTTTGGTTATTGTAAGGTAAAAACCATCCGTGTTTATGTGTGGATCGGTCTTATGATTATCTTTTCTTTCGAAAGGATTTTGAAAGTTAAACAAATGGTTGGAGTTTACTCACATCAGTCCCATGACTGACCCAGAGTTTATTTTGTTTTGTTTCCCCTAAACTCTTGGGTGCCCATATTTGTACGGGCAGTCAAGTAGCCGGGATTTTACAGATTCACTTCGGAGAAGCTTGAAGCAGGAGGCTTCATCTGTTAGCTATAGACTATCATATTTTCCGGTGTGTACTATGTTGTATATAGAAACAGGTGTTTATAACTGTTCCAGAAATAGCTGTTGTTCTCTGATGATGGTATGTATATAAAGTTACTGAATTATATTTCAAAGTTTATGTTATCTAATATATTTTATTCGTTTCGCTGTGTGATATGTGTTCTTCGTTTTCTTCTATTCTAATATTTCTTTCTTTCTATTTCTCGTCCTTTAACTTCTTTCTAATAATGATTCGTATTTCTGTGCAAATTTGGGTTGGACGTGTGGTGTTATTAGTCGACTCAAATAGCATGGAAATTCGGGCCATTACAGTTGGTATCAGAGCTGAAGGTTGAGTGATAACCTTGGCTCTGTGGTGTAACTCAATAGAGATGGGGTTAGTGATACCCTAGATTGAGTTTGAGCGTATATATATGATCACTTACTTGTAGATTTGATGTAAAATTGTTTTATATTGTGTTGACTGGTTTGTTGAGTGGTTTATGAATTCTGGTCGATACAGGATGTACAACTATATTGATAGGTGTTTCTAAACTCTCGAATAAAGCAATTCGATACAATATTGTTTTAAAATGGGTAAATGAAACAATTTCACCCAAAATAATATTTCGATATAAAGGAATGATTTTCTGAAATTATTATATTATGTGACTGTGTTTAGTTGTTACTACAATCAAATGAGATTATGAAATATTGAAATGGTTATATAATTTGTATACGGATAATGTATACAAATGAGATAAACCAAGATTAAGTTCAAACCAGAATTGGAATTTAAATTCCGGGCGTTTAGAAAATATATTCTGAAATATTATAAAGCAATATAACAGTACTTTAAAGTATTTTTGAATAAGAATAATTTTAATTGATTTTGAAAGTGATTAAGCATTGAAATCACTTCAGTGGCAAGAAAATAATTCTGATAATGGATTGCGACATTGTCGGTTTCATTTTCTAGTTTCTAAGTGATGGATTGCTACCATAATAGATTTATTAATGGAAATTGTTTGAAAAAAATAGAGTTGTTTTAGAAATTCAAATATTTTGAATTGAATATGTGTATAAATATATATGATTTTAAAATAATTTGAAATAAAACCCGGGAATTTGAATTCTAAAATTAAAATTTAACTTTCATAAGTTGAATAGACTGAAATGATAAAAATGTAGAATTAAAATTTAACTTAAGTTAAATGAAATTGGATTGGATTAGAGATAATCCAGAATGGAATCAAACAAAGAGAAATACCTGAAACTGGAATTAATAAAGTAAATTCGACTTATGTATAACAAGATTGAATATATATTGAATGTTGTTTGGAATTAAACCTTGATGGAATTGAACTCAAGCAGAATTAGAAGGTTGATTTTTGGAAATAGATTTTAGTTTAGATTAGTGAATGGAAGTGAACTAATCAGAAGTTGGTTAGAGTGTTAAAAATTGGAAGTTGGATTGATTTGAAATGAACTAGGAATGGATTGAGCAGATATTGAACGGAAGCAAACACAAGAGATAGAATTATGCCCGACAAAAAGGTACTTGTTTATAATATTACGTGGGTTTGATGGTTTTATGGGCCTATGGGGCAAGCCACTTGGTTTTTGATTTTCTTTTGGATTGGAGAAGGCCTAGAAAGGCGAGTTGTGGCTGTACCGATTGAGCAGTGCAGAGGAGATGCTGCCGAAATTTTTCAGAATTTAAAGTGTTAGAAAATTTTCAAAATTTTTGTTAGTAAGAATAAATTAATATTTTAATTAAAACAAATTGGTCCAGTTAAACTGAAGTTAAGAACTGAACAAAAAGGAATTTTGGACCTAGTTAATAGGGAATGTAGCATCTTTTCCTACCATAGCAATTTCGAGGACGAAATTATTTTAAGGGGGAAGGAATAGATTTTCAGTCGTTGAATTCTGAATATTTAAATTTGTTTTAAATATTTTATTTGAATTATATATAGGAATTTATAAGGAATTTGTTTAATAAAACGATATTTAAACGTATAATTTATAATATAATTTAAAACGAGTTTAAAATGGCGCGGTAGTTAGAATATTCGATTTCAAATTTCAAATGTACAGGATTCAAAATAAATCGGATTTTAGCAAAACAAGAAATATTTGAATCTGTTTGAAAATATCTTTCCAACGAATGTGAAAAATCCAGATTTCATAGCGGGAATAAAAAGTTATGTCCAAATCAAACTTTCAGAAAGTCGCTATGGAATCGCATATAGACCATAAAGGTTTATTTAATATATTTAAATATTGGTCTTGAATTCAGACTATCCTTTTGAGACGTAATTATAATTTAATTTTTAGTATTTTATTGTAATTTTTAATTAATTAAATACGCAACTTTTTATTTGGAGTATTTTGCACCCTATATCAATATTTTGGGGTTTCATAATATAAGTTAAACTACCGATATTATTATATTTTTTGGATCGTGGTACTCGCTGGACACAACCGTACTCTTATTTCTGTCCATAGCATTTTGTATGCAAACATAATTTTATATAACTAGGTACAATCTTTATAGCTTAAAAAATATTTTTATGCAAATGAGATATTGGTAGCTGAAGCTCTCTTTGTTTTATTTTTCATAGACACTAACGTTATTACCGAATTAAATTAACAAAGATTTTAATTAACAAGCCATACACTATACACTTCAACAGTGTCTTCTCTACGTTTTCAAAAAACCGTGGATGCCAAGTCTTTAAATAAAATAAAGAGAGAAAAAGAATCTGTGACTGCCAATCCTTTCAGAAACGTGCACCCCAAACTATTACACACCGTGCTCTCCAAGGCATTTCATTTTCATGCCTACCAAGCTGCTGTTTCTGTTAGCAGCAAGCCATTTCCTCCTTTAAATACTGGGAACATCACATTCGACCTCAAACAAAGAGTAAAACATAAAGAAAAAAGAAAAGAGGAATAAAACAACAACCTGATTACAATTGAACCCAATTTCCTCCTCACTAAACGAAAACTGAATCTTCCAAAAAAAAATCCATTAAATATCGAATCACAAAATACATGAATAAATTGATGGAGCTATTAACTGGGAAATTGAAGACCAAGGTGAGGGAGATCCATTGGGGTTAGTATTGAGGGAAGCGATTGTCGGAGGAGGGGATTTTTGAGTCTCGAAGTCACGTCGGTTCTGGGGAAATTCTAGTGAACTCCTGAGGATTTGATGGCACCACTTCAGGTGTAGGTAGGAGGGAGGATGGCGCGTTCGTTGATGGTGGTGGGGTGACCCCAGGTGGTTGGAGATGGTCTAACTCCAGCGAAGTAGGTCTGCTTTTATTTTGGGGTTCTAGGTTTTGTTCGCATGTGATAGTATTGGTGAGGATTTGGTTTTAGGGAATGTTTTCGCACCTGCATGCGAAGTCATATGGGTTTCTGGACATATTTGGTTCGTTATTTTCTTTTATGCCGTGAAGAGAAGTCTGGAACCGGAGTTGAGGCGTGCGTGCGAATGGAGTGTAAGAGGACTATGAGGGAAGAAGGTGCTGCATAATTAGGAAATATACATGAGTGGCCATGTGTTTTCTTTGAAGAAGAAAAGGGCGAGAAGATTTTGGAGGAGGGTACCAGTTTTGCACTATAAATAAGGGAATAAGGGAGAAGCAGAAATTGTGAACCAAAGGGCTTCAGTAAAGAAGAAGATGAAGGGAGCACGTTACTTTAGTTTGCTTGACACAGTTTTGGGTTCACACGTGAATGGCACACTATGGATTGTTGTTTCAAAGAGCAAGGTTGAGGTTGTATTGAGGAGTTGGGTTGAAAACATCAGAAGACGTTAGTTTGAGCTTGTCTAATTCTGAACCTAGGCGGAAATCATATGTACACCGAAATCTGGGAGGAATACTTGCAAACTACTTTCGTGATTTGCAGGGTTAAAGGAGACTATGAAATTCAATAAAATAAGCGGTTTATAATTGACGACATGACATGGCGAACAGTGGTTTCAAGGATCTGCTGTGTGATATTTGAGAGGAAAAGAATTATAGAGGGATAGCCATATTAATTTAAAAAGTAAGAATGTATTAGAGATTTATTAATTTAATATTTAATCGCTAGTGACGATTATATAATTATAACTTAATATATTCATATATGACGTGTACGTGAACAGAATTGAATGCTATTGGATCCATTGAAATCGGAATAACGAGATCTACATTGTAGCACTAATGCAGCAAAAAACAGAGCTATTGGAATTTCATCATAAAATGAAACATTCGTTTGATTTTAAACAAAAACAAAGCAGAACTGTCGACTGCAAATAAGGTGAGTAAACTCACTAACTCTGACTCGTTTATATTTTTATATAAACGAGTTTTTAAATTTATTTATAATAATATTATACTATGTGATGGTTGATTGGTTGAAATGGTTGATAAAATTGGTTAAAATAGTTGATATAGATATATCATTGATCGATTTTCAGTTCTGTTTACTATGATATCTCATATTGATGTGATTAACATCTGTGGATGCAGGGAAACAGGTTGGAGGGGCCCAACTTGGTTCCTCAACATTTATATTATTATTTTCATATATTTGCGTTATATGATGTGATATGTATTCTATGATTGATTTTGTTATCACTGGCCCTATAAATTTTAGCATTTAAATACTATAAAATATTTTTGAATATGGGAAAAGGAGTTTGGGATCTAAAAAGAAAATTTATTTCAAGAAAATAGAAATTTACTTTCAAATAAAATTGAAAGTAGAAATACGTTTAAATGAATTAAACATGAAGTTATTTATAAATGAGTTTGTAACTTAAGTTAATTATTTATCATTGGATAAGTTATAAAATAAATTCAAATTTGAAATTATATGAAAAGTGGAAATCGGTTTTTAAACAAATATTTGAAATGAGATTTGAACTTAGCTTTTATTAAAGAAATTTAAACGAGATTTTAAATGATTGTTTAAATAAAAAGAGATGAGACTTGTATGAACAATTCTGAATAGAAATTATATATAGGATTTGAATTTAAGATATTATTTTTAAGTATGAAATCGGACTGATTTAATTGTATACAAAAGAAATATATTCGTGATTAAAGTGAATAATAGTTTAAAACAAGTAATTTGCAAAAAAAATATCCATAAAAGAAATTTAGTTTGAAATACGAATCTAAATTGGAATGTGAATGAGAAAGGAAAATGGAAAATCGTTTTAAAAGAAACGATAAATTGTATTCCAAAATTTGGAATATAAATAACCTTTTTATAAACTGAAATGGTTATAAAGGATTCCGGTTTTAATTTATAGAGCGTAAATTCAAAGGTGCATTTGGGATTTTGAATCACCTTGAAATGGTAGAAAAATTCCGAAGTTTGGGATATAATCAAATATAGATTATTCGAGAGAGAGTTATTTATTGCGATTCGATTATATCGAATTTAGGGAAGTAGTATTTTTACTTTCCGGTTTGAATCAAATTTAATTATTTAATTATTTACTTATTATTTTATTTATTGAAATAATTAAGTATAAGTTATATTTTTATAAACCAAATATTTGAAAACAGCGATTATAATGCTGCTGTTAGTACAATATATATTTTGAAAATCTAAACTGCGATTATAGCGCTGTTGTTATAATATACATTTTGTAAATCTAAATAGCAATTATAACGCTGTTAATATAATAATTGTTTTGTAAATCTAAATAGCGATTATAATGCTACTGTTATCACAAATGTTTTTAACAGCGATTTTAACGCTGCTATTATAATAAAAGCTAAACAACGATCGTAACACTGTCATTGAAGGAAAGGTTTTATAAATCAAATATTTGGAAATAGCGATTATAACTCTACCGTTATAGTCAGTATTTTTCTGTAAAAGAAGTGTGTTCTTAGATTGAATCTGAAAGTCGCATAAACAATGTTTTGTTTGAAGTTGTGAGCTTTGACTATTTCAAAGTTGATAATGTTGTTCAATTAAGGTCTGAAAGTTAATTATACCCCAACTTGATTGATTTCATGATTGATGGAGAAATGGTCAGGGGTCGATAGTGAAGACTGGTTAGCAATATGGTTAGTTAATAAATGATTAATGGTTTGAAGTATAATAACGATGTTTTATAACATCGCGTTAATTTAAAAGATTTTGAAATGTTTTCCCAATTAAAATAAGAGATATTTTCTCGAATAAAGAAATTAGATATTGGAAAAGTTTTCCAAGAATCAAGAAACAAAATAGAGCTTTAAAAGGATACGAAAGAGGGGAAAAAGAAATTTGAAATGACAATACAATAAGGGGCCAGTATTGTTTGATGCTTGGTTGATAGAATTTCCATTTGGAAATAGAACCGTTGATTGTATGAATGTTCCTTTGATAGTTAAATCATCGACTATCAAAGTTTTGATTTATTTTATACCGTCGTTGTCAATATGAGAGACCGGTATCAGATTTAATATCTGAAAACCACTCTGTATTGGTATAGGCGTACATATCAACTTATGCTGAAGATAATTGAAGACGGAGTAAGATACAAGGGTTGTTCTGTTAACCCTAGGTTGAAATTGCCTAAGATGGATTAATAGGATGGTGCCTTCGGTTTGTCCAGACTCAGGACAACTTGTAAGGACGAATGTCTGACAGAGTATTTCTGTAATGACCCGGTATTTACGTCAATCACAAACAACAGTTTAATTTATCTTGAGTACAAATACAATTTGAAAAGCAAGATTTAAAGAAATTCAGAACTATCAACCAGTATATAATAGCATGTATATATATAACAGCATTTGCGTGGTTATATAAAACAACATCTTTGCAAATCATACTTACACCCTTGTATCACTATGAACATGCTAGCAAATAAGGATATTTTAGGCGCATGACAACATAGATCTTGATGAAGACAATTTCAGTTTTGATTATTTATTTATACATGTATTTTCTTTCTCCTATGCAACCCAAAATACACCTACTCCATGTACAACCACCCTAGATTTATACACTAGTGAGTGATGGGAAAGCATGGGTACAATTCACATGACAATGTTGCTTTGTTTCAACATTTTTCAGTTTTTAAATCATTTCTATTTTCTGAAATTTCTTCTTGTTTTGTTCCCTAAAACATTTGTTTTTTTTTGACAAAGTACATATACTAGAAGACCACAAAACATGTATAAACAGACATGTTTCTTTACTACTTTGATAAGCTTCAAAGAAATGTTTGTAAAAAGGTTTTTCTTTGCACAAAACATGTCCTGCCGTGAGCACAAATGTGCAGAAATTTCAGAGTTTGTTTGCCTTGAATGCCAAGGTATTTGTATTTTATAATTTGTGTTAAATCAATACATAACATATGAGGAAGGGGTAGACAAAAAGGCAGGTGAAAACTGAGCTACTTAAAACAATAAGGACCTCTATTTTTGGCTAAAATCCTAGGATAGAAATTGTGAAGGACGTATGGTACATGGTGCATTTAAGGTGATGGTTCTTAGTGCACCAATTAAAATCCTTGTGCAGGAAATATCCCACCTGAAGTGGCGGCTTAAGGCCATGTGAATCCTAGATTTGTGTGTGGTGTTGTTGAGAGAAATGTTTTTTTTTTTATTTTGACTTTCAAGTGCCATAAAAACTGAAAAAAATGTTTCTTTGTCTCTCCTTTCAAAACATGCATTTAATGCACCACATATTATAATGTTTTCCTACTACTATATAAGGACATAGCATGCATTACTTTCTTCACAACTTCAAAACACTTTTCTAGCAAAACCTGTAGAAGGAAAATCAGTGAAGCCTCTTAACACAGGTGAGTTAAACTGTTCTAAATTCTCTGTTATTTTTCTGCAGTTTTGATATCTTAAGTATGGTTGAACTTGGATTGATTGGTAATGTTTGTACTGGTAATAATATCATGTATGGTTGTTTGTTTTGTTTGAAGTAGAAACCATGTTTTGTTGTAAATAAAAACCTGTAAGCATCAGGTGGTTGAAAGGGGACATTCCCTGTTTGCTTCCCCGACCTGTTAAGTGTATAAAACATAACAAGTATAGGTAGATCAATAAGCTAAAGTCAAGAATTTTGTAAAGAATGTTAGACTTGTTTAAACTTGTACCTTGTCCTAAGGATTCAAAGTAAACCAAGCTTTAACAAAGGAAACCCCTTTTACTGCTGTTTGTAAACAAGCACAAAATGCTCTCTGTAAATTATTTTCTAACTGGATTTTCAAATTGATTAAAAACAAGTTTTGATTTTAAAATCGTAATAAGACAAACAAAGGATGATTTTTAAAACAAAAATCATGATTTTAAATAGAGGAAATCAAGAGAAATAGGTAGTTGGTAAGATAATGCAAATTTATGAATTCCCGTCGATCCAAGAATTTAGAAGTGATGGTGTTCGATCTAGAGGAGTGGAAGGACGGGTAGACGTTAGGAAAAATACTAATTAAATTTTTAATTGAAGGAATTTGGCACAATCATTAAAATAAGGTGGATGGCTGTTAATGGGTTCGGGGGTTTTGACCGCGTCGTGGGGGGGGGGGGTCCACGTTGGACCGAGTGGCTTAGTTTTTGGAGGGAAGACACTGACGTGATGGGGGAGTCGGTCGGAGGTGGTGGCAGTTTTTCCGGTGGCCGGATTTAGGCAGGCAGATCCGGAGAAGGTGGTCGAACTGTACTGTGTATTTTGGGGAAAGAGGAGATCGAACAGTGATTTTGAGGAGAAGGAGTTCTGGAGTAGGAGTGGCTGGTCGTTGGGGATCAGGGTGGCGGATGTGACTTGCGGGTGATGGTCGAAGCGTCGCCCGATGTCGGACATGGCTGTGCACGTGCACAGAGCTGTGCAAATGGAAGGAAACCATGGGTTTTGTTGTGAACAGCTGTGTACTCAAATTTGGTACTTTGAAATTGAGTTGATACTGTGAACTTGAGCTCGGCACATTGGATTTTTGCTTGGAAATTGGCTGGAGCTTGGCATTTTAGACTGGACACTTTAGTTGAAAATCAGGTGCCTTAATGTAAATTAAAGTTTACACTTTAGTTGAAATTTGGTACCTTAATGTCAATTAAGGTTTTCATCTTAGCTTTAACTAAAAACCAAGTTTTTGTATATATATAAATAATTATAATTTATGTAAATAAATTATAAAGGATAAAAATAAAATAGATTTTTACTTTATTTTAACTTGAGTTTTTAATAGTTAAACAAAGATTTAACTTAGATTATAATGAGGATTAACGAGAACATTCTTATTGTAACAAGTCGAGTGGAGAGTAAGTGAATCAGGATAGTTCGTCAGAAATTCTAATTCAAAACTGGTAAATTTTAAATCCAGTTTATAATTTAAATTTGATTTTTTTTTCGTGAATAAAATTCTTGAATTTTTAAGCATACAAGCAGTAAAGAAACGAATGGAAGGCATACACTGAATTTGACCGTTAAGCTGTAATCTCAGAATACAAGGAACGGTCATGAACAGTTTAGTTTTGATGAAAAAAAAGGGATATTTTAAATCGGTTAGACTGATAAAATAAAAAGGGGAGCAATTTTATCGGTATAAAAAGGAAGAATGGAGAAAATCAGATCAAAGGGAGATCTGATGGAATTTCATCAAGAAATACAGGAAGAAGATTTGTTATGAATTTAGTTATAAACCAAAAAAATTTGAATTCATTTCAAAATAAAAATATTTGGTTTAAGGTAATAAAATAGGAATATTTTATTTACCAAGTTCAAATTTTGTAAGTCAAACATAACTGATAATATTATACTGTCTGAACTGGTATAACAAAAACAATGTTTTATTCTATGTAGTGGATATTTTAAAAAGAGGAAATTTTATTATAGAAAGAAGAAGAAGGTTCAGTCAAGGAATCAAGGGCATTTGACACAAAAATATACAGTATAAAAGCTGTAAATGAGAATTAAATTATAAATTTAATTCATTGTAAAGAATCAGAATTAAAGGCAGTCGAGAAAGAATAAATTTCTGAAAAGGATAATATAAGAATTCAATTTCAGGAGTGACGAACAAGATAGAAAGAAAACCCGTGCAGCGCGCACACTAAAATTGTCCGATTCTAAGATATGATCAAAATGCTAAATATAGGCAAGATGATCGAATACTGTTTGACTTGACTGTATATGCAGTTGATTTTAATCTGTTAGATTAAAGAATTTGAAAGAAAATGTTCGTAATCATTTCAAAGAGACCGGATTAATTTCTACTTTGATTTGATTAGACGTCGCGCGTCAGAGATGTTCAAGCCGAAGACGACGGTATGCCAGAAGATGATATCTTCAGTATGTTCAGTCCCAGAACAAACCCGAATGGACGAGTGTCTGACAACGTATATCAGTCAGATTCTACACATCGAACTTACGTAAGTATATTACGTTGGTGGCGGAGAAATTCGTTTCTCTTAGCTTTTGTACCCGTGATATGTTTGGGAAATCGAATGAGTATTCCTGACGGGTAGGACGATGTGGCATTCAAAGGAATGAACCAGTGATGATAAAGAAGACGAGTCTAGCCTCAAGCCTCACACCTAGGAAATGACAAAAATCGGGCAGGCAGCATGGCTATGTGGGTCGCTCCCATTAGGGTGTAGTATCACCTATCTAGAGAAATTCTTATTGTTTCTTAATCTATCGATTCTGCCCATGCGGGGATGGTTGCCGTACACAACCATCGGTGATATACATTCGATACACTCAAGAGAAATGAGTGGTCGGTCATGTGAGGGCCGGGTTGCAAGAAGTTCTTGTTGAACCCAGATGTATTTGCCTCTAGAGATACATCAGCGGAAGGTGGACCCATACCATGTCAAGTTGGAAATCAGATTTACCTAAGTGTCAAGCGGTTTTTATTTGTATACTATATCGGAGAATGTGAGATGCAAGCATTCTCCTAGATTTCTAAATTATTTGTGAAAACCCTTGATATTATAATAATATCTGTTTTAAAAGTATACAAAGTGTTTTGATCTCATAAGGTAAAAACCCGTTCCGTATTCACGGCGTGGTCTTGTGAGATGTTTTTTTCTTAAACTATTTTAAACTGTTTACTCATACCAGTCCCCTGACTGACCCGGAGTTTATTTTTTCTGTGTTTCCCTTAAACTCTTGGGTATTCATAACGCTTGTTATGAATAGACAAGTGAATCAGGATGTAGAAACTTGTGAAGCTGGATGAAGATTACCTGTGTGCTGGTCTACCTACCTTATCTACTGTATAATTAAGTGTGCAAGTTAGTCGCCTGTGTTATGTATAATTACTGATGTACTAAGTATGGGTTGTACCACTAGTCATATGATGTTCTGTTGTATCATGTACTGTTGTGTAATATTATAAAGTACTATCTTTTGTGAAAAAATTCCGCTGTGAGATTCTGATGTTTCTGTGTTTTATCTTCTATCTATTCTCATTTCTTATTAATGGCACAACTTGAGATGTGTTCGAAAGTTGGGTCGTTACAATTTCCAAAGGGATTACGTACGTTGATTCCTTCAAAACGTACGAAGTTGGTGGCAAAGAAAAGAAACTTCTTTAGCCAAACAATCTGAGTATTTTTGTGGGAGTCAATTAGTGATTTCTGATGGATCTGACGATGTGGCATTCAAAGTGAATGGTGGCCAGATGTTCTGGAAGATATTTCAAACCTCAAGCCTCACAACCAGGAATTGACAAAAATCGGGCAGGTAGCATGGCTATGTGGGTCGCTCCCGTTAGGATGTATAATCACCTATCTAGAGAAATTCAAATTGCTTCTTTAATCTATCGATGCTGTCCCTTTTGGGAAACAGTTGCTGATCCCAACCGTTGCTGATATACATTTGATACACTCAAGCGAAATGAGTGATCGGTCATGTGCGGGCCGTGTTTCAAGAAGTTCTTGTTGAACCCAGTGTATTCACCTCTAGAGATACACTATCGAAAGGTGGTTCCATGCCGTGTCATGTTGGAAATCCAATCTCCAATAAGAGCCCTGCGGTTTTTGATTTAATATTATATATGGAGAGTGAGATGCAAGCGTTCCGCTAGATTTCTATTTATTTGATTTAGACACTATTGTAATATCGTTGGATTTGGTATCAAAAATATTTTTGGTTATCGTAAGGAAAAAACCATCTGTGTTTATGTGTGGATCGGTCTTACGATTATCTTTTCTTTCGAAAGGATTTTGAAAGTTAAACAAATGGTTGGAGTTTACTCACACCAGTCCCATGACTAACCTAGAGTTTATTTTGTTTTGTTTCCCCTAAACTCTTGGGTGCCCATATTTGTACGGGCAGTCAAGTAGTCGGGATTTTACAGATTCACTTCGGAGAAGCTTGAAGCAGGAGGCTTCATCTGTTAGCTATAGACTAACATATTTTCCGCTGTGTACTATGTTGTATATGGAAATAGGTGTTTATAACTATTCCAGAAACAGCTGTTGTTCTCTGATGATGGTATGTATATAAAGTTACTGAATTATATTTCAAAGTTTATGTTATCTAATATATTTTATTCGTTTCGCTGTGAGATATGTGTTCTTCGTTTTCTTCTATTCTAATATTTCTATTTCTCATCCTCTAACTTCTTTCTAATAATGATTCGTATTTCTGTGTAGATTTGGGTTGGACGTGTGGTGTTATTAGTCGACTCAAAGAGCATGGAAATTTGGGCCATTACATCTTCTGTCAGCTTCACAGTCAATTCAATCACCTGCATACTTGTCACAGAAACACACAGTAAACTGGAACAAAATAATTTTAAATTCTAGCAGATATAATTTTATTTCAAAATTTATTTGCCTCAGAATTTTGGTGCGTTTCTCATTATATTTCATCACTTGATATGATATGCATCCAGCTGTGTCTAGACAGCCTGTGATATTTACAGTGATTCACTGTAAATACCACAAGGTAGACAGTGTCTCTAGTGCTCACAAATATATATATTCTGCACATACACAATACATGTATACACATTCATGTGTATGTATATACACATATATTTTGTGCAGGGGCAATATGGTCAATCATTGAAATAGCAGGGATAAATATATTAAGTTTGATACGCTTAGGTGAAGCTTGATAACAAGGCATGCTGCAATTATTCATGAACACATCCAGAATGCAAATGAACTAAGAACACAATGACATTTCATTTCAAACTGCACAAGTAAGCTAACATGGACAAGTGGTAAGACACACACACGCACAGAGACATACATATATATATATATACATGTTTATATATATGCATAGAGTTCAAAGACAATAGTGTACAAGACATAGGACAGCAGTGCACAAATGGATCACATGGCCAAGCAACACTATACATGGTTCACCAGTCAAGATCAAGTCCACACAGCTCAAGTGAATAAGTCAAGATACAATAGCATGGTCGTGTTCATATAAATGAAGCATAGCAACATAGAAACCACGAAATATAGTTTCAAAAATGAAATGGAAAACATATGTGTAACAATATGGAGATGGACACAAATCAATGCACAGTTTCAAGTGCAATTACAAGACTAAAGACTCTGGCTCAAACATATGTGTGAACAAACAGTTTGGGCATGGCAACCGATATGTACACACATACGAAAACCATGTACAACAGATGTTGCATGTGCACACAAGGTCAAAATAACTCAAACGCAAGCCAGAGATCAGATGGCAGCAACGGGACATGCATGTACAATGTCATCATGCCAAGTAAGTGAATAGTTGAACACAAGGCTCAAGTCAAGGTAAAATGTACAATCTAGAGCTTAGCAAAGTGGCAAGCCCAAAGTAATGTATCATAGCTATTTATATACATGGAAATGTATATAAGAATACATGCAAGATATCCAAATATACAAGTGTATACACAGCCAAGAAATCAGAATGGTTAAGGAAGAAATGTTCAAGTTCAAGCCTATGCCGTTTATGTTGCACAACAAATCAGTATGTCAAGGTTTTAAGTGTGATGCAATGGCAACCATGCAGTAGGCAAGTGCAAGGCATGATTATCAATACAAAGAAGCATGCCAGTAACAAGTATATACACTACCTAGGCAAGAACATACATCAAGCAAGCCAGTGCGGATGCAACATAAAGAGGTGCAACAGTATGCACAACTATGATGAACAAGGCAGTTTTCAAATACAAGCCCAAAAGATTAACGCTTTCCAGATTTTCATGAAGGCAAATATTGGGGATAAAAACAAATCAAATTATTTCGAGGAATAAGCAAATGATTTTAGGCAAGAAAACAATTCAGTTGTTTTACGAAATCAACAAATCAATTCGAGATGCCAAATCATATTTCCATAAATCACAGTATTATATTTGGAAAGATTTTAATATACATTTTGTTGACATATTTTTTGGCAAAAGCTGTCACACATGGGATTCCTGAATGATAACATGCTCGAGCGATAGAAACGACGTCAGAAGACATTGAGAGATTTGGACAAAATCACATCCTCAACATAAACAGGCCCGAAACTCCTATCAGACGACCTCTTTTGGGCCCGAAGACAGCGATTACGGAGATAAGCTCTGTAAAATTTGTAGATCTCTGAGTTAGCTTCAGTTTGAGCTTCGGTTTGGCTCAATCGGACTTACGGTTTGAAAGTTATGCCCGTTTCCGTAAACTGGTGTAAACTGGCTATTTCCCGGATCGGATCGCCCCTTTTTGGATTGGCCACTTCGATCCGTGAAGCACCATCGGATCGCCTCTCTTCGAATCGCCCCCCGGTTCGTGGTGGCCTCCCAGACCACGACCCGATCGTGGACGTCAACTCCATTACTCCAGTTCGTGACCAGGCCTCGACTCGTGAAGCTCCCATTACGATCCGACCCTGGACCGCGAACCGATCTCCTGACCTGCAGACTCGCACACTGTTTTGACCTGTTCTCGAGGCTACTTTCGCTCCTACTTTTATGGATCGCCTGCCACGTACATGATCACGAACCGGTCAACTCAGGAGCCCTCCTACAGCTATAAATACACCATTTGAAGGCATTTTCAAGGATCTTTGGGCCATTCTTCTTCACGGCTTCCACCATAACTGAAGTGCAAGGATTTTTCACCCTTCTTCACATAAATTCCCCTCTTCTAATCTCAATTAACACACGGATTGTGTGTCTACATATAACTGATTCTTGTAATCTGTCAGTATAACAATAAGATTATAAAGTGGACGTAGGCTACATCTACAGCCGAACCACTATAAAAACTTTGTGTGTCTCCTCTTTATTTACTCTTTTCTGCATTTTGTGATCTGCGATCTGCATTTGGGTGTTAGGCCCAATTTTTGGTCTAACATTTTGGCGCGCCAGGTAGGGGGGCACACAAAAACTTCAACTTCTAGCTTGAAAGGAAACTCAATGGCGAACAAAAGGAAGAAGACTGGAACTTCTTCTCATGCCGATGACGCTGAAGGCACAAGGAACGAAGCAAGCCAGGAAGCTTCCTCTCATGAAGACCCATCAGCATACCTGACTAGAGACGAGATGGATGGAGTTCTCGCTGAATTGAGGACCCAGATGGCAAGGCAGGACGATCTCCTCCAGAAACAACAGGAAATGATCAACCAATTCTTCGCTCGGATGGATGGAAGGCCGGGCAACATTCAGCTCGCTGGAAACAATGCAGAAGTTGCTCCAACAATTGACCAAAATCGGGTCGGATCGCCCTCTCTGCGAAACCCTCAGATCGGGCTCACCACGACTCGCGTCACAGATGGACTCGGGGGCAATCCCCCCATTCAACAGCAGAATTCGTCTCGTGATACACTTCTGTACTGCGGCCCGGATCGTGGAACACTACAAGGATCACGATCCGATCCCAACAACTCGCTCCCGCCTGCTCAACAACAACCAGTTCGTGACCTACCTCCTGGACCCAGTCGGATCGCC
Source organism: Allium sativum (assembly GCA_030737875.1). Taxonomy (NCBI): domain Eukaryota; kingdom Viridiplantae; phylum Streptophyta; class Magnoliopsida; order Asparagales; family Amaryllidaceae; genus Allium; species Allium sativum. Next base: position 260,693,280 of record CM060909.1, on the reverse strand, counting down.
CCCCTACTCCACGATCCGGCCTCACGAGCTGGACTTCACGAACCTACCTCGCGAACCGTCCCCCTCGAACCGGGTCGGGTCGCTCCCCTCGATCCACGATCCGCGAGCCGCGATCCCCAGGCGACAGCTCACCAACTCCCATCTTCTCCTGCATTCAACGCTGGGGGCACCAGCTCTGATTTTGGCAATTTGCAACAACTTTTTGAAGGAAATCGACTAGCGGATCTCATTCAACGCCTCTCGAGAGGTCGCACCTATCAGAATGACGTGGACGACGTTAATCACAATCCGTTCACTCAGGAAATCAGGAATTCACGCAATCCCCCAGATTTCAAACTTCCGCAATTGGAGCCTTACAACGGCAGGACATATCCTACCGTGCATCTCATGCGTTACAAACGGCATATGGAAGTTCAATCGGCATCAGAAAACGTCATGGCTAAATGTTTTCCCCTCTTTCTAACTGACATAGCCGCCATGTGGATTCGGCAGCTGGATCAACAGTTGGAACATGTTGGTCGCACGCTTCATTGAACAATTTTGTGTCCACATCGCACGACCCAAGAACGTCATGTCACTCACCACAATCAAGCAGAGGCCCAGAGAAACTCTGCGTTCATTCCTGGAAAGATTTAACGTTGCAGCAGCATCAGTTGATCGTCCTGAACCATCGATGGTACTGATGGCAGCAGTATCCAGCGTTCTAGATAACTCGGAGTTCAAAAAATCTTTGTACCGAGATCCACCGCGAAATCTCGGTGAATTCTACCTTGAAGCAGATAGATTTCTGCGGGAAGAAGATGCAACTTCCGAGAAGAAAACCCTCGAAGTCAACATGCTCGGGGATGGAGAACCGCCCAACCCTGGAAAAGGCAATGACAAGGGTAAAGGAAAGACCCCTGCTACAAATGATCGTAATGTTCCACCCCGGAGAGGGTCCAAATATGACAAATACACTGAACTGAATGATACTCTGAGCAACATATACATGGATACAGGAGGTGCTGCCTCCTATCCAAGACCTCCCAAGAGGGAGTCCACGCTAGCACAACGCAATTCTGGCAGACACTGCATATTTCATGACATTGATGGTCATAACACTGATGACTGCCGACATTTGCGAGATCTTATTGAGGATCGGGTCAGACGAGGAGAGCTACCCGAATACGTCACTCGACCAACAACGCCTACACCTGCGTTGCCACCACCTATTCCCCAGAGAGGGAACGATCCTGGATCGAGCAATCGCGGGATTATCATTCGCTGATCCCACTCAGCGGATCTCTTCAGTTTGCTGAACTCCGGTTCACAGTTCATGTTTTTAGGTTTTTAGGCGACTTCTCGCCCTCCTTTGTTTTCCATGCATGTAATAAGAGCCGTCACATCAGTCCACACGCACGGAACCTACTTGTGGTCTCCAGTCGTGTCCGGCAAACGACCGCTGCGTTTTCATGAATTAGCAATAAGCATTGAGCTCCGGCTCCCAACTGGATCCGTCCAGTGTGCACATGAGCTCCGGCTCCTAACTGGATCCGTCCAGTATAAACAAATCTTCATGTGCCTTTCCTTGGTCGTCTTACTCCGGTAAGGCCGTCTTGGAACCTTCATGTGCCTTTCCTTGGTCGTCTTACTCCGGTAAGGCCGTCTTGGAACCTTCATTGCTTTTCCTTGGTCGTCTTACTCCGGTAAGGCCGTCTTGGAACCCCTCTAACATCTCCCTGGATGGTTTACTCCGGTATGGCCATCTAGGAAATATTCTTGCATTATTTGTTTTATCTTCTTGCAGGTACAAACTCCTGGCCTTAATACGATCCGGCGTGATCGTCGCATTCTGAATTTGGATTTCTCAGATTATCTAGAACACATCTTCCTTCAACCAGCAAGATATGTTCTGGGGGGCAAACATGTTGACATATTTTTTGGCAAAAGCTGTCACACATGGGATTCCTGAATGATAACATGCTCGAGCGATAGAAACGACGTCAGAAGACATTGAGAGATTTGGACAAAATCACATCCTCAACATAAACAGGCCCGAAACTCCTATCAGACGACCTCTTTTGGGCCCGAAGACAGCGATTACGGAGCGGAGCTCTGTAAAATTTGTAGATCTCTGAGTTAGCTTCAGTTTGAGCTTCGGTTTGGCTCAATCGGACTTACGGTTTGAAAGTTATGCCCGTTTCCGTAAACTGGTGTAAACTGGCTATTTCCCGGATCGGATCGCCCCTTTTTGGATCGCCCACTTCGATCCGTGAAGCACCATCGGATCGCCTCTCTTCGAATCGCCCCCCGGTTCGTGGTGCCCTCCCAGACCACGACCCGATCGTGGACGTCAACTCCATTACTCCAGTTCGTGACCAGGCCTCGACTCGTGAAGCTCCCATTACGATCCGACCCTGGACCGCGAACCGATCTCCTGACCTGCAGACTCGCACACTGTTTTGACCTGTTCTCGAGGCTACTTTCGCTCCTACTTTTATGGATCGCCTGCCACGTACATGATCACGAACCGGTCAACTCAGGAGCCCTCCTACAGCTATAAATACACCATTTGAAGGCATTTTCAAGGATCTTTGGGCCATTCTTCTTCACGGCTTCCACCATAACTGAAGTGCAAGGATTTTTCACCCTTCTTCACATAAATTCCCCTCTTCTAATCTCAATTAACACACGGATTGTGTGTCTACATATAACTGATTCTTGTAATCTGTCAGTATAACAATAAGACTATAAAGTGGACGTAGGCTACATCTACAGCCGAACCACTATAAAAACTTTGTGTGTCTCCTCTTTATTTACTCTTTTCTGCATTTTGTGATCTGCGATCTGCATTTGGGTGTTAGGCCCAATTTTTGGTCTAACACATTTCTTAGCAAATGATATAAACGACAAGAATTCATTTCTGGAATATAAGGCAAGAATTTGTCTTCATGATAAAAGGAAAATTAGCAATCACAATATTGCCACGAAAATCATTCACGCTTCCAGAATTCAGTTAGAGAATCACGACACCGAATTGAGAAAGTAAATCACAGCATGTTATCAACAAATCAAGTCTAAGTCAATTTAGTGAAATCAGAGAAGGTTTAGGGTTTCTATACCCTATATAATCTACAACTATTTCATCACTGGCATCGTTGAAACTACAACAAATTCGAGAGCACGAAGGATTCAAAACTAGAAATTACTCACAACGTTTTGATCGCAAGAAGGACCAAAACAATCGACGAAGAAGAAACAAATATTCAAGCTTCAGAGAAAATTTCCTGAGAAATCATTTTCGAAGCTGCGATTTGATTTGGGATAAAAAAAACCAATTCTATTTCGGCTGCTATAAATTAAAGAGGAGCTTTATTTTTAAGTGTCAACATAAACAAATGGGCCAACCATTATTTTATAAGGGGGTTTTATTTTATTTTTTTATTTAATTCTTTTGTAACTAATCCATATAGTTTTCTCTAAAACTAGGGTTTACTAGCTATAAGATTTATAGTTAGGGTTTACGAGTTACGAGTATGTAATTCGGGGAAAACCTGATCTTGGGGATAAAGATCAGTCCAGGGTTTTGAGCATAGGATTAGAGCAAGAGCAAGGTTTGCGAGTTTACAGGATTTTGTAAGCGGCATCTGTTTTAATACCTAGTAGAAATCTTGGGAATGCAACAGTAGGCAGTATTTGCAGAAGCTGGGTAAATTTTGTGTTATTTTATTTCTGCATTTATTTTCTCTACTGCAATCTGTGCTGTGATAATTATAATATCTCGCAAAAATCCAATAAACCCTATTCACCCCCTCTAAGGTTAATCTAGATCCAACATATTAAACATCCAAAACTCCTTCTCCCTTTCCATTTTTCATTCGCAGTCAACGAAGCCGCCTCCATCAATAATCTTCAAAAAATTATTTAAGATCGTATGCTCAATGAAATCGAGCAATCTAGGATCCGATGAACTTATATGAAACCAAGGTTCAGTTTGATGTACCTATTTAGGTTCGATGATACTTACTGTCGCTCGATTTATGTACAGTCGAGCTAAGGCTGTGTCTTGTGAGCGACTGTGGCAACGAGGAAGGGAGGTGAGGTTTTCAATGGACTTTCGGTGAGGAGGGGCATCGATTGGCAAAAATTTTAGGAGTTTGACACATAGAAGTGTCGCACCTGTACAACATGGGGCAAAAGGGGGCTGGAGGACACACCCCTTGAATTGCGTGCAGGTTGGAGGTTGACGGGTGGAGATGGAAGCTCCCGCGTAGAGAGAGATGATGGCGGTACGGTTTTGGTTTTGGTTTTCGTGAAGTGCAAGTTTGGTAGAGATAGAAAAAGGAAGGTGGTGCATTCTTATTGTTGTAAGTTGTAGGAGAGGCCGTATATTTTTTAAAAGAGAGGGAGAAGGATTAGAGAATTCATTAGGTAATTAATTTTAATATTGGTTTATTAGTTAATGACATTTAAATTGGTACAATTTTGTAAAATGTGTTTGTTTCATGCATGATCAGAATCAGCTGAAACGAAGTACGTTGGGATCGTATCAGAAAATACTTCGCAATCAAATTGGTTTGAACTCAATTGGAGCCAGCTGAAATTTTCAGTTAAATTAAACGTCTGTTTAATTTAATCGAAAATAAATCGTTATTCGACAGTTAAAAATCAAAGTGAGTAAACTCACCGTTTGTGGCTCATCTATATTTTTTTATAAATGAATTTTAATTTAGTATAAAATGTTTGTATGCTGTTTGTTGGTTGATTAGATGAACTCGTAAAAAAAGTTATTAATGTTTTCTACTATAGTAGATATAGGCTTGGTAGTTGGATATTCCCGCACATTTTAGTGGATAAGACCCTATGCTCCCCCACATTATAGCGGATGACACTTTATACCGCGATATCTCGCGTTTAAGCATGATTCAGGGGTCGGTATTATTTGTATGGACTAACATCTGTGGATGCAGGAAAACAGGTTGGAGGGATCCAACTGGGTTCCTCACATTAGTTGATTTTAAATTATAGATATTGTTATATATGTTGTATTGTATGGTTTGTGACATGTTTAATGCCATGTTTGTTATGGCTGACATGAATTTCCTTATTTAGTGCTATAGTAGCACTGAGCCACGAATTTGAACTTATCAATACAAAACATTGATTTAGTTTTAAATTGAATTCCCAAGCGATTTTGGAAATCAATACGTTCTTATTAGTTAAAAATTTATTAAAGGAGAAACGATTTGTAGAAATCAAGTAAAAATCGATTTTGAGCGGTATAAAATGTATAAATATGTAAAATGCAAACTTTATAGTGAAGTTAAATAACGTAGATAAAAGTGGAAGTGTTAATTAAACCGTGACTTTACAATCGAAGTTTATAACTATATTTGTATAAAGGGATGGAGAATTGAATTTGACAAGGAAATTTATGTTGGGTCTGAACCAATATTTTAAATGGATTTGAAGTCAATCTAATGTTATAAATGAATTTATAAGTGATTTGGCGTTGAAGAAGGATTTTGAGATATATAAAAAGATTTAAAGAAAAAATTATTTTTTCAAATAGAAGTTGAATCTCAAATGGACTTGAAATTATAAACTTGTTTTTAACAGATAAAACAAGGAGAGTAATTTATAAACGATGCTTATAAATAAAGTGAAATAAATATCATTGGATAATTTAAAAATATAAATTCAAGCGTGAATTTAAAGAGAAAATGGAAATCCACTTGAAAGGAAATATTGGATTTTATTCCGACATTCATAATGTATATTAAATTGAGATAAATCAAGAGGGAATTATAATTGGAAATCGACTATGAATTTATAACTTAGCTATGAATTTTGGATAGGAATATTCAACAATTTTGGATAGTCGAAATTTTTAAGCAAGATTTGAAACCTTAGCTTAATTTATATTAAATTATTAGAGGATGGGTTTAAATTTTATTAATAAAACAAAGTTTATACATATTGATTAAAATTTTAATTAAAAATGAACTCATCGTGGAACGGAGTTCATTGTTTTATGATTTAAACTTCAATTGAGTATATAGGATTCAATATGATTCGGAATTCTTTGAAACAAGAATCTTCCGGATTTATTGGACTATAGGTTTACTAATGGAAGAGAAAAAGTGAGATTTCATCTAGTGGTTTTTTTGTTATGTTAAAATTAAATTTCTAGAAAAATCGTGGTATGGTCGTTAAAAAACCATAACGATTTATTTAATAAAATGGAAGTATTTTAAGCGAATAAAATTTGGATTTCCATAAATAAAATTTAGACTTGAGTTATTAAATAAAATTGGACTCATGTGAATTAAATGGATTAATTTTTAGAATAAAAATCATATTTTTGAATTATGAATGAAGATAACTGAGTAAAGAAATCAATTAGTTAATGGAATATACATGGATAGAATTTAACTTGGTTTAGTTAATTGGATTTATGAACTAAAATTTTGAATCGAATATGAAATTTGAATTCAACTTGTTTATAAGCGAATTGAAATGTGTTTAAGCATGATTGATTCAGAACAAGTGAAATAAGCTATAAGCTAATTAGAGAATCAATTAGTGAATTGAATATGAAAAAATTAAAAGAGTTGGATTGATTTAAAATCAATTAGAAATGCATAAACAGATATGTACTGGAAGCAAATGGAAGTAATAAAACTGAATGCTCAACAAAAAGGTACGTGTTTACATTTTGATTGGTTTTGATGATTTTATGAGCTTATTTGGCAAGCCTCTTAGTTTTTTGATTTACTTTTTGAATGGAAAGGGCCTAAAGAGGCATTTTGTAGTTGTACCGATTGAGTCGTGCAAAGGAGGCACTGGCAAAAAAATTCGAAAATTTAAAGAGTTAGAAAATTTTAGAGAAAATTTGTTAACAAAAAAAATCGATTTGTCGATTATATATGGAATTAGAAAACCAGATCGATTAATAAAATTTAAAGTGAAATGATAGAGTTAATAAATCAATTTGAAATTAATTAAAATTAGCTAAAATATAAGTGGTTATCTTATTAGCCGGATAACACCAAATTTACATAGAAAAATTTTCGTTTGTTGTAAATGAGAACGAATGGATTGATTTAAAAATCAATTTAAATGAATGAGAATGCTTGTGTATGGAATATGGATTGAATGTAAAAAATATTGGTTGTAAATCATTCAAATTAAATGAGTGTGAGTATATATGATGTGCAGTATTAATAAAATGACATATATACTAAATTTTAAATAAATAACTAAATTTCAGAACTTATATTAGCGTGTACATGTCAAATATACATGATATGACATGTCAAACAAACATGATATGACATGTTTAAAATTCATATTTTGAGACTTATGGGTTCAAAATGAGTAAGTACAGGTACATGGAGCAGTAATTACTTGCGTAGGTAGCATAAATATGAAGAGAACTCGCTTAAATAACACTTATATAAGGTACGCCTACGCAAAAATACAAATATAGGATATATGAACTATTTTACGACCGTGTGGGTTGATGTATAATTTTTTATCTCTTTTGTCATATTGCAAAAGCTCCTCCATACAGAGGAGACTCTGCCGAAATTTTTCAAAAATTTAGGGAGTTGGAAAAAGTTTCAAAATGTTTGAAAAATTTGTAAGCTAAAATCATGATTTTTAAAATAAGTGCAATATTATGGGTTTTGAATTAGAAATAGAAAACCAATTATTTGCATAACAATTAAAGATTCTATATGAAATAAGAGATGTAAGAATATGAGTGTTAAATGAACATAAGTGAGTTTTTGAAAAGTTAATGGGTTTGTAGCAGTTTTCTTACCTTAGTAATTTCGGGGAAAAAATTCTTTTAAGGGGGAGGAATGTAACAGCCTAGTTTTTTTAGTCGTTTATCTTTGAACATTTAAATTTGTTTTAAATGATGAACTAAAAATGTAAATGGATTTTTATATGGAATTTATCGATTTAATAAATGAAATACGATTTAATTACGAATATATCGAATTGTCGTAATACAAAAATGAGAAATAATTGAATTTTATGTTAAAAATGAATCGAAACGATTCTAAACGATTTATATAAATTATAGTTGAAACAGATTCAAGATAGTAAAATTTTAAAAAAGGAAATTTAAATGATTTCATTTATTATTGAAATCATCGATTTAATCGACATGTTGAATAGCCAAATTTCAAAAGACCTCAGATTTTAACAAAACCAATTTTATAAAATCCGTAATAGTTAATTATTGATAAATTTCGAGTTTCGTGTCAATCAAAGTTGTTATGTGAGAGTTTGCAATTTAAATGCGTATTAATTAAAGATTTGGAATCAAAAATAGTGTTTTGTTTTCAAACGATATCGGAATTCGACGAAATTAGTTTCATTGAGTCCGGAATGTCAAATTATAGCAGGATGTAAATTTTCATCGCTATCAAGTTTAACATGTGATCGTACGAAATAAAAACGTTTAAACAAAACTTATGCATGAATATTATATTAAAATATCTAATCTATATAACATCCTAAATTCCTTCTCCCCTTTCCATTTTTCATTCGCAGTCAACGGACGAAGCCCCTTCCATCAATAATCTTCAAAAAAATTATTTAAAATTGTATGCTCAATGAAATCGAGTAGTCTAGCATCCAATGAATTTGTATGAACTCAAGCTTTAGTTAGATATACCTAATGTTGGGTTAGGTGATTCTTTCTATCGCTCAATTTATGTATAGGTGAGCTAGGGCGTTATGCAAGCGACAGTGGCAATGAGAAAGGGAGGTGAGGTTTTCAATGGACTTTCGGTGGGGAGGGGCAATGATTGGAAAAAAATTTAGGAGTTCGACGCATAGAAATGTCGCATCTGTACAACATAGGGCGAAAGGGAGCTGGAGGATGCACCCCTTGACTGGCGTGTGGGTTGGAGGTTGATAGGTGGAGACGGAAGCTCTCACATAGAGAGAGACGATGGTGGTTACAGTTTTGGTTTTCATGAAGTGCCGTGTGAGTTTGGTGGAGAGAGAAAGAGGGAGGATGGTGCGTTCTTGTTGCTGTAAGCTACTGGAGGGACCATGTATTTTAAAAGGAGTGGGAGAAGGATTAGAGAATTCATTTGGTAATTAATGTTAATATTAGTTTATTAGTTAGTGATATTTAAATTGGTACAATCTTGTAAAAAATATATCTATTTCATGCATAATCAGAATCAGATGAAACGAAATATGTTGGGATCGTATCAGAAAATACTTCACAATGAAACTGGTTTGAATTCAATTGGAGCCAGCTGAAAATTTCGGTTCAATTAAACTTCTATTTAATTTAATTGAAAATCTTTATTCGACAATTAAAAACAATGTGAGTAAACTCACTATCTATGGCTCATCTAATTTTCATAAATGAATTCTAATATAATATAAAATGTTTCTATGTTGTTTGTTAGTTGATTGGATGGATTGGTAGTAAAATTTATCAATGATTTTGTTATATATGGTAGATATAAGCTTAGTAGTTGGACATTCCCGCACATTTTAGTGCATAAGACCCTATGCACCACGCATAATAGCGGATGACCCTTTATACGGCGATATCGCGTCTTGAAGCGGGATTGGTATTATTTGTATTGACTAACATCTGTGGATGCAGGAAAACAGGTTGGAGGGATCTAACGGGTTCCTCACATTAGAAGATTTTAAATTATAGATATTGTTATATATCCTGTATTGTATTGTTTTTGACATCTTTAATGTCATGTTTGCAGTGATTGACGTGAATTGCCTTATTTAGCGCTATAGTAGCACCGAGCCATGAATTTGAACTTACCAATACAAAATATTGATTTGGTTTTAAATTGAATTCCCAAGCGATTTTGGAAATCTATGCATTCTTATTAATTAGAAATTTATTAAAAGAGAAACGGTTTACGGAAATCATGTAAAATCGATTTTGAATGAAAAGTGCAAACTTCATAGCGAAGTTGAATAATTTAAATAAAGGGTGCGTTTTCTACGGGTCCCTAATAAGTTTCAAAATTAGGCTCACATCCGGTCAGAAACTTATTATAAATTTAGTCCCTATTTTTCAAAAATACATTAAAAAAATAAAAATAAAATATAAAAAAATCACGTAAATTCGTAATTAATTAAAACAATTAATCGTGAATAAAATCAGGTGAAAAAAAATCAAAAACAACGTCAAAATCAAAAATTACACAAAAACAACGGAATGCAGTAAAATGCATCAAAAGATGCATATAATTCAATTAGTTGCATATATGTATGCATTTATTTCAATTCTGCGTCGAACAACAGCAAAGTTGCATACATGTATTCAGATTTGTGAAATAAATGCATCTTTTGATGCAACTATTCAAATCTACATAGAAAACATGCATACTTGTATATATGCCTATAAGTATGCAGTTATGTAGAAAAAATACATACAAGTATGCACATATTGCGTTGCCTACGGCCTTCAACATATTCTTGCATACAAGTATGCAGTTATTCTGAATAACTGCATACTTATATGCAATTATTCAGTATGCATGCACATATTTTTTGCATGTGTATGCAGATAGTTGCATACACGTATACAACTATTGGCAAAAGTTGCATACATGTATGCAACTTTTTTTTTGTTTCCATGGACTTCTGGAGAAATTTCCAGAATTTAGAATTTTTTTTTACTAACCAGCGCATTTTTCTTTTGAAGAAAACACGTAGCTTTCAAATGAAGATGGCGAAAGTATGGTAGAAGGAAAAAGCGGAAAGCGGCAGCTGAAAACAGAGGGCGGAAACTTATAAAAAAAAGGGAGGGACATAGGCTACATTAAGTTTGAAAATAGGGATGTGTCCCTAATTTTCACTTAAATAAAAGTGGGAAGTGTTAATTAAACCATGACTTTACCATCAAAGTTTATAACTATATTTGTATAAAGGGATGTAGAATTGGAATTTGATAACGAAAATTATATTGGGTTTGAACCAATATTTTATTAATGGATTTGAAGTCAATCTAAAGTTATAAACGAATTTATAAGTGATTTCGCGTTGAAGGAGGATTTTGAGATATATAAAAAGATTTAAAGGAGAAATTATTTTTCCAAATAGAAGTTGAATCTCAAATGGACTTGAAATTATAAACTTGTTTTTAACAGATAAAACTAGGAGAGTGATTTATAATTGATGTTTATAAATAAAGTGAAATAATTATCATTGGGTAATTTAAAAATATGAATTCAAGCGTGAATTTAAAGGGAAAAGAAAATGGAAATCGATTTGGAAGGAAACAATGGATTTTATTTCGACATTCAGAATTTAGGTTGATCTGAGATAAATCAAGAGGGATTTATATTTGGATATCGATTATGTCGAGTTTTTAATAAAAGAATGATTTACTTTTTGAAAGGATAAATTTTGATTTAAAATTATCTAGTAAAAACTATATTTTAAGTTAAATATTTTAAGAAGCTTGTATTTCAATATTGAAAAGTTTTAAGACAAATTCTATGTTTTTATGAATATGTTTAGTAACAACGTAATATTATTTTAAATTGAAATTACATATTATATTTGATTTTGAGGAAAAATAAGTATTATTAGGAATATTTATCCAAATGTTTTAAAATCTATTTCTTTCTACAAATTCTTATTTTGTTAAATAAAGAGCTTTTGAAATCTTTAAATGATTATAAATTCTCTCGAGATCTAGAGAAAATGAGTTTGTTTAACTCAGAGGGTTTTACAAGAGAAATCTTATAAAATCCAAATTTTCCAAACAGTTCCTAAAAGAAAATGAGAACAAATATTGAAGAAATAGACTGAGGAATATGACACTTGAACTTTTGTTGATTCTAAATGAAACAATAAACAATGTACGGATGCCATATCTTATTATACAATACATGTACCACACCCAAAAAATCAAAGAAAAATTTAATGTTTCATGCAACTTAATGGACCTAAAACCATAATACTCAAGAGCAACATATAGGCAAACATATGTCACTTTAGAGACCTACGTTAAACATGACAACCAAACTCAAATGCACAAACAATTCAAGACTAAAATTTTGCTATAATAATTTCCTAAAGATTAAAATTACCTAGGAATTCCAAGACTAAAAACACAAAGAATTCATACTAAGACCACGATAATAACATTTTTTGTAGCCCCAATCACAGTATCACCATTTTTTTAAGCTTCCAGAACCTTGTCTCTTTCTAATTGTTCTTTATCGCCATGACTAGCACTATAGACCGTTCATTTATTCTAAGTTTCCTAGTAATTGATCACACACATGTTTGGTTTGGTGCAATATCAGAATTTGGCTCCCATTAACAATATCCCTCAATAATTTGACTTCTCCTTAATATATGAATAAAACAAGAAAAATAAATAATTGATATAAACATATTAAATGTGTGTAATTGCAATTACTATTTCCTTACCTTACAGACTTCTGATTATCTGACATAATTTCTACAATTTGGCTTATCAACCGAGTTGCTTTCAAACTAAGTGATCATTTCACTTCCTTTCCCTCTACAAATCCATACGTAGATCTATTGTTCAACTTACGACTAATAATATCCGAACCCAAACCTGATATTTCTAAACCTACCTCGATTTTAGTACCAAAATAACTGATTTATTTTGTGAAGAAAAGAAAGAAAGAAATGATGGAGAGAGAAAAGAACAGTCAGCGCAGATAGGTCTAAGGTTTAAATAGATGAGATGATTTCTTGAATTATCTTACTGTTAAAAAAACAAAGACGCTGATTAAAAAAATAAACCATATACGAGCCAAAAATAAATCTTTGGAGCCAAAAATTTATTGTGGATCCAAAATGAAATTTCTAGATATGGATGAAATCCCTTATTCCTCTCCCATTGAGTTTGTACCCTTTTCAAAGCACTAGAGTTGGAGTCCACCTTTTTTCTTTATTTAAACGAACGTGTAAAAACGATGCTTTAGCGTCGGATTGTGAAATGCTAACATTATATTGATGATCACTCGATTTGTTATAAGTAGTTAACAACATTTACGTGATTTTAACCGGCCTTTTGGTCCGGTTTCCAAAAGTATGCAAGACATGCTCTACTCAACATATCGCGTGATATTATAGGCCAGAGGCGTTGCCAGTGTCATCCGGGGTCCAGTAGCAGAAGACTCGAGTCTGGCCACTAGAAGAATGCCGCATCCCTCGAACGCGACCTCCATCAGTATTCGTCCGTAGCCGACCCAAAGGCGAGCCATGCTCCGAGCCGAAGGCGAGCCATCAAGCGGGTCTGGGCGCAGCACTGGTGGGGGTCCGGGTCCCACAGTCCAAGCGACGATCGACCTAACTGGTTAGGTCGAACCAGTGGGCACCGCCCGATTCATCCGATTTCCGCCAACAATTGTGTTGCCTAGAATTGCCAGATCGACTCAAAGTCAGGATTCAGCCAACAACTTTCGTTAACCTCGGTGCACCTCCAATCATTGCCAAACCAAGGCCTCGAACCCCAAAGAGTCGCGAGTCCAAGTCTCGAGCCCCCAAGCACCCGTGCATACAGTCTTCGCGCCCCTCAGGGCACGAAATTCGTACCCCTCGGCGAACGAACTTCATGCCCCTCAGGGTGCAAAATTCGCACCCAATGGGGTGCAAAATTTGTAACCCTTGGGGTGCGAATTTTGTACCCCCAGGGGGTATGAAATTTGTGCCCTACGGGGTACGAAATTCAAATCCCTCGGGTGCAAAATTCATCCCCCTAAGGGGTACGAATTTCGTACCCAACAGGGTGCGAATTTCGCAACCTAGGGGGGTTCGAAATATATGCATGCGCAGGTGTCAAATGAGAAATTCTGGGTGTCGTCCCCTATTTCTACCTAATCCTAGCTAACCACTCTCCTATAAATACCCCATGCCTCACACTTCAAAAGAGGGATAATTTGTGAACTTGAGACCTCTTGAGAGCTCCTTTAATGGCATCTCCACTTCGGGGTAGAAGAAGGGCAAAAGTGTATTTTTCCTAACACGTGAAATATACTATAATTATGACATCATATAACTTAGAAATGAATGTAAGGAGATGTCATGTGATAGTCTCAACCTTGTAATCTTTGGTGATAAATAATATTCCAACGACTCTTCAAAGTGGACGTAGGCCTCTCTCAAGGCCAAACCACTGTAAATCTCACATGTTATTTACCGCTTTTCACTCTTGTCTATACGACCAAATTAATAATTCCTAGTAATTGGAATCTTTGGTGTTTACGACATTTTTTACCGTCAACATTTGGTGCTTTCACTGAGAAAACTCGGATTTTTGCCTTTGTCGCACCTTGTCATCTCGACTTCGACGAGCTTCAGGTTCCTTTGCTAAACCTGCCGCCAAATCTACTCACGATGGAAAAGCGACCAAAGAACGCAATGGGCGGCTCTTCAACCGCAGCCGAAGCTGGAACATCTCAACAGCCTCAGCCGGCGGATATCCCAGCCACTAGTGAAAACGTCCCTCCTACTGTGGACCCCGAATCACCCGCAACACAAGCTCAGATTCGCGTGCTTAATGAAAAATATGAGAACACAGCAGTCAAGCTCAATCAAGCATTAAGGAATAACATCGACCTTATGTGGTAACTTCAAGAAAGTCAGCGCATCATCGCTCGACTTCAGCTAGCTCGGAACAACGCTCGACCTCGACCAATTGCCTCGGAAACTTCCTCTTCTAAGTCGAGGGCGCGAATAAAAGAAGGAGGTTTAGCCTCATCAACAATGTCAGCGTCCATACCGATGCCCTCGATAAGGGTAACGACAATGGCTATGCCAACGAAAATGGAAATGTCAACGACGTCCGAACTACTGTCAGTTATAGCGAGGGGGAAACATTATCAAGACTACTTCCGATTGGTTATCAGTAATGAACCGGGTCTGAGCAACCGACCCCCTCCTCAGCAGTTCCAACTGCATGCACCTATGGTCGACTTTCTGTCACTTCCTTCGAGGAATCGAAACCTCGCCTTTCCTTCTACTCAACCACCAAAGCTTTGGATGCTGCTTAGGTTTTCCCAGACTTACCGACCAAGGCGATCGGTAATGGTGAACAAAGGAAAAGACCCCATGGTTGAATCTTCCACTATCGATTCTAATTCAGAATTTCCCCCTCAGCCTCGATTCCCTAAAGCTCTGACTAACCTTAATGCGCCCAACCTCGACACATCCGTCGATCAAGCCCAGTTTAATGAAACATCAAGGAAATCGAGGCCAGACTCGATGATGCCTTGTCGACAACATCCACCATAACATCGGATTAATACAATGGCTTCTACCATATAATCAACGAGGTATTCTCCGCCTTCAGGCAGGCTTGGGCGCTTAGCCTCCTTTAAGCAATGCCTTCGCTCAAACTTGACAAAGCCGGTTTTTCCTACCAATCCTCGACCAGAAGTTTGTTTATGCTACTCGGATTCCATCTTGTTCACCTAGCAAATTTCTCGACAGTGGCAAGAAAGGGGAAAATCCATCTTTGGAAGACCTTCTAAAAATAAACGAGGCATCGCCCATTTCACGCCAGGTAGAAGCGCATCGGAGAGAACCCGTATTTGTTTCTTTGTCGCAAATTCCCATCTCGACTTCGACACGCTTTAGGTTCCTCCTATAGCCTGCAGTCAAGTCTGCTCACGATGGCTAAGCAACAAAGAATCAAATGACAGAATGTTATGGATAAGTTCCTCCGATCCGCCTTCGGGTTTTGTCTTCAGTTCTCGACCATGACTCAATTACTCGCTTCTTGTCATGGTGTATTAAGCATACAAAGCTCAATGCTATAATTAAACCTCAGGGTGTAGAAGGGGGAGGAAGTCAACGACTCTCCTCAATCGGACCTCCATCGAGCTACACTCCAGAAGGCGTCGATGGAATAATTGGGAATCTTGCCACAGCTTAGTACGCTCGACTTGAGTGGTAGGAAGAAGCTTTCAACACCTCCCTCGCCCAAATTGAAGATAGAATAAGAAGTACTTCAAGGCCGACCGACCAGAAAGAAATTATTGGGACGAGTACCAATCTTCCTCCACCCGCGACTCGAGACTTGGGGGCAACCCCACAAACTAACCAGCTATCTGATGCCGCTCCTCGAGATGATGTCGGTCCCACTACACTCGGGGGCACACCTAATCCAAATGTCACCCCAACCCGTGACACTTTGGTTGATCAAGCGCCAACACGCACGACTAGGGATGATAATGCCCCCAAGGTTGCGAGATTCAAGATTACGCCAACGTGGCTCCTTAAGTTTGAATCCAACCAGACTTTCTTTTCAGTCAATAGAGTCCCAACTTGGACTTAAATACTAGGGGCACTAGTGCCACTTCGGACAATCTAAATAAGCCACTTGTTTTTCTTAACAAACATAGTCGCAATGTGTTACAGACAGCTGAAGTCGGACTCCGTTACTTCTCGAAATGCTTTGAACACCCGATTAGTGGAACAGTTTAGAGTGAACATAACTCATCCAGAAATCATCATGACTCTCACCGGCATTAAGCAAAATTTCGGCAAAACCTAACGCTCTTCTCATTGGCTGCAATTGATGCCAGTACCTCTCAGCAGCCCCGAGCGGTAGAGGACCCTCTGGAAACAGATCTCCTTCCACTTGTGGACCCTAAAGCTCCTACAACTCAAGCACAGATTCACATGCTTAATAAGAATTATGAGAATGCAGCTCTCGCGCTAGGTGTTGAAGATTAACATCAACCTTATGCGCCAATTTGAAGAAAGTCAACGCATCGTCATTCTACATCAGCTTGCTTAGAACCGCGCTAGCTCACGGTACACCACATCGGAAATTTCTTCTTTTGAAGCTAGGGGCCCATGTCGAGGAAGAAGGTTCAGCCTTGTTAAAATCATCGCCGTCCGCTCCAACACTCATACGACGACAGCAACGACAACATAAATGAGATGATGATCGGCCCTCATCATTTACGGCCAAGGAACACAGCAACAAACCACGTTTGAGTAACCAACCTTCTACTCGGAAGAGCCCAACTGTTGCCACTCAGTTTCAGAGTCCCACTCTTCCAACAGCTCGTTGGACCAGATTACTTCTGGACCAAGGTGCACACCAGCTTGCCGAACCTCGACATCCATACCAAAACCATTCCATCCATGACATGACAGAGAGCAAGCCGGATGCGTACAATAAAAGACAACGGAATGGAACTCCCGAAATTCGTCAAAACTAATGGGTTCCATTAGATAATCCCCCTCCAGCATATCTCCCCTACGTGATCCGAATAATCATAAAAGATATGTGAAGAAACGCCGACAACTCAAGAGAAACCCACTTGAGGCGTAATCCCTTCACTAGGATCGTACACAAAGCTGAGTGGCCCCGATGCTTCAACACACCACATATGGCATTCTATGAAGGCATGACTGACCTCTGATCTCGGCAATGTCGGAATCACCATCAGAAATGGAGCGCGCCATCCCGTTTGTCCCCAGCTTTGACGCTCAGGCCTCCGCTAGGTGGACGCAAACTACTATGATTGTGAACTTATCGCCTATGCTTCTAGCATCCAACTGGGGCCAAGTTCACTTCACCCGACTTCCACACATCATGCAATCGAAGTTGGAGGCTCACGGATTGCCGAAGACCTTCCGTCAAGAAGGCACACTAAGCTCCAAAGTCCTGGACTAGATCACGACCTCTATAATGTGGCCGGAGCTGAACCTCCAGTTATCGCCGACACGATCCATGGAATCATGAGAGAACCACGGGGGCATGCCCACGACGTCTACGAAACCATTACAAGGCGTAACCCATTCACTTTGGCTATCCTTAATATCAAATGGCGCCAGCACTTCGACATGCCAAACTTACTCCATACTTAAAGAAGCCAGGATTCTCGAAGCTTCATTAGCCGCCACAAATTGCACATGGGTTCATTACATGTCGCCAATGCCATAAAGTGCAAGTGCTTCCCCATCCTTATGCAAGACGACTCTATCTGGGTTCTCTCGACTTCCACCTTGAAATATCTCAACTCTCAACTAACTTGGCAGGAGATTGGTCACACAGTCCAGAATGCACGTCGAAATGCCCATAGATATCCTTTCAGTCTCCAATGATTGCCAAGGCACCCATGAAACTCTCAAAGGCTATCTCGTAAGATCCCACACTGTCTTGGCTGAAGTTAGGAACTACTCCTCGAATCGCACACGTCCAACTTACAAATGGAATACCACCTGATTCTGAACTTAGAGCGTGGACCGATGAAAAACAATCAAAGATTCAGGATATCTTCTGCATGAATGCCGACTACGTCCTATGCCGAAAGTTATCATAAAGGAATCGAGCTTCTCACCTCAAGATCCTGCCTCGTGGCGACGCCAAGGCCTCAATCGACTCTAATTCCACCACTCTGCATGATCTTGCTCACGCCGACAAAGGTAGTCACAACAATAAAAGGAAGCGCCTTCAGCTTCCTTCTTTCCGCAGCTGTACTGCTTGCAGGGACACCTCCAGGAAAATCTACCTCGCAGCATGCAATTCCCAACCATGCAAAAGGCCAAGACCTAAAAGTCCGATGGACGCACCAGTGGACTCTACAGGATATTGTCGATCCTACAACATCCGCGGACACAACACAAACATGTTTGGCCACTTGCAGAACAACATCGAGGAACTCATTCGCAGGGGAACTCCGAGCCATTCAAAACTCATCAAAGACTTCGATTGCATAGGATCTCCTAGCCACTCGACGCTCATCGAGGGTTCCCACTACGTGGGATCTTTGAGCCACTCGATGCTCATCGAGGATCCCAAGTGCATGGGATCTCGGAGCTACTCAACGCTCATCAAAGACTCCCACTGCACGGGATCTCCGAGCCACTCGACGCTCATCGAGGGTTCCAACTACGTGGGACCTTCGAGCCACTCGATGCTCATCAAGGATCCCCAATGCATAGGATCTCTAAGCTACTCAGCGCTCATCAAAGATTCCCACTAAAGATGACCTTGACCGACAACTAATCCCTTAAGATCGTCCCCCCACCTCGTCATGACTACAACTTCCATGGTGTAGCTGACTTTAGGTTGTCATCGGAGATACCAGTTTGCAACTCCTCCCTGCCTATGCCTCCCACATTTGAAGCAGAACAAAAACTAAAGACAAACTTTCTCTTATAAAAGACACCTCCTTTTCACTGTGTCGTGTCCCTTATTGTCCTCCATACGGCGCTCCCGACCCCCTCCAATCAGCATGGGGCATGCTAGGAAATATTATCGGAGAAACGTTCGGAAGCAAGCCCGAGAGTTCCAGTCCGCCTCTCAACTGTCCTCTACGATACAACAATCCCCGAGGTTATCATTGGAGATATCGGAAATTAACTCATTAACACCATCAGCTCGCCTAAAAAAAAAAGAGGAGGCGAGAGAGATGATTCAATTTCATAAAGAAGGCATGCACATTAATGTTTAAAGGTCAAAAAATAGGACCTCAAGCGCAATTGCAGATGGGAATGTCTGTTGGTAAAGGGTCGCAACGTTTTCAATAGTCGTTACATTGCAATTCAAATAGAATCATCCATTCACAGATAGATGCCTCATTCGGGCCTATGTACATATAGGCCTGCAAAAAAAATGAAATGAAAACCCAAAGCAACGCCCCTTCTCCAGAAAACACCTCCTCTTGGCTATATCATAGCCATCCTCCTCCAACTAATGCTCCGACCACTTGGGGGAACGACTGGAAGCTCAATCGAAGGCCCGCTCGAACGCACATCAGCGACCTCGTCTTCAAATGAGTTTTTCCTCCATCTGTGGGCCTCGCTCCTCGTTAGGAAAGCCCATACTCATACGACAAAAGCTCAGCGATGGAACTTTCAAACTCTCAACCATAGACAGAGTTGAACTCCCAAGGGCATGGAGCAACGAACATCTTCACCTATACTTTACATAACTTAGTGTACAATTGATTCATGCCTTCCAACGATGTTTTTATTTCATGCAATTCGAGACATTATAAAGGCTAATACTACCAGAGTTATCCTTAGAAATGATATTCAGTTTCCTATCACCCTTCCATGTTTACTTCGTGCATAACGTTCATGACGTGTTTGATTAATCATGACAAACAACTTGCGTACAAACATTCGATCGCCGCGTCGACTCCCCGAGCATGGGAGCCGGTGCCGCCATCCGAACCTCGATCCAACGTCGAGGCCAAACAACACTAGCTACAACCGGCACCCCAAGCACGGGAGCCGGCAATGCTACTTGACTCGTTGGCCCACGATGTGACCGAGTATAAATAAACACTAACTCGAACCTCGGCCCCGCACCGAGACCGAGGATAAATCGTTCCGCGCCCAAGTTCCATGAGACTTGGGGCCACCCAACAGCCAACCGCTACGGGTGATGGTTGAACCATGGCGCAGCGGCAAGACCGACCTTAAATCGTTCTCTTCACTGAAGCTCTCAAGGCTTAGGGGTAGCCCATGGCCATGATCGGACCCTACGGGCTGATGAACCAGGCTTCTCTTCTCGGCGAATGAACGACGCATGCTGTTCACACCAACATGAGTGAACGACGGGAGAGCCACCCACCAGACGGACCGCAAATCGCAATGTCCTACGCCTTCTCTGTACTTGGGTCTTACTCCGGGTAGCCCAAAACAGCAGACGACTAGCCTGGCTTTGCAAACTTCAGGTTTCTTGAGTTGAGGGAAACTTACTAGAAGCCAACGCTCTATCACACCCCTCTGGAACAATCGACCTAGTGTGCGGTCTCCGATTGCATTTTTGTTCAGTGTAATGATAAGTCTGCTCATGTAAGTACAAGACGCTGGAAAACATGAGAAGAACGTCTGAACACTTGACATAAATTGCGATCTATACTAACTCATATTTCATTTTCACACACACCCCAAACGGGCTACATGTCTAACATATCTTCTCTCTAATGACAGGATGTACATGAATACCACACCATGTCTTTAAGGACCAAAAGCGAAGACTGCACTCACATAAACTATCAGTCTTCCTAACCCAAAGTATCTATAATTCTTTTAACAATTACTAATGCTACTCATCCTTCTCTTTTCTTTTCTTTTTTATATGCAGGTTCGACACTAGGTAGGTCACTACCAGTGATGGGAACCTTCCTTCCAGAACCGCTTCCTTCTCCTCTACTCTTCACAGGAGTAACAGATTCATGAGACATCGATGTGCGCCTCCCATCATCATCCTTGCCGCTTGTAACTATCTTAACCTCCACGAGGGTAATACATGGAAACAACCTAGGGACGATGTAAGAAGCAAGGACCGATGCAGCCTGGGTTTTTTCCCAAGCCTTCCTGATGCCCCGCTCCATTCTCTTCTCGGCATCTTCGGAGGCCTTCTGATCGGCTAGCTCCTTGATTTGGAGTCACATAACTGCATCCGCTTCAAGTTTGCTAAGGGTCCCCTCGCCCTGTTTTGGTGGGAATCACCGACGGCTTTCCTTTTTCCTAGCCTACTCAGAGCCCTTCTTCTAATCTGCCTCAATATCGAGCTACTTCTTTGCCACCACATTGGCGGATTTCTTCTCGGCATCCTTCCTAGCCTATGCCCATGCATCTTGTATGGCAGCCTCATCCTGTCCTTCTTCCCCTCTGGCTCCTCAGACTTTGCCACCAGCCGGGCTTTCTGATCTTCCACTATATACTGAATTGTTTGCACACTTACATCAGCTACGGTCGTCGCATGAGCGCTTCAGCCAACAAAAACTTCTCCTCCTCCAAAGAGACTCATATAAATATGGGATCCTAAAGCAATGGGTCTCCTACTTCTCCAGGTTGTTCCCATTGTAACTACAACCAAGACTCGGAAGCTTAAGTAAGCACGGGGGCAAAGCCTGGTGTCGCCTCCGCTCCAAGGGGGTTGTCCAGCAAAGGCGGCAACTATTTGACTTCTGAGAGTTCATCGCTCGCATCCTCTTCAGTTGGCAAGTACTCGAGCTTGGGGGAAGTCCTCCACCTATCCTTACACCAGCTTGACCATCGACGCACGCTTCAAAGCAACCATTTCTAAAGAGGAATGCCCACCTCGCGTTGAGGGTAACTCAGACCCAAAAGCTCGGGTCTAGGAAGCTTCTGACCTTCCACCAATACTAGGCAGGCCGGGCATAGAGGCCTGAACCGAAAGACAGGGGAAGCAACACAATCACTAGCCCCTCAAGGAACATGGGAATTTAGACAAGTTCTCAGTACGCGAAATTAAAAATTCATATCTCTATGCAAGTTCTCGAATTTCCATGGTCAGTTCGTTAGGTTCCCAAAGCCTCAATGCCCTGCCAGCAAATGCATACTTAAACGCAACGCAAAGTTGACTTACACCCCTCGACACAACAGCTTCCTACCTACAAGCGCATCGGAACGCGGTGATGACAACTATTTTTAATAACTATGGAAGTGATTACCGGTAACCATCAACACCATTCTCGGATCGGAAAATGGTTACAACATAATTGGGTTGGAGCTAACGACTAGACTGTATGTTTACATCTTATGTGCATATCCGAGCAGTCAGTCCGAATAAGATCATTTCCAGAATGATTCTCCAATCAGTTGTTACATTCAACTTCAATTACAGACCAGACATGTGACATTAAGCAACATTCCGAACTTGCTAGCTTTTCCCTGACATCAAGAAGAATTTAGCAGATACCCGGGCCTGGGGGCAGCCCTCTACCGATTATCGCATCAGCCTGGCCATAATAGGACCTTATCAGATCCCCTTCAGTGTCGGCACTAATGTTGTCTTCATAGCATCCCTTGTCGCTACCATCTTAAGAGCGCCTTCACCTTGCAACGAAGATATTCCAGAGCCAGAATCCAGGCCTTGAAGGTGTTTCGGCTTTCCACCAGTGCCCGGACCCTACAAAAGTAGTCTCCAGAACACGACCGCAACCTTCAGCCTCAACAACTAACGCCATGGCCATCACCAACCGCCAACGCGATGCCTAAGTCGAGATGCAATTGTGTCATAGTTGGTTTATTGATCGGATCACGAGACTAACAGCTCAACCATATCCTACATACGCATTTGAGCCGCTAGTCCAAGCAAGTCCATTCCTTGAGGACCGCGCCGCAAGACCATAACTCACAAATCATTGTCCGCTCATCCGGTGCCATGTGAAGGTTAAAGTTCACTAACTCAAGATCAAAGCAAGGGCTCAGCAAAGTCATGGGAGTGCAAATTTCTGTTTCGTGGTCCTATGTACCGGCTTAGTGATCATATCCTCGAATAAGCTTCATACTCCTAAAGAGCCGGGAAGATTTAAAAAGTGTTTGGGATACAAAGTCCAATCCCGTATCTGCAAATACTTGACCTCGAATCCTTACTTTCGCTTCCTAGAACCTACCTCTCCACGCTCTTATGTAACAATCTCGGGAATCCTTTGGCTATCCGTATACCTCTTCCCCTCTCCGGAAACCTAAGATTAACTCGGACACCCAAAGTACAAAAGAAGAATTTTGTACCCATCATGCCTTAAGCTGATTTTCCGTTCAAAGATGAGAAGAAAGGAAGGAATCACATCTTTGGGATTGGCACGCTTCGAGAAAACCCTTCAGGATCGAAATTCGGGACCATACACCGAGCTACGGTCACATTCATTTGTCTTCAACTACTCCACTGCAAAGCCAGTCACGGCTCAGCAACTACTCGGATACTCACCAAATGCCCAACAACTGAAGCTTGAGCCTTCGACATTTGGGTTTGATCTCTCCCCAAAGGCAAATCGACACAAGTACATGCCACAACATATGTGAAGTATTGTCCTTACAATGACACTCGCGTATATGAGCCCCCGAAACTATGACCGCTAAGACCGGCTTGCGCTTATGCAAAATTCATGGCCCAACTTTGATCGTTGAGTGATTCCATGCCTATGAACCCAAGTGATTCAGCGGGACAAGCCAAGCCGTCAGACTCAAATTCAACAACGTTTCTATGGCCGCATTATGTAGTTGCATGCCACAGCTATGGCAATGACTGCACACACGTTTCCAAAATATCAATCAAGCAGACCGACCTGATTCGTTAACCCAATGTGTGCTCACAAACCTTAATGGTTCAAAAAAATCTTCGAACGCTAAAATGCGCGAGCGCAAGACCTTGGCGTGCAATTCACCTTCATGTTACGCATTCCAACTCAGATCAAATTGCATGAAACCACGTGCAAATGTGTGAATGCATACGCAATTCAGACCCGAACCGTTTGCACTTTGATGCAATTTGGAGTTCGCAACTAACAATCAATCTCTCTAACCTACAACAATTAGGCGCCTTGGGTAGGTTGACACCTAAGCGGCAAGACGTAAGCGAGTCAAAGCTCTTAACAATGCCGGAGTCTCAAAATTCATACCGATAGGTTTCAACGATGCTTCTCAAATGCTCCAAAGCAGCGCACTCCCGGTACACAACTCAAGGAAAAGGGTACGACCAGTCACTAAGCATGCTACAGAGATCTTTTCTTCCATCGCCATACTTGTCTTACTTCAAAGCACGTCTCGTTAACACAAGACATACTTTGAGGGGGCAAATGTTAACCGCCCTTTTGGTCCGGTTCCCAAAAGTACGCAAGACACGCTCTATTCAACATATTGCGTGATATTACTGCCCAGAGGCATTGCGAATGTCATCCGGGGTCCAGTAGTAGTAGACTCGAGTCTGGCCACTAGCAGAATGTCGCATCCCTCGAACGCGACCTCCATCGGTATCCGTCTGCAACCGAGCCGAAGGCGATCTGTGCTCCGAGCCAAAGGCGAGCCGTTAAGCGGGTCCAGGCGCAGCGCTGGAGGGGGTCCAGGCCCCCATAGTCCCGGCGGTGATCGACCTAACCAGTTAGGTCGAACCAGTGGGCACCACCCGATTTATCCGATTTCTGCCAACAAGTGTGTTGCCTAGAATTGCCAAATCGACTCAAAGTCAGGATTCAACAAACAACTTCCATGAACCTCGCCGCTCCTCCAAACATTGTTAAACCAAGACCTTGAACCCCAAAGGGTCGTGAGTCCAAGTCTCGAGCCCCCAATCTCCCATGCATATAGTCTTCACTCCCCTCGGGGCACGAACTTCGTACCCCTCGGAGTGCAAATTTCGCACCTCTAAGGTGTGCGAAATTCGCACCCAATGGGGTGCGAAATTCATACCCCTTGGGGTGCGAAATTCGCACCTCTAAGTGGTGCGAAATTCGCACCTAATGGGGTGCGAAATTCTCACATCTAAGGGGTGCGAAATTCACACCTAATGGGGTGCGAAATTTGTACCCCTTAGGGTGCGAATTTCACACTCCAAAGAGGTACGAAATTTGTGCCCTGCGGGGTACGAAATTTGAACCACTTAGGTGTGAATTTCGACGATTTTCACACCCTAGTGGGGTTCGAAATATATGCATGCGCAGGGGTCAGGTGCGAAATTCTGGGTGTGGTCCCCTATTTCTACCTACTCCTACCTAACCACTCTCCTATAAATACCCCATGGCCTCACACTTCAAATGGGGATAATTTGTGAACTTGAGACCTCTTGAGAGCTCCTTTATTGGCATTTCCATTTTGGGGAAGAAGGAGGGCAAAAGTGTCTTTTTCCTAACACATGAAATATATTATAAGTATGACATCATATAACTTAGAAATGAATGTAAGGAGATATCATGTGATAGTCTCAACCTTGTAATCTTTGGTGATAAATAATATTCCAACGACTCTTCAAAGTGGATGTAGGCCTCTCTCAAGGCCGAACCACTGTAATTCTCTTGTGTTATTTTCCGCTTTCCACTCTTGTCTGTACGACCAAACTAATAATTCCTAGTAATTGGAATCTTGGATGTTTACGATAATTTTTGCTGTCAACACTTGAAAGTTGTTATTAATTAACTATAATACTTTATAAAATTCAAAAAATAACTATTGATTATAGATAATACTTAGTAGTTATGAATTATTTGTTAATAGTCATTTGCTATAAAGTATAAATTAATACCTATCTGAGCTGTCATTTATAAATTATTTATTCTAAGCTACTGAGACGACCCGATTTCCCGTTTTCACGGAAACAAGGTTATCTTTTGGAATATAACACAGAAACAGATAATAGCAGAACAGAATTAAATAAATACACCAGAATGAACAACAAAGTATACTGGATAAAAGTAATCATCAGAGTTACACAGTATACAGGATCTTACTTAGTACAAATACAGTTCAGCTATACATAAATGTCTACAGCGGAAATAAACAAAATATGTACAATAGGAGCTGAACAGCATAAAAAGAAATAAATGATAGAATCCATCTTCAGCTCCAGCTATCCAGAAAGAACCAGCTAAACCTGAATACAAGGCTGCCCGTGTAGAAAAAGGGGCACCCGAGTTTGAAAGTGAAACAAACTACGAGTCAGTCATGGGACTGGTATGAGAAATCCACTCAACACATATATAATTGGCTAATCACAGGACCACGCCACTTTCGTGGAACGGGTTTACTCCATTGGATTGCCAGTGCTTTAAAACAAATCTTTCTTTTTAACATCGATATGCTTTTTATAAAAATGAAACCGTTATAAGACTCAGTTCCCATCACACAATGCAACGCAAGCCGGAGGATAGAGTTTTACCTTATAACGGTCAAAATATGATTGATACGAATAAAACAAAGGCATTTGATATTATTACTAGTGTTTATATGTTTTGAAAACAATTTCAAATCATAACTATCAATCATAGACGGCATGGGTACCATATATCATGTCGCCATATATATATACAATCAAAACCGCACGATCACGTATTTGGAAATTGGATTTCCGTCATGAACCAAGGCAAAAGATAGTCCTTACCGAATTCGAGACAATCTAGCCCATGTCTCCGGAACAGCCGCAACTGCCCCTTGGATTGTCAGGGCCGGTCCACACGGAGTGGATTATAGTGCCTGAACAATACGTTCCTCCGCCCTTTGGGGCGTAAACGAGCCAACGAATGACTCCATCGGACCCGGATCGTCCGATCAAACCGAGG
Source organism: Allium sativum (assembly GCA_030737875.1). Taxonomy (NCBI): domain Eukaryota; kingdom Viridiplantae; phylum Streptophyta; class Magnoliopsida; order Asparagales; family Amaryllidaceae; genus Allium; species Allium sativum. Next base: position 260,666,251 of record CM060909.1, on the reverse strand, counting down.
CGCCTCGCAACAGCAACAACCACATAGGTGAAAAGTATATAAATGTCAGGGCTGGTAGGTCACTGACACCACCCTAGCTAGAAAGAAACGCATGCCCTCCCTGAGGTCCTTCCTCCCGTTTTAGGTTCCTACCGGGGTGTGAGGCTCGCGAATTCACGTTATACACAAAGCTACGCCACACAGGCGGTGCTTTGATCATCACCACAAGACTTTGCTTTTCAACAGAAGCCCTGATCACTGCATCTTAGCATGCCACACAGAATAAATCCTATGTCAGACACACAGTCCATTTACAAGTCCGTTCTGGGTCTGAACGAAACCGGAGGCACTAAATACCTCGCAAACCCTTCGACCAACACGTACGTCTGAACGATCACCACTCATTATCCATATTTCGGGATGCCTCCCAATCAGGACCTCGGTTACCATCCAAACGAGGTGAAGATCTCCGGTCTTCGACCATCGTCTTCATCTTCGAATTTCAATCGTCGGTCGATTATTCGAAATGAGAATTAACTCGGCCTTTTCAAATAATTCACGTATATTTAGAATTTCAAATCGATTTATTTCAATAGTTAAATTATTCGACAACACCAATTGTGTTCTTTATATAGTTTTCACACCAAACACATTCAACCATCAAACATCACATAAATCAAGCCAATTCAGTTTATTTCCATTCCATATCGCTTACGATATTTTATAACTATTTATCGCTATTTTTATTTATTTTAAAATAGCTAATATATTCAAAACGACGTTTCGGGCCATAACGTGGCCGTGGCGCTGTTTTTCTTGAGATTTGATTTACACATATCTGAAAATCTAACCGTTGGATCTTCACAAAATTTACATCATTAGAAAGGTCTTTTCAAAACGAATCCAACGGTTCCAGTTTCGGGAAAATCCGACGGTCGGATCTCCCGGTACAATCGTTTGAAGTTTCGATTTCAAAATACGAACTGCAGCGTCGTTATTCGATTAAATATAATTATATTTATATATATAAATAAATATAATCGTTTCTGGCGCTGTTTTTCTTCAGATTTGAATTAAACATTCCAGACAATCCAACCGTTGGATTTCTACAAGGTTGGTGCCGTTGGAAAGATTATTCCAAGGCGAACCCGACGGTTGAGGTTTTGGGAAAATCCAACGGTCGGATCTCCCGTACTAGTCGTTTGAAATCACGGTTTCAAAATACGAACTGCACGGCTTCGTTTCGTTTTAATTTTATTTATATTTATATATTTATATAAATATAGTTCATTCAACGATTTCAATATCGTTTTTACTTCAAAAATTTTTCTAACTCCTTAAATTTTGGAAAAATTTCGCCATAACCTCCCCTGCACCGGGAGCGTCGGGAAATCGCAAATAGCGTCCCGGTCCTTCTAATCTCAAAAAAAGAAAAAGAAAAAGCCAAGCGGCTAGCCAACAGGCTCAAAATCATCACCCAAACAAATCAGTAAATGTGTACCTATTTGTCGGGCACAAATTTTATTCCTCTTCTCTAGCCCCTTTGCTATAACCTGTTCAATGAATATTGCATGTACATATATATACAGTTCATATCATTTTTCATTTTCTATTCAACTTCATATTCGATTTCTATTTGGTTTAAAAACACCATTCATTCTAATGTTACATAATTAGGTGCAAATCATTTCATTAGCTAATTAATGAATATTTCAACTCATATATGTTTATTTTGAACAAGTGGTTAGTTTTAACACTTCACATTTCAACGATTTATGCATACAATAAAAATGTGATTTTTATTGTAAAACGATTCATTTCAAAACACTATTTTTCTATATAGTTCATATAGTTGATAAAAGGTGATTTTTATTATCAAACAATTTATTTCAAATTATGAAAACCATTCAACACATGAATTTCTAAACAACGAATGAATATCAATTCAACACATGAACGTTTTCTATAGTTTTTATATATAGATAGAAATGTGATTTTTATTATCGAACTATTTATTTCAAAATATGAATACCATTCAACACATGAATTTCTAAACAACGAATGAATATCAATTCAACACATGAATGTTTTCAATAGTTTTTAGATATAGATAAAAATGTGATTTTTATTATCTAACAGTTTATTTCAAAATATGAATACCATTCAACACATGAATTTCTAAACAACGAATGAATATCAATTCAACACATGAATGTTTTCAATAGTTTTTATATATAGATAAAAATGTGATTTTTATTATCTAACAGTTTATTTCAAAATATGAATACCATTCAACACATGAATTTCTAAACAACGAATGAATATCAATTCAACACATGAATGTTTTCTATACAATGAATAAATATAATTTAAGCATATGAAAATAATTCAAACACACAAATATTATTCAAAATTTCGGCAGCATAACGGCAGGGTAGTTACACCGGCACCGTCCCTAGTACGGCTCCTCGCTCTACCTTAAAACCTCGCGGTTTTTGACAATGGGAAACATGCATCTAGTTCGCACGCAGGCGGCATGTATATATATTTATTTCAATTCCACAAACTAATCCTATGTGGTTTCAACCAAATATTTCACAACCGCCAATGGGTATTTTTCAACCACAATCAACCAATATCAATCACAAACAATCCCAAACAACTATTCGCTATCAATCAAATTTCCACAACAATTTCAACCAATAAATATCGTCCATGGTTTGTGGACGAGGGGGCGTATATATATATATATATATTTATATATAGCAATTCACTTTTACTTCACACATATATATATATAAATTTTAAATCAGAAATCTCACCAATAGCTATCCAGTACCACGACACTTCCTTTATAGAAATCTTCGCCTTTTTGTCGCTTTCACCCGTATTCTCTGCATATGTAAAAATAGAATTTTTACTATGCTATTCAATATATAAAAATCGAATTTTGACTTCGCTATTCAATATATAAATATGATTTTTTTTTCTTTTGCTTTTAACATATAAAAATATGATTTTTCCTTTTGCTTTTAACATATAAAAATATGATTTTTCCTTTTGCTTTTAACATATAAAAATATGATTTTTCTTTTTGCTTTTATCATATAAAAATATGATTTTTCCTTTTGCTTTTAACATATAAAAATATGATTTTTACTTTTCTAAAAGAAATCAGTTTTATTCTTTTACAAAATCTATTCAGTTTATTCTTCATAGAAAATGCAGTTTTTTTTTCTTTATTTCAAAAACAGTTTTTATTTTGCTTTTAAAATCAGTTTTTATTTTAAAAACAAAATCAGTTTTTATCTTTTCTTAAAATTCAGTTTTAATCTTTTTTTAAAATTCAGTTTTAAAATCTTTGAAATAAACAGTTTTAACTTTTAATAAAAATGCAGTTTTTATTTTTTTTATTTCAAAAACAGTTTTTATTTTAAAAAAAAATTTCTGTTTTCTATATTCTTTCAAAAATTCTGTTTTTATAATCTTTTAAAAATTCTGTTTTAAAATTCTTTTTAAAAATTCTGTTTTAAAAATCCTTTTTAAAAATTCTGTTTTGTTTTTTTTTTTATAAAAATATTCAGTTTTAACTCTTTAAAACATTTCAGTAAAAATAAAAAAAAAGATTCCAGTTTTTAATAATTTAAAAACAAAAATAAAATAAAAATACTTACAGACAAAAAAAAAGGGGTTTCCTGCTTTCGTCGGAGCGATCTCGAGGGGCTACTTCGTCGGTGCAGGGGGAGGCGATGCGGTGGGGCTTCGGACGGGGTCTTCGTCGATGCAGGGGGAGGCGATGCGGTGGGGCTTCGGCGACTTCGTCGATGCGATCTCGAGGGGGGGCGACAGCTCTGATTGAAGGAGGAGGAGGGCGGTGGCTTCCAGGGGGCTCGCGATGGTGCTCGTCGGCGTCAAGGGGGGGGGGACGGCAGCGATTCGATTGCTAGGTTTCTTTTTTTTTTTTTTTTCTTTCTGCGTAAATCGAAATGAAAAAAGGGGGGGGGGCCAGAACGAGGATAAAGGGGGGGGGAGGGAAGAATTAAAAATTATTATTATTTTTTTTTTTTTTATTATTTTATTATTTAAATTTGCAAAAGGTTTGACTTTTACATACGACCTCGAAACGAGGCCCACCGCCTGTCGTCCATAGCGTTTTACCCCCATTCCGAACACAATGGGATATGTATCGCAAGCTGGTTTGATCATTACAATCGGTTTCCTTTTGAATTCCCATTTAAATCATTATATTGAATTTTAAACGCACATTTCAAATTACCGGGGTCACATACTAACTAGAAAAATTCCAGAAAAATATTTTCTAGCTTCGTATTGACGATACGGTCTTAACAAAACTAGTTTCGTCGAATTTTGAGACCGTTTGAAAAATGGCCAATTTCCAGTCGATTAAAATCAACTGAAACTGGTCAAACGCGTTTTCCTTTGCCACGCTCACATATTGATTCGAAAAATTATGAAATTTGAAACCTAGCAATAACTTGACACTGCGGACCCAACAAAAGTGGTTTCGTCGAAATCCGAGGTCATCTGCAAAATATCCATTTTTAAGGGCCTTATATATATAAATATATATAAATTCCACAGCGACTATTTCTAATTTTAAACTGGACATATCTTATCATTTCTAAGATGAAATCTCAGTTTGTTAACTTCGTTATAAAGATATAGTTATACAGATTCAAATATTTCTTGTTTCGTTCAATTCTGACTTATATTGAATTCTGTATATTCATTTGAAATTAGAAATCGAATTTTCGAACTACCGCGCTATTTTCAATTCTATATATAATTATAATTAATTATATTCGTTTTCAAATGTCGATTCAAACTCAGTTTTCATCGTCATTAACTAAAATATTTATTTTAAATATTTAAAATCCATTATTTTAGCCAATTTAAAATTTTTAAATTGGTTCAGATTTTCTGGGTCGTTACAATCTCCCCCACTTAAAACTTTTCGTCCCCGAAAAGGAATAAAGTCGAAAGTGGTTTGATAAATCCACGATCCCACATCACAACAACCAATTTGTTTTTAATATTCAGAGTATAGAATAAACAATACACATCCATGGGAAGAAAATAGCAACAGAATAGAGTAGAGAATTATATGGTAATGCAAGGTAGGGTAGATGTACCTTGCACCGGAGTCAATCAGAGATATCTACTCGGCATCTAGGATAAGCTTTCTGAATGCTCTCCTCAGTTTCCCAAGTACAATCTCGCGGATCTCCACTCCATTGCACTTTGACTAAGTGAACCTTCTTGTTTCTCAGCTCTTTGGTTTCTTTGCCGATAATCTTTAGCGGCTCTCGCCTCACAGCTAATTCTGGAGTAATTTCAATGTCCTGCTGAGCTGCTTCTTCCACGATCAAGTCTGGATCATGAACGTGCTTTCGAAGTTGAGATATGTGAAATACATCATGCACACCAGGCAACCAGTCAGGCAGTTTGACCCTATAAGCGAGAGTTCCAATCCGTTCCAGAATAGGAAACGGACCAATGAATTTGGGTGCTAACTTCCCAGTTTTACCGAACCTGATAACTCCCCTCATCGGCGATACTTTCAAATATACATAGTCTCCAACTTCGAAGGATATATCTCTTCTTCTTTTATCGGCATAGCTCTTTTGTCGGCTTTGAGCGGCGAGTAATCGCTTCTTAATAAAATCGACTTTGTCAGCAGCTTCGCGAATCATATCAGGACCCAACACAAGTCTATTTCCAGGCTCGACCCAACAAGCAGGAGATCGGCACGGTCTACCATACAATGCTTCGAATGGCGACATTGTCAGACTTGCCTGGTAGCTGTTGTTATAAGAGAATTCAGCCAAGTGCAGATGGTCTTCCCATGATCCACCGAAATCTATAACACAAGCCCGCAATAGATCTTCTAAAATGCGATTCACCCTCTCAGTCTGACCGTCTGTCTGAGGATGATAAGCGGTGCTCAAGTTTAACTTCGTTCCCAGCTCGACTTGAAATGCTTCCCAGAATTTACTAGTGAATATTGTATCTCTATCACTGACTATACTGAGCGGCACTCCATGTAGTCTAACTATTTCCCTGAAGTATATCTGCGCCAGACTCTGAGCAGTTCTGTTTGATTTGACAGGTATAAAATGGGCGGTCTTCGTGAAGCGATCTACGATCACCCAAATACTGTCATTTCCTTTTCTGGTTCTGGGCAAACCATCAATGAAATCCATGGAGATATGCTCCCACTTCCAACCAGGAACTTCTAGTGGTTGTAATAGTCCAGCCAATTTCTGTTGGTCGCTTTTAACTAGCTGGCAAGTAGGGCATCGGCTGACATATAAAGAAATGTCCCTTTTCATCGACTTCCACCAGAAAGTGCGTTTGATGTCATTATACATTTTGTTTACTCCCGGATGGATACTGAGTTTTGACTTGTGGCATTCATCCAGTACTTCCTTTCGAAGTTCAGGAATGTTAGGAACGCATATTCGACCTTTGAGCCTTAGAATCCCCTCATTATCAACTTGAAAACTCGAGGGTTCGCCTCGTTGAATTATCCTTCTGATCTTCTGAATGAAGTGATCATCCTCCTGAAGAGCAGATATCTTATCTAGCAATGAAGTCGTGATAATAAAACTGGCGATCATTACATTCTTTCTGCTTAACGCATCGGCCACGACATTGGCTTTTCCTGGAGTATATATAATTTCGAAGTCATATGCTGCAAGAAACTCCAGCCAACGCTGTTGCCTCAGATTCAAGTCCTTCTGAGTGAACAGATACTTTAACGACTGGTGGTCTGTAAACAGTTCAAATCTCTCGCCCAGAAGATAGTGTCTCCAGATTTTCAAAGAGAATATGATAGCCAATAACTCAAGATCATGAGTTACGTAGTTCTTCTCGTGTGGCTTCAGTTGACGGCTAGCATAAGCAATTACTTGGCCTCTTTGCATTAACACTGCTCCAAGGCCTTCTCTGGAAGCATCAGTCCAGACTTTTAAATCTTGGTTGCCATCAATGATGGTTAACACTGGAGCTGTTGTTAATCTTAACTTTAGCTCTTCAAAAGCCTCCTCACTCTCTTCAGTCCATTTGAACTTAGAATGCTTCTTTGTAAGCTTCGTTAAGTGGCCAGATATCTTCGAAAAGTCTTTAACGAACTTCCGATAATAGCTAGCCAATCCGAGAAAACTGCGGACTTCAGTGGGAGTACTGGGCTGTTTCCAATTCTGAATAGCCGTGATTTTGCTTGGATCCACAGCGATTCCATCTTTCGATACGACATGGCCCAGAAATTTCACTTCATCTTGCCAGAATATACATTTTGAAAATTTGGCCTTTAATACATTCCTTCTGAGAATTTCTAGAACCTGTTCCAGATGCTTTTCATGTTCGGCCTTTGATTTAGAGAAGATTAGAATATCATCAATAAAAACCAGAACAAATTTATTCAATACTCCTCTGAATACTCTGTTCATTAGATCGACGAAATAAGCTGGGGCGTTACATAAGCCGAACGGCATTACTAACCACTCGTAGAATAAGTCGGGGCCTCTGAACGCTGTCATTGGAACACACTCTTCGGCAATTCGAAGTTGATGGAAACCTGTAGCTAGGTCCATTCTTGAGAATACTTGTGCTCCATTTAATCGATCCAACAAATCATCAATCCGCGGCAATGGATACTTGTTCTTTATGGTCTGTTTGTTTAAATCACGATAATCCACACATAGACGTAGAGTACCGTCAGATTTTGGGACAAACACCACTGCTGCACCCCAATCAGAGAAACTAGGCCTGATCAGACCTTTCCATACTAGCTGTCTTGTTTGATTGTCTAATTCCTCTTTCTCTTTCAAGGACATTCTTCGAATAGCGTGAACTACCGGCCTTGCATTTGGAATTAAAGCAATTCTGAAATCTATTTCTCTCTGCGGAGGTAAGCGAACAACTTCCTCGAACACATCCGCATAATTCTTGACGACAGGAATATCTTTGATGAGGTCAGGAATATTTTCAGTAATTTCAGGGATATTTTCTATTTGGGCTGGAGAAACATCCAAAGCTGCCCAGAAGTCTTTTCTATTAGCATTCTGACCTTCACAGGGAATGGTTATATAATCACCTGATTTAATCCTCGCCTTTACGACTCTGTCGGCGCATTTAACTTCAGCTTCATATTTGGTCAACCAGTCTAACCCCAAGATAAGATCAAACTCTTTAAAATTCATGACGACGGCGATGGTAGGAAACTGATAACGAGAGAAAGAAACCGGCACTCCACAAACCCAACTGAGATCAATGGAACCCCCAACTGGATTCTGGACAGTCATTGGTTCCTTGAGCTTTTTCAAATTCAAATTCAGTTTCTTAGCTGCATCTTTGGAAATGAAGCTTCGTGACGCGCCTGTGTCAAACAGTACTTTGACTGGAATGTTTTTGACAGTAAGCGTGCCTTCTAAAACATCGGGCCTTTCTTGACTAGCTGAGGGCTCAGAAGTTTCTGCCACTTCATTTATTTGGACCTCCTTGGTTGCCTTTAACAGCCGGCAATCCTGTCTTACATGGCCTAACCGATGGCAAATGCTACATTCTCTGGTCTCTTGAAAGCTTTTCTTTGACTTCGGTTCACTCTTCTTTAGTTTCTTTAAAGACCTGCATTTTCCTTGCAAATGCCCTTGCTTATGGCAGTTATTGCATGTGGCGGTCGTTACTAGTTCTTTTTCGGATCCAGCCCTTTTTCTCTTAGCACTGGGCTTCTTACTGACCTCTAACGTTGTACTGGCTTCAGGAATATCAGCTTCCGACTTTGCTATGTCACTAGAACTGACTTCTTCTTCGTCGCATAACATTCCTTTCTTATGAAGATCTTCATATTGATAAGCCATATAAATCATTTCTGAAAAAGGGAGCTTCACATGCCCCAATACTTTATTCTGGTATTTCCTTTGAAGCCCGTGAATAAATCTCATATTTTTCCTCTTCGGATTTTGAATTAGATGAGGAGCAAAGTGAGCTAGTTCGTTGAATTTCTTATGATATTCGGGAATTGTCATATCACCTTGTATCAAATAAGAAAATTCATCACATAGGCGCTCAGTCGCTTCGGGAGGGGTAAATCTTTCCAGGAAAATCACTTTGAATCTATCCCAGGTGATATCACCTTCTGGATTATCTTTAATAACTGAATCCCACCAAAACAAAGCTTCGTCTTCGAGTGCCCAGGAGGCCAGTAATCTTTTCTGGTCTTCCCTAAGCTTTAATGCTTCGAATATTTTCTCAGCCGAACGAATCCAAGCTTGTGTTCTCATAATAGATTCTTCGCCCGAGAACGGCTTTCCTCCCAGATTTCTATACTTCTTGAATAGAGCTTCTATATCCGGGTCAGTATTACTTCTTCTGTTTCTGGCACTCATTTTCTAGTTCTTCTGCAAATAGCAGATCAAGTGTCAGGTCACAGAAAAGGTAATTTAAAATATAGAGACAAATACTTGAAGTGTAAATGTGTCTATCGAAGTGTATTCATTCTGCTTTACTCATACTAGGATATTGCTGATCCTATCTGTATTGAGTTACCCGTCCTAGAACACTACTGGTTCTATTTCTGACGAGTTCGTTCAAATGTTATATTCCAGAACTAAGCTTAACCAAAGCTCTGATACCACGTTGAGACGACCCGATTTCCCGTTTTCACGGAAACAAGGTTATCTTTTGGAATATAACACAGAAACAGATAATAGCAGAACAGAATTAAATAAATACACCAGAATGAACAACAAAGTATACTGGATAAAAGTAATCATCAGAGTTACACAGTATACAGGATCTTACTTAGTACAAATACAGTTCAGCTATACATAAATGTCTACAGCGGAAATAAACAAAATATGTACAATAGGAGCTGAACAGCATAAAAAGAAATAAATGATAGAATCCATCTTCAGCTCCAGCTATCCAGAAAGAACCAGCTAAACCTGAATACAAGGCTGCCCGTGTAGAAAAAGGGGCACCCGAGTTTGAAAGTGAAACAAACTACGAGTCAGTCATGGGACTGGTATGAGAAATCCACTCAACACATATATAATTGGCTAATCACAGGACCACGCCACTTTCGTGGAACGGGTTTACTCCATTGGATTGCCAGTGCTTTAAAACAAATCTTTCTTTTTAACATCGATATGCTTTTTATAAAAATGAAACCGTTATAAGACTCAGTTCCCATCACACAATGCAACGCAAGCCGGAGGATAGAGTTTTACCTTATAACGGTCAAAATATGATTGATACGAATAAAACAAAGGCATTTGATATTATTACTAGTGTTTATATGTTTTGAAAACAATTTCAAATCATAACTATCAATCATAGACGGCATGGGTACCATATATCATGTCGCCATATATATATACAATCAAAACCGCACGATCACGTATTTGGAAATTGGATTTCCGTCATGAACCAAGGCAAAAGATAGTCCTTACCGAATTCGAGACAATCTAGCCCATGTCTCCGGAACAGCCGCAACTGCCCCTTGGATTGTCAGGGCCGGTCCACACGGAGTGGATTATAGTGCCTGAACAATACGTTCCTCCGCCCTTTGGGGCGTAAACGAGCCAACGAATGACTCCATCGGACCCGGATCGTCCGATCAAACCGAGGCGCCTCGCAACAGCAACAACCACATAGGTGAAAAGTATATAAATGTCAGGGCTGGTAGGTCACTGACACCACCCTAGCTAGAAAGAAACGCATGCCCTCCCTGAGGTCCTTCCTCCCGTTTTAGGTTCCTACCGGGGTGTGAGGCTCGCGAATTCACGTTATACACAAAGCTACGCCACACAGGCGGTGCTTTGATCATCACCACAAGACTTTGCTTTTCAACAGAAGCCCTGATCACTGCATCTTAGCATGCCACACAGAATAAATCCTATGTCAGACACACAGTCCATTTACAAGTCCGTTCTGGGTCTGAACGAAACCGGAGGCACTAAATACCTCGCAAACCCTTCGACCAACACGTACGTCTGAACGATCACCACTCATTATCCATATTTCGGGATGCCTCCCAATCAGGACCTCGGTTACCATCCAAACGAGGTGAAGATCTCCGGTCTTCGACCATCGTCTTCATCTTCGAATTTCAATCGTCGGTCGATTATTCGAAATGAGAATTAACTCGGCCTTTTCAAATAATTCACGTATATTTAGAATTTCAAATCGATTTATTTCAATAGTTAAATTATTCGACAACACCAATTGTGTTCTTTATATAGTTTTCACACCAAACACATTCAACCATCAAACATCACATAAATCAAGCCAATTCAGTTTATTTCCATTCCATATCGCTTACGATATTTTATAACTATTTATCGCTATTTTTATTTATTTTAAAATAGCTAATATATTCAAAACGACGTTTCGGGCCATAACGTGGCCGTGGCGCTGTTTTTCTTGAGATTTGATTTACACATATCTGAAAATCTAACCGTTGGATCTTCACAAAATTTACATCATTAGAAAGGTCTTTTCAAAACGAATCCAACGGTTCCAGTTTCGGGAAAATCCGACGGTCGGATCTCCCGGTACAATCGTTTGAAGTTTCGATTTCAAAATACGAACTGCAGCGTCGTTATTCGATTAAATATAATTATATTTATATATATAAATAAATATAATCGTTTCTGGCGCTGTTTTTCTTCAGATTTGAATTAAACATTCCAGACAATCCAACCGTTGGATTTCTACAAGGTTGGTGCCGTTGGAAAGATTATTCCAAGGCGAACCCGACGGTTGAGGTTTTGGGAAAATCCAACGGTCGGATCTCCCGTACTAGTCGTTTGAAATCACGGTTTCAAAATACGAACTGCACGGCTTCGTTTCGTTTTAATTTTATTTATATTTATATATTTATATAAATATAGTTCATTCAACGATTTCAATATCGTTTTTACTTCAAAAAATTTTCTAACTCCTTAAATTTTGGAAAAATTTCGCCATAACCTCCCCTGCACCGGGAGCGTCGGGAAATCGCAAATAGCGTCCCGGTCCTTCTAATCTCAAAAAAAGAAAAAGAAAAAGCCAAGCGGCTAGCCAACAGGCTCAAAATCATCACCCAAACAAATCAGTAAATGTGTACCTATTTGTCGGGCACAAATTTTATTCCTCTTCTCTAGCCCCTTTGCTATAACCTGTTCAATGAATATTGCATGTACATATATATACAGTTCATATCATTTTTCATTTTCTATTCAACTTCATATTCGATTTCTATTTGGTTTAAAAACACCATTCATTCTAATGTTACATAATTAGGTGCAAATCATTTCATTAGCTAATTAATGAATATTTCAACTCATATATGTTTATTTTGAACAAGTGGTTAGTTTTAACACTTCACATTTCAACGATTTATGCATACAATAAAAATGTGATTTTTATTGTAAAACGATTCATTTCAAAACACTATTTTTCTATATAGTTCATATAGTTGATAAAAGGTGATTTCTATTATCAAACAATTTATTTCAAATTATGAAAACCATTCAACACATGAATTTCTAAACAACGAATGAATATCAATTCAACACATGAACGTTTTCTATAGTTTTTATATATAGATAGAAATGTGATTTTTATTATCGAACTATTTATTTCAAAATATGAATACCATTCAACACATGAATTTCTAAACAACGAATGAATATCAATTCAACACATGAATGTTTTCAATAGTTTTTAGATATAGATAAAAATGTGATTTTTATTATCTAACAGTTTATTTCAAAATATGAATACCATTCAACACATGAATTTCTAAACAACGAATGAATATCAATTCAACACATGAATGTTTTCAATAGTTTTTATATATAGATAAAAATGTGATTTTTATTATCTAACAGTTTATTTCAAAATATGAATACCATTCAACACATGAATTTCTAAACAACGAATGAATATCAATTCAACACATGAATGTTTTCTATACAATGAATAAATATAATTTAAGCATATGAAAATAATTCAAACACACAAATATTATTCAAAATTTCGGCAGCATAACGGCAGGGTAGTTACACCGGCACCGTCCCTAGTACGGCTCCTCGCTCTACCTTAAAACCTCGCGGTTTTTGACAATGGGAAACATGCATCTAGTTCGCACGCAGGCGGCATGTATATATATTTATTTCAATTCCACAAACTAATCCTATGTGGTTTCAACCAAATATTTCACAACCGCCAATGGGTATTTTTCAACCACAATCAACCAATATCAATCACAAACAATCCCAAACAACTATTCGCTATCAATCAAATTTCCACAACAATTTCAACCAATAAATATCGTCCATGGTTTGTGGACGAGGGGGCGTATATATATATATATATTTATATATAGCAATTCACTTTTACTTCACACATATATATATATAAATTTTAAATCAGAAATCTCACCAATAGCTATCCAGTACCACGACACTTCCTTTATAGAAATCTTCGCCTTTTTGTCGCTTTCACCCGTATTCTCTGCATATGTAAAAATAGAATTTTTACTATGCTATTCAATATATAAAAATCGAATTTTGACTTCGCTATTCAATATATAAATATGATTTTTTTTTCTTTTGCTTTTAACATATAAAAATATGATTTTTCCTTTTGCTTTTAACATATAAAAATATGATTTTTCCTTTTGCTTTTAACATATAAAAATATGATTTTTCTTTTTGCTTTTATCATATAAAAATATGATTTTTCCTTTTGCTTTTAACATATAAAAATATGATTTTTACTTTTCTAAAAGAAATCAGTTTTATTCTTTTACAAAATCTATTCAGTTTATTCTTCATAGAAAATGCAGTTTTTTTTTCTTTATTTCAAAAACAGTTTTTATTTTGCTTTTAAAATCAGTTTTTATTTTAAAAACAAAATCAGTTTTTATCTTTTCTTAAAATTCAGTTTTAATCTTTTTTTAAAATTCAGTTTTAAAATCTTTGAAATAAACAGTTTTAACTTTTAATAAAAATGCAGTTTTTATTTTTTTTATTTCAAAAACAGTTTTTATTTTAAAAAAAAATTTCTGTTTTCTATATTCTTTCAAAAATTCTGTTTTTATAATCTTTTAAAAATTCTGTTTTAAAATTCTTTTTAAAAATTCTGTTTTAAAAATCCTTTTTAAAAATTCTGTTTTGTTTTTTTTTTTTATAAAAATATTCAGTTTTAACTCTTTAAAACATTTCAGTAAAAATAAAAAAAAAGATTCCAGTTTTTAATAATTTAAAAACAAAAATAAAATAAAAATACTTACAGACAAAAAAAAAGGGGTTTCCTGCTTTCGTCGGAGCGATCTCGAGGGGCTACTTCGTCGGTGCAGGGGGAGGCGATGCGGTGGGGCTTCGGACGGGGTCTTCGTCGATGCAGGGGGAGGCGATGCGGTGGGGCTTCGGCGACTTCGTCGATGCGATCTCGAGGGGGGGCGACAGCTCTGATTGAAGGAGGAGGAGGGCGGTGGCTTCCAGGGGGCTCGCGATGGTGCTCGTCGGCGTCAAGGGGGGGGGACGGCAGCGATTCGATTGCTAGGTTTCTTTTTTTTTTTTTTTTCTTTCTGCGTAAATCGAAATGAAAAAAGGGGGGGGCCAGAACGAGGATAAAGGGGGGGGGGGGAGGGAAGAATTAAAAATTATTATTATTTTTTTTTTTTTATTATTTTATTATTTAAATTTGCAAAAGGTTTGACTTTTACATACGACCTCGAAACGAGGCCCACCGCCTGTCGTCCATAGCGTTTTACCCCCATTCCGAACACAATGGGATATGTATCGCAAGCTGGTTTGATCATTACAATCGGTTTCCTTTTGAATTCCCATTTAAATCATTATATTGAATTTTAAACGCACATTTCAAATTACCGGGGTCACATACTAACTAGAAAAATTCCAGAAAAATATTTTCTAGCTTCGTATTGACGATACGGTCTTAACAAAACTAGTTTCGTCGAATTTTGAGACCGTTTGAAAAATGGCCAATTTCCAGTCGATTAAAATCAACTGAAACTGGTCAAACGCGTTTTCCTTTGCCACGCTCACATATTGATTCGAAAAATTATGAAATTTGAAACCTAGCAATAACTTGACACTGCGGACCCAACAAAAGTGGTTTCGTCGAAATCCGAGGTCATCTGCAAAATATCCATTTTTAAGGGCCTTATATATATAAATATATATAAATTCCACAGCGACTATTTCTAATTTTAAACTGGACATATCTTATCATTTCTAAGATGAAATCTCAGTTTGTTAACTTCGTTATAAAGATATAGTTATACAGATTCAAATATTTCTTGTTTCGTTCAATTCTGACTTATATTGAATTCTGTATATTCATTTGAAATTAGAAATCGAATTTTCGAACTACCGCGCTATTTTCAATTCTATATATAATTATAATTAATTATATTCGTTTTCAAATGTCGATTCAAACTCAGTTTTCATCGTCATTAACTAAAATATTTATTTTAAATATTTAAAATCCATTATTTTAGCCAATTTAAAATTTTTAAATTGGTTCAGATTTTCTGGGTCGTTACAGCTACTATCTTGAATTATTATATATTAGTTATAACTAATTTATTTTATAAATTTAAAAAATTAAGTTTTTTCAATAAAGATATTAAATATTATATAAAATTATTTACTCAAATTTTAGATTATTTGATATTAATTATTAAATAACCAATATAATTTATTGTTTATTAATTATTAACTTTTAGATATTTAACATAAATATTGATTATAATGATTAACTATTAAATATTACTTTTTAACGTTAACTGATAAAATTAGTTAATAGTATTATAAAACATTGTTTTTTTATTAATTAATATTTCTTAATTATTTAATATTGATTATTTTTATCAAATAATCAATATTATTTATTATTTATCCTTTTTTACATATTAATACTAAATATAATTACCAATTATGACTATTGAATAAAAAATACTAAATGAAAAAAAGGCATACTTTTGTATCATAGTAATTTTTCAATGTATTAAAAAAATTGAAAATGGTATTTTTTATTAGTGAATAATTAATTGTCAAATGTTAATTATTATATATTAAATATTATTTTTTATTTTTTAATTATTAATTCTATTTATTCATTTTTAAAAATTAATTCTATTTAATAATGATTAATTATTTGATAATAGTGACTATTTGATTATTTTTTATTAAATATTGGTTATTGATATTCATTATTTCACATTTTAAATTATTAGTTTATATTTATTCATATTTACATTAATTATTAGATACTAATTATTAATAATATTTTTATTTACTATTTAATTACTAATTATTAAGTATAATTTTTTAATTATAATTATTAGATAGATAAAATGGAATAATTTAAAAGTCATATATTATAAATCATAAAAAAGAAGAGTAGTTAAAAGCAAACATCTTCTCTAACTAACAAAAAGTGATGTACTGGACATCTATTACGACAAGCAAAAAAAGAATTGTTAAAAACATACATCTTTTACAAGCGACAAAAACAATTGTAATGAATATATATATATATATATATATATATATATATATATATTACAACTAGAAAAAAAGAAGGTTTGTTAAAAATAGACATCTTTTGCAACTGATAAAAAGAGTTGTGATAGAAATCTATTACAAGTGGCAAAAGGAAGAGCTGTGAAAAATAATAATCTATTAAAACTAGTCGAAAATAACAGTTGCAATAGACATTTATTACAACATGCAAAACAAAGAAGTTGTGAAAAAAAGAGTAGTTAAAAGCAACTATTAATTGTTACATATGTCAGAATTATGAATATTTTTTGAAAGGCATTAAGAACTATTATTAACAAAAGAAACAAATTACAAGGTTCTGTACAAGCAACAACAAAATACTACAACCAATATAGAGAAAAAAAACAATAACATAAAAACAATCTGCACACAACAAAACTCTATACTGGCCGTAGGTACCAATTCCTCAACTAATCATGTCCACTTTATCAACTTCCAGACCTGATAGAATATAGCAACATAATATAATCTTCAATAAATAGCCAATATTCTCAGAATCTTCTTGTGAGTTACCATGGAAACTTCATTATAATTCATAGAATTTCCATCGAAAATTCTTATATTATGCTCAGCCCAAATTTAAAGCAAGAAGATCTTAAGAATTTTCAATAGTACAACACTCTTATTAGTTCTCCATCTAGTAGCTTTGAACACACTGAACCATTCAATCCTTCTATCATTCGAAGGTCTGTAGAATCCTCCAGTTGCTAGCAATCTGCTCCAAATCAAGTAGCTGAAATTGCACTCAAAGAACAAATGAGTGTTAGTCTCTGGTTCAGATCTGCAAAATACACAAGCACTATCTGAAATAATACCCATAGTGAATAGCTTGTCCTTTGTGTTTATGGCATTATACATAACCTTCCATAAGAAGAAATTAGATTTTGCTGAAGATTTCGTATTCCAAATTCTGTTATGCCAAGGAAACGTAGGCTTTTCACCTTGCAAAACATCATAAACATGCTTAATAGAGTGAGTTTTTCCCGTCCAAACCAACTTGAAATCATTACTGATCTTAAAACTTTCCTTTATCTCAGACCATAGATTCCTTAAAATAGAAGAATTGCTATAAGGAAAAAACAACACACCGTATTCAATATAATCATCAACCATAGCAACCTCAGGAATACCACATTTCTCCTTAATATGTAATCCACTATATTACTAAGGATGATACCTCTACCAGCCCACGGAGAATTCCAGAAAGATAATCTTTTATTGGCAATGGCATTACATTGAATTAGTGGAAGGAAAATACCTCTTAATTTCAAAATGTGTCTCCAACTCCAACAACAACTTTGAGGTACAGCCATAGTCCAGAAATCCTTCCTCCCAATCAAGTTCGATTTCACAAACTTAGTCCAAAGACTGCCATCATCAGAAAGTATTTTTTGAAAATAAAATGAAATAGCAGCTTTATTCCATTGCAGTAAATTAATAATTCCTAATCCCCCAAACCTCCTACCATCATACAGTTTGGAAAAGGATATTGGAATCGGCTTTTTTGCAAATGGATCTCCATGCCACAAAAATTTGTTCATAGCACTAACAACCATATTTATCAACTTCACTGGAAGGATGAAATGCCTAGTATAATATGTTGTCATGGAAGTAATGATGGACTGAATAATGGTAAGTCTTCCAGCTTGTGAAAGTTTACATGAAGGCCAAAGATTCATCTTTTCAATATTTTTTCACACATAGGCATATATTTAGCTTTTGAAACCATAGAGGTGAATATAGGAAGACCTAAATACACTGTGTTTGAAGATAATTCACTTAAACCAGATTTGTGAATTAATTCATTCTTCAGATTCAAAGGCAAACCAACAATTTAAATGTGTGACTTATTCACATTAATTTGGAGACCTGTAATCTCATAAAAAAATTTCAAAGTTGAAAGAATACACTGAATGTTACTGAATGTAGGCTTAGTGAAAATAATTAAATCATCTACAAATAATAAATGAGTGATGAGTGGATTCTTGCAACGATGATGCAAATCTAACCTTTTGAGCTTCACTTGATTGATGATTAGAGTATTCAGCAGCTCCATAACTATGATGAAAAGTTGTGAAGAGATTGGATCCCCTTGCCTCACACCCCTCTTTCCACTGAAAAACCATGAAGACTGCCATGTCTTGAGATAGAGAAATTTGGAGTTGATATGCATGTATGAATCCAGGCTAAGAATGGGAGAGGAAAATTCATTCTAGATAAAATAGCTAAAATAGCATCCCAATTAACAATATCAAATGCCTTCCTTAAATCCAATTTTATCATGCACCTAGGATAGATGTTCTTCCTATCATAACCATGTAGAATCTCCTGAGTGATTAAGATGTCGTCACTAATGGATCTACCACTAACAAAAGCTGATTGATTCATTGAAATGATAGAAGGCAGAACCAATTGTAGTCTATTGGCTAGAACTTTTGAGATGATTTTGTAAAATACACTACAATACGAGATTGGTCTGAAATCTGAGACTAATGTAGGGTTCTCGATTTTAGGTACCAAAGTAATAGCTGTTGAAGTTAAACTTGTAGGCAAATAATTCTACAGAAAAAAGATTGAACAGCTTCCACAATATCAGAACCAATTGTAGCCCAACACTTTTGCAAAAAATATGCATTATAACCATCTGGTCCATCACTACTATTAGGATCTAAATTGAAAACTGCATTTTTAATTTCATCCTTAGTAACTATAGAAATCAACTCATACAATTGCAGACTAGAAATGGTTGGAAGAACCAATTGAAATAATGGCTTTATGTTAGCTGGAACTAAAGATTGAGGAGCTAGAACTGATTTAAAATACTTTACAAATGCATCATCTATTTCAGCCTGTATAGATAAAATATTACCATCAGAGTCCTTAATCATGAACAAAGTATCCTTGGCTTTACTATTTTTTAAGGAGTTATGAAAGAACTTTGAATTCTTGTCCCCCTCCCGTTCCTTTCTAAAGCATGAACTTTGTCTAGCTGCTTGCAATTCCAATTCCAATTCCAAAGCAGATTTAAGTTTAAGTTGTAAGTCTACCACTTGACTTTGAAGTTGAAGATCAGTAGGACATTCATTCAATCTATGCTGCACTTTGAAAAGCTCATTCCTTACTAGAGATGATTGCTTTGAACCTTTTCCAAAATGAAACGAAGAACAAATCCTTAATTGAAATTCGAGAGCCTTCAATTTGCATAACAATCTGCTCATAGGGTTACTTCCAAAGCTATTAGACCAAACCTGCAAAAGAATATTAGAAAAATCTGTGTGCAAAAACCAGAAATTAAAAAAATTTAAAAGAGGACTTCCCTTTAGCAATGACATCATCAGTTCCCCAATTTAGAAGAAAGGGACAATGATCAGAAATAGAAGAAGGTAAAATTTGATAGAAGGAATTAGGCCAAAGATTGATGAAAGAGGAGTTGACAAAAATATAACCCAATTTGCGTAAAGTAGGAGAACCAGAGTGACATCTTTTAGACCATGAATAATTGAAACCAAAGCTACTAAGAGAGATAAGATTAGAACGGATAATTGCTTGATTAAGAGGAGCAATATCATTGATAGTAAGAGCACAACCTCCAAACTTCTGATTAGAGGAGTACATGCAGTTAAAATCACCGCCAACAATCCAAGGAAGAGGTTGAGAGTGGATAAGATGAAGAGAGTTTAAGAAAATAAGTCTCAAAGAGACTGCATTATGAGCATAAACAGATGTTAAAAAGAATTCAGAATTAGAAGGATTGTGAAGAAAATGGTAGTGAATAAATTGATCAGAAGATGACAATTTAGTTAAGCTGGAAAAAAGGATTCCACAAGGTTAATAAACGACCAAAAATGGCTTCAGAAAGATTATGATCATATTTCCAGACAGGTGAGTTGAATGAAGCAGCTTTAGGAGTTGAAATTAAATCCAATTTGGTTTCAGAAAGACAAAGCAGATGAATATTCTGTTGACAAATGTAATTCCTAATCTCACATTGCTTAGAGGAAGAATTCATTCCCCTAACGTTCCAAAAAGACAATTTGTGCATCATCATTTAGTATTTAAAGGAGTTGCCAATGGAGTTGGATGCTTCCTAGTATGTCTTATTTATTTGAATTTTTGACTGCATGAAGGCATAACATCATCAGGATTAAAGTCCATGCCCTCATCAAGATCATCAATATCTGAAACTGCCTTTTTGTGCTTTTTTCCTGCCTTTTTTTGAATTATTTGTAGATTTTGAAGAGAAATCATCCAATCCCTTATTAGAGGCTGTGGAATCCTTGTTATCATTAATATTGCCACTGGAGTTGTTATAAGAGAGATTTGGAAGAGGAGGAAGGATGAAGTTTGAAGGAGGTGCAAGATGTGAATATGGCGATGAAGAAGAACCAGATGACAAAGAGACATTATGAGGAATCTGAAAACTAAAAGAATCATTACAAGAGGTGGAAATATTTGAAGTATTAAATGAAGTATCAACAGAGGTGGATGGCATGTTGAATTGATCTTCAAGGATAGAGAAAGGATTGCTCACATGAAATTCACTTTCAATTTCATCATTGAAAATAGAACCAGAAACTTGTTTGCCTTTATCCTTTTTTCCTTTTAATGAATCATTTCCAAACATTGCATTCTTCTTATGCACTTCACTTTTGCCACTCCCATCAACAATCACAACATTTTGGTTGTCACTCCCCAAAAGAGATTTATTACTATCCATTTGAACATCATTATTATTTTGCTCCTCAACGTTAGCATTACCAACAATTTCAACAACCTCATCCAAAGCATCATTTACATATTTCTCCACATTAGTGCCATAAGTGCTTGTCTTTCTCCTCCAGTACTACTTCTTTTTGTTAACAACTTTATTCCATTCATACCGATTAGTATTAACCTGCTGCTTATTCCCAGACAAATTCTCCCTTATATTAACAGGAACTTGCTTGTCCACCATTAAATCTTTAGATTGTAGGTTCTTATCATCATCATCCCTTTTCAACAAATCACATCATTGGGTTTCATGTACAAAAGTTTTATAGTGAATGCAAATATGTAGACGCCAATCATAAGAAATCATAACTGGTGGACATTTATCTCCCAAAGCATCCATAGGAATACATTCAGGCAGTTCTGTGTCAGGTGAAATTTCAACTAAAATTTTAGCATACCTCAGCCTTTGCATTCTCTCTGTGCTGGAATCAAAATAAATCAGTCTACCCACATGGCATGACAACCAGTTAATCCACACCAATGTCCATAGAACAAGGGGATACGGTGAAGATGGATCCAAATGGGCACTTTCCTGATCAGAGATTGGGCACTACCAATATTGGGATCCCATCTTGTAATGATGAACATTCTACCTTTAATAAAGAGAGGATCAGCTTGCAACACTTTTTCTCTATCAAAATCATTCAAAATTTTGAAGTTGAAATTTATTCCATCAGATTTAATATCTACTTCACCCTGAAGCTTCCACAGATTACGCAAAACATTAATAATAGTCAAATATGGTAGTGATCCATCAAGAAAGAAACCAACCAGATGGCTTTGCCAATATTTCAAACGTTCCTGTTTAACAATTTCTGGAGGGGATTTTGGTAAACCATCTTTAGCTATCTCAAAATTTATAGGTTTGTAACAACTAGCATTTCGAGGTAAAGAATTGAAGAGAGAAAGGTAATCAATCTTTGCTTTGGAAGATGAAATAGGATTGGCCAGATTAGATCCATCCGAATTGGATAGAACATTAGATTTAAGAACAAGATTGACATTATTATTAGCAAGATTAGAGGCAGGATCAAGGTTAGAATTAGGAACGGTATTAGCACAAGAATTTCCAGGATTAACCACAGAATTATCAACAGAATCGTTAACAGGATTGTCAACAGAATTTGACATCTGAATTGACAGTAGAATTAACAGGATTGTCGTTAGAATTGATATTAACATTCATCTCACCAAAGAAAATGCATATATGATAATAATATTGTTAGATATTGATAATCTAAATGGCGAAGAAATTTCACTGCAGCATTTTCAAAATGTTGGTAAGCAGTCCGTCGTAGAAAGAAATCAAAATATAGAAGTAAAAATGCACATCAGTTACAGAATATTGTAGTCTAATAAGTCTATAATGACTAAGTTCGGCTAAAAACATATATTGAAACTATTGCCAAGTTGAAAGTTGAACTAGAAAATAATCACTTATACGAAGTATTGTTGGCTACTAAACGTAACAACCCACACTCCACTTGTTTGAACTTTTCATGAAAAAATTAGAAACCAAGTCCATTGAAGAAAGAGTATTGTGTTTGGTATCCTGCAAATGGACAAAGGTAAATACATCAGAGCTTAAGTAAATAACTCATAACAGAAGTAGTTTAAAACACAATCATATATAAATACTTGCCAAAGTATTAACACTTCTACGGTTAAGTGTCTCTGAGCTGAATAAACTTTGTTTTCGAACTAACCCGCGGGTTATTTTGAGGAGGGGGTCAGAACTAATGTTCTGATGACTGGTAAATTATACACTTTTAACTATGATACTACATATATCGTTATATTACCATCTTTGTTATATTAGGTTTGTTAAAATTGCTAAACTCTCATCTCGACATAGAAATCACATTCATCCACTCCTCCAGTGGTTATAACCTAATAAACAATATATGTGATTAGGATATATTAACGTAATAAATGCCTAATTAACGTTATATTAACATAATAAATATGATTAGGATAGAATTTGAAATGTCCCCACATATATATTGATTGATTGTGTATGTGTATAGAATGGCTTTACATATATGTTAATAGTGACACATAAACACAAGGTTTGGTTCCTTTTGTGGTGGAAGCCTGCCCGCAACCGACTGGCAAATCCAGCAACCACAAGTAGACCGAACTAATGTGAGAGGTCGGGTGCCATGGGCCATTCAAACTTAGTACACTAGACACGAGGTTAAACCAACTTGTAGTAGAAGCCTATCCGGAGCCATCTGACATATCCAGCATCTACAGGTATACAGTTTAATGTGAGAGGTCTAGTGTGTGTGTGTGTGTGTGTGTATGTATAAGTCTATTGTGTGTGAAAAACAGGCAGGTTTACTATGTCTTGAGAAGGTCTTAAGTGGTTGACTCTCTTCTTATCTAATTTGGGTCTTAAGTGTTTAGGACTAGGATCCCTCTGAAGGTTTATTCCTTAGAGAGGAACCAAAGTCATGGGACCCACCCTTATTAGATTCGAAGTAAATTTTGGGTCCTCCTTCTCTAAAAGTGGTTAGGCATAAGCGGTAATGGAGTATGGTAGTTCACGGGGATGTCCACTTCCTCTAGAAGCTTGTAAGGGATCAAATAGGGACTGAATTGGTATATAAAAGATATGTGGTCATCGCATGCTTACCGACTGTCAAAGGGAAGTCTTAAGCGACATAGGTGTACTATTGTAATATCAGTTAAGTTGTAACATTCACAATACTACTTCTTATATTACTATTGAGAGTATAGACTTATGAACGTTGACATACTATGACGAGGTATTAAAGGGGCTAGGGTCCGCCTCAGGGTTATAAGAGATCACAAGAATTCACCTTTAATAGGACCATAAGTGATCGAGAATGCCTGCCTTGTTGGGCCTTGACCCTAAAAACATAAATGAGTGATTGACTTGGATATCCACCTCATTGGTTACATACTTGGTGTTTGTGTAATGTTGTGTGCTGCTTAGACATACATTGACATTGTAACCTGCTAAAAATATAGGGTAAGGACTTTAAGTAAACACCATATTTCAGTCACACAAAACTTTATGTTATGACCCCTCTCCTTAACATATCCAACAGGTCAGTAGATGGGGTAAAATTCATGGACGGAGTCACGATAGGTGCTGAAGATAAAGATGAATTCGTTATGCTATTATTAGCTGTTACTAATGTACTTCTAATGGAAACATTTGAGAATGAACTTATTGATGTACCCATAGAATAGATGTAATCTTGACTATAATGTTGGAATTCTGTGGTTTTTAATAAAGTGGTACATCTTATTTTAGTATTATATTTTCTCTTTCTGTTGTGTGAGATTTCCATTCGAAGTGTATGTTTATATATTATCTGTGCAAATGTAATTTCTTACAGGAACCAACACCGCATTTAGAAGGGTTCTAAGTTTCGATGGGTCTTTTTTGGGGTGAAATTTTTGCCTATTTCGGGCGGGTTGTTAAATTTGGTATTAGAGCCTAGGTTACCCAATTATTAGGGAATTACACGTATAAGAGGCGTATTTGTAATTTGAAAAATATTTTTGAAACTATTTATATAATATATATTTA
The DNA here is from genome assembly GCA_030737875.1 of Allium sativum. NCBI lineage: Eukaryota > Viridiplantae > Streptophyta > Magnoliopsida > Asparagales > Amaryllidaceae > Allium > Allium sativum. The sequence goes on along the minus strand of CM060909.1, from coordinate 260,641,333 downwards.
CCCTAATAAGCATATGCATTTATACTAGGCAACCATGTCGTTTTCTTCCCTTTTCAGCTTAAATACTATCTCAGGAGTATCCACTAAAGGATTCTTCCTTTTCTTTTCAAATAGTAGAATATATGAAAGTCCTACTGAGCAGGGTAACCAGGCAAGGCCCTGATACTTTCCAGAATGGTTCCGACAGTATCTCTGTACTATGGAACAAGTCCCTATCACTAATCCTGCCCTAGCGGCGCTTTCACCTCCTAATGTTGAGGTAGACTTGACTTTTCTCACTTCTGTAAGAGCTTTGCGAATCTTAGAGGAAAACCATTCACTAGGAAGGAAAGTTTTACTAATTTCCAGTCTTTGATAATGGATTGTGAAAGAATTTTTGAGGCTACTGGTTGGCCTAATGAAGTGAAAAGAAGAATTGTAGCCTAACACTTGAAAGATGAGTCCCTTGAATAGTGGAACTTAGTATCTGTAGAGAACGAGGGCCAGATATTTACCTGGGCTGAATTCAAAACCTGTTTCGAAGTAAAGTTTTTGCCAAGAGTAGAAATGACTATCCAGTTGGAGAAATTCATCCACCTCAAGCATGGAAGCTTGAGCTTGCAAGAGTATGCAGCCAAAATTACCGAATTATGTAAGTTTTGAGAGGTTTGGTAGGCACCCCAATGAACAAAGCCTTGAGGTTTGTTAAAGGGTTAAACTCCCCACTGAAGGAAACTTTATTAGCTCAAGTAACATTTGAGGAAAATTTTGACACCGTAGTAGAGACAACTATCCTATGCATGATTGAAGATTCCAAGAAGGATAAAGAAGGTGAGAAAGGAGTTCCAAAAAGAATAAGAAAAAGGAATGGTGGAAGAACAAGAAGAAAGGGGCGAATTCAAAAAGGAAACAAAGACTTGTACGAGGTGCAACTGCAAAGGCCAAGGTGTAACAACCCGGAAATCCGAACCAATTTAAAATTTTTGTTTTGGCAATTTTAGGGAATTTTGAATATTTAAATTGATTATTTTAATTAACTATGACTAGAAATTTATTTTGAATAGAATTGGAATGTATATATTTATTTGAATCGACGTTAGAATATAAATATATATTTTAAATTATAAAAGGAATTAGAAATGGCGCGGTAGTTTAAAAATTCGATTTCAAATTTCAATTGAATGTGCAAGATCCAAAATAAATCGGATTTTAGCAAAACAAAAATATTTGAATCTATTTGAAAATATCTTTCCAACGAATCCGAAAAATTGAAATTTCATAGCGGGAATAAAAAGTTATGCCCAGTTGAAATTTCAGAATAGTCGCTATGTAATTTTGGCCCTTAAAAATGGAAATTTTGCAAACGACCTCCTTTTTCGACGAAACCACTTTTGTTGGATCCGGGATGTCAAGTTATCGCTAGATTCCAAAATTTGTAATTTTTGAAATCAATATGTGAGCGTGGCGAAGTAAACCGTGTTTTGATAGTTTCAGTCAATTTGGATCAACCAGAAAATGGCCATTTTTCAAACGGTCTTCAAATTTGATGAAATTAGTTTTATTAGAACCGTATTGTCAATACGAAGCTTGAAATAATTTTTTTGGAATTTTTGGGGTCTGTATGTGGCCCCAGTAAATTTAAACAGAAACTGATCGTAACAAGCGAATTAGCATACAAAACATATCTCATTGTGTTCGAAATGGGGGTAATTAGCTAGGGACGACAGACGTTGGGCCTCGATTGGAGTTTGAATGTAAAGATAACTTTTAAGAGATTGAAATACTTAAATATATAATTAAATTTAAAAAGTCAACCCCTTATTCTCTAAAGCCCCCCCTCGTCATTTAATTTCAAAATCGAAAAAGAAAACCCCTCTCCACTGTAGCCCTACCCCGTCGCCCCGCATCGAGATCCCCCACCGCCTTTCGCCAGAGCCCTCCCCTTCACCGCCGCCATCCCCAGCGAACACCCCCCTCCCTCTCGTGCCTCCCTCTCCTCTTCTGAAAAGCCCCGTTCCCTACTGATTTTCCCACCGCCACCGTCGCCCTAACTCGGCACCGCGCTGCCTTCTTCCCCGCCTAGGCATCGCGTACCCCTCCTCCATCACAAGAAACGAAGACCGCAAATGCCCCCCTTTCGTTCGATAACAGTAAGCATTTCTATTTTATGATTTTCATAGAAAGTTAGGATTTTTTTTATTTAAAAGAAAATTTGATTTTTAATTTATTGAAATGCTTTGTTTTTATTTGAAATGTTCAGATTTTTATATTAGAAGTCGAGATTTTTATATTAGAAGTCAAGATTTTTATATTAGAAAGTCAAGATTTTTATACGGGAAAGTCGAGATTTTTATATACCAAAAACAATGATTTTTAACCACTTAAAGATCAGATTTTTAGTCATTAACAGTTGTCATTTTGATGATAATGAAGTATAGATTTTGATGATGTTATGAATTTATGATTTTTACTTTATAAAAGAGATGATTTTTATATTATAAAAACATGATTTTTATTTAAAAAGATTTGATTTTTATATGTGTAAAGTGAAGATAAAAATTAGATTTTTATTTATATATGTAGCAATATAATAATAAGATTTTTATATACATGAAAGCGAAGTAAAAATATGATTTTTATTATTTGAATTACGATAATAAAAATATGATTTTTATATGATAGAGAATATAAAAATGCGATTTTTACATATGTAGTAGAGATATAAAAGTACGATCTTTATATATAAAAATGTGATTTTTTATATAGAGAATGGCGAGAGAAAAATACGATCTTTATATATTCTTCATCGAAGTAAAATATGATTTCGTCATATATAAAATAGTTAAGCTATAAAAATAAAAATATGATTTTTATTTATGTAGCAGCGTCATAGAAATAGGATTTTTATAATGACTTAGCGAAATAAAAATTCGATCTTTATATAAGAAGTAGAAATATAAAAATATAATTTTTATATAGAAAGAAGCGATAAAAATATATGATTTTTATCTATGAAATGCCATTGTAAAAATGTGATTTTTAATGTGAACAGCGGGAAAAGATAGCGATGGTAACAACAGAAATCAAAACGAAACCCGAACAGTTCAGAAAGAAAGAATGATGGAGTGGAACCCAAAGGTGAGAACTTCTCACTTTAATCTTATTTTTCTTGTTAAAATATATACTAGGATGCAGACGGTGCTTAGCATCACCTGACACCCGTTGTCCACAGACCATGGACGACTTGTTTGTTTGTTTGGTTATGTTGTGAAAATTGGTTGTGTGATGTGGAATGGAATAAAAATATTTTATTGTTAGAAATATTTTATAGTTAAAAATATTTATTTATAAACAAATCATATGATTTGTTTATGTACACACATTCAACTGATATTGGTTGGGACGATAAATTTTACACATCGCCCAACTGCACAAATAAAATTCGTTATTTGTTGATTGAAACCCCACATTAGTATTGGGATGATATATGACATACACTAGTCCCAATAATTAGTTGTATGTCAATTGGTTGGTTGACAGACTGTTATAAGCGTTGAATTTATATTTAATGCTTATACACTGCAATATACACTTTGGTTGATGGTTGACTATGTTTGATTGTTGCTGTGTACATGTGTGTATGAAATCCATATAAATCAAATTATATGGTGATTGACTGTGTCGGATTCCAGTTCAGAAAGAAGAAATATTTTGAAATAACGATCATTTTAAAATGAAGAATATTTTAAAGTAATATTTAGTAAAGGATCAGAATCTGATTTTGATGTCCGTTTTGGGATGGACACGAAAATATTTAAATATATAAAGTCGTGTTGATTAAATTGAAGCCATTTTGACATGAACGATATTTATATCGATTTTATTCATTTTTATAATGTATATCGAAAAGGAATTGATTTCAAAATATAATGCTTTGAAAATACAATCATTTATATATCGATGATATGGAATATTCAATTTTAATTTGAAATTGAATATGAAGTTGAAATCGTTTTGAAAACGAATTTAAAATGATTTATGAAATACGTTTTGAATGGAAATTGACGAAATATATATTATATATATAATGGCCTGAATAGAACGCGCCGCGCCGTGGTAGTTCGTGAATTTCGACCATTGACTTCGAACGGACATTACGGGGGATCCGACCATCGGATTCTCCTAAAACCCGAACCATTGGGTTCGTATCGAAAAGAGATTTCTAACGAATATTAGAGATTTGAAATCTAACAGTTGGATTTGGAATTATGTCCAAATCAAATTTTGAAAAGGTCGTTGTAAGTGCAGTTCGATGGTCGTTTATGGAAATCGAATGTACGGGCCTTGATAATATTATAAAAAATATCAATAATTTGTGTAAAATCATAATAAATGATTTGGAAAGAATTAGGCTGAAAAATTCCATATTTGAAAAGATAAAAATATATTTTTATCGAAATGAACTAGTTTTGAAATAGAATGATAAATCCAATGTTTTTAAAATAAATAAATTGGATATGAAATGGTTTCAAAAATAATCGGAATTTCCAATATATGAATTGGAATGGATTTGAATCGAAATTATCTTCGGAATATTTCGATATTGGATTTCGTGATTATATGGATATTGTGGAGGAATTCGGAAGATATATATATCGTTATTCCAATACAATATTTGTTGGTTTCAGAATTTGATACTGAATATAAGCCGATATATTTTCTATTCAGAGCCTTGTATTTAATATCAAATTGGATTTTGGGTTTGTCGTGAATGGTATCTTTAATAATACTGTTCTTGAACCGATTGCAGTTAAGAAAATTAGAAACTGACTGGAGGTTAGTTAAGTTGAATGGTTTCCTGGGTATTGATCTGAGGTTGCTTTCAGCCTCCGGGGTTAATACTTAGGGAATTGTTCTCTTACTAATTTACGGTTAGAGACTGATTGGATTTTGGGTTTGTTGTGAACTGTGTTTTCAACGACATTCGTTCTTTAATCCAATTTACAGTGAAATGAGATTTGGAATTTGTAAATCTTTTTATTAAGATTTAACGGGAATTTTCCAAAGTAAATTTTTCCAATTTAATATATTTAATTGGAATTAAATTGAAATTGGTCTTTGGGTTTATCTTGAACGACGTTTTAAATAACACTGGTTCTTTAACCCGATTAACAATGGAGTTAAGAGAATCAGAAACTAACCGGAGATTAGTTAAGTTGAATGTTTTCCTGGGTATTGATCTGATGTTGGTTTCGGCCTATAGGATTAACACTTAGGGGATTGTTCACTTGCTAATTTACGGTTAGAGGCTGATGGAATGGAATGGGATTTTGGGTTTATCGTGAACCGTGTTTTAAATGACATTGGTTTTTTAAGCCAGTTAAAGATAAAATATGGTTTGAATTGAAATCCAAAGGAAGATTAAAGAATAAATTTTAAAGATTTTATCTTTGATAAAATTAATGAGAACCTTTCCCAAAGTATGTGAATATTTGAATAAAAGAATATTCATAATTGGAATGAGGCGTATGTTGTGGTTTATAGCACTTGTTTATTATATACGCGAGTAATTCGGAAAGGTCGGGTTTATGCCCATTCTGAATAACTGATTCGACGATATATCGACAATGAAGACGGTGGTTGAAGACCAGAGGTCTTCACATCGTTCGGATAATTACTGATGTCTTGATTGGGCTGTACACCCAAGCCGAGGTAATAAGTGGTGATCGTCCAGACGTACTTAGAGATCGACGTATTTGCGAGGACATCTCCCCTTTATTGGACATGTGGGGGAGGAATAAGGTGCCTCCAGTTTCGTTCAGACCCAGAACAGACTTGTAAATGGATTGTGTGTCTGACATTGGATTTTATTCTATGCTGATTGATTTCTATTAAATATATGTCTATTTGGTGGTGGAGAAATTATTATCTTGCTTAACGCCCTTCTCTGATACGTATGAGCTCGGAGGTTATATATCGGTAGATATCAGTCGCATGTAATGAATTGCCTGTGTTGCATGCTGAGATGCAAATGACCAAGGCTTCTATTGAAAAGCAGAGTCTTGTGGTTGATGATCAAAGCACGGCTTTAATACAACATAGCTTTGTGTATTGCGTTAATTCGCGAGCCTCACACCTCGGTATGAGTTAAAAACGGGATAAGGACTGCTGGGAGAACACGACGTTTCTTTCTAGTTATGGGTGGTGTCAGCGTTTTACTGGCCAGGACATTGTTGATTATTATACCTTTGTGGATGTTGGAATGCGAGGCGCCTCAGATATATCGGTCTCTTCCGAGCCGACGGATAGGTCCGATAGGACCGGAAAACGTGTGTTCAGGAGTAACTACTCCTCAAACGTAAGGGAGGTCCGGCCCAGCCGATTCCAAGGGTTCTTTGCGGGGAATCCTGAGGCATTTGCTAGAGTGTCTCGAAGCCGGTGAGGAGCTTCCCCCTAGCCTCGACTCATGACGGAAATCCAATTTCCAATATGTGACATTTCGGTTTTGATTGTAGAGCCTAGTATTGGCGACATGATAGATGGTACCCGTGCTGCCTAGGATTGATACATTTATTTTTGAAGTTGTTTAGACACTATACACTTATAATAGTATCAAATGATTTGTTTTAAACGTATCAAGCATTATTTGGCTATTATAAGGTAAAACCCTATCCTCCGGCTTGTGTTGCATAGTGTGATGGGACCTGGGTCTTATAATAGCTTCATTTTTCTAGAAAGCATTGCGTTGTTTATTCTATACACAAGTATTCTTGGGAGGAAACCCATTTCGTGTTATACGGCGTGGTCCCTTGAATTACTCTGTTTTAAAGAAAAGTAAATAACTGTTTTAGTTCTCACATCAGTCACATGACTGACCCGGAGTTTATTGTTTTAACCTAAACCCTGGGGTGCCCCTATTTTCCACACGGGCAGCTAGTAGTTTTGGTTTTGCAGATTTATATTCACAGGATCATGGTTTACAGCTGGAACGATATCCAGAAAGCTCTGTATCCGTATATCTCCTTCAGTTGTGTATTTTATTATTTTTCCGCTGTTATGTAATGCATTGTAATCTCTAATATTTTTTTAATGTGTAATATTTATTCATACTCTGTATATTCTTGTATTCTGATGGAATTGTTGTAATTAGCAATGAAATGTTCTTTTGTTTATGTTCTGATTCGTCTTGTTCTCAAAGTAATTCGTGCTTTTCTTCACGGGGAAGTTTGGGTCGTTACATTTTGGTATCAGAGCTTTGGTTTACAAAGCTCGAGAATAAGACACATTAGAACCAAACAAAAGAATTCATTAGAAATTGGATTAGTAATATCTAATAAGAATGACTCGTTAGAGATAGGATCATTAGTATCCTAGAACGAGTGTGAAGAGTAGTGTTTTTAAAATAAAAATGAAAACAAACTTTGTTTTGAAAATTTAAACCTTATACGTATTTGAATATTTTATTTTAAATTGAATTTGGACAATCCAATATATAAAGATTTTGTATATACGCCTTGCAAACGTGTATTCCAAGTTTTAACATACTGGATAGATATGGAATCGCACTCTAGTCGCCCGAAGATGGTTCTGATGATGGCATGTCATCATCAGCACTTGTGTTCGAGTTTCAAAAGTGGGATTTCTATATATTTCCAATTGACTGGTGTAAGAACCAAAACCAGAGAGGGTCTATTATTGTGATTTGGCATCAAAAATCTGATTTTTGGACTATATATCAAAGTTATGAATTTGAAAAGCTAGTCAATTAATTGATTTATGATTGTGTTGTGTGATTATTTATTTAAATCAATATGTAAAAGAAAGGTAAATTTTAGCCAAATGGTACCAAATATTGAACTGTATTGAAAATTGTCAGAAATTGCATGCATATACATATGCATACATTGAACAGGTCATAGCAAGGAGGCTAGAGAAGAGGAATAAAGTTGTATGCCCGACAAATAGGTACATTTTTACTAATTTCTTGGGTTTTGGATGATTTTATGAGCCGATTGGATGTTTCTTTTTCCTTTTGGATTGGAGAGCCATGTATGGCGATTTCGGTATTTACCTGGTGCTCCCGTACATGCGAGGTTATGGTGAAATTTTTCGAAAATTTAGGGTATTGGCCAAATTTTTGGAGAATTTGAAAAGTTGTTAGAAACTGAAAAGTTGAAGAACTTAAGCCATAATGAAAATAATGAAAGTTGAGTTGGTTAGTTAAACAACTTTCAGCTCCGTTCCTTTTCGAGGACGAAAAGATTTTACTTGGGGGAGATTGTAACAACTCGGAAATCCGAACCAATTTAAATTTTTTATTTTGGCAATCTTAAGGAATTTTAAATATATAAATTGATTATTTTAAATAATTATGACTAGAAATTTATTTTGAATAGAATTGGAGCGTATATATTTATTTGAATCGATGTTAGAATATAAATATATATTTTAAATTATAAAAGGAATTAGAAATGGCACGGTAGTTTGAAAATTCAATTTCAAATTTCAATTGAATGTGCAGGATTCAAAATAAATTGGATTTTAGCAAAACCAAAAATATTTGAATCTATTCGAAAATATCTTTCCAACAAATCCGAAAAATTGTAATTTCATAGCGGGAATAAAAAGGTATGCCCAATTGAAATTTCAGAATAGTCGCTATGGAATTTTGGTCCTTAAAAATGGAAATTTTGCAAACGACCTCCGTTTTCAACGAAACCACTTTTGTTGGATCCGGGATGTCAAGTTATTGCTAGATTCCAAAATTCATAATTTTTGAAATCAATATGTGAGCGTGGCGAAGTAAAACGTGTTTTGACAGTTTCAGTCAATTCGGATCGACCAGAAAATGGCCATTTTTCAGACGGTCTTCAAATTTGATGAAATTAGTTTTGTTATAACCGTATCGTCAATACAAAGCTAGAAATAATTTTTCTAGAATTTTTGGGGTCCGTATGTGGCCCCAGTAAATTGAAATGTGCGTTCAAATTCAATATATAGATTTATATTTTAATTTAAACAAAAATTGATCGTAACAAGCGAATTAGCATACGAAACATATCCCATTGTGTTCAAAATGTGGGTAATTAGCTTGGGATGACAGACGTTGGGCCTCGATTGGAGTTCGAATGAAAAGATAACTTTTTAGAGATTGAAATAATTAAATATATAATTAAATTTAAAAAGTCAACCCCTTATTCTCTAAAGCCCCCTCGTTCATTTAATTCCAAAATCGAAAAAGAAAACCCCCCTCCACTGTAGCCCTACCCCGTTGCCCCCGCATTGAGATCCACCGCCGCCCCCTTTCCTCCGTTGCCGTTCGCTAGAGCCCTCCCCCTCACCACCGCCATCCCCAGCGAACACCCCCCCTCTCGCTCCTCCCTCTCCTCTTCTGAAAAGCCCCGTTCCCTACTGATTTACTCACCGCCGCCGCCCTAACCCGGCACCGCGCCGCCTCCTTCCCCGCCTAGGCCTCGCGTACCCCTCCTCCATCACAAGAAACGAAGACCGCAAGCGCCCCTTCCTCCGATAACAGTAAGCATTTCTATTTTATGATTTTCATAGAAAGTTAGGTTTTTTTTATTTAAAAGAAAAATTAATTTATAATTTATTGAAATGCTTTGTTTTTATTTGAAATGTTTAGATTTTTATATCAGAAGTCGAGATTTTTATATTAGAAAGTCAATATTTTTATATTAGAAAGTCGAGATTTTTATATAGGAAAGTCGAGTTTTTTATATAAGGAAAAAAATGATTTTTAACCACTTAAAGATCAGATTTTTAGTCATTTAAAGTTGTCATTTTGATGATAACAAAGTATAGATTTCGATGATGTTATGAAGTTATTATTTTTACTTTATAAAAGAGATGATTTTTATATTATAAAAACAAGATTTTTATTTAAAAAGATTTGATTTTTATATGTGTAAAGTGAGGATAAAAATTAGATTTTTATTATATATGTAGCAATATAATAATTACATTTTTATATACATGAAAGCGAAGTAAAATTATGATTTTTATTATTTGAATAACGATAATAAAAATATGATTTTTATATGATAATATAAAAATGCGATTTTTACATATGTAGTAGAGATATAAAAGTACAATCTTTATATATAAAAATGTGATTTTTATATAGAGAACGGCGAGAGAAAAATATGACCTTTATTTATTCTTAATCGAAGTAAAATATGATTTCGTCGTACATAAAATAGTATAAAATAGTTAAGCTATAAAAATAAAAATATGATTTTTATTTATATAGTAGCGTCATAAAAATAGGATTTTTATAATGTTGTAGTGAAATAAAAATTCGATCTTTATATAAGAAGTAGAAATATAAAAATATAATTTTTATACAGAAAGAAGCGATAAAAATATATGATTTTTATCTATGAAATGCCATTGTAAAAATATGATTTTTAATGTGAACAGTGGGAAAAGATAGCGATGGTAACAACGGAAATCAAAACGAAACCCGAACAGTTCAAAAAGAAAGAATGACGGAGTGGAACCCAAAGGTGAGAACTTCTCACTTTAATCTTATTTTTCTAGTTAAAATATATACTAGGATGCAGATGGTGCTTAGCAGCACCCGACACCCGTTATCCACAAACCATGGACGACTTGTTTGTTTGTTTGGTTATGTTGTGAAAATTGGTTGTGTGATGTGGAATGGAATAAAATATTTTATAGTTAAAAATATTTTATAGTTAAAAATATTTATTTATAAACAAATCAGAAAATTTGTTTATGTACACACATTCGACTGATATTGATTGGGACGATAAAGTTTACACATCGCCCAACTGCACAAATAAAATTCGTTATTTGTTGATTGAAATCCCACACGGATATTGGGATGATATATGACATACACTAATCCCAATAATTAGCTGTATGTCAATCGGTTGGTTGACAGAGTCTTATAAGCGTTTAATTTATATTTAATGCTTATACAGTGTAGTATACACTTTGGTTGATGGTTGACTATGTTTGATTGTTGTTGTGTACATGTGTGTATGAAATTCATATAAATCAAATTATATGGTGATTGACTGTGTCCGATTCCAGTTCAAAATGAAGAAATATTTTCAAATAACGATTATTTTAAAATGACGAATATTTTAAAATAATATCCAGTAAAAGATCAAAATCTGATTTTGATGTCCGTTTTGGGATGGACAAGAAAATATTTAAATATATAAAGTCGTATTGATTAGATTGATGCCATTTTGACGTGAACGATATTTATATCGATTTCATTCATTTTTATAATGAATATCGAAAAGGAATTGATTTCAAAATATAACGCTTTGAAAATACTATCATTTATATATCGATGATATGGAATACTCAATTTTGATTTGAAATTGAATATGAAGTTGAAATCGTTTTGAAAATGAATTTAAAACAATTTATAAAATACGTTTTGAAGGGAAATCGACGAAATATATATAATATATATTATATATATAATGGCCTGAGTAGAACGCGCCGCGCCGCGGCAATCCGTGAATTTCGACCATTGACTTCGAATGGACATTACGGGAGATCCGACCATCAGATTCTCCTAAAACTGGAACCATGGGTTCGTATCGAAAAGAGATTTCTAAAGAATATTAGAGATTTGAAATCTAATGGTTGGATTTGGAATTATGCTCAAATTAAATTTGGAAAAGGTCGCTGTAAGTGCAGTTCGATGGTCGTTTATGGAAATCGATTGTACAGGCCTTGATAATATTATTAAAAATATCAATAATTTGTGTAAAATCAAAATAAATGATTTGAAAAGAATTAGGCTGAAAAGTTCCATATTTGAAAAGATAAAAATATATTTTTATCGAAATGAACTAGTTTTGAAATAGAATAATAAATCCAATATTTTTAAAATAAATAAATTGGGTATGAAATGGTTTTAAGAATAATCGGAATTTCCAATATATGAATTGGAATAGATTTGAATCAAAATTATCTTCAGAATATTTCGATACTGGATTTCGTGATTATACTGATATTGTGGACGAATTTGGAAGATATATATATATCGTTATTCCAATACAATATTTGTTGGTTTCAGAATTTGATATTGAATATAAGCCGATATATTTTCTATTCAGAGCCTTGTATTTAATATCAAATTAGATTTTGGGTTTGTCGTGAATGGTATCTTTAATAATACTGCTCTTGAGCCGATTGTAGTTAAGAAAATTAGAAACTGACTGGAGGTTAGTTAAGTTGAATGGTTTCCTAGGTATTGATCTGATGTTGGTTTCGGCCTTCGGGGTTAATACTTAGGGAATAGTTCTCTAAATAATTTACGGTTAGAGACTGATTGGATTTTGGGTTTGTTGTGAACTGTGTTTTCAAAGACATTCGTTCTTTAACCCGATTTACAGTGAAATGAGATTTGGAATTTATAAATCTTTTTATGAAGATTTAACGGGAATTTTTCAAAGTAAAGTTTTCCAATTTAATATATTTAATTGGAATTGAATTGAAATTGGTCTCGTGAACAGTGTTTTAAATAACACTGGTTCTTTAACCCGATTAATAATGGAATTAAGAGAATCAGAAACTAACTGGAGATTAGTTAAGTTGAATGGTTACCTGGGTATTGATCTGATGCTGGTTTTGGCCTTCAGGGGTTAACACTTAGGGGATTGTTCCCTTGCTAATTTACGGTTAGAGGCTGATGGAACAGAATGGGATTTTGGGTTTATCGTGATCCGTGTTTTAAATGACATTGGTTCTTTAACCCAGTTAAAGACAGAATACATTTTGAATTGTAATCCAAAGGAAGATTAAAGAATAAATTTCAAAGATTTTATCTTTGATAAAATTAATGGGAACCTTTCCCAAAGTATGTGAATATTTGAATAAAAGAATATTCAGAATTGGAATGAGGCATATGTTGTGGTTTATAGCACTTGTTTATTATATACGCGAGTTATTCGGAAAGGTCGGGTTTATGCCCACTCTGAATAACTGATTCGACAATATGTTGACGATGAAGACAGTGGTTGAAGACCGGAGGTCTTCACATCGTTTGGATGATTACCGATGTCTTGATTGGGCTGTACACCCAAGCCGAGGTAATAAGTGGTGATCGTCCAGACGTCCTTGGGGATCGACGGATTTGCGAGGACCTCTCCCCTGTATTGGACTTGTGGAGGAGGAATAAGGTGCCTTCGGTTTCGTTCAGACCTAGAACGAACTTGTAAATGAATTGTGTGTCTGACATTGGATTTTATTCTGTGCTGATTGATTTCTATTTAATATATATCTGTTTGGCGACAGAGAATTTATTCTCTCGCTTAATGCCCTTCTCTGAGACGTACGAGCTCAGAGGTAATATATCGATAGACATCATTCGCATGACATGAATTGCCTGTGTGGCATGCTGAGATGCAAATGATCATGGCTTCTGTTGAAAAGCAGAGTCTTGTGGTTGATTATCAAAGCATAGCTTTAATACAGCGTAGCTTTGTGTATTGCATTAATTCGCGAGCCTTATACCTCGGTATGAGTTAAAAAGGGGGTAAGGACCGTTGGGAGAACACGACTTTTCTTTCTAGTTATGGGTGGTGTCAGCGTTTTACTAGCCCTGCCATTGTTGATTATTATACCTTTGTTGATGTTGGAATGCGAGCGCCTCAGATATATCGATCTCTTAGGAGCCGATGGATTGGTCCGATAGGACCGGGAAATGTGTGTTCAGGAATAACTAATCCTCAAACATAAGGGAGGATCTGCCCAGCCGATTCCAAGGGTTCTCTACGGGGAATCCTAAGGCATTTGCTAGAGTGTCTCGAAGCTGGTGAGGAGCTTGCCCCTGACATCGACTCATGACAGAAATCCAATTTCCAATACGTGACATTCAGTTTTGATTGTAGACCCTAGTATTGGCGACATGATAGATGGTACCCATGCCGCCTAGGATTGATACATTTATATTTGAAGTTGTTTTGACACCATACACTTATAATAGTATCAAATGATTTGTTTTAAATGTATCAAGCATTATTTGGCTATTATAAGGTAAAACCCTATCCTTCGGCTTGCGTTGCATTGTGTGATGGGACCTGGGTCTTATAATAACTTTATTTTTTCAAAAAGCATTGCGTTGTTTATTCAATGCACAAGTATCCTTGAGAGGAAACCCGTTCCGTGTTATACGGCGTGGTCCCTTGAATTACTCTATTTTAAGTAAAGTTTTAAATAACTGTTTTAGTTCTCACATCACATGACTGACCTGGAGTTTATTGTTTTAACCTAAACTCTGGGTGCCCCTATTTTCCACACGGGAAGCTAGCTGTTTTGGTTTTGCAGATTTATATTCATAGGATCCTGGTTTACAGCTGGAACGAAATCCGGAAAGCTCTGTATCCATATATCTCCTTCAGTTGTGTATTGTATTATTTTTTCGCTATTATGTAATGTATTTAATCTTTGATATTTTTCTAATGTGTAGTATGTATTCATACTCTGTATATTTTTGTATTCTGATGGAATTGTTGTAATAAGCAATGAAATCTTCCTCTGTTTGTGTTCTGATTTGTTGTTCTCAAAGCAATTCGTGCTTTCCTTCACGGGGAAGTTTGGGTCGTTACATTTTGGTATCAGAGCTTTGGTTTACAAAGCTCGAGAATAAGACACATTAGAACCAAACGAAATAATTCATCAGAGATTGGATTAGTAATATCCAATAAGAATGTCTCGTTAGAGATAGGATCAGTAGTATCCTAGAACGAGTGTTAAGAGTAGTGTTTTTAAAATAAAAATGAAAACAAACTTTGTTTTGAAAATTTAAACCTTAAACGTATTTGAATATTTTATTTTAAATTGAATTTGGACAATCCAATATATAAAGATTTTGCATATACTCCTTGCAAACGTGTATTCGAAGTTTTAATATACTGGATAGATATAGAATCACACTCGTCGCCCAGAGATGGTTCTGATGATGGCATGTCATCATCAGCACTTGTGTTCGAGTTTTGAAAATGGTTCCAATTGACCGGTGTGAGAACCAAAACTAGATAGGGTCTATTACTGTGATTTGGCATCACAAATCTGATTTTAGGAATATATATCAAAGTTATGAACTTGAAAAGCTAATCAATTAATTGATTGATGATTGTGTTGTGTGATTATTTATTTAATTCAACATGTGAAAGAAAGGTAAATTTTAGCCAAATGATACCAAATATTGAATTGTGTTGAAAATTTCGGAAATTGCATGCATATACATGTATATACATTGAACAAGTCATAGCAAGGAGGCTAGAGAAGAGGAATAAAATTGTATGCCCGACAAATGGGTACATGTTTACTAATTTCTTGGGTTTTGGATGATTTTATGAGCCAATCGGCTAGCCGCTTGGCTGTTTATTTTTCTTTATGGATTGGAGAGCCCTGTATTGCGATTTCGGGATTTTCCTGGTGCTCCCGTACAGGGGAGGTTATGGCGAAATTTTTTGAAAATTTAGGGTGTTAGCCAAATTTTTGGAGAATTTGAAAAGTTCTTAGAAATTGAAAAGTTGAAGAACTTTAGCCATAATGAAAATAATGAAAGTTGAGTTGATTAGTTAAACAACTTTCAGCTTCGTTCCTTTTCGAGGACGAAAAGGTTTTAAGTGGGGAGATTGTAACAACCCGGAAATCTGAACCAATTTAAATTTTTTATTTTAGCAATTTTAAGGAATTCTGAATATTTAAATTGATTATTTTAAATAATTATGATTAGAAATTTATTTTGAATAGAATTGGAATGTATATGTTTATTTGAATCGATGTTAGAATATAAATATATATTTTAAATTATAAAAGGAATTAGAAATGGCGTAGTAGTTTGAAAATTCGATTTCAAATTTCAATTGAATGTGCAGGATTCAAAATAAATCGGATTTTATCGAAACCAAAAATATTTGAATCTATTTGAAAATATCTATCCAAGGAATCCGAAAAATTGAAATTTCATAGCGCGAATAAAAAGTTATGCCCAGTTGAAATTTCAGAATAGTCGCTATGGAATTTTGGCCCTTAAAAATAAATTTTTTGCAAACGACCTCCGTTTTCGACGAAACCACTTTAGTTGGATCCGGGATGTCAAGTTATTGCTAGATTCTAAAATTCATAATTTTTGAAAACAATATGTGAGCGTGGTGAAGTAAAACGTGTTTTGATAATTTCAATCAATTTGTATTGACCAAAAAATGGCCATTTTTCAAACGGTCTTCAAATTTGATGAAATTAGTTTTGTTAGAACCGTATCGTCAATACGAAGCTAGAAATAATTTTTCCGGAATTTTTGGGGTCCGTATGTGGCCCCAGTAAGTTGAAATGTGCGTTCAAATTCAATATATAGATTTATATTTGAATTTAAATAGAAACTGATCATAACAAGCGAATTAGCATACGAAACATATCCCATTGTATTCGAAATGGGGGTAATTAGCTAGGGAAGACGGACGTTGGGCCTCGATTGGAGTTCGAATGAAAAGATAACTTTTTAGAGATTGAAATAATTAAATATATAATTAAACTTAAAAAGTCAACCCCTTATTCTCTATAGCCCCCCCTCGTTCATTAAATTTCAAAATCGAAAAAGAAAACCCCCCTCCACTATAGACCTACCCCGTCGCCCCCGCATCGAGATCCACCGCCGCCCCCTTTCCTCCGCCGCCGTTCGCCAGAGCCTTCCCCCTCACCGCTGCCATCCCCAGTGAACACCCCCCTCTCGCACCTCCCTCTCCTCTTCTGAAAAGCCCCGTTCCCCACTGATTTACCCACCACCGCTGCCCTAACCCGGCACCGCGCCGCCTCCTTCCCCGCCTAGGCCTCGCGTACCCTTCCTCCATCACAATAAACAAAGACCGCAAACGCCCCCTTACCTCCAATAATAGTAAGCATTTCTATTTTATGATTTTCATAGAAAGTTAGGATTTTTTTTTTATTTAAAAGAAAATTTGATTTTTAATTTATTGAAATGCTTTGTTTTTATTTGAAATGTTTAGATTTTTATATTAGATGTCGAGATTTCTATATTAGAAGTCGAGATTTTTATATTAGTAGTCGAGAATTTTATGTTAGAAAGTCGAGATTTCTATATTAGAAAGTCGAGATATTTATATAGGAAAGTCGAGATTTTTATATAAGGAAAACAATGATTTTTAACCACTTAAAGATCAGATTTTTAGTCATTTAAAGTTGTCATTTTAATAAGTATAGATTTTGATGATGTTATGAAGTTATGATTTTTACTTTATAAAAGAGATGATTTTTATATTATAAAAACATGAATTTCATTTAAAAAGATTTGATTTTTATATGTGTAAAGTGAAGATAAAAATTAGATTTTTATTATATATGTAGCAATATAATAATTACATTTTTATATACATGAAAGCAAAGTAAAAATATGATTTTTATTATTTGAATAACGATAATAAAAATATGATTTTTTTATGATAGAGAATATAATAATGCGATTTTTACATATGTAGTAGAGATATAAAAGTACGATCTTTATATATAAAATGTGATTTTTATATAGAGAATGGCGAGAGAAAAATATGATCTTTATATATTCTTCATCGAAGTAAAATATGATTTCGTCATACATAAAATAGTATAAAATAGTTAAGCTATAAAAATAAAATTATGATTTTTATTTATATAGTAGCGTCATAAAAATAGGATTTTTATATTGTTGTAGCGAAATAAAAATTCGATCTTTATATAAGAAGTAAAAATATAAAAATATAATTTTTATATAGAAAGAAGCGATAAAAATATATGATTTTTATCTATGAAATGCCATTATAAAAATGTGATTTTTAATGTGAACAGCGGAAAAAGATAGCGATGGTAACAACGGAAATCAAAACGAAACCCGAACAGTTCAGGAAGAAAGAATGACGGAGTGGAACCCAAAGGTGAGAACTTCTCATTTTAATCATATTTTTCTAGTTAAAATATATACAAGGATGCAGACGGTGCTTAGCAGCACCCGACACCCGTTGTCCACAAACCATGGACGACTTGTTTGTTTATTTGGTTATGTTGTGAAAATTGATTGTGTGATGTAGAATGGAATAAAATATTTTATAGTTAAAAATATTTTATAGTTAAAAATATTTATTTATAAACAAATCAGATGATTTGTATATGTACACACATTCGACTGATATTGATAGGGACGATAAATTTTACACATTGCCAAATGCACAAATAAAATTCTTTATTTGTTGATTGAAACCCCACACGGGTATTGGGATGATATATGACATACATTGGTCCCAATAATTAGCTGTATGTCAATCGGTTGGTTGACAGACTGTTATAGGCGTTGAATATTTATATTTAATGCTTGTACAGTGTAGTATACACTTTGGTTGATGGTTGACTATGTTTGATTGTTGCTGCGTACATGTGTATATGAAATCCATATAAATCAAATTATATGGTGATTGACTGTGTCTGATTCCAGTTCAGAAAGAAGAAATATTTTGAAATAACGATTATTTTAAAATGACGAATATTTTAAAATAATATTCAGTAAAGATCAAAATCTGATTTTGATGTCCGTTTTGGGATGGACACGAAAATGTTTAAATATATAAAGCCGTGTTGATAAGATTTATGACATTTTGATGTGAACTGTATTTATATCAATTTTATTCATTTTTATAATGAATATCGAAAACGAATTGATTTCAAAATATAATGCTTTGAAAATACTATCATTTATATATCGATGATATGGAATATTCAATTTTGATTTGAAATTGAATATGAAGTTGAAATCGTTTTGAAAACGAATTTAAAACAATTTATAAAATACGTTTTGAAGGGAAATCAATGAAATATATATATATATATATATATATATATATATATTATAATAGCCTGAATAGAACGCGCCGTGCCCGGCAGTTCGTGAATTTCTACCATTGACTTCGAACAGACATTACGGGAGATCCAACTGTCGGATTCTCTTAAAACCGGAATCGTTGGGTTCGTATCGAAAAGATCTTTCTAACGAATATTAGAGATTTGAAATCTTATGGTTGGATTTGGAATTATGTCCAAATCAAATTTGGAAAAGGTCGATGTAAGTGCAGTTCGATGGTCGTTTATGGAAATCGACTGTACGGGCCTTGATAATATTATTAAAAATATCAATAATTTGTGTAAAATCATAATAAATGATTTGGAAAGAATTAGACTGAAAAATTCCATATTTGAAAAGATAAAAATAGATTTTTATTGAAATGAACTAGTTTTGAAATAGAATAATAAATCCAATATTTTTAAAATAAATAAATTGGGTATGAAATGGTTTTAAAAATAATCAGAATTTCCAATATATGAATTGGAATGGATTTGAATCGAAATTATCTTCAGAATATTTCGATATTGGATTTCGTGATTATACAGATATTGTGGAGGAATTTGGAAGATATATATAATGTTATTCCAATACAATATTTGTTGGTTTCAGAATTTGATATTGAATATAAGTCGATATATTTTCTATTCAGAGCCTTATATTTAATATCAAATTGGATTTTGGGTTTGTCGTGAATGGTACCTTTAATAATAATGTTCTTGAACCGAATGTAATTAAGAAAATTAGAAACTGACTGGAGGTTAGTTAAGTTGAATGGTTTCCTGGGTATTGATCCAATGTTGGTTTCGGCCTTCGGGGTTAATACTTAAGGAATTGTTTTCTTACTAGTTTACGGTTAGAGACTGGTTGGATTTTGGGTTTGTTGTGAACTACGTTTTTAACGACATTTGTTTTTTAACCCGATATATAGTGAAATGAGATTTGGAATGTATAAATCTTTTTAATAAGATTTAACAGGAATTTTCCAAAGTAAAGTTTTCCAATTTAATATATTTAATTGGAATTGAATTGAAATTGGTCTTTGGGTTTATTGTGAACGGTGTTTTAAATAACACTGGTTCTTTAGCCCGATTAACAATGGAGTTAAGAGAATCAAAAACAACTTGGAGATTAGTTAAGTTGAATGGTTTCCTGGGTATTGATCTGATGTTGGTTTCGGCCTTCGGGGTTAACACTTAGGGGATTGTTTGCTTGCTAATTTACGGTTAGAAGTTAATGGAATGGAATGGAATGGGATTTTGGGTTTATCGTAACCGAGTTTTAAATGACATTGGTTCTTTAACCCAGTTAAAGATCGGTTTGAATTGAAATCCAAAGGAAGATTAAAGAATAAATTTTAAAGAATTTATCTTTGATAAAATTGATGGGAACCTTTCCCAAAGTATGTGAATATTTGAATAAAAGAATATTTAGAATTGGAATGAGGCGTATGTTGTGGTTTATAGCACTTGTTTATTATATACGCGAGTTATTCGAAAAGGCCGGGTTTATGCCTATTCTGAATAACTAATTCGACGATATGTCGATGATGAAGACGGTGGTTGAAGACTGGAGGTCTTCACATCGTTTGGATGATTACTGATATCTTGAATTGGCTGTACACCCAAGCCGAGGTAATAAGTGGTGATCGTCCAGACGTACTTGGAGATCGATTGATTTGCGAGGACCTCTCCCCTGTATTGGACATGTGGGGGAGGAATAAGGTGCGTCCGGTTTCGTTCAGACCCATAACGGACTTGTAAATGGATTATGTGTCTGACATTGGATTTTATACAGTGCTGATTGATTTCTATTAAATATATATCTGTTTGCTATATATCGATAGATATCATTCGCTTGGCATGAATTGCCTGTGTGGCATGCTGAGATGCAAATGATCAAGGCTTCTGTTGAAAAGCAGAGTCTTATGGTTGATGATCAAAGCACGACTTTAATACAACATTGCTTTGTGTATTGAGTTAATTTGCAAGCCTCACACCATGGTATGAGTTAAAAACGGGATAAGAACCGCTAGGAGAGCACGATGTTTCTTTCTAGTTATGGGTGGTGTCAGCGTTTTGCTAGCCCTGACCTTGTTGATTATTATACCTTTGTGGATGTTGGAATGCGAGGCGCCTCGGATATATCAGTCTCTTCAAAGCCGATGGATAGGTCCGATAGGACCGGGAAACGTGTGTTCAGGAATAACTAATCCTCAAACGTAAGGGAGGACCAGCACGGTCGATTCCAAGGGTTCTCTACGGGGAATCCTGAGGCATTTGCTAGAGTGTCTCGAAGCCGGTGGGGAGCTTGCCCCTGGCCTCGACTCATGATAGAAATCCAATTTCCAATACGTGACGTTTCAGTTTTGATTGTAGAGCCTAGTATTGGCGACATGATAGATGGTACCCAATCCGCCTAGGATTGATACATTTATATTTGAAGTTGTTTTGACACTATACACTTATAGTAGCATCAAATGATTTGTTTTAAACGTATCAAGCATTATTTGGCTATTATAAGCTAAAACCCTATCCTCCGGCTTGTGTTGCATTGTGTGATGGGACCTGGGTCTTATAATAGCTTCATTTTTCCAAAAAGCATTGCGTTGTTTATTCTATACACTGGTATTCTTGGAAGGAAACCCGTTCCGTGTTATACGGCATGGTCCCTTGAATTACTCTGTTTTAAAGTAAAGTTTTAAATAACTGTTTTAGTTCTCACACCAGTCACATGACTGACCTAGAGTTTATTGTTTTAACCTGAACTCAAGGTGCCCCTATTTTCCACATGGGCAGCTAGTAGTTTTGGTTTTGCAGATTTATATTCATAGGATCCTGGTTTACAGCTTGAACGATATCCGAAAAGCTCTGAATCCGTATATCTCCTTCAGTTGTGTATTGTATTATTTTTCCGCTGTTATGTAATGTATTGTAATCACTGATATTTTTCTAATGTGTAATATTTATTCATACTCGGTATATTCTTGTATTCTGATGGAATTGTTGTAATAAGCAATGAAATGTTCTTCTGTTTGTGTTCTGATTCGTCTTGTTCTCAAAGCAATTCGTGCTTTCCTTCACGGGGAAGTTTGGGTCATTACACAAGGATTGTAGGACCTCGTTAAGGAAGAAGGAATTCAAAGGAAAGTGTTACAACTGCCATGAAAAAGGACACATGTCTAAGGACTGCCCAAAGCCCAAAGTTACCAAAAGTGGTTAGAATTATGCAATAGAGTCGAGCTGACCCCCAAAAGACCAAGGGCAACCCGCACTTGAAGGTATAACTTCTATTTTAGGAAATTATGTATACACCTTGTTCGATTCCAGAGCGAATCATTATTTTATCTCTAAAAGATTGATTAATCTGTTGAACCTTCCCATGTCTATCTCTGATAGTCTAATAGAGGTGGCCAACCCTAATGGAGGATCTAAGTATTTTGAACCGCTTTGCAAAGACCTAGTATTAGAGGTCGGCAATGTCGAGTTCCTTTGCGAAGCATATACATTGGATTTCATGGGGTATGACCTTATCCTAAGTCTTAATTGGCTATCATTTTATGGGGCCATCCTAGATTGCGATAAGACAAACGTTCATCTTAGAAGTCGAGGACGACATAGCCTATGTATTCCTTGTAATGTTAGGAACAAGGATAAAGCCTTATTATATTCTTTATCTCCTACTTCAAAAGGACCATCTTCGGTCCCTATAGTATGTGAATTCTTGGATGTCTTTGAGGAAGTTACTTGACTTCCACCCCACAGAGAATCTTTTTGTATTGACCTAGAAAAGGACGCTAGACCAATAGCACTACCCTTGAGGCATATGGCGCCTAAGTAAAGAAGGGAGTTGGATAAGAAAATTTCAAAATTATTACAAAAAGGTTTTATTCGATGAAGTACCTCAGAATGGGGTGCACCTGTTGTGTTTGCCACCAAAGCAGGCGGATCTTTAAGAGTTTGTGTGGATTATACGGAACTTAATTAGTTGACTAAGAAGAATAAGTACCCGTTACCTAAAATCGATGATCATTTTGACCACTTGGGAGGAGCCCAAGTATTTTCCCAATTAGACCTTGCTACTACTACACCAATTGGCCAATTTGCCACTACCTAGGCAGAAATTTTGCCACGGTCATGAGTCGTGGCAATACTGCCATGGATTTAGACCATGGTAAAGGCTATTCCAGTGTGCTTAGACCTTGGTAGTATAGCTACACATTTTCTAACCCCCTATAGTTCAAAATACACCTCAATACGCCATCCGTTCCCTACTACCTTTCCCTTTGAAATTTCGATCCCCAAATCTTTCCCTCTCAAAATTCACGATCCCCAAATACCTTAACCTTTGAAAAATTAAACTTTTTGCTTCTACGTGATTTCGAATCGAGCATCTCATCCATAATTTCAAAGTTATGTATAGAGATATTTGCGTTTCTTATTAGCATTCGTTTACTTTCGATTTTACAAATTTTTTTACACTTTATTTATTGTAGTTGGTGCTGCTATAGAGATCTGTATGGTTTTACTTGGTGGTGATACTACCATACATTCCAAAGTTCGGTGATTCGAGTGTCAGGTATCAATCATTATTATACTTGTGTTGTAAAGGGTTGCAACCCTTTTTTGTAGTCATGTCCGATAATTGTGCAATCATGTCCACCTTCCACTTTTTTTTGCCATAAATTAGTTTTCTTAACATGTTTGTTAACATACTAAATAACTTCATTGGTTGATTTATTACATCTGGTTAATCTTTTGCATGTTTTTATACTGTTAGAAACAATGCATATAAGGTGTTTTTTTAAGTCTTCTGTTGTTCCTTTAGTTATTTCAACTTTAGTTATGTCTGATAATTAATGTTGTGTATGGCCAACTCCAACATTTCTACAAATTAGCTTGGGACTTTTTACCCTTAATGAACTTGATAATTTTTTAAAAGGTTTATGCCTATTATATGTTAAATTATCCATTTCTGTTCCATATATTATAAACTGAATTGAAGGTTTTTATTTATGATAATATAGGAGGAAAAAATGTGAATTAGTTATAATATATTTAAAGCTAATATGACAAACTTTTTGTTGTTAGAATTAGTTATAATACATTTATGATAATATTGAAGGTTTTATCCATTACTGTTTATTGATGCACTGCTTGCTGTTGTAAACCTATGCACTTGCTGCAAGCGCACAAGCTTGCAACATCAAACTGTGCAACAATAAGAATATACTTGCTATTGCAAGCCTGCTGAAATGTGTGTACCTTTCCGTTCCAAATAGAATTTTACTTAAACTACAAATGTACCTTTCCACATTGTCACAAAGGAAATAATTTGGAGTGCAAGTTGACATATGCAACTCAACCATCCAACAAATGTGCAGTAAATGCATCAGTAAAATTCATAGGGTTTTAAGGTTGACTCATGTTCAGTTTTTTCTTATTTCATATTTTGTTTTGTAAGGAGATGAACCATATGGTTTAACATTCAGGTTGAATTAACATCTGGAAAAAAAACAATTCATAATGACATGATGCTGGGCGTTAATACCCTTTAACAATGATAAAAGTTTATTTTTGAGTTTTAGTTTCATAACAATATTATCTGTTTTTGGTTTATCATTGTAACTCTTTCATCATCTTCTCTTTATCGAATCTTACCATGGAATCTGAATGAGTTTAGAGGTCGTACATAATTTGAACATGATAGAAATTATATCATATTCTAACAAAATCAAGTAGGAGCTTTATCTGTAATTTTTTATTTTGGGGGAACTGATGTTTGAAACTTCTTTTTAACTGAATATAGTTACAAACCCCTTCCCCCCAAAGATTAGCATCATCAACCCCACCTATCATTTCTTTTTCTGTCTTATGTTTTCATGCTCTCTTTATCGAACCATCATTAGTTTATTTTAGTTCGGGCCATTGACGATACTTGTTGTATTGTTGTTGTCCTTTATCATTTGGTGAAACACTATTGTTTGCTTTTTCCAAAATTGTATCATGTTTTTGTGGGTTCTAAGTTGTTAATGTATTATTATCAGCTTTATACTGATATTCAAACTATTAGAACATAACTGCTTTGTTTTTTGTTATCGCCTTTCTATTGTTCCTATTATTTGGACTAATTTCTTTAGGGGAGAGCCGTGTGACTCACATCGTTATAGCTTTGAAATACTTACAGGTTTTCTGTGAGGTGCCCTGTTACATTTAGTCTAGGGCTGTCAACGAATACCCGAAATCCGTCCATACCCGCATACGAAAATACGAAACTATCCGAAATCCAAAAAGTGGATACGGATACCTGATATCCAAAATGCTTAGCGGATAATGGTACAGATATGGCAATATCCGTATCCAAAAAATATCCGTCCGTCATGGTATATATCTTTGTATTTTTATATTTAGGTTATAGTTATATATTTATTATTTTATAAATGTATACAAGCAAAACCCTAGTTACGGTATTACCTTACCTAACAGGCTAACGGCTAAGTGCGCTAACCCTTGTAATTTATAGCCGATCAAAAAAAAATATTTCACAACCGTTGGATACAAATCGTGCATTCACTCTCAAACCCTTATATTTCTTGTATCACTGAAAACCTTCTCCTACTCTCACTAATCAGCCGCTATTTTTTTCACTAAAAGGTCCAAAACCTAATACTCCTCGTCTAACGCCTCCAACGCACACGAAGTAGTGGAAGGTCAAGGTGTTGTTGTCCTCGTCATCTCGAAGTCTGCAACCTCCTTCAGCCGTCTTCTCAAAGTTTGTGTCCTCATCTCCAACCACCTTCTCGAAGTCAGCCGTCCTTGTTTTGCCGGGCCGCCCCGATCAGGTATAAGCTACAAAACCCTAAAATTTCTTTAGTAGTTTTGTTCAATCGAGATCGATTCAAGTATCATTTCATTTGTGGGTTATGTAGTTTGTTCGGCAGTTTTCATATGTAAGCTACAAAATCGTATACATTTGTTTTCATATGTAATAAAATTTGTTCGGCAGTTTTCCCATGTTTGTTACAATGTTTATACATTTTTTCGGCAGTAATAAAAAAAAATTGGTAGATAAAGTTTACATTTAGAAATTTGTTCCGCAGTAATAAAATTTATACATCTGTTTTCGTATGTTTATTACAATGTTGCAAATCCCACTAGTTAAACAGCAAACCAATTTTTTATTACAACGTTTTTTACAGTTAACCAATAATAAACTACTTTTTAGACTTTTTTTTTGTTATAATTGAACTAATATGCTATCTTTAATTGTCGTGCTTCAGTGCATAACTTATTTGCTGTGCTTGTGAGCACAACTTTGTTGCTGTGCTTCACTGCACAGCAGCAAAATTGCTGTGCTTGTGAGCACAACAACTTTGTTGCTGTGCTTCAGTGCACATCAACAATATTGCTGTGCTTGTGAGCACAACAACAAGTTGTTGTGATTCAGTGCACAACAATAAAGTTGCTGTGCTTGTGAGCACAAAACATCCATTATGAATTTTCAGCCAGTAAGCTACCTCACTTGGCTATGATCAATATTTGCCACATACCAACTTTTATATAATAACAAGGTCAACATCCTATCAGAATTTGTACTGCTTTTCAAATGAAATTGGCTTATGAGTTGTTGTCGTCAGAATTTGTTACTTATGAGTTTATACTTTATATGACTGAATTTGTGCCTCTTTTGCAAGATCATTTTTTGAAAGCTTCAACAGCTTCATGAAGAATGCAGTGCTTTAATTTGTATGTGTGCTATGAAGATGATTTATGATATTTTCTTTAATTTGTATGTATTTTAATTTGTAAATGTGTTTGAATCAATGTATGGATTATATGGTAATTTTTTATATGCATTTGCTTTAATTTGTATGTACTTTAATTTGTATGTGTCGTGTGTTTGAACCAGCTTATGGTTTGTATGATGGAATATTATTTTATGAATTTTATGTGATTGAATTACCTATTGGTAAGTTGATATATTTAATGTATTATTTCAATTTTTTCAGCTACTGTTCAAAGCAAAATGAAATTTGCATGATTGCATATATTGTAGTAAAGTTCTGGATATATTTTTAAGCTCGGATGCGGATATTTTCGGATATCCGAAAATATCCGTATTCGCTACGCCAGATACGGATATTTTCGGATATGCGAAAATATTCACGGATACGGATATTATTTAATAGATATTCGCGGATACGGATTCAAATACGAATTTTTATTTTTGGATATGGATACAGCGCTATCCGCATCCGTTTGCATCCGTTTACAGGCCTAATTTAGTCCTAAAATAATTTGATTAGTCTCATTGTACGGATTGTGTACTTTGTGTATCCTATTTTTCAATTGTCCAGATTTTTAAAACTACCTGGGAATTTTTCTTTAGTTTGCATATTTTTTGTTCATGCATCCGCCTCTAATTGTCATGACATTCTTTTTAAATTAACTATAGTACTTTAGTTTAGTAACATTGTGGGCATGTGTTAGGATTCTCAATTTACATTGTAGGACAATTTTTGTTGACTTGGGTAATACATTTGCATTCAGATCATTTTAATTTCAAGCAAATGCATTATTAAAAATTATATCATGATCAGTGTTTACTTTATTTTATTTGAAACCGCTTTCTAAGAAAATTTACTTGCTTAAAATAAGATTGCTTTATTTTTTTAATGTGGCCTTAATGAATAATTTTATGGTTAATTTCTCTATTGAAAGATCTAGTGTTATATACAAATATTTGATTATTTCTTGGCGCATGGATTTTTTGGTTTGGGTAAAGCTATGTGCAAATACATTTCAATGGCCTTGATATACCTATCGGTTTGTTGTTGGATGCTCAATGGGTTTTGCTTGTTGACTAACATCAGAGGTCTCATGGTATGAGTTTTGTTTATTTATGTAGAGCTTTTTGAAAGGTTTTGAGATTTTTTATTTTGGGGTTATCATGGAGATTTCACTATGTTTATGTAATATATATGCACATTTGCCTCTAATAGTCTTAACATTTTGTTAAGTATCATGCATACATAATTTTAATATAAAGATGCTTATGCAAGAATTAATTGCTTCCTTTTGCAAGATAATTTGCTATAAAGCTGTCGATTTGGTGGCTATTTTATTGATTAAGAGAGATGGAAGTAGATTTTTGTTTTGTTTTTTGAGTCCCATTAACGAAATTTCTATGCTGATTTTTCTTAAGAAGGCTTAATGTGAGTGTATAACCATCTGACTAGTTGATTATCTGAAATGGTTTCTCTAAATTGACACACTTTAGTGTTTGGATTTGTTATTTATTTAGATTTTAGACTATCTGTGTATTGATCCAGTTTTTATAATTATATAAATAATAACTTATAAATCTTAATAGTTAAATTCATATTAAAAATGAAGAAATTGAACGTGTGTGTTCCGCACTGCATGTTTTAATTTCCTCAGAAATCAAAATATTTTAATCAATCGTTGATCAAATTCACATCAAACAAAGTTTCAAGTATGGAAGCTGCGAAGATCTGTTCGTCTCATATGCCAATCTCGAATTTGTCTGTCCTTCCAAATCGAAAGCCATCAAATTGCAATATTATTCATTTCCAAATCCCTAATTTGCGAAACAAGCTATTGAGTTCCCTATGTATCAGTGAGAGAAACACAAAAAAGTTGGTTTTGATGTTGATAGCATTTCAATGTATAACAAGGATCAAGCTGAGAAAATCGCAGATGAATCGATGAGTTCGGATAATGTTGTGGTCCCAGCAATGGATGTGGAGAAGAATGTTAAACCTAGGACTTATGCGTTAATACATGACTTTTGCCTTGGCATCCCCTTTGGTGGGATTGTGTTCGCTGGCAGTATTATTGGATTCCTTTTTTCCAGGAACGTTGCAATACTAACTGGAAGTGGATTATTAGGAGGTTCAATACTGACCCTTGTTTTTTTAGCCTAAAAGCTTGGAGGCAAGGTTTATCTTGCTTACCATTCATATTAGGTCAAGCAGCTCTTTTTGCAGCCCTTTTCTGGCATCATCTCCCATTGTACTCCATGATAAAGAAGATATTTCCATATGGATTTAATGTTGTCATGAGTGCTACAATCATCTGTTTCTACTCATATGTTATCATCTCTCGTGGAAGACCTCCTTCAAAAAAGAAGAAGCTCGTATCCTAGTTTTACATATTGAATTTTGCAATTTTCTTTCTTTATTTCGGGCTGGATGTCATATTGTTTTATGGGGTAAAAGCGTTCAAGAGTAAAATATAATTGTCTTTTGACTAGGTATTTTGTTGCCTTATATGTAGTGGACATAAAGTCCTTAAATTACATTGTAGTAATTGAATTGTGTGCCTAAGATTTTTTTTTACTATACATAAACGTGCAGATGGGTGTGTGTGTGCATGTACACATATACACACGCTTTACACTGAAGTAAAAAAATCATATTAAAAACAATATTTATTTCAGTAGCAAGGATAAAAAAAATTATAGTAGAAAAAAATTGTTTAAATAAAAATCAAGAACATTAAATTAAAAAAGTATTTTAAAGAATAAACACTGGCCCCATCATTGATGCCACTGTAAACTAAAAAAACATAGAAAAAAGTTTCACTTTTAATCGTGCAAGTGTAAATTGCAGAATATTCACCAACATGACAGAAACACAAACATGTTTGTTTCTGTTATTATTTATTGAAATAGGCCTTAATTCAAAGAAGAAGAACAATTCCTAGGATTATTTGTTGTCCTTGACATTTAAGGCCACAAATGGACGATTAATATTGGAAGAAGGCTGATTTCACATGCTAAAAAGAAATAGCTTGCTATGCATTCTTGAATTTATATGATATCACAAATGAATAAACCTAATAATATATATATATATATGTAACGATCCGGGGATTTATGACCTTGGATATCGGCATACAACACTATGTCGAACATCCAAGAACCGAAAACACCGGATAGTCCATGAAAGAAATTAGAGGGTGAGAATAGATAAGATATAAACATAGAATAGAAGAAGAAGAAGAACATACAACACCAGAGTAAATACGAATCTCACAGCGGAACGAACAACATATAATAGATATATAATTTGAAACAAAATCAGTATATGTATACAGTAACATTACCAGAGTATAACACTTACAACACAGCGGGAATAACTATAGCTATATAATCCTGAAGCCTCATGCTCCAAGCTCTCCAAGTATATCTGAAAAATCATGACTACTTGACTGCCGTACAAAATTGGGCACCCACGAGTTTAGGGAAAACGAAACAAACTTTGGGTCAGTCATAGGACTGGTGTGAGTAAAACAGTTTAAAATAGTTTGAGCAATTAAACGATATCTCATAAGACCATGCCGTATAACGGAACGAGTTTTTCCCTCATGAGAATCCAAAATAGTCTTTATATCAAAATTCTTTTGATATTATGATAGTGTCTATCAACCACAATATAATAATCATCTAGCAGAAACGCTTTCATCTCACGTTCTACATATATAGTATACAATCAAAACCGCGAGCACTTACTGGATAATGGATTACCAACTATGACAAGGTATGGAACCACCTTCCGATAATGAACCTCTGGAGAGGAATACACTGGGTTCAACAAGAACATCTTGCAACCCGGCCACACATGACCGACCACTCATTTCGCTTGAGTGTATCGAATGTATATCACCAACAGTTGGGATCAGCAATCATTTCCCGAACGGGACAACATCGAATAGACTTAAGAATGAAATGAATATCTCTAGATATTTGATAATACACCCTAACGGAAGAAACCCAAGTAGCCATGTTGCCTGCCCGATTTTTGTCATTTCCCGGTTGTGAGGCAAGAGGCAACGCTTATCTCTGACAGATCACACAATTATTCACTTTGAATGTCACATCGTCATACCCGCCAAATCACAAATTGATTTCCCCAAAAATAAAATGGGCATACAGCTAAGAGAAACGAAATCTTCCTCCATCAAACGTACATACGTTTGAAGAGATCAACTTACGTGATCCATTCAGTATACTCTGTTAGACATTCTTCCATATAGTTTTGTCTTGGGACTGGACAAACTGAAGGCACTATTCTGTAAATCCATCTTGGGCAATTTTTACCTAGGATCAGACAGAATGACCCTTGCACAAACTCCATCTTCAATTATCTTCATCATATTTGATCGCAACGCTAACGCCCATACAGAGTGGTTTTCAGATAATGAATCTAATCCTGGTCTCTCCGTATTGACGATGGAAAAATGGTCAAAAACTTCGATAGTCGGTGAGTTAACTATCAAAAAAACACGTGTGCAAACAATGATATTATTTCCAGATGGAAATTTTATCAATCAGTCATCACTGAACATTTATCTCTTTAGTTCATTAATTTATTCATTTTTTCATTTCCTGTTTCCGTATACTCAACATTTCTTATTTTCTAAATTTAGAAAATATATGTTATTAACATAGGAAAACATTTCCATTTCTTATTTTCTATATTAGAAAACATTTCTGATTCTTATTTGGAAAACATTTGTAAAACTCCTACATTTGGATTTAAATAGATGTTTAAATAAAACATCATTATGCCAAATCAAAACATTACACTGATTAACTAATTTCACTTAATCAACCTTCACTATCGAACCTTAACCATTCCTTAGTTAAAAATGGAGTCAATCAAGTTGGGGTATAACTACCTCTCAGACCTTAACTGAACAACATTTCTAACTTCGAAATAGACAAGGTTCACCTTTTAAACCTCTAATAAATTTCCTTACGAACTCTCGGATTCTTTTTACAAATCTACTTCTTTTACAGAGATCATTTGATTTTAATAATAGTGTTCAAATCCCATGCTTTTGAAATAGAATAACTTCAATATAATTTTTATTTATTAATTTGGATAAATAAACAAATAACTAATTTATTAATAAATAAATAAATTTTGATTAAAAACGTAAAGTGAATAGTATTTTCCCGAATTCGATATAATTGAATTCAACGTATAATTCTCTTTCGAATAATCTCTATTCAATAACTTCTTTTCGAATAAACTATATTCGATTAACTCCCTTTGAACAACTAATATTCGATTAACTCACTTTCGAATAAACTATATTCGATAATCTTCTTTCGAATAACTATATTTGTAACAACCCGTATTTTAATAACATGTTATAACTATAAATCAAGGCAGAATTAAATTTTAAAATGAGAATCAAGGGAAACGGATTACGCCATTACGTTCGTCTCGAAATTCTGCTTGAAAACGAGTCCGAGTTTATGAAAATCGGAGTCCGTATGACCAAGATATGGACCTCCAAAGTTTCAGAAAATTCCAGAGTTCAAAACAGTTCGAATTCAAGTTCAAAATTCGAATTTCAAAACCCAGACAGACTGGGCAGGAAAAATCCCGCCAGCACCCAGGTCGACTGGGGAGTCGACTGGGCAGTCGACCCCCCCAGACCAAGTCGATTGGGCAGTCGACTTGGTAGTCGACCTGGTCACCTAGCCTGTTTTTGAGCCAGATGTATCTGGTCTCGTTGCTTGTCCAGATTCACTCTCTAAACACTATACAAACAGCCCCTGATCCTAGACTTTCTATCACATTCTTGTCCGGCCATATGCTGCTAAAGTTCTGACTGGAATATAGAGAACAAGGAGGCTATTCAGGACTTTGTTAGTGCTACGTTGGTTTGGGGATTTGCTAGAGATTTTGCTTCTACTCTTTTTGCTTTCTCATTCTCTAGACTACGATCTGTAAGCCCTTTGTCACTCTTAGATTTAAACTGTAAATTTAACCTGAACATGATGTAAACTGAAATTATGCCTAAACATGATAACTGAGTTGGATCTACTCTTGTATATCTTGGATCTATGACTATCACTTTTAAATCTATTATTTTTAATCTAGTTTTGTACACCCCAGATCTATTCATCTAAAATGTTGACTTGTGGAATATCAGTATGAACTTGATTTGGATATATTCATGTTTAATCTAAAACCCCTTTACGATCTTTATCTTGCCATGCCTGTGATGTTGAAACTATTATTGGGGTACTATTTTATGTCAATCCTTTACCATGTCTATCACCATGTCTTGTCAAGTTGATGTTGAGACCCTATTTCATATGCCTGTAATGTTATAATCATCATGCTTAACTTGTGAACACCTTTGCCATTCTATGACTATCCTGTTTGTGTTATTCCCTATTTTGACATGTTGTATTAATGCGAATTCACGTACGTTGGGGATACGTTTTGGGTAGATTAGGAAAACTTGAAAATTGGCTATGGAATTGACATGATATGGCATGAAAATATGACATGAAAACTTGACATGAGAATAAGCTTGAGAACATGAATTTGGGACATGACAATTAGATAACTTGAAAATGGCCAACTCGAGGTTGGGTTGAATTTGCAACGTAAATCTGCCCGGAACCGCCCGGCAAATCCAGTAGTTGCAAATAATAGGACCCAATGTGAGTAGTTGGTCATATAGCACTTTAAACCCGAGGTTAGACTAGGTTATGGTGTAAATCTGCCCGGAACCGCCCGGCACATCCAGTAACCGTAACCAAGTCTAATGTGAGAGGTTGGGGGTGCGTTAAGTAAATTAACGCCACATGGTAAGGTTAAGTCATGGACCCCTTGAATATACTTAACCAATTTGACACGTTGATTTGATAGGGTTAAGTCTTGAACTGCTTGTATATATTCTTAACCAACTAGATACATGTTTGGGTAGGGTTAAGTCATGACCTTTTTGAGAATACTTA
This sequence comes from Allium sativum, assembly GCA_030737875.1. Taxonomy (NCBI): domain Eukaryota; kingdom Viridiplantae; phylum Streptophyta; class Magnoliopsida; order Asparagales; family Amaryllidaceae; genus Allium; species Allium sativum. The sequence continues at coordinate 260,607,663 of CM060909.1, read as the reverse complement.
ACCCATTAGAAATCCTAGCCACGTGGTCCCTTTCAGCAGTAACCCACTTAGAAGTATCACGATACCCTGGGGACTAGGCAGGGTGGGGCACGATTACTGGGCTGGTTGTAAGCGACCAAGAATAACGGCTGAGTAAGGTGCGCCAGTGTAGGTTCAGGCGGACTAGGGTCGTGCACTTAGTCTGGAGTTGAAAAAGTAGCAATGGGCACCCATAGTACTACATTGTGCATGCTTGAATTGTGTCAGTGGTTGACACCCTAGGACCTGATCACTCTAGGGTGGACCTAGCACATGTAACTACATTCCGCGATTGGGCCGTATGACACCGATACACGACGAGTAAAGCCGATCGATTAGGATGGATTGTTGGACCCCGCATTGGGTCATTTCATGTTATTGGGTTTAGGGATCATTTCTGGATTTATACTTGACATGGATTTGGACACTAGTACAGTTAGTGCAGTAAACCTTGTATATGCGATGCCACTCTTATCTTGTTACCTTTTATTATCATGCCAGTCCAGTTATTATCTTTATGTATAATCTCAGTTTCTCATGTCCAGTTAACTTTATTAGTTTTTATGCTGATAGTCACTAGGGCTTACCAGTCTTTTTGACTGACCCGTTTTCTTCCACCTCTTTTTCTTTCGTTTACCCCCCAGGTTCTCAGGGAGGAAACTCTAGCTCTTAGCTTGGACTTTTCTTGCTTTCTGACAGCTCATGTACGGTTTGGTCTTGAGCTATGCTATGGCTGCACTCATGCTCTTTTTGGGGAATAATATTGGACTTATGTTGTTTTAAGTACTTTGCTTCTTTAGAACTTGATGTAATGAAATAATGACTTGGTATTTTGATGTAAGAGTTGACTCTACTTTCCACGTAATGAGATTTGGTTAAATTCATATCCGCTGCTTTATATACTCTGTTTAATTTATGTTCTGTCTTGTGTTATCTCTGTGCCTGTTTACTAGATAATACCCCTCCAAAACTAGTGCATTCCCTTTGTGAGTGACCCTAACAGAGGTGGGGTGTTACATTTGGTATCAGAGCAGAAGGTTACCAGACTGGGCAAAAGTTTTAAAAACTTCCTGAAAATTATTTTCAAAACCATTTATAAAGAAGCATTTTTCAAGAAAGGTTCTATTTTTAAGAAAAGGCTATTCCCCAAAAGCCATTAGCACTATCCTTGTTTCCTCGTTTGAATCTTTTTCTTTTCGTTTTTCAGCATGGCCGATCTTAACCTTCCCGAGGGAGTACCCATACCCGGATGGTTCCGAAGGTACTTGGAAGCTAGGGCCAACGATGCGGGCCCAACAGACATCCCTCCTCCTCCTCCAGTAGCCGCGGTTCCTCCTCCTCCTCCCAGCACCGCCTTCGCCAAAATATGCAAAGACTTTATAGGAATGGGCGGCAAGAGCTTCCTTGGAACTGAGACCTTCGCTGAGGCATGAAATTGGTTAAAGGAGACTGAAGACCTGTTCGTTATCTTTGATATGGAGGATCATAGGAAAGTTCAGTTGGCAGCATGGTTGTTAAAAGAGGAAGCTGCATTTTGGTGGGAAGTCACTAACGCTACAAGACCAATTGAGACTTGGGCAGACTTTAGAGAGAGGTTTGGGCTTAAATTCTTATCGTCAGCAGAAGCGAACCTTCAGATGGAGAGGTTCCTGGCACTCAAGCAAGGGGACATGTCTATTAGGGAGTACGTGAATAAGTTTAATCAGCTTGCTCGGTTTGGTTTAGACTTAGTCAACACGGCTGAGAAGAAGGCTCTACGATTTGCTCGAGGATTGAGCGAGCCACTCCACACTATGGCCATGACTCATGTGCCCATGGGGGCGACCTTTGAAAGCTTTGTGAATATGGACCTACTTCATGAGGAAGACAAGGGTGACAAAAAGGAGGTTAAGTCTAATGAGACTCAGAACAAGAAGGTTGACTTCAAGAAGGGAGGCAACAAGAATAACAAGAATAACAAGGGCAACAACAACAATGCTAACAAGCCACGTGAGATGAGGAAGTGCAACTTTTGTGGTATCACGGGACACATAGCTAAAGACTGTAGGAGGAAGAAAAGAAAGTTGGGTGAATGCTTTCACTGCGGGGATACTGGACACATCAGTAAGGATTGCCCTAAGAAGCAAGGACAGGGGCTAGGGCAGACACAGCGAGCAGGACCTTCTGGAGGGCAGTTGCAGGCTCTCAACACCACTCCAGCTCTTGACCGAGGTAGTAATATTTCTATAGAAAGCCTTGTTTACATTTCTGAATTTCCTGTTCGAACCTTATTTGACTCTAGAACATCGCATACTTTTATCTCTTCTGATATTGTTGAAAATCTGCACTTAAGTACTAGTCTAGTTGATGATCCCGTTAGTGTTTCAAATCCGATTGAGGGCTCCGCCCATTTATCTATGATTTGTGTTGATTTTAGGATTTCCATCTTAAGCATGGAATTCACGTGTAATGCTTATGTTCTCGGATTCATGGGATATGGTTTAATTCTGGGCATGGATTGGTTGTCCAATTATGGAGCTATCCTTGATTGTGAATGAAGGGTAGTGAGGCTCATGACACGCCTTGGTAATACCCTTGAACTTTCTTGTAACCCGAAGGGTCCGGTCATGTTATGTTATCTTGAATCCCTCGACTCGTCTATTGACAATCTTCAATCTGTGAGGGTGGTCCGAGAATATCCTGATGTTTTTGATGAGGTGAAGGGGTTACCCCCTAAATGCGAGATAGACTTCCAAATTTATCTGGTTGATAATGCCAAGCCTGTTTCATTGCCCGTTAGGCATATGGCCCCGCGAGAAAGAAGAGAGCTCAGTAAACAAGTCAAGGAGTTGCTCGAGAAAAATTTCATAAGGCGAAGCATTTCTGAATGGGGTGCTCCGGTGGTATTCGCTACTAAGGCAGATGGTTCGCTTCGTCTGTGCGTAGATTATCGTGAGTTAAACAAGCTGACGAAGAAGAATAGGCACCCACTACCAAGAATCGATGATCTTTTTGACCAGCTTGTGGGAGCATCTGTTTTCTCTCAACTCGATCTAGCCACCGGATTCCATCAGCTTAGAGTGGCTGAGGATAGTATTGACGAGACTGCGTTTAGGACTCCAGATGGATTCTTTGAATGGCTCGTCATGCCGTTCGGTTTGACTAATGCACCCACATAATTCGTTGATTTGATGAGTAGGGTGTTTAGTGAGTTCCTTAATAAGTTTGTGGTTGTCTTCATGGATGATATTCTGATCTTCTCTAAGGACGAGGAAGAGCATGTTATACACCTCAAGGAAGTCATGGATACGCTTAGAGCACACCAGTTAAAGGCTAAGTTCTCCAAATGCCATTTTTGGAGGGAGGAAGTTCGGTTTCTTGGGCACGTAGTTTCTAAGCAAGGTTTAGCCATGGACCCCGCAAAGGTAGTTGCGGTGCAAGACTGGAAAATTCCTAAGAATGCAACAGAGGTGAGAAGCTTTCTTGGTTTGGCGGGCTTTTATAGGAGGTTCATTAAGGACTTCGCTAAGATTTCAGCCAATCTTACTAAGTTAACGAAGAAAAACCTAGCGTTTGCATGGGACATAGAATGTGAGATTGCTTTTCAGAGACTCAAGAGAGCCCTCACCACAGCCCCAGTTTTAGCATTACTCGATGGAGGAAAAATGTTTACAGTGTACACGGATGCGTGCGGCACGGGATTAGGCGCTGTCCTAATGCAAGAAGGAAGAGTGATATGCTATGGGGGTAGACAACTTAAAGTTCATGAGAAGAACTATCCCACACATGACTTGGAGTTAGCCGCGATTGTTTTTGCACTTAAAGCTTGGCGCCATTATCTCCTAGGGGAGAAATTCGAGCTGTATACCGACCACAAATCGCTTAAGTATCTCTTTTCGCAAAAAGATTTGAATCTGAGACAGCAGCGGTGGATGGAATTCTTGGCCTTATATGACTTCGATATAACTTATACCCCTGGCAAGGGTAACGTGGTGGCGGATGCGATAAGTAGAAAAAGGTTGACTTTGAGCCCCTTATTTGTTGAAAGAAAAAGTCTAGAGTTTATAGCGACCTTTGATTTTACGCATGCTGTTGAGTCATTGACTGGTACGTTAGCATCTCTTGAGCTGAGACCTACGCTTCTAGATCAAGTAGGGACTTCGCAGAAAGAAGATCCACAGATAGTCGAAATCATGAACAAGTTAATCAGTGGTGAGACGTCAAGTCACCTTGGTAGGTATGCCATTGATGACAATGGATGGCTAAGGCGCGATGGAAGGCTATGTGTTCCACTAGTGGGAGACTTAGTAAATAAAGTTCTCGAAGAGGCGCATCACTCGAAGATGACTATACATCCTGGAGGGGATAAGATGTACAGAGATATGAAACGCATTTTCTTTTGGGACAGAATGAAAAGGGACTTGGCAGAATTCGTCTCAAAGTGCATGGTGTGCCAATAAGTCATGGCCGAATCTAAAAAGCCCGGTGGGCTATTACATCCTTTGGAGGTCCCGCGATGGAAATGGGAAAGTATCTCGGTGGATTTCGTGGATGGATTGCCTAGGTCGAGGAAGGGGAATACTAGTATATGGGTCATTGTTGATAGACTCACGAAGAGTGCTCACTTCATTCCGGTGAAAAGCAAAAGGACTGCATTATGGCTAGCGTCTATTTACCTTCGAGAGATAGTACGGTTGCACGGGGTTCCTTCTAGCATAGTCAGTGACCGTGATCCAATTTTCACTAGCCAGTTTTGGAATAGTCTGCAAGAAGCAATGGGTACACAACTTAATTTATGTACATCCTATCACCCTCAAACGGATGGACAGACCGAATGGGTAAATAGAGTACTAGAGGATCTTTTGAGGCTATGCATTCTTGATTTTGGTGGTACTTGGGAAGACCATCTCCCTCTCGTGGAGTTTGCTTATAATAATAGCTACCAAGCTAGCATAGGGATGGCACCGTTCGAAGCCCTGTATGGAAGACCGTGCAAGTCACCAACTTGTTGGTGGGAGACGACTGACAGACTTATACTTGGGCCCGACATGATACGAGACACTTCTAAGAAGGTGGAGTTGATACAAAGACGAATGAAAGCGGCCCAAGATAGACAGAAATCTTATGCGGACAAGAGAAGGACAGACCTAGAGTTCGAAGTCGGAGATATGGTTTTCATAAAAGTCTCTCCTTTGCGCAATGTGGTTCGTTTTGGAGAAATTGGAAAGCTAGCACCGAGATTCGTAGGACCGTTCCCTATCACTGAGAGGATTGGGCAGATGGCTTATAAGGTAGAGTTACCTGAGAGGCTGGCCGGAGTACACAATGTCTTTCACGTCTCGCATCTCCAAAAGTGCCTACATGAATCAGTTGAGGTGGTTAAGCCAAGCATCCTCGAAGGCGTAGAAGTGGAGAAAGAAGCAACGCTGAGGCGAGTTCCTATTCGTATCTTAGGGACGGAGATCAAGAAGCTAAGGAATCGCGAAGTCAAGCTAGTCAAAGTACAGTGGAGTGAAGCCCAAGAAGACGCAACTTGGGAAACCGAGGAGAAAATACGCGCGCTTTACCCATTTCTTTTTGAGGGTACTTTCTCGATCTCTTTTTCCTTTGAGCTTGTAAACCTTTCGTATCATGCTACCTACGTTTGTCTTGAGAACCTTAGAACCCTCTTTGGATGTAAACATGTAATTGAAACATGTTATGGTTGATGTTTGCAAATGGTTGCAAGTGTTTGCAAGTGATTTCTAGTGGATGCATGACACACATTAGGCACTAGATCGGCTCAGACACCTTTTCATGTTGCATTTGCATGGGTGCTTATACTTGTACATGGATGAACTTGTTATGCTATCACGTGGATGTTGCATATGGATGATGTTTGTGCACTCATGTAGAAATTTTAAGTTATGTTAGGAATTTGCATACATGTTGGACTCATTACACTAACATATCTTGCATTAAGGAGGTTTACTGAATCAGTAACCGCCTGATCTTTTGCATTAGATAAGTACATATACACACACATACGGCATATGTTCATACAGCATTAGAAATCTTTTTAAGGACAATGGTTACTCGTGAATGATGTTGTGAGTAGATGGATGTGGATGGTAGGATGCGTTCTTCCTAACTTAGAGATTTCGGGGACGAAATCCTTTAAGGAGGGGAGAATGTAACAACCCGTATTATTATAACGTGTTATAACTATAAATAAAGGCAGAATTAAATTTTAAAATGAGAATCAGGGAAACGGGCTAGGCCAATACGTTCGTCTTGAAATTCTGCTTGAAAACGAGTCCGAGTTTACGAAAATCGGAGTCCGTATGACCAAGATATGGCTCTCCAAAGTTTCAGAAAATTCCAGAGTTCAAAACAGTTCGAATTCAAGTTCAAAATTCAAATTTCAAAACCCAGACAGACTGGGCGGGAAAAATCCCGCCAACACCCAGGTCGACTGGGGAGTCGACTGGGCAGTCGACCCCCCCAGACCAAGTCGACTTGGTAGTCGACCTGGTCACCTAGCCTGTTTTTGGGCCAGATGTATCTGGTCTCGTTGCTTGTCCAGATTCACTCTCTAAACACTATATAAACAGCCCCTGACCCTAGACTTTCTATCACATTCTTGTCCAGCCATATGCTGCTAAAGTTCTGACTGGAATATAGAGAACAAGGAGGCTATTCAGGACTTTGTTAGTGCTACGTTGGTTTGGGGATTTGCTAGAGATTCTGCTTCTACTCTTTTTGCTTTCTCATTCTCTAGACTACGATCTGTAAGCCCTTTGTCACTCTTAGATTTAAACTGTAAATTTAACCTAAACATGATGTAAACTGAAATTATGCCTAAACATGATAACTGAGTTGGATCTACTCTTTTATATCTTGGATCTATGACTATCACTTTTAAATCTGTTATTTTGAATCTAGTTTTGTACACCCCAGATCTATTCATCTAAAATGTTGACTTGTGGAATATCAGTATGAACTTGATTTGGATATATTCATGTTTAATCTAAAACCCCTTTACGATCTTTATCTTGCCATGCCTGTGATGTTGAAACTATTATTGGGGTACTATTTTATGTCAATCCTTTACCATGTCTATCACCATGTCTTGTCAAGTTGACGTTGAGACCCTATTTCATATGCCTGTAATGTTATAATCATCATGCTTAACTTGTGAACACCTTTTCCATTCTATGACTATCCTGTTTGTGTTATTCCCTATTTTGACATGTTGTATTAATGCGAATTCACGTACGTTGGGAATACGTTTTGGGTAGATTAGGCAAACTTGAAAATTGGCTATGGAATTGACATGATATGACATGAAAATATGACATGAAAACTTGACATGAGAATAAGCTTGAGAACATGAATTTGGGACATGACAATTAGATAACTTGAAAATGGCCAACTCGAGGTTGGGTTGAATTTGCAACGTAAATCTGCCCGGAACCGCCCGGCAAATCCAGTAGTTGCAAATAATAGGACCCAATGTGAGTAGTTGGTCATATAGCACTTTAAACCCGAGGTTAGACTAGGTTATGGTGTAAATCTGCCCGGAACCGCCCGGCACATCCAGTAACCGTAACCAAGTCTAATGTGAGAGGTTGGGGTGCATTAAGTGAATTAATGCCACATGGTAAGGTTAAGTCATGGACCCCTTGAATATACTTAACCAATTTGACACGTTGATTTGATAGGGTTAAGTCTTGAACTGCTTGTATATATTCTTAACCAACTAGATACATGTTTGGGTAGGATTAAGTCATGACCTTTTTGAGAATACTTAACCCATTAGAAATCCTAGCCACGTGGTCCCTTTCAGTAGTAACCCACTTAGAAGTATCACGATACCCTGGGGACTAGGCCGGGTGGGGCACGATTACTGGGCTGATTGTAAGCGACCAAGAATAACGGCTGAGTAAGGTGCGCTAGTGTAGGAACAGGCGGACTAGGGTCGTGCACTTAGTCCGGAGTTGAAAAAGTAGGCATGGGCACCCGTAGTACTACATTGTGCGTGCTTGAATTGTGTCAGTGGTTGACACCCTAGGACCTGATAACCCCTAGGGTGGACCTAACACATGTAACTACATTCCGTGATTGGCCCGTATGACACCGATACACGACGAGTAAAGCCGATCGATTAGGATGGACTGTTGGACCCCGCATTGGGTCATTTCATGTTATTGGGTTTAGGGATCATTTCTGGATTTATACTTGACATGGATTTGGACACTAGTACAGTTAGTGCAGTAAACCTTGTATATGCGATGCCACTCTTATCTTGTTACCTTTTATTATCATGCCAGTCCAGTTATTATCTTTCTGTTTAATCTCAGTTTCTCATGTCCAGTTAACTTTATTAGTTTTTATGCTGATAGTCACTAGGGCTTACCAGTCTTTTTGACTGACCCGTTTTCTTCCACCTCTTTTTCTTTCGTCCCCCCCCAGGTTCTCAGGGAGGAAACTCTAGCTCTTAGCTTGGACTTTGCTTGCTTTCTGACAGCTCATGTACGGTTTGGTCTTGAGCTATGCTATGGCTGCACTCATGCTCTTTTTGGGGAATAATATTGGACTTATGTTGTTTTAAGTTCTTTGCTTCTTTAGAACTTGATGTAATGAAATAATGACTTGGTATTTTGATGTAAGAGGTTTTGACTCTACTTTCCACGTAATGAGATTTGGTTAAATTTATATCCGCTGCTTTATATACTCTGTTTAATTTATGTTCTGTCTTGTGTTATCTCTGTGCCTGTTTACTAGATAATACCCCTCCAAAACTAGTGCATTCCCTTTGTGAGTGACCCTAGCAGAGGTGGGGTGTTACAATATTCGACTAACTCCTTTCAAATAAACTTTATTCGATTAACTCCTTTATCTCTATTTAATTAACTCTAACTCGATTAACTCTAGCTGATTAATTCTAATTCGATTAACTCTAATCGATTAACTCTAATTCGATTAACTCTAATCGATTAACTCTAATTCGAATAACTCTAACCAATTAACTCTATTGGATTAACTCTATACGATTAACTCTATTCAATTAACTCTATTGGATTAACTCTAATTTATTAACTCCTTTCGATTAACTCTAATCGATTAACTCCTTTCGAATAAACTATATTCGATTAACTCCCTTTGAATAAACTATATTCGATTACCTCCCTCTGAATAAACCATGCTCTATTAACTCCTTTAATTCTATTCGAATTAACTATAATCGGATAACTCCTTTAATTCTATTCGAATAAACTGTATTCAAATAACTCCTTTAATTCTATTCGAATAACTCTAATTCTAATCGATTAACTCTAACTGATTAACTCTATTATATTAACTCTAATCTATTAACTCTATTCGAATAACTCTAATCCTTTTATAATCCTACTTACTTTCTAAATATTTCCTTTTATGATGTCTTATTTATTTTCTAAATAAAAATTCCTTATATCTTTCTATTTATTTTCCCAATATATATTCCTTTTATCATATTCTATTTATTTCCCAATATTTATTCCTTTTATCTTATTCCATTTATTTAACAAATAAATATTCCTTTTCAATTCTATTTGTTCAACAAATATTTCCTTTTAAATTCTATTTGTTCAACAAATAAATATTCCTTTTCAATCTATTTATTTAACAAATAAATATTCCTTGTCAATCTATTTATTTAACAAATAATTTCAATCTATTTATTCTCTAAATAAATATTTTCTTTTATAATCTATTTTGATTTTATAAATATTTCTTTTTCAATATAACATTGAAAATTTCCCTTTTATAAAATCCAGTATTCCTTATGGTATTTATCGTACCATATAACAATGATCGGTTTCATTCAAACATACAAAATCAGCAACAGATTTCATATCACCTCATATAACACAATATATGAAAAAAAGTAAAATAAATGTTGAGGAATCCGGTTGGATTCCTCCAACCTATTTCCCTACATCCACAGATGTTACACAATTTAATTCACATCAATTTCATTTCAATATGGAATATTCTGGTAAACAAAATCAATATTTGATTAATGATATATATATATATATAACTATATCGATATTTTGAACCAATCAATTAGCAGTTCAACCAACAGTCGACACACAACAATCAATCATCATTTATCAGTCCTAAAAATACGTTATAAAAATGTGAACTGGTAGAGTTGGTGAGTTTTACTCACATTGGACGATCATCGTTAAATAATGATAATCGGTTGTCGATTCGGATCAGACGATTTATTTTGCTATAAATTGTAATGGGCTCCAATTCACTCCCAGTCAGTTTCATTTTGTAGCCACCATCCGTACGATCCTGATGGGTCTTGTTTTGTTCAATTCTGATAATGTATGAGGTAGTTATGATGTTTTAAACTTAATACGCTATTTTGTAACCATCTGAATTTAAATAATCTAAAATGGGCTTTACCCTTCATGAAATCAGCCCACGTTAATAACACTTTAGCCCGCTCAAAAACTTACCCCGACCACTTCTTCTTCCCGAACTCAAGAACGCAGGCTTCCTCCCATTTTCGAATTTAAACCTCCAACTATATCCATCTTCACATCACCGTTCTAAAATCTGAAACCACCATTGGTCTTCTCTCAAACTCCTTTTCCATCTCATTAAAACTCAATCCAACTCGTGCCACCACACTGGAATGCATGCTCACGCAGCTACCCATGAGAATCACGACCTCGACTTCCACCGTACTCCATGAAAAACAAAACAACAGACATTACCATTGAATTGCTCTTACCTTCCTCCACATTTCCATATCATCCATATGCCACTCGATCTTACTTCCTCCTCCTCGCCTCAGCCCATACTCACGCCATTACAGAAGACCCATCGACCACTCTCATCACCACACCTCCTAATTCTTGGCATACGAATGTTGTTTTAACCGTTTACTCAAATCCGCAACACAAAACTGGAATCAACGCTCAAATTACTCGAAACCGTGAGCCCTAGCTCATTCATTATTCATGCTGGTATTTTTCCAGCAACCAAAACAGACATCAGAACCAAAACTGTTTGCGCTAGGTTGAAGAGAACCCTTCCAGGGATTCATACCTATATATCTTGAAATTTTTAGACTGTGTTTTTATTTTCAAATGGAATTTTAAAGTGGAGACTTCACGTTTTATGTAACACCCCACATCCATTAGTGTCACTCACAAAGGGAATGCACTAAGTTCTGTAGAGCATTTAGGGTAAAAGATGCAGATAAATTACAAGACAGACAGAATTTAAACAGCAGAAAATAAAACTTTACTTTATTGATAAGATAGTTTGTACAACAATTGTTTTCCAATATCAGAGTATCATCTGTCTTACAAAATAAAGAAGCATAAAACAACATTTATATTCCCCAATGTAGCAAGAGCCAGCCATAGCATCTGAAAAGAGAACCCAAAACTTCGACAAATCTTCAAGCTGGGAAAGAGTGACAGTCCAACTTAACCTGAGCTATACTATTCCCTCCTTTACTACCTGGGGGGGGGGGGGAACGGAAGAAAAGAAGACGAAAGAAAAACAGAGCCAGACATAAAGCCTGAGTAAGTTCAGTTACTTCTAGCATGTAAACACGGAAAAACAAAACGACATGAATTAACTGAATACAAGATAACACCATGATGATAGGGTCAGCAAGATTAGACAAGATTAACACAAGATATGCTAAGATAAGATAAACTGGATATGCTCTAATACTTTCGCCGCTTCGCTATTTCCTTGTTATACTGGTTTCTATATCTCTGCACCACCTAACTAGTGTCCCAGCTAGTAACGACAACGTGATCCCAATCCTTGTAGTTTCCATTGCCTTCAGGCATACATTTATTATTTATTACCTAGATCTAATCTAGGGTTTTCTATCAAGTGCTTTCTAGATTCAACTAGAGTTTACGCTTTCTGCTGAACGCTTCTCGGATTCAGGGTTTATGCCACCTAGTCCAACTAGGGATTATGCTACCTGTCGAACGATGCCCCCTAGTCTAGGACACACTACCTGGAGTGGTATATGTTCCTATACTTCCCCACGCATGTATCGCGAATCGTTTTGTCTAGATGCACATGTCCTGTAATGTGCGGCCCGAGTCCTGTGGTAGGGCAAATCAAGAAACACAGAACTCGGTCGGGAGCTTTCAGATATCTGCCGATGCAGATGCTAAGGTCTGTTTTTATTCCAGTGGCTATGGTCCCACTCGACCCCTCCCTCAACTAATGAAAGGCACACCTTGAAAAATGAGAACTATACGCAGGCCCCCTATGCCCTACTAACCTATGGCCATCCTCACCCATAACTAGATAGAAAGTATATGGTCTTTTGGAGTTCTCCGCCTTTCCGTTTCACGTATCTCGAATGACTCAAGATGGATGGTAGACGACGAGTTGCTATCACAGGGCTACCATTTTCTCGCCGAATCACGCTGGTCCATCCTAGTCTTTAGGTTGCCATATTTTGCAACCAAGGCATACCCTTGGTTCTTCTAACGTAGACCTTAACCTCTGTGAGCCCAGGAGGATCATCTACAGCCTCACAGAGGGATACCAAGAGTACCCTAACGTCCCCTCGAAGCCTCGGGCTTCGTAACCCAATTCGTTGGAGCCTTCTTTAAAATTAGATGGACATTTTCTCCTTCTCGTGTTATACTAAGAATTACTACTTAGTTTTGCTAACTAAGGTTTGCCACTTAGTTTCTAGAATCGTTGTTTTCTTAACTAAGGTTTACTACTTAGCTCTTTTTAGCTAAGGTTTACTACTTAGTTCTCTTTCTCGTCAATTTGGATTGGTTAAGTGTCATTAGTCAATTCAAGCTAACTTAACCCTCTTCATTTATCCTGTTAAACTGGTTAAGTGTTATCAATAATTCATGTTGACTTAACCCGACCACAAACCAAGTTATATCGGTTAAGTATTTCTTATTACTTAACCCTATCCATTCATCCTGTATTGGTTAAGTATTCCTTTTTAACTTAACCTTGCCCATCTGTTTTAACTAACACTTTATTAATGGTTAAGTATTATCCCTTCATGTTTTAGACTTAACCATATTCATTTATCACAATCTGATGGTTAAGTGTTCAAGTTTACTTAACCCTACGGTCTAGTCCAGCTAACATATCAAATTGGCTAAGTGTATTAAATTTTACTTAACCCCAACCTCTAGTCTAGTTAACATGTTAATTTGGCTAAGTGTATTAACTTTACTTAACCCCACCTTCTAGTCTAGTTAACATGTTAATTTGGATAAGTGTTTTCTTAGTTACTTAACCCCTACAAATCTTGTCTTGTTACGATGTTAAGTTTGGTTAAGTGTCCCTATGGACTTAACCCTCCCATTCTAGCTTAACTGTGTTAAGTGTCAGTATGAACCTAACCCCACCCACCGGTTTGGTTATCATGTTGAATTGGTTAAGTGTCTTAGTTAACTTAACCCTACCATTCTTGTTCTAGCTTTAACTAAATAAATTAAAGCCGCGACCACTCACATTAGACAGATATTGTTGCGATTACTGGATGTGTCGGTTGGTTCCGGACAGGTTTACATCGCAACTCAGTCTAACCTCGGGTTAGGCATATTCGTGTTTTCTAAGTTCAAAGGGTTTTGATTAATTTTCAAATCAGGTTTTGAAAGTAACAATCCCGTCCGTCGGATCAGTTAGGGATAGCCAGGGAGAGCAGGAAACTTGTATTTTCCCAACCCAAGCCTAGACACTATCCTCTCTGTCACCCTAGAACTTTCTGGTGTATTATTAAAAGAGATGTCGTTAATAAAACTTTAATTTGTCTAAATTTACATTTTATCATTTAGGACAAATTCTATAAGTAAATTATTCCTAATTTATTTATTTCATAATTACTCTTTTAATGTAAATTGTCAACATTTATTATTATGGCCCATTTTCCCCTCTATATCATATTTATGCTTTTTTGGTATGTAAACTATACCAAATTTAAGTGTCACTAACCATGATTTTGCTAAACATGACAATTACTCACAATTATGGCCAATTTCAAATTTATGCCAATATACTTATTATGCCAAATTAGCTAATCCAATTCTGATTTAACATTCTAATTACAGTTCATGTCAAACTAGACTTATTATTCTAGTTCACAGTTCATGTAAATGCTAGATTTACAAGTCAATACTAGATTCAAATTACACATCCTATACTTCATGTCAAATTTATCCAATTTGCATTTTTATGAACATGCCATAATACATGTTCCCAATTTATGCCAATTTCCAAGTTTATAACTACGATTTTAGTAAATTTCATATTTTGCCCAAATCGTATTCCCATTGTTCATATAATCGTGATTCAATCTAGATTATAGATAAATCTAGATTCGTAGAAAATAGGGAATGAACCAAAGATGCTATGAAAAAGATAGACATAATAATTGGCATAAAATGATAATTTACTAATTACAGACCTAACGAATTACACTGAAATTGATCTAAAACATCGAAGGCCTATAGGTCTGAAAATCTTATGGCATAAAAAGGGTTGAATAACGACGTAGGTTCAAGAACATGGGTAGACCTAACTTAATAGGTAAATTCCCAAGATCTAAAACCAAAGAAAACCAAGAATAGATAGAATAGATAATCAGGTTTAGACCCAATTTCACAGTCACAAAACTTAAGCAACACTTTCCTAGTCATGAATCATAGGTGTTTAATCACAGTTGTCCTTGTTATGTCATAGGCAATAGGTTATGTTTCCTAATCAAAGGCATAGGCTTGTGTTCATAGTCAAGGAAATAATTCTCATAGTCATGAGTCACAGTCATAGGCAGTGTTCATAGTCATAGGCAATGTTCATAGTCAAAGAGGCATATGGTTTTAAGGTCCATAGTTTCATAGTCACAGTCTTATTGGTCCTCGAATCATAACAGTTCTTAATTAGGTCCAAAGATATAAGCACTGATTCGAATAGAAAGATTTGGCATATTCTTTTATTCCTTTAATTTCATGTCACGAATAGAAAACGTTCAAATCTAAAAAGTAACCGACTTACAGAGATTAGATTAGATTCGTAGAAAAACAGTCGTTGAAGTCGTTTGAATCTTCACTTGAATCCTAGCTTGTTTTGAATCCCCTCTTGAAAGTCTTGAGCAGCATTTCCTCGTCTTGATTTATTTTATATATTATTTTATTTATTTATACATTTTCTCAGAGGCAGCATAAGGATAGAATGAAATAGTGTAGAGAGGAGGAGGATGTTTATATAGGATTCGGCGGACGAACCTAGGCAGAAAACGAGACCAGGTACATCAGAATGCACCCAGGCCCAAAAGTGGGTTTTTGCACCCAGGTCGACACCCATGTCGACTGGGCAGTCGACCTGGTCGGGGGGGGGGGGGGGGTGGGGGGTCGACCTGGTCGGGGGGGGGGGGGTCGACTACCCAGTCGACTCCCCAGTCGACCTGGGTCCTGGGCGGGAATTTTCCCGCCCAGCCCGCTTCTGGGTTTGAATTCGAAATTCGAATTCGAATTTCGAGCTGTTTTCTGTTCTGAAAATTCCTGAAACTTCGGAGGGTCATATCTCCTTCATACGGACTCCGATTCTCGCAAACTCGGACTCGTTTTTATGCAGAATTCCGAGACGAACGCAATGGCGCCGCCCGTTTCCCTTTATTTTGATTTTACAATTTAATTCTGCCTTGATTTGTGAATCCTAGTGTTACAGAATTACGGGGTGTTACATTCTCCCCCACTTAAAAGGATTTCGTCCCCGAAATCTTCAAGTTAGGAAGAATGTGTCCTACCATCCAATCACCCATCTACTCAACCATTCAATCACAGGCATTCATTGTCCTTAAAATATTTCTAATGCTTTCATGTTATTATGCATAGTGTGTGTATATGTCTTTATCTAGTGCAAAATCAGGCGGTCTACTAATTCAGTCGACCTCCTTAATGCGAATCATGCCAGTGCCATGCGTCCAATCATGTATGCAAGCATCCCTAGTTATGTAGCTACTACATGTGTGCATAGCCATTCATCCATATGCGACATCCATATGATAACATATCGAGTTCAACTTACAAACAAATACATATCTGTAAATGCAATATGAAAGCGTCCGAACTGATCTAGTGCCTAATACGTATGTATATGCATTCACGAGAAACCATTAGCAACAACTCGCAACCATCAACCATAACATGTTTCAAATACATGTTTACATCCAAAAGAATTTCTACCTAAGGATCGAAGATACGACCTAGAGGATATGCTTTGGAAAGAGAGAAACAATTATGCGTAAAGCTCCTATAAAAAAAGAAATCAAGGATGCACCCTTAAGGAAAAGGGTATGATGCTAGTATCTAGCCTTCTTGAGCTTTACTCCACTGTATCTTTACTAATTTAACTTCACGATTGTGAAGTTTCTGACCTCCATTTCCAAAATAAACAGATGTCAATTACGGTACCATGTGTATGTACTAAGATGATTAAAGGTCTCCCTCTTATCCACCATGCCATAACTATAAGGGTCGAAAGGTCACTACGTGCTTTTTAGAGTGCCTGCCACAACTATTCATCTCTCACGCAAATCATCCTAGTCGAACTCGACATTCCTCAAGTACAAGCCCCAAAGGCCTAAACCAATATCAGACAAGCACCCAAGGAATATCTCCTACGAATTTAGACGATCTACGTGAGATGATATAAGCAAACTCGATAGCTATTCTCAAATCCCTACTAACCAAAAATAAACTGGTCGGACCACCAATTGGATTTGAGACTCTAGTGGGATCTTTCTACTATACAAGTACTATGGTGCAGAGACTCAACTATGGAAGTGGATATGAACAAATGTGAAGCGCTAAAACCAAAGGAAAGAGTACGAACAGCAAAACTAGACTCTTCCAACAGAACTTTACTATCTTTCTCCTAGGTACGCTTGGTGGCGAAAGTAGGTACTTGCCCTTCTGAAAATCTTGTTCTTTACCCTTAATTACATGCCCTATTACACCATAGTAAAGATACTTCCTCTTGTCTTAGGTTTTATAGTTCCTTCCTCCTTTGTGAGCTAAATCTACATCCATGAATTCCTCATCCTCTTCCGTGTGTAGTCATGTTGACAAATCTCTCGAAAGCTGCTTCCATTGTACAGAAAACCCTATAAGCTTGAAAGAAAACTGGCCGTAGGTGAAACTACTACGGTTATAGATGGAAGTCGGGCACTACTTCGCCAATCGATGAGGTTACCTCCCAGAAGGCCAGGAGCCCCAGAGACTCCAGAAAGAAGGAGATAAGAATTCAAACAGAGGAAGAGAAGATAGTGCATATGGCTTTGGGGAATATGCCTTTTAAACAAATCTTTTCTCTTGAAAATGCTTCTTTTAAAACCGTTTGAAAATAATTTTTCAAATCTTTTATCTGATCCGGTAACCTTCAGCTCTGATACCATGTGTAACACCCCACATCCGTTAGTGTCACTCACAAAGGGAATGCACTAAGTTCTGTGGAGCATTTAGGGTAAAAGATGCAGATAAATTACAAGACAGACAGAATAGATAATCAGGTTTAGACCCAATTTCACAGTCACAAAACTTAAGCAACACTTTCCTAGTCATGAATCATAGGTGTTTAATCACAGTTGTCCTTGTTATGTCATAGGCAATAGTTTATGTTTCCTAATCAAAGGCATAGGCTTGTGTTCATAGTCAAGGAAATAATTCTCATAGTCATGAGTCACAGTCATAGGCAGTGTTCATAGTCATAGGCAATGTTCATAGTCATAGGCAATGTTCATAGTCAAAGAGGGATATGGTTTTAAGGTCCATAGTTTCATAGTCACAGTCTTATTGGTCCTCGAATCATAACAGTTCTTAATTAGGTCCAAATATATAAGCACTGATTCGAATAGAAAGATTTGGCATATTCTTTTATTCCTTTAATTTCATGTCACGAATAGAAAACGTTCAAATCTAAAAAGTAACCGACTTACAGAGATTAGATTAGATTCGTAGAAAAACAGTCGTTGAAGTCGTTTGAATCTTCACTTGAATCCTAGCTTGTTTTGAATCCCCTCTTGAAAGTCTTGAGCAGCATTTCCTCGTCTTGATTTATTTTATATATTATTTTATTTATTTATACATTTTCTCAGAGGCAGCATAAGGATAGAATGAAATAGTTTAGAGAGGAGGAGGCTAGGAGGCTGTTTATATAGGATTCGGCGGATGAACCTAGGCAGAAAACGAGACCAGGTACATCAGAATGCACCCAGGCCCAAAAGTGGGTTTTTGCACCCAGGTCGACACCCATGTCGACTGGGCAGTCGACCTGGTCAGGGGGGTCGACTACCCAGTCGACTCCCCAGTCGACCTGGTCCTGGGCGGGAATTTTCCCGCCCAGCCCGCTTCTGGGTTTGAATTCGAAATTCGAATTCGAATTTCGAGCTGTTTTCTGTTCTGAAAATTCCTGAAACTTCGGAGGGTCATATCTCCTTCATACGGACTCCGATTCTCGCAAACTCAGACTCATTTTTATGCAGAATTCCGAGACGAATGCAATGGCGCAGCCCGTTTCCCTTGATTTTGATTTTACAATTTAATCCTGCCTTGATTTGTGAATCCTAGTGTTACAGAATTACCGGGTGTTACATTTTAGGTTTAAGCTGAGGCGGCGCATTTCTTATTTGACCAGTGAAGAAAAGTATTTAGGGTTACAAGGTTTTGAGAAGTATTTATAGAAGTAATATATTATTTTTATATTCATTATTATATTTATTTTTAAGCAACCGCTATATGTATTTATTGTTAAAAATTCCTATGATCACATACAATATCCAAAAATCATGAAAATGGGCGTGCAACTATAGTTTGACATTACGGACCCAATGAAACTTGTTTTGTCGAATTCCGACTCCGCTTGCTCACACAACGTATTTTTAACCATCAAAATATTGACTGTTTTTCACATTAAAAATCCGTATGGCCACGCATTAAATCCAAAAATCACGAAAACTGGAATCTAACAATAATTTAATATTACGGATCCAACAAAATTAGTTTTGCCGAAAACGGAGGTCGTTTGCAAAAGTGGTTATTTTTAAAGCTCTAAATAAACCTTTTTAAATATTAAATATATTTAAAAATAATTAAATTAAATATTTATAAATAAATATTACCGTATATATTCACAATAGAATACCATACAACTCCATAATAATCCTATATGAATTTCTAACTCGATATTTCAAATCCTGATTAAATCGATATTCGATTTATAATGAAATTCCTTATATAAATCATTACAAATTATAAAGGAGTTCCATAGCGACTATTTGAAAATTTGATTTGGACATAAATCAAAATCTACACGATGAAATCCCGATTTTTCTCTTCCATTAGAAAAATATAGTTCACCAGCTCCGAACGTTTCATGTTTCACAGAAATCCGGCTTAAAACGGATTCTGTATATTCGTTTAAAGTTCGAATCACCAAATTACGAACTGCCGCGCCATTACGGGCTCGAGTATAATTATAATAAATTATACGTTCAACTATCGTTTATATAATATATTCGTTAACATAATTCAACTCTAAACTGAATTATATATTTTAAATTGTCCAATTCATACAATATTGTGAATTATATTATTTCCGATTATTTCAGAAATAAATATATCATTCTATTATTTATTTTAATTAAATATTCAATATAATTTAATTAAACAACCATTTAGATCTCTAAACACTATTTAAATAATTAAATAAATTAATTATTATACCGTAAAAATACGGGACATTACATTCTGCCCCCCTTAAAATAATTTCATCCTCGAAATTGCTAAGGTAGAAAACAAACCTTATTAATTGGTTAAAAATTATTTGTTCACTTCTTAAATTCAGTTTCAACTGAACCAATTTAATTTTAATTAAATATTTATTCATTCCTACCAACGAAAATTTTCAAAAATCCTATAAATTTTCTAACACCTTAACTTTTCGAAAAATTTCGCCAGCACCTCCTTTGTACTGGTCAATAGCTCAAACTCCAACTCGCCTCTCTAGGCCTTCTTCAACCCAAAAGAAAATCAAACAGCCAAGCGTCTTGCCAATTCGACTCATCAAATCTCAAACCCATATATAATATAAACTGGTACCTTTTTGTTGGGCATATCAATATATCCTTTCCATGTGTTACCAATCCTACATATACCAATGTCATCCCAATCATTCTGTTATACCCAATCCGAATTATGTTCTTAACTCAGATTCCATTTTTAATTTCAACTCTTAACTTACTAGTCCAATTCCATTTCGGATTATCTTTAATTCAATCTAATTCGATATTTTCTATCTCAATTTATTTTCCACTTAACTGGTTTCAATCCAATTTCTATTTCTATTTGCTTTTACAAATTCTAGTTTAATTTGTTTCAATCCAAACAATCTTCCCCAGGGAATTTTTAAACATTTTAGCTTTTTCAAAACCAGATATCCCTTTTCAGGATTCAAAACAACTTGCTTTTCACAAAAAAAAATCAAAAGCAAAATCCTTGGTAGTAATCCGCCACTTAGCAACTCGAAAAAGAACACCGATGATGCAGCTATCATCATCGGAATCTATTTTCCAGCGATTGAAGTGAGTTCAATACTATATCACTTTCAAAACCATTTCTAAATACTTCCATTTTGATATCTGTTTCAAAATACTATTCCCAATGCTTGGAAAACATTTCTAAAATCTCCTAGGATTTAAAAATTCTCTTATGCTTAATTCAATTCCATTTACAAACACTTTTCATGTTTTCGGAATTTTAATTCCAAATTCTTATTTTAATCCATATTTATTTCATTTGATTTCATATATTACACTTATATGAATTTTGATTGGCTATTTATATAACCATTCCAGTTATAATCTCATTCGATTATAATAACAGCGAACACATCCAGTATATTATTAAAATTTCAATTCTTTGATATCAAAATATATTTGGGTAAAATTATTACATTTACCCTCCTTTCAAAACATACCATGTCGGTTCATCGTATTCGAGTGTTTTGAAACTCCTACCGATACAGTGGATCAAACTGATCGACTAGAAATCATAAACAACTCAACCAATAAATCACCACAATATAAAACAATTTTTATAAAATCTACAAAAACGTTCACTCGTATATATACACTCAACTCAATCTGGGGTATTACTAACCCCATCTCTACTGAGTTACGCCACAGAGCCAAGGTAATTACTTAACTTTAAGCTCTGATACCACTGTAACGACTTGGGGATTTGCGACCTTGGTTATCAGCATACAACACCATGTCGAACATCCAAGAACCGAAAACACCGGATAGTCCATGAAAGAAACTAGAGGGTGAGAATAGATAAGATAGAAACTTAGAATAAAAGAAGAAGAACATACAACATCAGAGTAAATACGAATCTCACAACGGAACGAAAAACATATAATAGATACATAATTTTGAAATAAAATCAGTATATGTATACAGTAACATTATCAAAGTATAACACTTACAACACAGCAGAAATAACTATAGCTATATAATCCTGAAGCCTCCTGCTCCAAGCTCTCCGAGTATATCTGAAAAATCCTGACTACTTGACTGCTCGTACAAAATTGGGCGCCTAGGAGTTTAGGGAAAACAAAACAAAACAAACTCTAGGTCAGTCATAGAACCGGTGTGAGTAAAACAGTTTAAAACTGTTTGAGCAATTAAATGATATCTCATTAGACCACGCCGTATAACGGAATGGGTTTTTCCCTTTGAGAATCCAAAATAGTATTTATATCAAAATTCTTTTGATATTATGATAGTGTCTATCAACCACATATTAATAATCATCTAGCAGAAACGCTTTCATCTCACGTTCTACATATATAGTATACAATCAAAACCACGAGCACTTATTGGATAATGGATTACCAACTATGACAAGGTATGGAACCACCTTCTGATAGTGTACCTCTAGAGAGGAATACACTAGGTTCAACAAGAACATCTTGCAACCCGACCACTCATTTCGCTTGAGTGTATCGAATGTATATCACCAACGGTTAGGATCAGCAACCGTTTCCCGAATGGGACTACATCGAATAGATTTAAGAGTGAAATGAATATCTCTAGATAGGTAATAATACACCCTAATGGAAGTAACCCACATAGCCATGCTGCCTGCCCGATTTTTGTCATTTCCCGGTTGTGAGGCTAGAGGCCACGCTTATCTCTTACAGATCACATAGTTATTCACTTTGAATGTCACATCGTCATACCCGCTAAATCACAAATTGATTTCCCCAAAAATAAAATGGGTATACAGCTAAGAGAAATGAATTCCTCCGCCACCAAACGTGCATACGTTTGAAGAGATCAACTTACGTGATCTGTTCAATATACTCTATCAGACATTCTTCCATACAGGTTGTCCTGGGACTGGACAAACCGAAGGCACTATTCTGTAAATCCATCTTAGGCAATTTCTACCTAGGATTTGATAGAACAACCCTTGCACTAACTCCGTCTTTAATTATCTTCATCATATTTGATCGCAACGCTGACGCCCATACAGAGTGGTTTTCAGATAATGAATTTGATATCGGTCTCTCCGTATTGACGACGGACAAATGGTCAAAAACTTCGATAGTCGTTGAGTTAACTATCAAAGAAAACACGTGTGCAAACAATGATATTATTTCCAGATGGAAATTTTATCGATCAATCATCATTGAACATTTATCTCCTTAGTTCATTAATTTGTTCATTTTTTTCATTTCCTGTTTCCATATATTTAACATTTCTTATTTTCTAAATTTAGAAAATATACGTTATTAACATTGGAAAACA
This sequence comes from Allium sativum, assembly GCA_030737875.1. NCBI lineage: Eukaryota > Viridiplantae > Streptophyta > Magnoliopsida > Asparagales > Amaryllidaceae > Allium > Allium sativum. Next base: position 260,584,799 of record CM060909.1, on the reverse strand, counting down.
TTTCCATTTCTTATTTTCTATATTAGAAAACATTTTTGATTCTTATTTGGAAAACATTTGCAAAACTCCTACATTTGGATTTAAACAGATGTTTAAATAAAACATTATTATGCCAACTCAAAACATTACAATGATTAACTAATTTCACTTAGCCAGCCTTCACTATTGAACCTTAACCATTCCTTTGTTAAAAATGGAGTCAATCAAGTTGGGGTATAAATACCTCTCAGAACTTAACTGAACAACATTTCTAACTTTGAAATAGACAAGGTTCACCTTTTAAACCTCTAATAAACTTCCTTACGAACTCTCAGATTCTTTTTACGAATCCACTTCTTTTACAGAGATCATTTGATTTTAACAATAGTGTTAAAATCCCATGCTTCAGAAATAGAATAACTTCACTATAACATTTATTTACTAATTTGGATAAATAAACAAATAAATAATTTATTAATAAATAAATAAATCTTGATTAAAACCGGAAAGTGAATAGTACTTTCCCGAATTCGATATAATTGAATTCAACGTATAATTCTCTTTCGAATAATCTCTATTCCATAACTCCTTTTCAAATAAACTATATTCGATTAACTCCCTTCGAATAACTAATATTTGATTAACTCCCTTTCGAATAAACTATATTCGATAATCTCCTTTCGAATAACTATATTCGAATAACTCCTTTCGAATAAACTTAATTCGATTAACTCCTTTATCTCTATTCAATTAACTCTAACTCGATTAACTCTAGCCGATTTACTCTGATTCGATTAACTCTAATCGATTAACTCTAAATCGATTAACTCTAATCGATTAACTCTAATTCGATTAACTCTAACCAATTTACTCTATTGGATTAACTCTATACGATTAACTCTATTCAATTAACTCTATTGGATTAACTCTAATCGATTAACTCCTTTCGATTAACTCTAATCGATTAATTCCTTTCGAATAAACTAAATTCGATTAACTCCCTTCGAATAAACTATATTCGATTAAATCCCTTCAAATAAATTATATTTGATTAACTCCTTTAATTCTATTCGAAAAAACTATATTCGAATAACTCCTTTAATTCTATTCAAATAAACTATATTCGAATAACTCCTTTAATTCTATTCGAGTAAACTGTATTTGAATAACTCTAATTCTAATTGATTAACTCTAACTGATTGACTCTATTTGATTAACTCTAATCGATTAACTCTATTCGAATAACTCTAATCCTTTTATAATCCTACTTACTTTCTAAATCTTTCCTTTTATGATATCTTATTTATTTTCTAAATAAATATTCCTTATATATATCTATTTATTTTCCTAATATATATTCCTTTTATCCTATTCTATTTATTTCCCAACATATATTCCTTTTATCTTATTCTGTTTATTTAACAAATAAATATTCCTTTTCAATTCTATTTGTTCAACAAATATTTCCTTTCTAATTCTATTTGTTCAACAAATAAATATTCCTTTTCAACCTATTTACTTAACAAATAAATATTCCTTTTCAGTCTATTTATTTAACAAATAAATATTCCTTTTCAATCTATTTATTTAACAAATAAATATTCCTTTTCAATCTACTTATTTAACAAATAAATATTCCTTTTTAATCTATTTATTTAACAAATAAATATTCCTTTACAATCTATTTATTTTCTAAATAAATATTTTCTTTTATAATCTATTTTGATTTTATAAATATTTCTTTTTCAATATAACATTGAAAATTTCCTTTTTATAAAATCTAGTATTCCTTATGGTATTTAATGTACCTATAACAATGATCGGTATCATTCAAACATACAAAATCAGCAACAGATTTCATATCACCTCATGTAACACAATATATGAAAAACACTAAAATAAATGTTGAGGATTCCAGCTGGTTTCCTCCAATATGTTTCCCTGCATCCACAGATGTTACACAATATAATTCACATCAATTTCATTTCAATGTGGAATATTCTGATAAACAGAATCAATATTTGATTAACGATATGTATATAACTATATCGATATTTTCAACCAATCAATTAGCAGTTCAACCAAATAGTCAAAACACAGCAATCAATCATCATTTATCAGTTCTAAAAATACGTTATAAAATTATGAACTGGTAGAGTTGGTGAGTTTTACTCACATTGGACAATCATCGTTAAATAACGATAATCGATTGTCGATTCAGATCAGACAATTTATTTTGCTATAAATTGTAATGGGCTCCAATTCACTCCCAATCAGTTTCATTTTGTAACCACCGTTCGTACGATCCTGATGGATCTTGTTTTGTTCAATTCTGAAAATGTATGAGATAGTTATGATGTTTTAAACTTAGTACACTATTTTATAACAATCTGAAATTAAATAATTTAAAATAGGCTTTACCCTTCATGAAATCAGCCCACGTTAATAACACTTTAGCCTGCTCAAAAACTTACCCCAACCACTTCTTCTTCTTCCCGAACTCAAGAACGCAGGCTTCCTCCCATTTTCGAATTTAAACCTCCAACTCTAACCATCTTCACATCACCATTCTAAAATCTGAAACTACCATTGGTCTTCTCTCAAACACCTCTTCCATCTTATTAAAACTCGATCCAACTCGCGCGACCATGCTGGAATGTGTGCTCTGGTCTTCACGCAGCTACCTATGAGCAACGCGGCCTCGACTTCCACCGTACTCAATGAAAAACAAAACAACAAACATTACCATTGAACGGCTCTTGCCTTCCTCCACATTTCCATCTCGTCCATATGCCACTCGATCTTACTTCCTCCTCCTCACCTCAGCCCATACTCACGCCATTACAAAAGACCCATTGACCATTCTCATCACCGCACTTCCCAATTCTTGGCATACGAATGTTGTTTTAACCGCTTTACTCAAATCCGCAACTCAAAACTGGAATCAACGCTCAAATTACTCGAAATCGTGAGCCCTAGCTCATTCATTATTCACACTGGTATTTTTCCAGCAACCAAAACAGACATTGGAACTAAAACTGTTTGCGTTAGGTTGAAGAAAACCCTTCCAGGGATTCATACCTATATATCTTGAATTTTTTAGACTTTGTTTTGATTTTCAAATGGAATTTTTAAGTGGAGACTTCATGTTTTAGGTTTAAGCTAAGGCGGCGCATTTCTTATTTGACCAGTGAAGAAAATTATTTAGGGTTAGAAGGTTTTGAGAAGTATTTATAAAAGTAATATATTATTTTTATATTCATTATTAAATTTATTTTTAAGCAACCACAATATGTAAAATTCCTATGATCACATACATTATCCAAAAATCATGAAAATGTGCGTGCATCTGCAGTTTGATATTACAGACCCAATGAAACTTATTTTGTCGAATTCCGACTCCGTTTTCTCGCACAATGTATTTTTAACCATCAAAATACTGATTGTTTTTCACATTAAAAAATCCGTACGGCTACACGCTAACTCCAAAAATCACGAAAATTGGAATCTAACAATAATTTAATATTATGGATCCAACAAATTGGTTTCGCCGAAAGCGGAGGTCGTTTGCAAAAGTGGCTATTTTTAAAGCTCTAAATAAACCTTTTTAAATATTAAATATATTTAAAAATAATTAAATTAAATATTTATAAATAAATATTATCGTATATATTCACAATAGAATACCATACGACTCCAGAATAATCCTATATGAATTTCTAACTCGATATTTCAAATCCCGATTAAATCGATATTCGATTTATAATGAAATTCCTTTTATAAATTGTTTTAAATTATAAAGGAATTCCATAGCGACTATTTGAAAATTTGATTTGGACATAAATCAAAATCTACATGACGAAATCCCGATTTTTCTCTTCCATTAGAAAAATATAGTTCACCAGCTCTGAACGTTTCTTGTTTCACAGAAATCCGACTTAAAACGGATTCTGTATATTCGTTTAAAGTTCGAATCGCCAAATTATGAACTGCCGCGCCATTACGGGCTCGATTATAATTATAGTAAATTATACGTTCAACTGTCGTTTATATAATATATTAGTTAACATAATTCAACTCTAAACTGAATTATATATTTTAAATTGTCCAATTCAAACAATATTGTGATTTCTGTTATTTTCGATTATTTCAGAAATAAATATATCATTCTATTATTTATTTTAATTAAATATTCAATATTATTTAATTAAACAACCATTTAAATCTCTAAACACTATTTAAATAATTAAATAAATTAATTATTATACGGTAAAAATACGGGACATTACGATATATATATGACACAAACAAGATTTACAGTTGATAACTGACTTTTTTTCCTGTGGCAATAGTCCAAATATCAACCTTGCAAATTCATTTGTAATAGTTCAGATATTAAAGTCGCAAATGTACAGGTGATCACTACATTGAGTTGATCAAAACAAAGCCACTGTTAAAAATAATCCGAAATTGTATGATTTAATATTACAGTTTAATGGTTGCAGAAGGTTCAATAAATAGATATATTTGATCCAAGAAAATGTTGTGCATTAGTAGGTCTATTTTCTTATGTAGGTAGCCAATGTGCTTGATCCTAAACTAATTGAATCAACCTTGTTATATCATATAACAGAGCAATATGTCTTCAAGTATTAACAAACAATAGATGACAAAATTTGATCAAAGAACTGCACGATATGTGGAAGGAGTGCGGAAATTTATTGAATTTGTTTAGCAAAATGGTGGTAATAAGGAAGTAAATTCTTGTCCTTGCACACAGCGCAGAAATATGAAATTGAAGATTAAACTAGATGATATTCATTATCATCTTCTTAGATGGGGAATTGTCCAAACATATACCGTTTGGCATTTTCATGGGGAAGAGTCGACGAAAAAGCAAAAACAACGTATTATTCAAGTTGTAAGTACTAATGAGTCTGAACATCCTAGGATAGAAGATCTGGTCAATGTTGCTGATAGATTTGATCGCTTTCAACCTACAATTCCATCATCTGATAATATTGGAGATCCATTTATGGTTGATGTCGATGGGCAGACTAATCAAAGTAAGAAGTATAAATCACTTTTTGATAACGCAAAAGAACCATTGTATCCTTCATGTCCAAAATGGATAACAAGTTTGTATCCCATAATGAAACTTAATAGCTTGAAAACCCAGTATGGCTTTTTCGATAATGGTGTGACTGCACTTCTTGAATTTATAAAGGAGTTGCTCCCTGAAGGTAACATGCTACCGACAAAGTACCTCGACATGAAGAAGATGATTAAACATGTTGGAATGGATTATAAAACTTATGATGCATGCATTAATGATTGCATCTTATACTGGAAAGATAATGCGAACAAAGTTTCTTGTACAGTCTCCAATCAACCAAGATATAAGATATCATTCAACGAAGAGAGAAGAGCCACCATAGCACCTCAAAAAACATTAAGACATTTTCCTTTAATACCTAGATTGAGGAGACCGTATAGCATTCCATGGATAACATATGCTATGACTTGGCAAGGGCATTCCATGTCTGATCCAACCGTAATGTGTCATCCATGTGATTCTTCTTAATGGCGAGTTGTCGATTCTTTTGACAAAACATTTGCTAATAAGCTATGAAATGTCATACTTGGAATAACAACTAATGGTTTCAACCCATATGCTTCTCTATCTAACCGATATAGTTGTTGGCCATTAATTGTAGTACCATATAATCTTCCTCCATCCATGTGCATGAAAAAGGAGTTCTCAATGTTTGACATTGTTGATTTCTAGGCCAAAACAACATGGGAAAGATATTGATGTTTACTTGCAACCATTGATAGACGAGTTAAAGCAGTTATGGGAGGGGGTCACTGCATTTGGCTCATTTAATAAATCAGAGTTCATAATGAAATCTAGGATGTTGTGGGAAATTCATGATCATCCTGCATTCGGGACATTATCAGGATGCACTACTCATGGCTATTTTGCATGTCCTATATGTGGGGAAGACACTTGTTCTTATTATCTTCCTGCAAGTAAGAAAATGTGCTATATGGGACATCGAAAATTTCTTCCTTCTAAACATAAGTTTCGAGATGATAAGACAAACTTTAGTAACAAACAAGAATATAGTCGTCCTCTAGGGCCATTGAATGGCTATAAGATTGAAGAGAAAGTAGCAAACATCAAGATGAAAGTTGATAAAAACAAACAAGAGATTGGCCGAAAACAGAAAAAGAAAACTGACGAAGAAGAACTTGCCAATGTTCCTACATGGTATAGGAGGTCCATTTTCTTTGATTTGCCATATTGAAAAGCAAATTTGGTTCGACATAATGTTGATGTGATGCATACGGAAAAGAATGTTACTGAGCATCTCATCAGCACAATTATGAGTCATAAATAGAAGTCAAAAGATGACATAAATGCACACAAGGATTTGAAAATCATGGGAATAAAACAAAAATTATGGCTGAAGGAAGATTCTAAAACAAATAAAATAACCATACCAGCGGCAACTTTCACATTAAGCAAAGAAGAAAAAACACAGTTTTTCACCATTTTGAAAAATCTAAAAGTGCCTAGCAAATTCTCTTCTAACTTCCAAAACAATGTGAGTATCAATTCTCCTGAACTAATAAATATGAAGTCGCACGATTTCCATGTCATAATGCAACAGTTATTTCTGGGATTGCTTCAACATTCTTATCCATGACATAAGGATCTACGTAATGCTATACATTGTATAAGTCTATTCTTCAACTTTAGTGCTCAAAGGTGATTAATAAGGAACATCTTTTAAAAGCAAAGGCTAGTTTGGTAGAAGCATTATGTGTGTTTGAAAAACATTTTCCACTAGCTTATTTTGATATCAGTATCCATCTTATGGTTCGTTTAGCCGATGAAGCATTGACTTGCGGCCCTGTTAGGTATAGGTGAATGTATCCTTTTGAACGGTAATTATTAATTTCAGTTTTGGTAATTATCGTTCGATTTAAATAGCTATGGTTATTTACAATTGACTACCTTCTTAGGCTGATGAAGACATATAAAGGATATGTATGCAATAAAAGATATATTAAAGGGTGTATTGCAGAAGGATATATCGTACAAGAAGCTAGTCTTTACTACATGGAGTATATGCCGAAAGGAGGTGATGGTACTCATAAACATACTCATGAAGCATTTTTAGACGAGGATGATGAATTTGCCGATGAGATGGCTCTAGATAATGGTAAAGATATAATATTAACCCAAGTGCAGTTTAAACAAGTTCGTAGATGGGTTCTTAACAAGTATGACAGATTGGATGAATGAGAGATGTAAGTTTACAAATTTGTCTTGAATTCCCATTGTTATAAATCAATTCATACGTATATTTTGAAACATGTGTCGTAGGAGGTATAATGTCTATGTGAAAAGTACTAAATCTCAACCTCGAAGTGCCATGGAAGTTTGTCAAAATTTTACTTTATGGTTACGTAATGAGGTATTATTTGTTAAGTATTTCACGTGTATTTAAGTGGATCATACACCATGACCATACTTTTTACTAATTATGTTTTTATTCAGTTGGTGAAGGCCAACGATGTTGATTCAACTCTTTGGCGGTTGGTGAATGGACCAAAGTTCAAAGCGCGTAGTTATATGAAATATCAAGTGAATGGGTTTATATTTTATCCCAAAACTTACGAAGAGCTGATGGTAACACAAGACAGTGGTGTATATATGAAAGCAATCACAAAATTTTGAGCAAGTGGGAAGGATAAAAATTATAAGGAAGTAGAAACAACGTACTATGGAGTCATTCAACATATAATTGAATTGGATTACATCAATTTCAAATGATTGGGTAAAGGTCGAAGATAAGGTCAATGGTTGCAAGATAGATCCTATTTCAAACTTGGTAACTGTTAATTTACGAAAATTAAAGAGCAATGATAGAGTGAATGATGAGCCATTTATTCTTGCATCGGAAGCGGGTCAAGTTTTATATTCCAAAGATCTAAAAAATGATGGATGGTTTGTGGTTTTGCATACACCCAAACGGTTGACTACAAGTGTGGATGATATTGATTTTCCTACTACATATCAATCAGCTTTTGAAGACAATAAAAAACTAGAAGACCTTATCAAATGCACATGTTAATATGAAATGTATTTTAATTTGGTTCAATTGAACATCTAGTCTTATTGAATTTAGAATTAATTTGTAATGGATATTTTGTACTATTTTTGAACCTGACCAAGGCGGTGGTTGCATCAATAAAGATGATATTATGCTTGTTTTTCTGCGTGTTCATTACTTAGCATGTATTCAACAAACATTTCTTGAAGCCGCTAATGTATTCCTCGTTATTCCTTCTAATTATAATAATTATGAGCTAAATTTAGTTTAGACAACAAAATACAAATATGATTTCAAAGTACTATCGCATACAAAAAAACAAGTTCATTTTGTTCAACTATCAGTAAAGAAGTCCACTGCAAATAAAATCATGAATTCACAAGCTTGTGTATTTTACTATTATGAAATATGTAATATGAGATATGTGGATATTGTCAAGTTTTTGCCATAAAGGAGTGCAAAATTGATCAAGCTGGAAATTGTTCCATACATGATGTTAACTCAATACGCTGTTGCGCTATGATTATTTACTCAACACCTGTAAATTGTTGCATGATATGCTTGTAGCCTGTGGCATGTTATATATCAAGATGGTACCTGTACGTGTTGCAATATATCAAATTCGATTTTCATGTATGATCATACATACATGTAGCAGGTATTATCTATATGTTACTGTAATTGCACTGTGAATTTCTTTTTGGCAATATATTCAATAAACAACGTAAAGTGTACAATACTGATCCCTTATTTATATTACATCTGTAAATATTTGTGTGTTTTTGCATGCCTGCTAAGTCAAATCTAATATATAAGCTTTTTATGTGTACATGAGGATTTGATCCTTGTTATTGGAATTCAATCACACACTGCAAACTTAAAACGTGAGCTATATCTTTTCTGGATACTTTCTTTTTTAAATTTTAGATTGTTTAAGATAAATAACATCATTTCTTCTTCACTTTGGACTGGATGCTACTTTCACTAGTTTTACATTTTACCCATGTGATAAAAAAAAATAAGGTGCTCAAATTTTTTCCTATTTATTTTCTTTCTGGCAAGTCGATGCAAGTTTCATAGGACCATGAATCCTATTAGGTTTACTATGGTTTGCTTTGCTTTATTGTTGATGCAAATTTTTACCTAGTAATTTTGCAAAATGCACACTATGCTTTGCTTTTTTGTTCTAGGTCTGTTTCAAACTAGGTTTACTATTTATTGTTCTAGGTTTGTTTCATTAATACATTATTTGCTTTAATATTCACATATGCACCAGATGTATGTAAACTTTGTCTATTATCACAAACTTGAATCCTATTGTTATTATTTTAAGTATAGTCATGTCAATTATTCATATTAGTGCAAACTTGAATCCTATTGTTATTAATACCAACAGATTCATTAGCCAAAAGCCATGTCAGCTTTTCATATGTTCTTTACTAAGTTTAAATATTAGTGTCGTTGTTAATCTCTTTTGTTTTCTTTCCCAAACTAATGCCGATTGAATCAACTTTTAATTGCAGTCTGCAAATATCTATCTAGTAGGCTGCAGATAAATAATGGTAGAACACACAGAAGCATCAAATCATTCAATTACAAAGTCATCCGCAACACAACCTGAAAAAGATGACATAAACACGAATGGTGCTCCCATTTCAAAAAATGCTGCGAAAATAAGCAGTCGAGTTAACAAATTAGTAAGAAGTTATGTGCCGATCTCATATGAAAGTTGGGATAAGGTGCCCTCGAAATATAAGGATGACATTTGGGATGAATTGCTGGTAAGTTACAATCGATATATGTCAGTTGTAGTTTTCTCTATAAATATATTTTGCTATTTTGCTTTTTTTTTTTAAGCAAGCAACTTCTACTTTCAAAGAAAGAATTCGAAATAGAGTCTGGTGCAAAAGACCTTTTTCTTAAAAAAAAATGGCTGAGTCATTTAGGAGATACAAGAGCGAGTTGAGGGTGAAATATTATGACAAATTCGATACTGATGAAGATTGTTTGAAAAATTGTCCACCTTGCGTTAGACAAGAAGATTAGGAGGGGTTTTTGAAAAACGAAGCAAAACCTAGTGTAAACAAAAGATGAGATATTGGAATAAGAAATAGATCATTGTACAACTATGGTCATCACATTGGACGTACAAGCCACGTCGTAGTAGAATATGAAATGGTATGTTTTTGTTTGATATTTCTGCAAAGTTGTTCGTGTTTAAGATTAAATAAAATAGTGAAAAAACAAAACTAATATGATTGTTAAAATCACTGTTATCATTGATATTGACATTTGTTTATCTTTAAATTTACCGTTAACAATGATTATTTTATCTTTACTGTATGGATAGCACATGTGCATTGAAGTATCTCGATATTGATTATAAATTGTTCGACAGTGGTATAATAATGATAAATTTACATTTATTATGACAACCTCAGTGAAAATGTATTGAAGCTATGAAGATAAATATTGAATTAACTAACTCATTTTGCGGTTTATTGTAAACTAATTATTTAACAGGTATATAACTTGATTCATTTTGTACCTTATAAACAAACAAGTATATAACTTGATTCATTTTGTACCTTATAAACAAACAGGTATATAACTTGATTCGTTTTCAGTTGTTTTGCTAGTTACAGCTTTCACAAGGGATGTGCCAATATATTTTGCGTGCTTTTCATTTGTTTTGTTTGATAAAACTATGTCACAAAAATCTATAGGTGCTCCATAGGGCTGCACTCAATATATTTCAGGTTCACAACTTATTGACTTACTCTCAATTTGTTTTGATTTCAGTCCTAGTTAATGGTTTTATAATTTAACTAACAGTTACAATATTTTGAGTAAGTGTCTTAATATATAATTTTGTAGTAAGCACAATACATCCGACGTATTTTTTTAAGCATGTAATTTATAGTTTTCCCTAACAAAGGTTAAGTCTACATGCAAGTAATCAGTTTATCAGAATACTCATGCTTTCAAGATTTTGGAATAATGGTGAATTTACCTATCTATATAGGTTTGCTGCACTGAACAAATTTTCTCCCAAATTTGATGTGCCATTATATCTTACTCTAGATGTTAAAATTCATACCTGCGTGAAAATATACTGCTGCTCCCATTTTTTTAGAACCTAATTCACTCACTTTTATTGATTATCTCACAAAGATAAAACCATCTACCAAAAAAAAACTTGCCTAATTGTCTTGAAATCGGGCATTGTTTTTTAAACTATTTCTTTATGCATTTCCATATTAATAAGGCCTGTTAAGTAACTTATTTGTTGTGTCTTCTTATCTGCCGCAAGTATTCAGCAATGGATGTGGAGCATGCATCACTAAATTCACTTACCATTGACAGAGTTATATATACATACATAAACATATTGTTGTATTTGTTGGGTCAAAATAGTAACTCAGCTTTATGAAGAAAAAAGTAGTAGTTATAATATATGTAACACCCCACCTTCGTTAAGGTCACTCGCAAAGGGAATGTCTTAACTTTGGTAGGGCGTTTTTAGTAGACATAACAGAAATTTACAAGACATATAAAGTAGTACTTGAAAATTTTAAAACATTATTACAATAGAAACAGAAATAAGTATGGTTACATCTTTCAAAATCACAATATCAGAATTCAAGTACATAAATATCGGTCTTGTACAAAAGCCTTCAGAATGAATAGTTTTTAAATCCATAATCCCCAATATAAACTGCTACGGAAAGACAGAGCCAAAGCCAAGCAATACTTCAAACACTTCAAGTAGAGAGAATCTGAATCAAGCTCCTATGATTCCACCCTGAAAATCTGGGGAGGGAGGGGGAACGGAAAGAAAAGAGGCGAAACAAACTAGGTCAGACATAAATCTGGTTAGTCTAGTGACTTTCAGCATATAAACAGATAATAGTGTCATGACATGTAAATAAAACTGGATGAGAAATAACCGTAATAGAAATAGCAGGTTAACAGAAGAAACGGAATGATATAGGCTAAGCTAAGCTTTTCACTTCTCTGCACTAATACTAGTATAACAGGATTAGGTGTTACCCCTAATGTCTAAACTGAAACAGAAACAGAATAATCTCAACAGAAATAGAATGCTAGTAATGGGCCTTTACCACCCGAATAGACAGAAGGTGCAGAATAAGAATACTAATAATGGGCCTTTACCACCCCAATAGACAGAAGGTACGGAAACAGAATCGGAAACGGAATCAGAGGCGTAAACAGAATAATCCCTACGGAAACAGAATGTTAGAATTAGGTGTACATTAGCAATGAGCCTTTACCACCCCAACAGACGGTACCACGCAGAAACAAATAGGTGTTACCACCTAACAGAAACAGACGGTACCAACAGAAAAAGACAGAACTAAGTGTACCCTAAGTCCTACCCCCAAGCGATCGGCTCCCTAATACATAAATACCCTGTGTCGGCTCCACAGTAGGGTGTATCACTCCCTAAAGTGGCAACCTATTGGCACAGACCTATTTATAGATGTTACGGTGTCTTACATCCTCAGAGCAGACTGGATCCATGTACACACATGACCCGGTTGGAACGCGCCATCAACACCCCTCGCCATTATCAGAATGAACCGTTTATAGTTAGTTCAGTAAGCGTGCCCGAGTCCCTACATAGAGTGGGGTCAAAGTTTTGATACCAGAAAGGGTTACTGAATAATATGGGTCTCAAACAACAGATGACACAAGTATTTCCCCTCCTAACCTTGTGTCCCCAGACTAACAGATTTCAGATTAACTTGTTTACAAGTTTCAGACAGAGTTCAGATTACTAGTTCACAGATCAGACAATCAAGTAAACAAGTTTTCAGATTTACAGATCAGATGTATGGATTTAACAGACTTACAGATTGTCTAACTTTGTATTGGGCCTACAGATTCATGAAACGGGTTTATTAGATTAATCAATCCAGTTGGTTTAATCCTATCCACCCAACACGTTTTTAGACACCACATTTCTCTTAAATATGCATTAATTAAATACTAACTCATAGACCTCTCACATTAGGTCGGTAGCTTGTGGCCGTTGGATGTGCCGGGCGGTTTCGGGCAGACTTCTGCCACAAGCCAGACCTATCCTCGTGTCCAAGCATATTTTAGTTATGCCTACGACCTCTCACATTAGACTGACAGTTTTGCGGTCACTGATTAAGCCGGTTGGTTCCGGGCAGGCTTCTACCGCAAACAGAGTCTAACCTCGTGTCATAGTCTATTTATTCCAATACAGATTATACATATATTAGACTAATTATGTTCATTTAACATATTAAAATTATTTACAGGTTATAGCAGATTAATCAAATTTCCATGTTTTACTCAATCTTAGATCGAGCCTACGGATTTTCATACCCAAATTACAATTATTTAGCTTTCAACAGATTAGGCAATTCAACAGATAACAGATCTAGCAGATTAGGCGATTCAACAGATTTAGCAGATAACAGATTTAGGAAATTAGGAAATTCAACAGATTTAGCAGATAACAGATTTAGCAGATTAGGTAATTCAACATATTTAGCAGATAACAGATTTAGCAGATTAGGCATTCAACAGATTTAGCAGATAACAAATTTAGGAGATTAGGCAATTCAACAGATTTAGCAGATTAGGCAATTCAATAGATTATATATTTCTAAAACTCTATTTACATATCTTGCCTAATCATAAAGTTAGCCTAAACTTACATGCCTAAATCATGGTCATAATTCATAATACAACTTATGCCCAAATTTTTAGTTAAACTTTGCACAGTACAGAATATTCTCTAAAAGCCCAAATCATGATATACCATATGAATTATGCCAAATTTATAGCCTTTAATGCCAAAAATCCAAAAATCCACTTTTAGGCATATTCATATTTATAGTTATCCTATTATAATATAGGTCTCTACGCCTAAGTCACATATTCCTTTTTCAATTCATGAATCGTTACATAAAATTTACCCCAAAAGTCTTGATCTTCAAATGATAACATCTCAAAATCAGATCTTAATTTTTATATGCATTATGTCCACAAGTTTCAAGTCACATGTTATCATGCAATGATCCCTTTTCTTCCAAATTACAGAGTATACACAGATCTAGATCTAATTTACAACATATGTCCCTTTTTCAAAGCAGTCAAAGATCAGTCATGTCCAATTATGCATTATCCATTATTTGTCCCAAAATTTAGCGTTCGTGCATTAATCTCTTATGAGATTTGGCGCAGGCTCGTGGTAGCCTGGCTATAAACAAAAAGGAAGGAAAGAGGGAACAGATACAGAACAGTCAAAATCAAGATAGATCCACAAAAAAGTATGCATAACCTCAGAAATAACTGTACTCATAATTGAAAAGGTAAATCTTGATTTATGGGATCTGTATTCTAACACTAAACAGCGCTCCTTTGACGTAGACTATCAATTAGATTAGAAAATAGTTGTTCTCTTTTTACTCTATTCAGATTGGAAGAGGATGCACTAGTTCTAGTTTTGATTCTAGCAGAGTAGCGATGCCATTTTTATTTTTAGTTAGAATAGAGGCAGAGTATAGGCAGAATGAAATTATGTGGAGAGAAACCTAGGTTTGGGGGGTGTTTAAATAGGTTAGAGCTCACGAATCCGGTCAGAAAGGCGTCCAGGGGCAGAAAAATGGATCTGTCTCTAGATCTGGAAATGGGGGGAGGTCGACCCTAGTGTTGACCTGTCTACCCAGGTCGACCCCCAGGTCGACCCTACTGTCGACCTGGGTCCTGGGCGGGAATTTTCCCGTCCAGCCAGGGTGTCTGTTTTGGATTTCGAAATCTGAATTTTGAATTTCGGGCTGATTTTTATTGAAAATTCTGAAGGCCAAATCTTCTTCATACGGAGTCCGAATTACGCAAACTTGGACTCTATTCCAAGCATAATTTCGAGAGGAACGCAATGGCGTAACCTGTTTCCTTTAATTATTTTGTTACAATTTAATTATTCTCTTATTTTTCATCCTTATGTTCGCAGAAAATACGGGGTGCTGCATTCTCCCCTCCTTAAAGGATTTCGTCCCCGAAATCTCCAAGTACGGAAGAATGTGTCCTACCATCCAATCACCCATCTACTCAACCATCATCCATAAGCATCCATTGTCCTTAGAAAGTTCCTAATGTTGTATGAACATATGCAAAAGTGTGTGTATATGTTCCTTATCTAATGCAAAGATCAGGCGGTCCACTGATTCAGTTAACCTCCTTAATGCGAATTTTGTCAGTGCCATGAGTCCAACATGTATGCAATTTGCCTATTTGATACATATCATTTCTATATGAGTGCACAACCGTTTATTCATATCAACATCCATGTGCTGAATCAACCATTTCGCATCCATAAAAAATTTAAAAAAATGCACACACATCCATATGCAGTATGAGAGTGTTTTTAAGACGATCTAGTGCCTAGTGTGCATATATGCATCCACGAGCAACCACTAGCAACCACTTGCATCCACTTGCAATATTCAAACATAACATGTCTCAAACACATGTTTACACCCATTAGTTTCTACCTGAAGGTCGAAGATTTAATCGATAGGATACAGCCGAGTGATAGGAGCAAGTACAATTAAAACAAAAGCTTTGTTCCTATCAGACATCGGTTTAAGAGAATAACTCCCTAAGTATCAACCCTGAAGACCGAAATCAACATCAGATTGATACTTAGAGAATCACTCCCATCAAACAAATGCCCAACTGGAAATCTACTTCGCGCTTCGAGTAAAAAGCCCTATCCTTTTTCAGAAATATTCAGATACTTACAGACTACTGGTACAGATCAGATTACCAAATGATTCTTAGGAAACTAAGCATGATAAAACCCAGAATGTATGTGTCATAGTCAACTTAACGCCCAACACAGATACCCTCAAACCCCAACTTATCACAAATAGATGAGTCATAAGCCTTATGGGTCTGATTCTACAGCAGGATCAGAAACAAGACTAGTATTAAAGTGCAAAGTATCAATTACAGAATCAAAATGCCAGAAGTAGAAAGAGTTTTAACACAAAAATGAGATAAGGAAATTAAACCTTCTACAGAAAGTTTTCCTATTTCTATCCGATCCACTAGCCTCGAGGGTATTCGCCTGCCCTCCAAAAGTAGGACCTGTCCTCTGCCCTTGCCCTCGTTTCTTCAGGCAGTCCCTAGTGAAGTGTCTCATCTCACCACAGTTAAAGCAGGTGCCCTTCCTCTTTCTGCAATCCTTGTTTAGATGGGTTGAGCTTCCACAAGTAAAGCACTTCTTCTCCTTCTTGTCTTCAGACTTCTCATCCTTCTTTTGTGTTTTTTTGGGCCTCGCCTTCTTCAAGCTTTTCTTCTTTCTTCTCACTTTTGGTTTCCTCTTCATGCATCAATGCCATGTCAACTAATTTCTCGAAGGTATCCCCATAGGAATGTGGGACATTGCCAATCTGTGTAGCAGCTCATTCAAACATTTAGCAAACCTTAGTGCCTTCTTATGCGGTGTATTTACCAAATCTAAGCCGAATCTCGCCAACTGATTAAACTTGTTGACGTACTCTCTCACTGGTAAATTCCCCTGCTTCAATGCCAAGAATTTCTCTACGTATAGACTCTTTTCCGCTCGTGAGAGAAGTTTCATCTCGAACCTATGCCTGAAATCCATCCATCTCTCTACCGGACGCTCTCCATTTGTGACCTCCCACCAAAAAGAAGCTTCGTCCTTAAGCAACCATACCGCCAACTGTATCTTCTTCCTATCGTCCATCTCGAAGATAACGAACAAATCCTTAGTTTTTTTGAGACAGTTCCTTGCCTCCACGAAGGATTCAGTTCCATTAAAGTTCTTCCCACTCATGGCTCGAAAGTCTATATATCTTCGGGAAAGCATTCACGCGCGGAGGAGGAGGAGGAGGAACCACTACAGCTGGGGAGGAGGGACGTCTGCTGGGCCCACATCATTAGCCTTAACTTATAGGTACCTCCTGAACCAGCCAAGTATCGGTACGCCCTCCAGAAGGTTAAGATCCCTAGACATGCTGAAACGAAAGAAAAGGAAAGATTCAAAACAAAGGATAGAAAGATAGGCATATGGCTAAGGGGATTATATTTTTCAAAATAAACTCTACTTTTTAAAATACTTCCTTTTTAAACCTTTTTGAAAATAGTTTTCAAAAACTTTTTATCGAATCTGGTGACCTTCGGCTCTGATACCAAGTGTAACACCCCATCTCCGATAAGGTCAGTCGCAAAGGGAATGCCTTAACTTTGGTGGGGAGTTTTTAGTAGACATAACAAAAATTTACAAGACATATTGTAATGACCCGGGTTTTTTTCGACTTTGGTTATCGCCATAAACTCAATGATGACTAACCAAACATCGAAAAATACCAGATGATTAATGAAAAAAAATTAGAGGGTGAGGAAAGATAAGATAGAAACTTAGAATAGAAGAAAAAGAACACAACATCAGAGTAACACGAACCTCACAACAGAACGAATAACATATAATAGATAACATATCCTTGAAATAAAATCAGTATATGTATACAATAACATTATCAGAGTACAACACTTACAACACAGCAGAAATTAACTATAGCCATATGATCCTGAAGCCTCCTGCTCCACCTCTTCAAGTATCTGTAAATCCAGACTACTTGCCTGCCCGTACAAAATTGGGCACCCAAGAGTTTAGGGAAAACAAAACAAAATAAACTCCAGGTCAGTCATGAGACTGGTATGAGTAAAACAGTTAAAATAGTTCGAACAAGTAATCGATATCTCATAAGACCACGTCGTATAACGGAACGGGTTTTTCCCTTATGAGAATCCAAAATATCTTTATATCAAAAACCTTTTGATATTATAATAATGTCTATCGACCACAATATAATAACCATCTAGCAGAAACGCTTCCATCTCACGTTCTACATATATAGTATAAAATCAAAACCGCAAGCACGTATTGGGTAATGGATTTCCAACTATGACAAGGTATAGAACCATCTTTCGCTAGTGTACCTCTAGAAGGAATACACTGGGTTTAACAAGAACATCTTGCAACCCGACCACACATTACCGACCACTCATTTCGCTTGAATGTATCGAATGTATATCACCAACGGTTGGGATCAGCAACCGTTTCCCGAATGGGACATCATCAACAATAGATTTTTAGAAGTAAATGAAACTCTAGATTAGGTGATTATACACCCTACTTCGGAGCGACCGACTTAGCCATGCTGCCTGCCCGATTTCTGTCATTTACCGGTTAATGAGGCTTGAGGTTATGCCTTATCATCACATCAGATTTACTTTGAATGCCACATCGTCAAATCCATCAAATCACCGATTGACGTCCTCAACCATACAATATGTGTTAGCTAAAAGAAGTTTCCTTCTCCGCTTCCACTCTTGGTACGGTTGGAGAAATCAATATACGTGATCGTCTTGAAATACTCTGTCAGACATCCATCCATACAAGTCATCCAGGAATAGGATGAACCGAAGGCACTATTCAATACATCCGTCTTAGACACTGTTATCTAAGACTTATACAATAGCCCTTGCACTTTATTCCGTCTTCAATTATCTTTGGCATATATGATTCGCAATGCTTATGCCAATACAGAGTGGTTCTTTGGATAATAATCCAACCGGTCTCTCCATATTAACAACATTAAAATGGTCAAAACTTCGATAGTCGGTGATTTAACCATCAAAGAAAAACATGAGTGCAAACAACGACATTATTTCCAGGAGGAAATTATATCGATCAATCATTATTCAACATTTATCTCTTTATTTCATTAATTTACTTATCTCCTGTTTCCCTATATTCAACATTTCTTATTTTCTAAATTTAGAAAATATACGTTATTAACACTGGAAAACATTTCCATTGTTATTTACATATCACTATCATTTCACAACTATCAGTCCCTGACTGTAAACTAGTAGGAGAACATATTCTCTAAGTATAAACCCCGAAGGCCGAAATCAACATCAGATCGATATTCAGAAAACTATTCAACTTATTAATCTCTAGTCAGTTTCTAATTTTGCTTAACTCTATTTGATTTACTCTGTTCGATTAACTCCTCTCAATTAACTCTTTTCGATTTACTCCTTTATTTATTTTCCAAATAGATAATCCTTTATTCTATTTATTTTCTAAATAAACAATCCTTTATTCTATTTATTTGTAAATGGTGTACAAATATTTCTCTTTCTATTTGTTTTATTTATTTTCTACATAAATAATCCTCTTATACTTCTATTTATTCTATTTGCAAATGATTTGCAAATATTTCCTTTATAATCTAGTTGCAAATGGTTTGGAAATAATTCCTTTACGGTTTTATTTCTAAGTATTTCCTATTTATAAATAATCCATTTATAAATAAATTTCTATTTATAAATATTCCATTCTATAAATAATTCCTTTTATAAAATCTTCTTTGATTTTAAAAATATATTCTCTTTTATAAAATCCTTTGATTTTATAAATAATCTATTTTCAATATTCATTTTGAAAATTCCCTTTTTCCACATTCCGGTATGTTATGGTATTTAACATATCAAATCACGTTGGCCAATAGCGTTCAAACACACACAATCAACAACAGGTTATAATTCACATTATATATCAAAATATATGAAAAACAATAAAATAACTGTTGAGGAATCCAGTCAGATTCCTCTAACCTGTTTCCCTGCATCCACAGATGTTACACAATAAAATCAACATCACTTTCAGTTCCATATGATATATTCTATTAAAACAGAATCAATATAGAAATTCAACTAACTGACTAGCAGTTCAATCAAACAGTCAACACACAGTCAATCAGCCAATATTTAACAGTTCTAAAAATACAACATGAAATTATAAACTGTTCAGATTTAGTGAGATTTACTCACATTTTGCGTTAACCGTTAAATACGATTTGCGTCTGTTGGTTCAGACGGACAATTTATTTCGCCATAAATTGTAACAGACTCCAATTGACTCGCGGTCAGTTCCATTGTGTAGTGTCCGTCCATACGATCCCGACGGATCTTGTTTTGACCAATTCTGATATCGTATGACCAAGTTATACATTTTTAAAGTTTAAATACTATTTAAATTAAACAAAGAAACTAAATTTTCTTTTACCACTATAATTGGGCCTAAACTTCGGCCCAATCTTCCAAACAAAAGCCCGCCTCCGAAATCTCTTCTTCCCCGACAGAACACTGAAACCGACTCTCTTAAAATACACAGATCCGGATCGAAACCTTCTTCCTCCTAAGACCTTCAATCCTTCACGTTAACCCAAACCGAACACACCATTAACCTCCACTCCGAATTTTTCTTCCACCCACACCGGAAAGCACCAGCTCGCAACATTCTCTCTCCATCGCGACGTTAGTAACTCGCGTCCCCCCTACATACTGGCGACATCTTTCATCTTGAATTCACACAAAAACCTTGCAAACGAACCTCCTCCATCCCATAAATACTACGGTGCACTTACAATCGCTCCTCGATGATTGTATTACCAGAATTTCCAAGCCCTAGTTTCAACTGTCTAAATATGAACGACGGAAAAACCAATCGAGCCCAAAACTGTGTATATAGAAACGAAGAGAAAGCTCTTAGGAGTTTAATGATATGAGTTTTAGTATTTTAGGAATTTTGTTTGGTTTTTCATTGATTTTCTAAAGCCATGGATTTTCACGTTTTGGCTTAGAAGATGGTCGCGGCTCCGAATAGCTGAAACGAGAATTTTCTTTAGGTTTAGGAAGGGAAAAGGTTATTTATAAGTAGGAATAATATCTAGATATTTTATAGAAGGAATATTCCCGGTATATTCTCATTTCTATATTCATTTTGCTTTTCTAAAAATTCTTGTGATTGCATTTGATACCCAAAAATCACCAAACTGGACATGCAGCTACAGTTCGACATTACGGTCCCAACGAAACTGGTTTCATCGAATTCCGACTCCGTCTGCTCACACAGCGTATTTTTAACTGTAAAAATACTGACTGTTTTTCACTCTAAAAATCCGTACGGCCACACAGTGACTCTAAAAATCACGGATCTTAGAATCTAGTAATAATTTGATGTTGCGGATCCAACAAAATTAGTTTCGTTGAATTCCAACTTCGTTTTCAGAAGTGGCTCTTTTTAAAGTCCTAAATAACCCCTTTAAACATATAAATATATTTAAAAATAATTAAATTAAATATAAATAAATTTATATTATCGTATATATTCTCAACAGAATATCATACACCTCCACTAGGATTTATAACTCGATATTTCAAATCTGGGTCAACCAGATATTCGATTTATATTGATATTCCTTTTTAAAATATAAATAATTCCTTTATAAATTATAAACGAATTCCACAACGACTTTTCTAAAATTTGATTTGGACATAAATCAAAATCTACACGACGAAATCCCGATTTTTCTCTTCCACTAGAAAGATATACTCCACCAGCTCCACACGTTTCTTGTTTCATAGAAATTCGGCTTAAAACGAATCCTGTACATTCGGTTGAAGTTCGAATCGCCAATTTACGAACTGCAGCGCCATTTCAAGCTCGATTTTAATTATATTATAATTATACGTTCAAACTATCGTTTATATAATATATTCGTTATTCAAATTCAATTCCAAGCTGAATTAAATATCACAGATGATCCAGTTCACACCATATCGCCATTTCAGCTAATTCTGATTATTTCAGAATTAAATATATTATTTAATTTATTATTTTAATTAAATATTCATCATTATTTAATTCCACGACCATTAAACCCACTATGTCACTATTTATATAATTAAATAAATTAATTATAATACCTCTGCCAATGCGGGTCATTACAATCTTCCCCACTTAAAATAATTTCGTCCTCGAAATTACTAAGGTAGAGAACAACTCTATTAACTGGTTATAACTTATATTCGTTCCCTTCTTAATTTCAGTTTCCAACTGGACCATTTTAATTTCAATTAAATATTTATTAATTCTTATCAGCGAATTTTTTTCAAAAATCCTGGAAATTTTCTAATGCCTTAATTTTTTCGAAAAATTTCGCCAGCACCTCCTGTGTACTGGTCAATACGTCAAACCACCACTCGTCTCTCTGGGCCATCTCCTACCCAAAAGAAAATCAAACAGCCAAGCGGCTTGCCAATTTGGCTCATCAAAATCTCATACCATATGAAATATAAACTTGTACTTTTTTGTTGGGCATATCAAATCTATCACTTCCATATGCTATCAACTTAGCATATACCAATGTTATCCCACTCAAATTCCAATCTGCTTCTATCCACAACACAACCATTCGCTTATATCCAAGTCAAATATCATTTCAACTCGAGTTTCTTCTCGATTCCCAACTCTTAACTTGATTATCACATTACACTTCAAATTTGAACCTCACAATCCAATTGGTCTTAATATCATTCTAACTCAATCTCAGTTACCACTTTACTGGCTTTACTTTAATTCAAATTTTCTTTCACAAATTTCTGTTAAATTTGTTTTTAATTCAAACAGTCTTTCCCTGGGAGTTTTCAAACAGTTTACTCTTTTCAAAAAAATCAAATTTTCCTTTTGAACATGTCACTGAGCCCTTAATTAATATTCCATTAGTTAAATCACTTCTCTATTTCTTTATCAATATTTGTTAACCAAATATTTTCAATAACCATATTGGCCCTTTATGTTATTTGGAAAACATTTCCGAATATCACCTTCCTTTATTTTCTAAACTTTAGAAAATATATGCTATTTATAATTGGAAAATATTCCAATTACTTATCTCTTTTCCAATCTCGTTTATTTCTATACTTAGGAAATATTCTTTATTATATTTCCAAACTTACACTTATTTGGGTTAAAACGGATGTTCTGTAAAACATCGTTACGACAACCCAAATACTATATTCAACTAACTCTTATTCAACATTGATCTTCGAGCCTGAAATCTTACTATTTATTTGTTAATAATGAATTCAATCAAGTTGGGGTATAACTACCTCTCAAACCTTAACTGAATAACATTTATAACATCAAAAAAGATATGACTACTTACTCGAATAATCAATACCATACAACTACTTATTCACTTTTAAACACGTATACGCTTCCTCTTTCTATTCTTACTAGATTTTATTCTTAGTCTTCTTTTTTGATTTTACTATTCTATTTCTAAGTTCGTTTCCTTATCGACTTATATATATATATATATATATATATATATATATATCGATACGTTGTTTTTTAACTATCAAATTATCTTAAAAATATTATAACTCCTTAAATTCCCGGAAAAATTCGCCATAACCTCCTTTGTACCAGGAGCATCGGGATATTTCAAATAGCCTCCCATGGCCCTCACCAATCCAAAAGAAAAAGCGAAGCGGCTAGCCGATACGGCGCATAAAATCTCATATATGAATTAAATACATACCCTTTCGTCGAGCATTCTATTTATATACCTTCATGCCTTATCCATACCTATCTCATGTATATTTATACTTTCCCAATCTATTTTAACTATACCTGATCGTTTTAACTCAATTCGTTAATTAATTTGTTAATTAACTCTTTAGTCTATTTCACTTTTATATTTGAACATGACATGTTCAAATATATTTTAACTTGCTTATTAACTAATTTGAATCCAAATTTCAAATTTAAGTTCTATATTCGATTTCGAATATCCATTTACAAATCCAATTCACCTTTCAAAGTTCAAATTCAAAACTCGGTTAACTAATTCCTCTTCGACTTAGTTAATTCTATTCAATTTCTATTCAAATTTTATATCACTTCTATTATTCAAATCTATATATCAAATTCTATTATTCAAATTCTATATATCAAATTCTATTCAAATTCTATATTATAAATCCCATTTGAATTTCTATATTCAAATTCTATATATCAAATTCTATTCAAATTCGATATTATAAATCCCATTTTGAAATTCAACACAACTTGTCTTTCCCAAAACAAATTCAAAACAGTATCTCTGGTAGTAAATCATCACTTACAACTTGAAAATGAATACTGATGATGCAGCTGTCATCATCAGAATCTATTTTCCAGCGATCGAAGTGAGTTCAATACTATAAAACCATTTCTAAACATTTCCACTTTGAAATTCATTTCAAAATATAATTCACACTGCTTGTAAAACAAATTAAAATCTCCCAGGATCTTAATTTTTCCTTATTTTTAATCCAAATCCATTTACAAATACTTTTCCAATTTTCCAGAGTTTTACTTCAATTTCTGGTTTAAATTCAGATTAATTCATCTGATTTCATGCATTTCAGTTATATGAATTTTGATTGGTTATTTACATAAACATTTAATTTATAATCTTACTCGATTATAATAACAACCAATATACCCACTATATAAAAATTTTGATATATATATATATATCTCCTCTATATTAAGGTATACCTTGGGTAAGCTTATTTTAATTTACCCTCTTTTCAAAACATATTGTGTCGATCGTATTTGAGTGTTTATAAACTCCACCGATACAGTGGATCAAACTGATCGACCAGAACCCATAAACAACTCAACCAATGAATATCCACAATTTAAAACAATATTTTATATCATCTACAAATACGTTCACTCGTATATATACACTCAAACTCAGTCTAGGGTATTACTAACTCCATCTCTACTGAGTCACGCCACAGAGCCAAGGTAATTCTTAACTTAAGCTCTGATACCAACTACAATGACCCGGGTTTTTGTTTCAAGTAGGCTTTACAACCATCCTCTCCTCATCCTCCCGAAGCAGCAAGGTAATACCCCACTGTGGCTTACATTGGTACCCCAGCACCATGTTTTACGGCCAGCCTTTCGACTTCACAACCAACCCTCATTTTCGGGACATGTAGGGGTAAGAGTCTCCCGTTCGCCACCTAACGAAAAGCGAGAACCCCCTATCATGCGACACATGCACCCAACACGCAACATGGACTGGTATGAGTAAAACAGTTAAAACAGTTCGAACAAGTAATCGATATCTCATAAGACCACGCCGTATAACGGAACGGTTTTTTCCCTTATGAGAATCCAAAATATCTTTATATCAAAAATCTTTTGATATTATAATAATGTCTATCAACCACAATATAATAACCATTTGCAGAAACGCTTCCATCTCTCATTCTACATATATAGTATACAATAACCGCAAGCACGTATTGGGTAATGGATTTGCAACCATGACAAGGTATGGAACCACCTTTCGCTAGTATATCTTTAGAAGGAATACACTGGGTTTAACAAGAACATCTTGCAACCCGGCCACACATGACCGACCACTCATTTCGCTTGAATGTATCAAATGTATATCACCAATGGTTGGGATCAGCAACCGTTTCCCGAATGGGACAACATCAACAACAGATTTTTAGAAGTAAATGAAACTCTAGATTAGGTGATTATACACCCTATTTCGGAGCGACCGACTTAGCCATGCTGCCTGCCTGATTTCTGTCATTTACCGGTTGATGAGGCTTGAGGTTATGCCTTATCATCACATCAGATTCACTTTGAATGCCACATCGTCAAATCCATCAAATCACCGATTGACGTCCTCAACCATACAATATGTGTTAGCTAAAAGAAGTTTCCTTCTCCGATTCCACTCTTTGTACGGTTGGAGAAATCAATATACGTGATCGTCTTGAAATACTCTGTCAGACATCCATCCATACAAGTCATCCAGGAATAGGATGAACCGAAGGCACTATTCAATACATCCGTCTTAGACACTGTTATCTAAGACTTATACAATAGCCCTTGCACTTTATTCCGTCTTCAATTATCTTTGGCATATATGATTCGCAATGCTTATGCCAATACAGAGTAGTTCTTTGGATAATAATCCAACCGGTCTCTCCATATTAACAACGTTAAAATGGTCAAAACTTCGATAGTCGGTGATTTAACCATCAAAGAAAAACAGGTGTGCAAACAACGACATTATTTCCAGGAGGAAATTATATCGATCAATCATTATTCAACATTTATCTCTTTATTTCATTAATTTACTTATCTCCTGTTTCCCTATATTCAACATTTCTTATTTTCTAAATTTAGAAAATATACGTTATTAACACTGGAAAACATTTCCATTGTTATTTACATATCACTATCATTTCACAACTATCAGTCCCTGACTGTAAACTAGTAGGAGAACATATTCTCTAAGTATAAACCCCGAAGGCAGAAATCAACATCAGATCGATATTCAGAAAACTATTCAACTTATTAATCTCTAGTCAGTTTCTAATTTTGCTTAACTCTATTTGATTTACTCTGTTCGATTAACTCCTCTCAATTAACTCTTTTCGATTTACTCCTTTATTTATTTTCCAAATAGATAATCCTTTATTCTATTTATTTTCTAAAGAAACAATCCTTTATTCTATTTATTTGTAAATGGTGTACAAATATTTCTCTTTCTATTTGTTTTATTTATTTTCTACATAAATAATCCTCTTATACTTCTATTTATTCTATTTGCAAATGATTTGCAAATATTTCCTTTATAATCTAGTTGCAAATGGTTTGGAAATAATTCTTTTAGGGTTTTATTTTAAAGTATTTCCTATTTATAAATAATCCATTTATAAATAAATTTCTATTTATAAATATTCCATTCTATAAATAATTCCTTTTATAATATCTTCTTTGATTTTAAAAATATTATCTCTTTTATAAAATCCTTTGATTTTATAAATAATCTATTTTCAATATTCATTTTGAAAATTCCCTTTTTCCACATTCCGGTATGTTATGGTATTTAACATATCAAATCACGTTGGCCAATATCGTTCAAACACACACAATCAACAACAGGTTATAATTCACATCATATATCAAAATATATGAAAAACAATAAAATAACTGTTGAGGAATCCAGTCGGATTCCTCCAACCTGTTTCCCTGCATACACAGATGTTACACAATAAAATCAACATCACTTTCAGTTCCATATGATATATTCTGTTAAAACAGAATCAATATAAATATTCAACTAACTGACTAGCAGTTTAATCAAACAGTCAACACACAGTCAATCAGCCAATATTTAACAGTTCTAAAAATACAACATGAAATTATATACTGTTCAGATTTAGTGAGATTTACTCACATTTCGCGTTAACCGTTAAATACGATTTGCGTCTGTTGGTTCGAACGGACAATTTATTTCGCCATAAATTGTAACAGACTCCAATTGACTCGCGGTCAGTTCCATTGTGTAGTGTCCGTCCATACGATCCCGACGGATCTTGTTTTGCCCAATTCTGATATCGTATGACCAAGTTATACATTTTTAAAGTTTAAATACTATTTAAATTAAACAAAGAAACTAAATTTTCTTTTACCATTATAATAGGGCCTAAACTTTCTTCCAAACTTCGGCCCAATCTTCCAAACAAAAGCCCGCCTCCGAAATCTCTTCTTCCCCGACAGAACACTGAAACCGGCTATCTTAAAATACACAGACCAGGATCGAAACCTTCTTCCTCCTAAGTCCTACAATCCTTCACGTTAACCCAAACCGAACACACCATTAACCTCCACTCCGAACTCTCCTTCCACCCACACCGGAAAGCACCAGCTCGCAACATTCTCTCTCCATCGCGACGTCAGTAACTCGCTTCCCCCTATATACTGGCGACATCTTTCATCCCGAATTCACACAAAAACCTTGCAGACGAACCTCCTCCATACCATAAATACTACGATGCACTTAAAATCGCTCCTCGATGATTGTATTACCAGAATTTCCAAGTCCTAGTTTCAACTGTCTAAAAATGAACGACGGAAAAACCAATCGAGCCCAAAACTATGTATATAGAAAAGAAGAGAAAGCTCTGAGGAGTTTAATGATATGAGTTTTAGTATTCTAAGAATTTTGTTTGGTTTTTCTTTATTCTCTAAAGCCATGGATTTTCACGTTTTTGCTCAGAAGATGGTGGCGGCTCCAAATAGCTGAAACGAGAATTTTCTTTAGGTTTAGGAAGGGAAAAGGTTATTTATAGGTAGAAATAATATCTAGATATTTTATAGAAGGAATATTCCCAGTATATTCTCATTTCTATATTCATTTTGCTTTTCTAAAAATTCTCGTGATTGCATACGATACCCAAAAATCACCAAACTGGACATGCAGCTACAGTTCGACATTACGGTCCCAACGAAACTGGTTTCGTACAATTCCGACTCCGTCTGCTCAAACAGCGTATTTTTAACTATAAAAATACTGACTATTTTTCACTCTAAAAATCCGTACGGCCACACAGTGACTCTAAAAATCACGGATCTTATAATCTAGCAATAATTTGATGTTGCAGATTCAACAAAATTAGTTTCGTTGAATACTGACTTCGTTTGCAAAAGTGGCTATTTTTAAAGTCCTAAATAACCCCTTTAAATATATAAATATATTTAAAAATAATTATATTATCGTATATATTCTCAACAAATATAATACAGCTTCAATGGGATTTATAACTCGATATTTCAAATCTGGGTCAACCCGATATTCAATTTATATTGAAATTCCTTTTTAAAATATAAATAATTCCTTTATAAATTATAAAGGAATTCCACAGCGACTTTTCTAAAATTTGATTTGGACATAAATCAAAATCTACACAACGAAATCCTGATTTTTCTCTTCTACTAGAAAGATATACTCCAACAGCTCCACACGTTTCTTGTTTCACAGAAATCTGACTTAAAACGAATCATGTACATTCAGTTGAAGTTCGAATCGCCAATTTACGAACTGCAGCGCCATTTCAAGCTCGATTTTAATTATATTATAATTATACGTTCAAAATATCGTTTATATAATATATTCGTTATTTAAATTCAATTCCAAGCTGAATTAAATATCACAGATGATCCAGTTCACACCATATCGACATTACTGCCAATTCTGATTATTTCAGAATTAAATATATTATTTAATTTATTATTTTAATTAAATATTCATCATTATTTAATTTCACGACCATTAAACCCATTATATCACTATTTATATATCAAATAAATTAATTATAATACCTCTGCCAATGCGGGTCATTACACAGATAAAGTAGTACTTGAAAAATTTATAACTTTATTACAGCAGAAACAGAAATAAGTTTGGTTATATCTTTCAAAATCACAATATCGGAATTCAAGTACATAAATATCGGTCTTGTACAAGAGCCTTCAGAATGCATAGTTTTTAAAACCATAATCCCCAATATAAACTGCTATGGAAAGATAGAGCCGAAGCCAAGAAATACTTCAAACACTTCAAGCAGAGAGAATCTGAATCAAGCTCCTATGTTTCCACCCTGAAAACCTTGGGGGGGAGGGGAACGGAAACAAAAGAGGCGAAGCAAACTAGGTCAGACATAAGTGTGGTGAGTCCAGTGACTTTCAGCATATAAATAGATAATAGTATCATGACATGTAAATAAAATTGGATGAGAAATAACCGTAACATAAATAGCAGGTTAACAGAAGAAACAGAATGATATAGGCTAAGCAAAGCTTTTCGCTTCTCTGCACTAATACTAGTATAACAGGATTAGGTGTTACCCTAATGTTTAGACTGAAACAGAAACGGAAACAGAATAAACTCTACAGAAATAGAATGCTAGTAATGGGCCTTTACCACCCGAACAGACAGAAGGTACAAAAGTAGAATACTAATAATGGGACTTTACCACCCAACTAATGGGCCTTTACCACCCCAATAGACAGAAGGTACGGAAACAGAATCGGAAACGGAATCAGAGACGAAAACAGAATAATCCCTTTGGAAATAGAATGTTAGAATTAGGTGTATACTAGCAATGGGCCTTTACCACCCCCAACAGACGGTACCGCGCAGAAACAGACAGGTGTTACCACCCAACAGAAACAGATGGTACCAATAGAAACAAACAGAACTAAGTGTACCCTAAGTCCTACCCCCAAGCGATCGGCTCCTTAATACATAAATACCCTGTGTCGGCCCCACAGTAGGGTGTGTCACTCCATAAAGTGGCAACCTATTGGCACAGACCTATTTACAGATGTCATAGTGTCTTACATCCTCAGAGCAGAGCGAATCCATGCACGCACATGACCCAGTTGGAACGCGCCATTAACACCCCTCGCCATTATCAGAATGAACCGCTTATAATTAGTTCAGTAAGCGTGCCCGGGCCCGTACATAGTGTGGGGTCAAATTTCTGATACCAGAAAGGGTTATTTACTAATATGGGCCCCAAACAACAGATGACACAAGTATTTCCCCTCCTAACCTTGTGTCCCCAGACTAGCAGATTTCAGATTAACTTGTTTACAAGTTTCAGACAGAGTTCAGATTACTAGTTCACAAATCAGACAATCAAGTTAACAAGTCTTCAGATTTACATATCAGATGTATGGATTTAACAGACTTACAGATTATCTAACTTTGTATTGGGCCTACAGATTCATGAAACATGTTGATTAGATTCATCAGTCCAGTTGATTTAACCCTATCCACCCAACACGTTTTTAGACACCACATTTCTCTTAAATTTGTATTAAATAAATATTAATGTATAGACCTCTCACATTAGGTCGGTAGCTTGTGGCCGCTGGATGTGTTGGGCGATTCTGGGCAGACTTCTGCCACAAGCCAGACCTAACCTCGTGTCCAAGCATATTTTAGTTATGCCTATGACCTCTCACATTAGACCGATAGTTTTGCGGTTGCTGGTTAAGGCGGTTGGTTCTGGGCAGGCTTCTACTGCAAACAGGGTCTAACCTCGTGTCATAGTCAATTTATTCCAATACAGATTATACAAATATTAGACAAATTATGTTCATTTAACAGATTAAATTTCTTTACAGGTTACAACAGATTAATCAAATTTCCATGTTTTACTCAATCTTAGATCGAGCCTACGGATTTTCATACCCAAATTACAATTATTTAGCTTTCAACAGATTAGGCAATTCAACAGATAACAGATCTAGCAGATTATGCGATTCAACAGATTTAGTAGATTAGGCAATTCAACAGATTTAGCAGATAACAGATTTTGTAGATTAGTCAATTCAACAGATTTAGCAGATAACAGATTTAACAAATTAGGCAATTCAACAGATTTAGCAGATAATAGATTTAGCAGATTAGGCAATTCAACAGATTTAGCAGATAACAGATTTAGCAGATTAGGCAATTCAACAGATTATATATTTCTAAAACTCTATTTACATATCTTGCCTAATCAAAAATTTATCCTAAGCTTACATGCCTAAATCATGGTCATAATTCATAATACAACATGTGCCCAAATTTTTAGTTAAACTTTGCACAGTACAGAATATTCTCTAAAAGCCCAAATCATGATATACCATATGAATTATGCTAAATTTATAGCCTTTAATGCTAAAAATCCAAAAATCCACTTTTAGGCGTATTCATATTTATAGTTATCCTATTATAATATAGGTCTCTACGCCTAAGTCACACATTCCTTTTTCAAGTCATGAATTGTTACATAAAATTTATCCCAAAAGTCTAGATCTTTAAATTATAACATCACAAAATCAGATCTTAATTTTTATATGCATTATGTCCCCAAGTTTCAAGTCACATATTATCATACAATGATCCCTCTTCTTCCAAATTACAGAGTACACACAGATCTAGATCTAATTTACAACATATGTCCCTTTCTCAAAGCAGTCAAAGATCAGTCATGTCCAATTATGCATTATCCATTATTTGTCCCAAAATTTAGCGTTCGTGCGTTAATCTCTTATGAGATTTGGCGCAGGCTCGTGGTAGCCTGGCTATAAACAAAAAGGAAGGAAAGAGGGAACAGATACAGAACAGTCAAAATCAAGATAGATCCACAGAAAAGTATGCATAACCTCAGATCCAGATTCACAAAAATGTCAAGATAATTATTAAATTTCATATCTGAAAATAACTGTACTCACAATCGAAAAGGTAAATCTTGATTTCTGGGATCTCTATTCTGACACTGAACAGTGCTCCTCTGACGTAGACTATCGATTAGATTAGAAAATAGTTGTTCTCTTTTTACTCTATTCATATTGGAAGAGGATGCACTAGTTCTAGTTTTGATTCTAGCAGAGTAGTATTTTTAATTAGAATAGAGGCAGAGTATAGGCAGAATGAAATTGTATGGAGAGAAAGCTAGGTTTGGGGGTGTTTAAATGGTTAGAGCTCACAAATCTGATCAGAAAGGCGTCCAGGTGAAGAAAAATGGATCTGTCTCCAGATCTGTAAAAAGGGTGGGGGGGGGGGGAGGAGGTCGACCTTAGTGTCGACCAGTCTACCTAGGTCGACCCCCAGGTCGACGCCAGTGTTGACCTTGATCTTGGGTGGGAATTTTCCCGCCCAGCCCGGGTGTCTGTTTTGAATTTCAAAATTTGAATTTTGAATTTTGAATTTCGGGCGGGTTTTTATTGAAACTTCTGAAGACCAAATCTTCTTCATAATGAGTCTGATCTACGCAAGCATAATTTCAAGATGAATGCAATGGCGTAACCTGTTTCCCTTAATTATCTTGTTACAATTTAATTATTCTTTAATTTGTCATCCTTATGTTCACAGAAAATATGGGGTGTTACAATATAAGGCTATGCTCATGCATGAAACTGCTTTTCTCCACACAGAGTTTCAATTTGTTAAGACCTATTTTACAATTTGATCAATGCCATCATCTATTTATTTGTTTGCATCAAATAAAATACACATCATAGTTCAAATCATAACTTTATATAAAGTTTACAACCTGATTTTTTTTTAAAGTTGCTTGGCTCTTTCCGTCTGACACAGCTAGACAGATGAAGAGGCATACAACTGAACGTGCAAAAAATAGTGCACCATCATATCAAATATTCAAGAATATTATGCCAATTACATTTCAGATTATCTTTCGTCAATGGTGTTGAGGATCCGGGCCTCCTAGGCTCAACCTCTTCGATTCCTCTGCCATCTGTTTTTCTATTTATTTTTTCAGCTCTTACAACCAACATTTATTCTTTACAGCTCTGTGCATTCAAGTAGATCCATTATATGAAATCTGAACATTTATCCCTCTTGACTCCGACCTCCGAACTACAAGCAATATGATAGTAATGAAGCATAAACATAACCTTGTATTGAAAGACATCTTTGAACTATTTTACGAGAGCAAGGGATGATCAATGTCGCATCTCCATTATATAGTCCTACAATAAAAAAAATTAATCTTCACTTGCCAAGTGATTGCAGAATGTTCTGCATTCGTTTTTTTGGATTAGTTTTGTCTTATTACGCTGGCATGTTTATGCCTTTCGATTTATGTTTTCTATCGTGGATTCAAAAGCAAGTGAAATCAGGAGGAGCAAATGGTTTATTATAAAATAGGAAACTATGGTCATCTGTTTTTCTATTATTTTTCTCAGCTCTTACAACCAACATTTACTCTTGACAGCTCTGTGCATTCTGGTAGATCCATTATATGAAATCTGAACATTTATCCCTCTTGACTCTGACCTCCAAACTGCAAGCAATATGATAGTAATGAAGCATAAACATAACCTTGTATTGAAAGACATCTTTGAACTATTTTACGAGAGCAAGGAATGATTAATGTCGCATCTCCATTATATAGTCCTACAATATACATTTTTAATCTTCACTTGCCAATTGATTGCAGAATGTTCTGCATTCATTTTTTTTGGATTAGTTTTGTCTTATTATGCTGTCATGTTTATGCCTTTCCATTTATGTTTTCTACCGTGGATTTAAAAGCAACTGAAATCAGGAGGAGCAAATGGTTTATTATAATATAGGAAACTATGGTCATCATACTGGACGTTTGTCTGCATATCTAGTTCATACAGAACATTTCCTAGATTGGAACATTTATATGCAGATATACACAAATTTAATGAATAAACCAACATGCTATTCAGTCTAATGCCTAAATGGTCATTCATATGCAGATACACACAAATATTGGGTAGTACATTGATAC
Organism: Allium sativum; assembly: GCA_030737875.1. Classification (NCBI taxonomy): domain Eukaryota; kingdom Viridiplantae; phylum Streptophyta; class Magnoliopsida; order Asparagales; family Amaryllidaceae; genus Allium; species Allium sativum. The sequence goes on along the minus strand of CM060909.1, from coordinate 260,550,597 downwards.
TGTTAAAAACAAAACTCATGTGAAAGTAGACTTTTATCTGCATTTTTTTCCAAGCCAGCGCAAATCAAGCGAAGGAAATCACACGCTATCAAGTATGGGATAAAACTCATATGAAAAAGGATGGTACCATATCCGATACGGCTTCGGCATACTTCGTAAGTTGAATAAATAATAATTCATATATTAACTAATTTTTCAATATTATATAATATCTCAAATATTATCATTTTTCGGGATAAAATTGCAAAAATAAAGGAATCAATAAATGATAGTGACGAAGAAGCTTTACCACTGGATGAGGATATCTTATCCCAAGTTTTTGGTAAGGATAAAAAAGGTCGGACTCGAAGTATTGGAGCCAACATATCATGGACCCAAGTTACGGCTTCTACTATAGCTGGTAAACCACTCAAACAGTCTCATGGAGACTCGCATGACTTAAAATTCAGGATGGACAACATGGAGGGTACATTAAAGACGTTGGTTGATATGTTCAAGGGATACATAAGTCAAGGAAATTGTATACCGAGCAATGCTTCAAACAAAGGAGAAAACAGTACACCTTGAGGAAGTGTTGGGAGAGTGGTGAATAATGACATTGCTAATCCGGTGAATTCGTCCAGTTCGAGCAATCAAAAATGCGAAGTCCTAAATTTTGAACCACATGTCATTGCAATCGCAACTATTTGTAGAGATTCGACAGCATGCATTATACATAGAAAACCCGTACCTCCAACACATGAGAAATTGGTTGTGGACAACATACTGCTACTAGAAGAGAAGAAAACTAGTCAAAATCATCCTCTTGCTACGACCTTCAGTGAAGTTGGAATCGGTGGTTTTGTGTGTCATCCAAAGAACTCTATTCGATATCTTTAAAAGTAAAAGCAGGTATGTTCTATTATTATACTTTGGTAATTTCAACCTACTGGTACACTTTCAGTTTTAGGTAATAGTACCTTTGTTACCTATTTATCTCACCAATAGTGCTGTGATGTATGCTGCATTGTGATGTATACATTGGTAAATTACTACTATATATAAACTGAAATACGTAGAAGTAACAGCGGTATCGAAGTAATGTTGATGTAGAACCTTTCTGTAAGCCCAAAATTGACGTTGTAAAATGTAGTAAAACTGATATATATATATATATATATATATATATATATATATATATATATATATATATATATATAGTGCTAGAACTAAGTAATCAACCTGCATAGCCTTCTCCAGCAATATAGTAGTCTCTACGCTTGTACTGTGGAAACCCCTCTATCAACTGTATAAGAAATACAAGTGCATCCTGAGCTGCATGCATTATATACAAAGAAGTTAGACATTATACCTATAAAAAATACATCAACAACTACCGTATAAAAATACACTACCAGTTCGTTCATCACCAGAGGACTTCATATCAGAACTGGTGTTCGCCTCTGAAAAATGCGAATAGTGAACATTGTTACATTTGAGTAAAATTTCAAGTTATTCGGTTTGTAAACTATGTCGAGATCCACCTTTGTTCCATTTTACTGAAACTAAAATTTCTGGTTGGTAGTTGTTGTCATCACATTTTACTTGAACACCTCACAATTGTCCACTAAGATCAAATAATTAAGCGCTCCTTCCCAACTGTCGTACGTTCTACGCTAGTATTAATCAAAGTAATTAATGAAGCCATATTTTCTAAATGCTGCTTAATGATAAAATATTGAGTTAAAGTTTCAGGTTTAATAAAGTGGGAACTGGGAAAAAGGCCGTCTTGGTTTAGATTATCAAAGAGTCATGTATTTTATTATTTATCTTGAGCAGTATCAATTCTTTGAAGTTTCTTATGTATCCACCAGTAATGCAGCGTCATCTAGTGTATGTATTTTAGCATTTGCCTTATTTCGCAACCATGCATTACTAAATATTTTATACATGAGAAACACATATCAACCTAGGTAGAGGTAGGGAACCAACTTTTGTAATGTTAAAATGAGTTTAATATCACATTGAAACTGAATATTATATTGCTACAAGGGACACATACCCTCAAAACCATTATTGCCCAAAAAAAAAACTTAAAATTCTATGATTTGAATCATGGTTTAAACCGATTCTCTCACTCTATAATTAATTAGTATTGCTCAAAACTGTTGTTTAAGGACATTCGTGGATATTTGTTCAGGAAAAGAGTTGAGGATATGTATTTTAAATTATTCATGGTTAACTGGAACGCATATACTGTAAGCGGTTGTGATTCATTAACCAATCTTATAATTTGTGTTTGACAAAAATTGTATCCTCTATGGTCTAAAGTCAACAATTCTACATGGAAGTTGTTCGACATCATTGTTACTATTTCATATTGCTTTACTGGTCATATTTATAATTAAGTTGGTTTTAGTACATAAATGGTCGGTTTAGTTGACGGCACCTATAAAATTTCAATGAACTGTGCATAATCTCTTATTATTTTTCACAAAAAAAATTTCTATTATGCAGAACTAAGTTGGGTCATAAGATTAGTTGCAGCTCAGCTTGAAATTAAGTAAGCAACTTAATTTCAAACTGGTTTTGCAACTTATTTTCCAAACTAGTTGCAATTCGGTTTCCAAACCGAGAGAAATTTGTAACTTGGTTTCTAAATAGACGAGTTTTGCAGCAAAATTTAAAACGAAGCTGCAAAACTGAAATCAGTTCCAAACCAAGTTTGGTAACTCAAATTTCAAACTGAATTTCCAAATTAAATTTGGCATATTAGTTTTCAAGCCTTTCCTAGTTCAGGAAATGAGTTTCTAAACCGAGTCTGGCATTGCTATTTCATTATGTCGAGAACAATTTACAATAGTGCTTCCGTGCATTATTTAATACAAATTAATATAAGTTAGTTGAAATAAACATAAATAAACAATATCATATACGATATATGATTTTTTTTCATTAATTATAGGTTATTTTTCTATAATAAACAGAAAAAAGCCTCAATTACAGCCCGATTTCTACAGATGCACCACATGCTACTGAAGACCTGTTTAAATGTTTTTGCATGACTTATTTGTGAGAAATAAAGGATTGAGATGATAAAACAACATTATGTGATGAGCACATATTGCCAACTTCAATATCTGCATAAATATATCTTACATTGTGTTGCCTTCTAATGTGTGCACCACTGACCTGATGTGTCTTGATTTTGTTTGATAGTTGATCTCTTGTTCGATATTTGATTTTGTCGTGGCTTTGTCTTGCTATTATTGACAGCTTCTCTAACCGTGGTATATTCTGCATAAGAACTTGGATAGTGGGTTTGAATGTAGATTACTGTTGATAGCTGCTAAAGCCTACAACTTCTCAAGCTTGCATACAGTCAAATTTAAAATCTCCTTCGTAACTATGGTATATTTTAGTTTAGCTTGAATTAGAAGTATGTATTGTTGAATTTGTGTAACATGCATTATATACTGTTGAACTTTGTGTGTAATATGTATTGTTGAACTTTGTATGTATTGCTATATCTATGTTTTCTTGGTGAATGTTTAATATTTTATCGTCAAGCTTTGTATTGTGATATTTCAGTGCTCCATTTCAGAGTTTGTATGGTCGAATGATATGTATCAATGCTGTATTATTTTTTTAAAATAAAACTAGAAAATTATCCATAGGTAAAATCCGTGGCAAAATGCCAGCTCGCCACGGTCTAAAACCATGGCTGAAATATTATTTGCCGCGGCCTATATTCGTGGTTAAATGACATTTCCCCAATGTTACAGACCATGGCTACATGACATTTAGCCACGGCTTTTTGTAATTTCAGCCACGCACTATGAACGTGGCTGAAATTTAGCCACAGGAAATTTTGCCATGGTCGGAAGCGGTGGCAAAATTAGTTTGCCACGGTCTATGACTGTGGAAAAATTGCTTTTCTGGTGTAGTACCGATTTCACCAATTAAGGACTGCAGAGGATAATAAGGACAAAACTACGTTTAGGATGCCAGATGGATTGTTACAATGGGAAGTTATGCCCTTTGGACCAACGAATGCACCCACCTTCTTTGTTGACCTCATGAGTAGAGTGTTTAGGAGAATTCTAAATAAGATTGTGGTAGTCTTCGTAGATGATATCCTTATATTTTCAAAAGACCGTAAAGAGCATGGAGATCACTTAAAAGAAGTTTTAGGGATATTAAGATAGAACCAACCGAAATAAAAAATTTCGAAGTGCCATTTCTAGAGGGAAGAAGTTAGGTTTTTAGGGAATATTGTGTCAAGTGAAGTCTTCGCAGTAGACCCCGCAAAGATCGAGGCAATCAAGAAGTGGAGGATAACTCGAAATGCTACGGAAGTGAGAAGCTTCCTTGGATGGCTGGATATTATCGGAAATTCATTAAAGACTTTGCAAAGATTGCTACTCCTTTAACCTAATTAATAAAGAAGAATTTGGCGTTTTCTTGGAGTAATAAATGTGACATAGCCTTCAAGAAATTAAAAGAAGTATTAACTAGTGCATCAGTCCTAATTATACTAGACGATTCAAAACTATTTACAATTTACACCGATGCATGTGGGACCGGTTTAGGAGTGGGCCTTATGCAAGAAGGAAGAGTAGTTGCTCACGCTAGTAGACAACTCACGGATCCAGAGAAAAGATACCTAATTCATGACCTTGATTTAGCTGTAGTAGTGTTCTCCCTTAAGATGTGGAGACATTATCTTTTAGGGGAGAAATTTGAACTTTCTATCGGTCATAAATCCTTAAAGTATTTATTTTCTCAACATGACCTAAACTTGAGACAACAACGGTGGATGGAATATACTACCTCATTTGATTTCATGATCCAGTATACCTTGGGAAAGAGGAATGTTGGGGCGGCTGCTTTAAGTAGGAAACATGCGACCTTGAACGCGATCTTAGAATGGAAACAATTAGAGTTCCTCTCTAATTTTAATTTTCAACCCTCGCCGACCATTTTTTATGGTTTTCTTGGAGCCACGATAATTAGACCTTCTCTAAAAGAGAGGATTCGAGGTACACAAGACCTTGACGAAGAGTTGAGAAGCATAAATGGGAAAGTGGGAAAGAAGGAGATCATTCCCCATTCGGTTAGATATTCGATCGGCGATGATGAAAGTTTACTTTGGAATGGACGACTTTACGTCCCTAAGGATAAAGGGTTGAATAAAAAAAATTCTAAAGGAGTGCCATAGGTCAAAAATGACCATACACCTTGGTGGGGATAAATGTACAAAGATATGAAGAGGAATATCCATTAGGAAGGAGGGAAGAGAGATATAGCTGAGTTCATGGCTAAATGCTTGACGTGCCAAAAAGTAATAGCGAAGCAAGGGAAGCCCAGAGGGTTATTACAACCTTTAGAGATCCCCATGTTGAAATGGGAACATATCGCCTTGGACTTTGTAGATGGACTTCCTAGAAGCTAAAAGGGTAATGAGGCTATTTGGTTTATGATAGATCATTTAACCAAAAGCGCTCATTTTATACCAGTCAAGAAGACAAGGAATGCAACCTCGTTAGCCCTATTATATGTCAAAGAGATAGTCAGACTACATGGTATGCCATCGATTATTGTAAGGGATAGAGACCCCTTGTTCACAAGCGAATTTTGTAGAAGCCTACAAGCAGCACTGGGAACGACCCTCATTCTAAGCACAACCTATCATCCGCAGACTGACGACCAGACATAAAGAGTGAATCAGATCTTGGAAAAATTGCTTAGAGCTTGCAGCATTGACTTTGGAGGAGTTTGGCAGAAGCACCTACCGCTCGTAGAATTCACCTATAACAATAGTTTTCAAATGACAAATGGTATGACCCCTTTTGAAGCGCTTTACGGGAGGCCATGCAAATCGCCAACTTATAGGCGGGAAAATACTGACAAGGTTCTACTTGGACCAGACTTCGTCCGTGATTCTATGGAGATGATATCCTTGATTGGGCAGAGGTTGAAGGCAACTCAAAACTGTCAGAAATCATATGTTGATAAGCGAAGGAGGGAACTTGAGATTAATATTGGGGACTTGCTATTCGTAAAAGTATCCCCTCTCAAGAAGACTATTCAGTTTGGGAAGACTGGGAAGTTGGCTCCTAGATTTATTAGGAATCCATAATGATTTCCATGTATCTCATCTAAGAAAATGCCTTCGTGATTCTGCTATCAGACTTGAGCTTGATGAAGTTGGGGATATAGACAAATTCGAGTCGGAGTCCAGGGTACCCTGTGCCACTACAAGGATTGTAAAGCACGGAATCAAGAGACTCCGCACCAAAACTGTTCGCCTTGTCTGAGTACAATGGAGAAAATGATCTTGTGGAAAGGACATGTGTGATCGAGGATAAAGATGAGACAGACTCGCCCAAGGATTTTCTCAGGTAATCTTTCCTCAAATTAATGTTAATGGATGCATAGTGATTACTAGATTGGATGTTAGGAAATGGATGCAACACCATTGCACAAGCGCACTCATATAGAAATATATGCATAATTAGGATGTTTTGCATAATATTGCATCACTTACTACACCTACACGCTAGGATAGAGCTAACTTTAGTGGGTCTGTAGTTGATAACCACTGCGATTCATGGATGTTTATGGATGAATTAAAAATAACATGGATGTACAACATGGATGTTTCAAGCGAGTTGTGTTTTTCGCCCCTTCAAATAGATTTTGGGACGAAATCTATTTAAGGGGAGAAGAATGTATCATCCCATAAAATATACCTAAAGACGTAAATATTAATAATAAATAAAAATAAACAAATTAATAATAAGGCTGGAAAACAAGATTTTGCAGCTTTAGGAATTTGTCTATGATAATTTATTTGAATTCATGGCGAAATTCTGGATCGTTTTCATATAAGATATGTTGAAAACGGTGGATCGTATTCGCCACTATACATTGAATAAGAGCAACCAAGAGAAAAATAAAACAAAAGAAAGGTAAACAATAATTCGTAAGGGAGAACTACAACATACCTGAACCACAAGAGATATGCAGGAATGACGCAATAATCAATTATCCAAACTTGAGTGCAAAAAAAAAATTAATAGAAAGAAATTTTTTAAAGAAATTATGTGAATAAAAACAAATGCAGCATAAGGAAAAGGGTAAAGTTGGGGATCAAAAACTACCTAAATTGATGTCAATGCAAAGGAAAAGTAGGAAAAGGACCGGACGGTTGACAATATATAGGGCAAATTTTTTAGTTTGGGAAACCATCCATGTTTTCTTCAACCTATATATTTTGTGGAAATGTAAAGTAATGAAACATTAATTTTTTAAAGAGGTGAAATTTAATCCTATTTACCCAATTGGTCCTAACATATTTTGACAACGTAAGAACCCACGTTGAAATGAAACAATGATTTCATAGTAAATCACATATTCATGTCTTTTCGTTATTCTTTTGTTTACTATAGTGATTTACTTTTAAATTTTGAATAGGAAATAGATGTTGATTAGACCGACACCTCGTGCCAAGTCAGTCAATTTATTTCCTTCGTTAACTATGATGTACGTTAATGAAATAAATAAGGTTCACTGCCTCACTTATCTCCCTCACCTCCCTTATATCTGTTCATTTCTTTCGTGTGGTGCTAAGGGCACCCCAATATCCTCTTGCTAATGCCGCAATTAAAATAAAACTCATTAAATTTTATATGCTTCCTAATACCACAGTACGTCTCCATTTGAATCTCACACTCAACCAGTACTTGCCGAACTAATTATGTAGTCAGCCCTAATCTGAAAATCCTAATAAAAGACAATCATTGTCTACTTCATCTTTTCTGCAGGAAATTCAAATATTTACCGTTTGAAGTCCTAAACTTACTTGATTGAGTTGACTGGGATTGCTACAATGATGTATTTGTTGCTTACTTCTTTCTTTGCATTCACTACAAGAAAAACCGCAAACAACTGCAGATTTTAGCAATGGAAATTTCCATCGTAAATTAGCGACGGATTCGCATGGAATCTACAAGGGATATTATCTAGGATTTTTCATTTTTGCTTGTTTTAAAATATTACTGTCGAGTTTCAATTTCCAGTGCTAAACCATAGCAAATTGCAGCGATTTAGCATCATCATTTTTTCATTGCTGAATTCCGTTGCAAATTGAAACTGTTTACCGTCTTGTATTCTTTGAAGCCATTTTGCAGCAGATTTTCGAGGGATTTACAAGGGACTCGTATGCTTATTCTTTATAAAATGTTTTACTTTTATGTTTTTACTAAGTAATTGATAAGTAAAAATAAATTTCAAATAATTAATGTTTGTAATAATATACTACTAATAAAAAACAAATAATTACTATTAATAGTAAATAAAGTTCAGTAGTTAGTATTAATTAATTAATAATCAAATAATTAAGAGGTAATAATATAGATCAATAAGTAATCTTTTATAATTAGTGATTAATTAGTAATTTTTAACAAATAAGAAGGAAAATTTATTATTTTGTATCTAAAATTCAATTATTATAATTGATAATTATGTTTAATATGTATTAATTCAAAAAAAAACTTCCGTATTTTTTAACATAAATATAAAGTTTAAATATAAACTTTTGAAGTTTTCATAATTTGAAATAAATATAAAATTTTGCAAAATGTTCAAAATTTAAAAACAAGAAATTTTATAAATATTAAAAAGTTTTAAATTTTATAAAACTTTAAATATAAATTAAATGTTATAGAATTTTATAAATATTAAAGAGTTTTAAATTTTATTTAATATTAAAGAGTTTTAAATTTCTTATCATAAAATTTAAAAATAAGAAATTTTACAACATCTAATGTTTGTTTTATACTATAACATTTACAGTATAACACACATTAAAAATGCAGTTTTAGTCCCTTTGGGGACATTCGATAAAAATGCAGTTTTGTTCAATGATTTCAAAATCTCACATTAACAAAATAACATCTGCACGTTTTTCTCATTTAATTGTAATGAAAATAGGAAGCAAAACTTAAAACAAGGAAGTAACGTTCAGAAGACAGGCTACAAAATTTAGAAAGGCGGGCTCCCAATTTTTTTGTTCCACTTCTTCTCTCAAATTTGTTCCCGGTTACCCCAGTCCCTATATCCCTAAATCGCAGTTGCATAGCAGTATAATCAACGACAGATTCTTTATTAAAAAAATTGGATACTGCGGATTTAATTTCTCTAGCGATTGACTCCACACCTTGGCTCGTACTTCATTCCTCTCTGCCTTCGCTCCTCGTTTTCTATCTCTTGATGACTCGTAGGAAGAGGAAAGTAGCTGCGCCTCCTAGATCTGTCCCTGGGTTTGTACATTGATTCAGATGTAGATGGAAGTTGTGTCAAATCTAAGGTCTCGGAACTTCCTGTAACTGATTTAAGGTTTGTACATTGATTCAGATGTAGATGGAAGCTTTAATTCGGTTGTTATTTAACAAGCAGGCCTCTTTTTTATTTACTTTACAATTTACTTGTGAATCTAAGATATTTCGTTCAAAATCTGTAAGCATTTATTCAGTTTTTTTAGACAGAATGGTAATAATATCGAGACAAATAATAAATGGCATACGAGAAGTATGGCTGTGATTCAAAATGAGCAGCCTTACGTGAATACAGCCACAAGTGTGGAATCAAAAGCAGAGCAAAAGGTGAGTGAAATGCCTGACAGTTGTAAAATTCACATCAACAATTCCCTCTCCGCCCATGATTTATCTATGTTTGATTTTTTGATAATAGTGGTGTTCCACCCGTCTACTCCTGTTGACCATCAATTGTAAAAATTAGAATGTGAATTGGGTTACCTTAATTATAAATTGATGTCTTCCAAGTTTAGTCTAGTGTACTACTGGCTAGATCATGATGCCAATTTCTGTACTTTAAGAATTACTCTAAACTGTTAGATAAGAAAAATTATCATTATTTCGTTTAACCTGTTAGTATTAGTGTAAGCCACAATTTGGTTTACTGCTGGAGCTTTTACTTTATTTTTGGCTTTATTTTAGTGTGCTTCTATTTACACCCCCATTTAGACTACTGGCCACCTATACTAAATACCACCTCTTTTTTATGTCTTACTACTTCTTTACATCACCTAAATTATTCAATTTCTAATCGGATACCACCTCTGCCTTTATTTCTTCATCGTTCCAATAAATAAAAAACGTCTTCTTCCTGAAATTTTCTGCATCGCTCTACAAGCTTGAAGATTTCCCTAAATTATCAACGCAATTTCAAGCGTTTAATCAGCCGATTAACACCATTGAATCGCTCTACAACTTCAACTTTTTCTCTATTGTTCTACACCATCGAATCAACGCGTTCTGCGAATCAAATAACTGAAATCACATCAGTTAAACAACAACAACAAAGCCATATATCCCAAACAAGTTGGGGTTGGCTAGATAAGGAACCCAAAATTAAAATAAAATAAAATTAATAATGATGATAATAATATATATATAAAGGGTTTAAAATTACCAAACAAATATAAAGTCGTCCGATAAAGGTTTTTTTAAATAATAATAATAATAAGTAAAATGTTCAATAAAAGTGAAATAAAATCTAAAATAGTAATAAAAAGTAAAAAGGTTAAGTAAACGTGAAATAAAGTCTAAAAAAACCCTAAGGTTGTGGTACATGGATTGCCAATTTCCATGCACTCCTATCAACTACCAGCTCTTCTGATAAACTCCAGTTACTTAAATCTCTCTTTATTATCTCCTCCCATATCATTTTAGGTCGACCTCTACCTCTCTTTGAGGCTTCGGCGCGGCCTAGAATTCCAATGCGTACAGGTGCAACGTATGGTCTACGTTGGATATGTCCAAACCATCTCAAGAGGTATTGGACTAACTTCTCTTCACTAGGTGCAACTCCAAGTTTTTCCCAAATATTCTCATTTCTAATCCGATCTCGTCTGGTATGCCCACAGCTCCAACGCAGCATCCGCATCTCTGCTACGCTTATCTTCTGGACGTGTTGCCTCTTAGTAGGCCAACATTCTGCACCATATAACATTGCAGGCCTGATTGCTGTCCTATAGAACATTCCTTTAAGCTTCCGAGGAATCTTCCGATCACAGAGAATGCCAGATGCTAGTCGCCATTTCACCCATCCTGCTTGAATTCTAAAACTAACATCCTTATTAATCTCTTCATCAAACTGCAACATAGATCCTAAGTATCGAAACGATTCCTTCTTGGGTACTACTCTACCGGCCAGGGTAACATCTTCGTCATCTAACCTGACACTGCTAAACTCACACTTCATATACTCTGTTTTAGTTTTGCTAAGCCTGAAACCCTATGATTCCAAGGTCTCCCTCCACAACTCCAGTTGTCGATTAAACCCTGTTCTGCATTCATCAATCATCACAACATCATCGGCAAAGAGCATACACCAGGGAATCTCCCTTTGTATATTTTTTGTGATTTCATACATCACAAATGCAAAAATATAGGGGCTCAAAGCCAAACCTTGATGTAACCCTATGTTAAATGGAAACTCTCTGGTCTCACCATCGCATGCCCTAACACTAGTCACAACGCCCTTGTATATATCCTTAATAAGGGTAAAATATTTTGATGGCACTCTCTTCCTTTCTAGTGCCCACCACATAACCCTCCTCGGCACTCTGTCATAAGCTTTCTCCGGGTCAATAAAAACCATGTGTAGATCTTTCTTCTGCTCCTTGTATCTCTCCATAAGTTGCCTAACCAAGAAAATTGCCTCAGTGGTTGACCTTCCAGGCATAAAACCAAATTGATTCCTAGAGACACTCGTCAACCTTCTCAAACGCTGCTCGCAAACTCTCTCCCAAAGCTTCATTGTATGACTCATAAGCTTAATTCCTCTATAGTTTATTGTGACGACCCCATTTCCCGTACAGACGGTGACAAGGGTAATCTTTGGAATATAACACAGAAACAGATAACAGCAGAGCAGAATTAAATAAATACACCAGATAATGAACAATAGAATATACTGGATAAAAGTAATCATCAGAGTTACACAGTATACAGGATCATACTTAGTACAAATACAGTTCAGCTATACATAAATGTCTATAGCGGAAACAAACATAATATGTACAACAGGAGCTGAACAACATAAAAAGAGATAAGTCATAGAATCCATCTTCAGCTCCAGCTATCCGGATAAAGCCTGCTAAACCTGAATACAAGGCTGCCCGTGTAGTAAAAGGGGCACCCGAGTTTGAAAGTGAAACAAACTACGAGTCAGTCATGGGACTGGTATGAGAAATCTACTCAACACATTTAAAATATGGCTAATCACAGGACCACGCCACTTTCATGGAACGGGTTTACTCCATTGGATTGCCAGTGCTTTAAAACAAATCATTCTTTTAAACATCGCAATGCTTTTTATAAAAAATGAAGCCATTTTAAGACTCAGTTCCTATCTCACAATGCAACGCAAACCGGAGGATAGAGTTTTACCTTATAATGGCCAAAATATGCTTGATACGAATAAAACAAAAGCATTTGATATTATTACTAGTGTTTATAAGTTTCAAAAACAATTTCAACCATAACTATCAATCATAGACGGCATGGGTACCATATATCATGTCGCCATATATATATACAATCAAAACCGCATGGTGTCGTATTTGAAAATTGGATTTCCATCATGAACTAAGGAAAGATAGTCCTTACCGAATTCGAGACTGTCTAGCCCGAGTCTCAGGCACAACCGCAACCGTACCTTGGATCGTCAGGGCCGGTCCAGATGAAGTGGATTATAATGTCTGAACAATGCATTCCTCCGCCCTTTGGAGCGTAAATGAGTCAACGAATGACTCCATCAAACCCGGATCGTCCGATCTAACCGAGGCGCCTCGCAACAGTAACAACCACATAAGTCAAACTCATCAGGGCATGTAAAACCACTGACGCCACTTCTAGCTAGAAAGAAAACGCACGTCCCCCCTGATGTCCTCTCCCGTTTCTGGTTCATACCGGGGTGTGAGGCTCGCGATTTCACGTTAAACACAAAGCTACGCCATGTAGGCGATGCTTTGATCATCACCACAAGACTTTGCTTTTCAACAGAAGTCCTGATCATTGCATCTTAGCATGCCACACAGGCAATTTACACTGTGCAATTGATGGCTATCAATCACACATAATAAATTCCAATGTCAGACACACTGTCCATTTGCAAGTCCGTTCTGGGTCTGAACGAAACCGGAGGCACTATATACCTCGCAAACCCATCGATCACCACGTACGTCTGGACGATCACCACTCATTATCCATATTTCGGGATGCCTCTCAATCAGGACCTCGGTTACCATCCAAACTAGGTGAAGATCTCCGGTCTTCGACCACCGTCTTCATCTTCGATTTCTTATCGTCGATTCAGTTATTCAGAATGGGATAAACCCGGCCTTTCTGAGCAACTCGCGTATATAATAAACACGTGCTACACAAACACTACATACACATCATTTCAATTCATTAGTCACTAACCGTCAGTCAGTAAGAGAGCGATTTCCAAAATATTAACCCCGAAGGCCGAAACCAACATCAGATCAATACCCAAGAAACCATTCGACTTAGCCAACCTTCAGTTAGTTTCTAAATTTCACATCCATATCGTTTATAATATTTTATAACGATTTATCGCTATTTTTATTTATTTTAAAATAGCCAATTTATTCAAAACGACGCTTCGGGCCTTAACGCGGCCGTGGTGCTGTTTTTCTCCAGATTTGATTTACACATATCTGAAAATCTAACCGTTGGATCTTCACAAAATTTACATCATTAGAAAGATCTTTTCAAAACGAATCCAACGGTTCCAATTTCGGGAAAATCCGGCGGTCGGTTCTCCCGGTATAATCGTTTGAAGTTTCGATTTCAAAATACGAACTGCAGCGTCGTTATTCGATTAAATATAATTATATATATATATATAATCGATTCTGGCGCTGTTTTTCTTCAGATTTGAATTAAACATTCCAGGCAATCCAACTGTTGGATTTTTACAAAGTTGATGCCGTTGGAAAGATATTTCCAAAGCGAACCCAACGGTTGCGGTTTCGGGAAAATCCGATGGTCCGATCTCCCGTACTAATCGTTTGAAATCACGGTTTCAAAATACGAACTACAGCTTCGTTATTCGATATATTTCAATTCTATATATATATATATATATATATATATCGATTCTTCGATTTCAAAACTATATGAATTTCATACATTTGATAAAAATGATATTTTTATCTAACTGTCTTCTATTTCAACACTTCACTATATTTAACAATTCATGTATATAATAAAAATGTGATTTTTATTATAAAACTATTCATTTCAAAACACGATTATTTTATATAGTTCATACAGGTAATAAAAATAGGATTTTTATTATAAAACAATTTCTTTCAAAACAAGATTATTTTATATAGTTCATATAGATGATAAAAATGTGATTTTTATTATAAAACAATTTATTTCAAAATATGAATACCATTCAACACATGAATTTCAATTCAACGAATGAATTTCGATTCAACACATGAAGGTTTTCTATAGTTTATATATATAGATAAAAAGGTGATTTTTATATTTAAAACACGAATACCATTCAACACGTGAATTTCAACTCAACGAATGAATTTCGATTCAACCCATGAAGGTTTTCTATAGTTTGTATATATCGATAAAAAGGTGATTTTTATATTTAAAACACGAATACCATTCAACACATGAATTTCAATTCAATGAATGAATTTCGATTCAACACATGAAGGTTTTCTATAGTTTGTATATATCGATAAAAGGGTGATTTTTATATTTAAAACACGAATACCATTCAACACATGAATTTCAATTCAACGAATGAATTTCAATTCAACGAATGAATTTCGATTCAACACATGAAGGTTTTCTATAGTTTGTATATATCGATAAAAAGGTGATTTTTATATTTAAAACACGAATACCATTCAACACATGAATTTCAATTCAACGAATGAATTTCGATTCAACACATGAAGGTTTTCTATAGTTTGTATATATCAATAAAAGGGTGATTTTTATATTTAAAACACGAATACCATTCAACACATGAATTTCTATCCAACGAATGAATATCGATTCAACACATGAAGGTTTTCTATTCAACGAATAAATATAGTTTCAACATATGGAAATAATTCTAACACATGAATATTATTCAAAATTTCGGTAGCATAACGGCAGGGTAGTTAAAACCGGGACCGTCCCTAGTACGGCTCCTCGCTCTACCTTAAAACCTCGCGGTTTTTGACAATGGGGATTCATGCATCTAGTTCGCACGCAGGCGGCATGTATATTTATTTTATTTCCACAAACTAATCCTATGTGGTTTCAACCAAATATTTCTCAACCACAAACGGGTATTTTTCAACCACAATCAATCAATATCAACCACAAACAATTCCAATCAACCATTCGCTATCAATCAATTTTCACACCAATCACAACCAATAAATATCGTCTATGGTTTGTGGACGAGGGGCGTATATATATATATATATATATATATATATGTAGCATATCACTTCTATTTCAACACATATATAATTTTTACAACGCATATACAACTTATACATCGAACGTACAACTTATACAATGCTTATACATGAGGTGTACAACGCTTATATAACTCACACATCGACTATATAATTTATACATCGTCGTTTTCCATATCGTTTATAAATTTGAAATCTCACATTGGGTTCCACTCCACCAAAAATAGCAGAAGGCTCAGAAAAATATGCGGTCTCTTTTAGAATGTAGAAGACGTCCACACGAGTCCACTGTCTCTTGTTTCACTGAATTTCGTCAATACACGAAAAAGATATGATTTTTCAAAGTTTGCAACGGTTTAAAGGTGTTAAAACTATTGAAAATAAATCTAGTCGTACCTCATCTGTTTCGTTCAAAACTAGGTTTGGATTTTTCTTCGAATCCGCGTAGCTATTCGTCGATCAGCCTTCGCAGCGTCGAAGGGGGAGGAGAGGCACACGTGCGCAGGGGGGTCCGGCGGCGCTCGGTGGTCAGAGGGAGCGGCGACGGCGGTTTCAATACCCGAACTTCCCGAGCTCGATTCTCCCAAACCACTCAATGAAAAAATCCAAACTTTATATGGATTTGAAGATATCGAGAGGATCTTCAAAAAGTTCAACTGTGGCATGAGCTAATTCGGCGTGGATTAATCGGAAAATGAGGGGGAAGGTTTGAATGGCTTTCCGCCTTTAATCGACGTCGGGGAGAGAGAAAAGCAGATTTTTTTTAATAAAAATCTGATTGGCCGATATTTATATTAATTCGAAAAATAGGGTTTACGCACACGAACTCCAATCCAAACCCAACGACTGTCGTCCCTAGCGTTTTACCCCCATTCCGAACACAATGGGATATGTTTCGTAGGCCCATTCGACTGTTTCAGTCAGTTTTCCTTCAAATTAAAATATATAACATTCAATATTCAATTTGAACGTACATTTCAATTTGCCAGGGCCACAAAATGATTCGAAAAATTCCAAAAAAATAAATCTAGCTAAGTTTTGACGATACGGTCCCAACAAAACTAGTTTCGTCGAATTCTGAGACCGTTTGCAAAAAGGCCCATTTCTGGCTGATCCAATTTAACTGTAATTGACCAAAACACGTTTTCCTTTGCCACGCTCACATACTAGCTTCAAAAATTATGAAATTTGAAACCTAGCAATAACTTCACATCCCGGATCCAACAAAAGTGGTTTCGTCGAATTCCGAGGTCGTTTGCAAAATGGGCAATTTCACGGGCTATATAAATTCCATAGCGACCTTTATGAAAATTCATTTGTCCATAACTTTTGCTTTCCGCTATGAAACTTCGATTTTTCAGATTCGTTAGAAAGGTATTCACTAACAGATTTAAATATTTTTGGTTTCACTCAAATCCATTTTGTTTTGCACCCGGTACGGTCCGACAAAGTTTGAATTCAATTTTTGAAACTGCAGCGCCATTTCAGGCCTTGTTTATAATTAGAATTAATTATATTCGTTTTCGAACGTCGATTGAAACTCACTTTTCATTGCTATTATTTAAAATATTCATTTTAAATATTTAAAATCCACTATCTTAGCCAATTTAAAAATTTTAAATTGGTTCAGATTTTCCGAGTCGTTACAATCTCCCTCACTTAAAACTTTTCGTCCCCGAAAAGGAACAAGGTCGAAAGTGGTTTGATTAATCAACTCTACATTCAATCTGGCTTCCATTCTCCAACTTTTCAATTTCTGAGAATTTTCAAATTCTTCAAAAATTTGGCTAACATTAGGAATTTTCGAAAAATTTCGCCATAACCTCCTTTGTACGGGGAAAGGTTTGGAAATTTATTGGGCCGTATTAGGTACCCAATAAATCCTAATAAGCATACACATATTCATAGTGATATATTCTGGTGTTTACAGGGGAGCGTGTATAGATAATAACTCTAGAGAATAAATTCTCGTCACCCTGTCAAAGCCTGAGGGAGTGTGTATTTTAAATGCTCCAGAGGATAAATCTTCGTCACCTCGTCCCGTGTGGGAAATAAATAGTCCATGTGCCGTATCTAATAACTAGAGAGACGTGATTATTGTCAACTCCAGACCCGTGTGGGGTTTTTTATTAATCTGGCAATTTTATCTTTACAATTTAAATAGTCCATATCAGTCATCAGTTCAACCTGTAAAATATAGTCATCGCCATACAAGCCTCTCACTCGTATGGTAAATCTTTCACCTCGTCACACAAGTTCCAAATGCTTATGTGGTATATGATGAAGTATGCCTATCTTCAGAAGTATGCCATGCAGTGTAGTTCCAAATTAATTGTTACTATCCTATGGCGATATTTATTATTTCACACAGAACAACCAGCACTCCGCATCCCATGGCATTCACAGGAGTTGATATAATAATATTTCGCATCCAACTCATTAAGGTTTACCTATTTGTCGGGCACGCAAATAAATTCTTTACTCAACAGCTATCCATTTACCTGTTCAAACATATATGATGCACACGTATATATTTCTATCTATTTTCTAATCAGTTAAATGTGTGATATAATCGAATAAATTCTACCATTCATTCTATTATTGATTAAATTAACTATCGTTTTAATAATTTTAATTAATCAAATCTATTATCACACAACACAAACAACAATCAAATTGTTTTTAACTTTCAAAAATATACTAATCAATTTCTATACTCTTTTTAAAATTATTCAGACTATAGAATTAAAAGTGCACATCAATGAAACGAAAATAACAACAGAGTAGAGGACTAAGTGGTAATGCAAAGTACGGTAAATGTACCTTGCACCGGAGTCAATCTGAGATATCCACTCGGCATCTAGGATAGGCTTTCTGAATGCTCTCCTCAGTTTCCCAAGTACAATCTCGCGGATCTCCACTCCATTGCACCTTGACTAAGTGAACCTTCTTGTTCCTCAGTTCTTTGGTTTCTTTGCCGATAATCTTTAGTGGCTCTCTTCTCACAGCTAATTCTGGAGTAATTTCAATATCCTGTTGAGCTGCTTCTTCCACGATCAAGTCTGGATCATGAACGTGCTTTCGAAGTTGAGATATATGAAATACATCATGCACCCAAGGCAACTAATCAGGCAATTTGACCCTATAAGCGAGAGTTCCGATCCGTTCCAGAATAGGAAACGGACCAATGAATTTGGGCGCCAATTTTCCTGTTTTACCGAACCGGATTACTCCTCTCATCGGCGATACTTTCAAATATACATAGTCGCCAACAGCAAATGATATTTCTCTTCTTCTCCTATCGGCATAGCTCTTTTGTTGGCTTTGAGCGGCGAGTAATCGTTTCTTAATAAAATCGACTTTGTCGGCAGCTTCTCAGATCATATCAGGCCCTAACACAAGTCTGTTACCGGGTTCGACCCAACAAGCAGGAGATCGGCACGGTCTACCATACAATGCTTCAAATGGTTACATTGTCAGACTCGCCTGGTAGCTGTTATTATATGAGAATTCAGCCAAATGTAGATGGTCTTCCCATGATCCACCGAAATCTAGAACACAAGCCCGCAATAGATCTTCTAATATATGATTCACCCTCTCAGTCTGACCGTCTGTCTGAGGATGATAAGCGGTGCTTAGATTCAGCTTTGTTCCTAGCTCTACTTGGAATGCCTCCCAGAATTTACTAGTAAAGATTGTATCTCTATCACTGACTATACTGAGCGGCACTCCATGTAGTCTAACTATTTCCTTGAAATATATCTGCGCTAGACTCTGAGCAGTTCTATTTGATCTGACAGGTATGAAATGGGAAGTCTTCGTGAAGCGATCTACGATCACCCAAATACCGTCATTTCCTTTTCTGGTTCTGGGCAGACCATCAATGAAATCCATAGAAATATGTTCCCACTTCCAACCTGGAACGTCTAGCGGTTGTAACAGTCCAGCAAGTTTCTGTTGGTCGCTTTTGATTAGCTGGCAAGTAGGGCATCAACTAGCATATAAAGAAATGTCCCTCTTCATCGACTTCCACCAGAAAGTGCATTTGATGTCATTGTACATTTTGCTTACTCCCGGATGGATACTAAGTTTTGACTTGTGGCACTCATCCAGTACTTCCTTTCGGAGCTCAGGAATGTTAGGGACACAGATTCGACCTTTGAGCCTTAGAATCCCATCATTATCAACTTGAAAACTCGAGGGTTTGCCTTGTTGAATTATCTCTCCGATCTTCTGAATGAAGTGATCATCCTTCTGAAGAGCAGATATTTTATCTTTTAGTGAAGTCGTGATAATAAAACTGGCGATCATTTCATTCTTTCGGCTTAACGCATTGGCTACGACATTGGCTTTCCTTGGAGTGTATATAATCTCAAAGTCATATGCTGCAAGAAACTCCAGCCAACGTTGCTGCCTTAGATTCAAGTCCTTCTGGGTGAATAGATACTTTAACGACTGGTGATCTGTAAACAGTTCAAATCACTCACCCAGAAGATAGTGTCTCTAGATTTTCAAAGCGAATACTATAGCCAATAACTCAAGATCATGAGTGACGTAGTTTTTCTCATGCGGCTTCAGCTGACGGCTAGCATAAGAATCACTTGACCCCTTTGCATTAACACTGCGCCAAGGCCTTCTCTAGAAGCATCAGTCCATACTTTCAAATCCTGATTGCCATTGATGATGGTTAACACTGGAGCTGTCGTTAATCTTAACTTTAGCTCTTCAAAAGCCTCTTCACTTTATGGAGTCCATTTGAATCTAGAGTGCTTCTTTGTAAGCTTCGTTAAATGACCAGATATCTTCGAAAAGTTTTTAACGAACTTCCGGTAATAACTAGCCAATCCGAGAAAACTGCGGACTTCTGTAGGAGTACTGAGCTGTTTCCAATTCTGAATAGTTGTGATTTTACTTGGATCCACAGCAATTCCTTCTTTTGATACGACATGGCCCAGAAATTTTACTTCTTCTTGCCAGAATATACATTTGGAAAACTTTACTTTTAATACATTCCTTCTGAGGATTTCTAACACTTGTTCCAAATGTTTTTCGTGCTCGCTTTCTGACTTAGAGAAGATAAGGATATCATCAATGAAAACCAGAACAAATTTATTCAATACTCCTCTGAATACTCTGTTCATTAGATCGACGAAATAGGCTGGAGCGTTACATAAGCCGAAAGGCATTACGAACCACTTGTAGAATAAGTCTGGACCTCTAAATGCTGTCAAAGGAACACACTCCTCGGCGATACGAAGCTGATGGAAACCTGTAGCTAGGTCCATTCGTGAAAATACTTGTGCGCCATTTAATCGATCCAACAAATCATCAATCCGTGGCAATGGATATTTTTTCTTTATGGTCTGCTTGTTCAAATCACGATAATCCACACATAGACGCAGAGTACCGTCAGATTTTGGGACAAACACCACTGCTGCACCCTAATCAGAGAAACTAGGCCTGATCAGACCCTTCCATACTAGCTGTCGTGTTTGATTGTCTAATTCCTCTTTCTCTTTCAAGGTCATTCTTCGAATAGCATGAACTACCGGCCTTGCATTCGGAATCAAAGCAATTTTGAAATCTATTTCTCTTTGCGGAGGTAAGCGAACAACTTCTTCGAACACATCCGCATAGTTCTTGACGACAGGAATATCTTTCACTAGGCGGGAATATTCTCTGTGATTTCAGGGATATTTTCTATTTGGGCTGGAGAAACATCGAGAGTTGTCCAGAAGTCTTTTCTATTAGATTTTTGACCTTCACACGGTATGGTTATATAATTCCCTGATTTAATCCTAGCCCTAACAACTCTCTCGGCGCATCTAACCTCTGCTTCATATTTGGTTAGCCAATCCAATCCCAGAATAAGATCGAATTCATTAAAATTCATGACGATAAAGATAGTAGGGAATTTATAGCAGGAAAAAGAGACAGGTACTGAACAAACCCAACTGAGATCGATGGAACCTACGACCGGATTTTGGACAGTCATTGGTTCTTTGAGCTTCTTCAAATTTAAATCCAACTTCTTAACTGCATTCTTGGCTATGAAGCTTCGTGACGCGCCTGCATCAAACAATACTTTAACTGGAATGTTTTTGACATTGAGCGTGCCTTCTAAAACATCAGCCCTTTCCTGAGCAGATGAAGGTGCAGGCACATCTGCCATTTCATTTACCTGAGCTCCTTTGGTTGTTTTTAACAGCCGGCACTCTTGTTTTACATGACCAAACCGATGGCTTGATTGCATCTTTTACTTTCCTGGAGCTTCTTGCCAGATTTAAACCCATCCTCCTTTCGTTTCTTCGAGGATTTACACTTCCTGGTCAGATGACCCTGTTTATTGCAGTTAGAGCATGTGGCAGTTATTACTGGTTCCTTCTTAGATTTAGCCCTTTTTCTCTTGGCACTGGGCTTCTTACTGACCTCAGACCTCGTACTGGCTTCAGGAATATCAGTTTTAGACTCCACTTTGTTACTCGAGCTGACTTCCTCTTCGTCGCGCAACATACCTTTCTTATGGAGATCTTCATACTGATAAGCCATATAAATCATTTCAGCAAAAGGGAGCTTCACATTCCTCATCACACTATTCTGATATTTTCTTTGCAGGCCATGAATAAATATCAGATTCTTCCTCTTTGGATCTCGAATCAGATGAGGAGCAAAGTGAGAAAGTTCATTGAATTTCTTATGATATTCGGGAATGGTCATATCTCCTTGTATTAGATAGGAGAATTCATCACATAATCGCTCCGTCGCTTCAGGAGGACTAAATCTTCCTAGGAAAATCTCTTTGAATCTATCCCAGGTGATATCACCTTCTGGATTATCTTTGATGATTGTTTCCCACTAGATTAAAGCTTCTCCATTGAGCGCCCAAGATGCTACTAATCTTTTCTGGTCATCTCTCAGCTGGAAACGCCCAAATATTCTTTCTTCAGAGCTCACCCAAGCTTGAGTTTGAACAATAGATTCATTGCCCGAGAATTGTGCTCCACCCAGATTTCGATATCTCTTAAATAGAGCCTCTGGATCTGGTTCTGCATTTCTTCTATTTTTGAAACTCATTTCCTAGTACTTCTGCAAACAGCAGATCAAGCGTCAGGTCAACAGAAAAGATATTTCTAAATATAGAGACAAATACTTGAATGTAAATGTGTCTACTGGGGTGTATTTCATTCTGCTTTACTCATACTAGGATATTACTGATCCTATCTGTATAGAGTTACCCATCCTAGAACACTACTGGTTCTATTTCTGACGAGTTCATTAATATGTTATATTCCAGAACTAAGCTTAACCAAAGCTCTGATACCACGTTGTGACGACCCCATTTCCCGTACAAACGGTGACAAGGGTAATCTTTGGAATATAACACAGAAACAGATAACAGCAGAGCAGAATTAAATAAATACACCAGATAATGAACAATAGAATATACTGGATAAGAGTAATCATCAGAGTTACACAGTATACATGATCATACTTAGTACAAATACAGTTCAGCTATACATAAAAGTCTACAGCGGAAACAAACATAATATGTACAACAGGAGCTGAACAACATAAAAAGAGATAAATGATAGAATCCATCTTCAGCTCCAGCTATCCGGATAAAGCCTGCTAAACCTGAATAAAAGGCTGCCCGTGTAGTAAAAGGGGCACCCGAGTTTGAAAGTGAAACAAACTACGAGTCAGTGATGGGACTGGTATGAGAAATCTACTCAACACATTTAAAATATGGCTAATCACAGGACCACGCCACTTTCGTGGAACGGGTTTACTCCATTGGATTGCCAGTGCTTTAAAACAAATCATTCTATTAAACATCGCAATGCTTTTTATAAAAAATGAAGCCATTATAAGACTCAGTTTCTATCACACAATGCAACGCAAACCGGAGGATAGAGTTTTACCTTATAATGGCCAAAATATGCTTGATACGAATAAAACAAAAGCATTTGATATTATTACTAGTGTTTATAAGTTTCAAAAACAATTTCAATCATAACTATCAATCATAGACGGCATGGGTACCATATATCATGTCGCCATATATATATATATACAATCAAAACCGCACGGTGTCGTATTTGGAAATTGGATTTCCATCATGAACCAAGGCAAAAGATAGTCCTTACCGAATTCGAGACTGTCTAGCCCGAGTCTCAGGCACAGCCGCAACCGTACCTTGGATCGTCAGGGCTGGTCCACACGAAGTGGATTATAATGCCTGAACAATGCGTTCCTCCGCCCTTTGGGGGCGTAAATGAGTCAACGAATGACTCCATCGGACCCGGATCGTCCGATCTAACCGAGGCGCCTCGCAACAGTAACAACCACATAAGTCAAACTCGTCAGGGCGTGTAAAACCACTGACGCCACTTCTAGCTAGAAAGAAAACGCACGCCCCCCTGATGTCCTCTCCCATTTCTGGTTCATACCGGGGTGTGAGGCTCGCGATTTCACGTTATACACAAAGCTACGCCATGCAGGCGAAGCTTTGATCATCACCACGAGACTTTGCTTTTCAACAGAAGTCCTGATCATTGCATCTTAGCATGCCACACAGGCAATTTACACCGTGCAACTGATGGCTATCAATCACACAGAATAAATTCCAATGTCAGACACACTGTCCATTTGCAAGTTCGTTCTGGGTCTTAACGAAACCGGAGGCACTATATACCTCACAAACCCATCGATCACCACGTACGTCTGGACGATCACCACTCATTATCCATATTTCGGGATGCCTCCTAATCAGTACCTCGGTTACCATCCAAACGAGGTGAAGATCTCCGGTCTTCGACCACCGTCTTCATCTTCGATTTCTTA
Source organism: Allium sativum (assembly GCA_030737875.1). Lineage (NCBI taxonomy): Eukaryota > Viridiplantae > Streptophyta > Magnoliopsida > Asparagales > Amaryllidaceae > Allium > Allium sativum. The sequence goes on along the minus strand of CM060909.1, from coordinate 260,526,215 downwards.
TCGTCGATTCAGTTATTCAGAATGGGATAAACCCGGTCTTTCTGAGCAACTAGCATATATAATAAACACGTGCTACACAAACACTACATACGCATCATTTCAATTCATTAGTCACTAACCGTCAGTCAATAAGAGAGCGATTTCCAAAATATTAACCCCGAAGGCCGAAACCAACATCAGATCAATACCCAAGAAACCATTCGACTTAGCCAACCTTCAGTTAGTTTCTAAATTTCACATCCATATCGTTTATAATATTTTATAACGATTTATCGCTATTTTTATTTATTTTAAAATAGCCAATTTATTCAAAACGACGCTTCGGGCCTTAACGCGGCCGTGGCGCTATTTTTCTCCAGATTTGATTTACACATATCTAAAAATCTAACCATTGGATCTTCACAAAATTTACATCATTAGAAAGATCTTTTCAAAACGAATCCAACGGTTCCAGTTTCGGGAAAATCCGACGGTCGGATCTCCCGGTATAATCGTTTGAAGTTTCGATTTCAAAATACGAACTGCAGCGTCGTTATTCGATTAAATATAATTATATATATATATAAATATAATCGATTCTAGCGCTGTTTTTCTTCAGATTTGAATTAAACATTCCAGACAATCCAACCGTTGGATTTTTACAAAGGTTATGCCGTTGGAAAGATATTTCCAAATCGAACCCAACGGTTGTGGTTTCGGGAAAATCCGATGGTCGGATCTCCCGTACTAATCGTTTGAAATCACAGTTTCAAAATACGAACTGCAGCTTCGTTATTCGATATATTTCAATTCTATTTATATATATATCGATTCTTCGATTTCAAAACTATATGAATTTCATACATTTGATAAAAATGATATATTTACTAACTGTCTTCTATTTCAACACTTCACTATATTTAACAATTCATGTATATAATAAAAATGTGATTTTTATTATAAAACTATTCATTTTAAAACACGATTATTTTATATAGTTCATATAGGTAATAAAAATAGGATTTTTATTATAAACAATTTCTTTCAAAACAAGATTATTTTATATAGTTCATATCGATGATAAAAATGTGATTTTTATTATAAAACAATTTATTTCAAAATATGAATACCATTCAACACATGAATTTCAATTCAACACATGAATTTCAATTCAACAAATGAATTTCGATTCAACACATGAAGGTTTTCTATAGTTTATATATATATAGATAAAAAGGTGATTTTTATATTTAAAACACGAATACCATTCAACACATGAATTTCAACTCAACGAATGAATTTCGATTCAACACATGAAGGTTTTCTATAGTTTGTATATATCGATAAAAAGGTGATTTTTATATTTAAAACCCGAATACCATTCAACACTTGAATTTCAATTCAACGAATGAATTTCAATTGAACACATGAAGGTTTTCTATAGTTTGTATATATCGATAAAAGGGTGATTTTTATAATTAAAACACGAATACCATTCAACACATGAATTTCAATTCAACGAATGAATTTCGATTCAACACATGAAGGTTTTCTATAGTTTGTATATATCGATAAAAAGGTGATTTTTATATTTAAAACACGAATACCATTCAACACATGAATTTCAATTCAACGAATGAATTTCGATTCAACACATGAAGGTTTTCTATAGTTTATATATATCGATAAAAGGGTAATTTTTATATTTAAAACACGAATACCATTCAACACATTAATTTCTATCCAACGAATGAATATCGATTCAACACATGAAGGTTTTCTATTCAACGAATAAATATAGTTTCAACAAATGGAAATAATTCTAACACATAAATATTATTCAAAATTTCGACAGCATAACGGCAAGGTAGTTAAAACCGGGACCGTCCCTAGTACGGCTCCTCGCTCTACCTTAAAACCTCGCGGTTTTTGACAATGGGGATTCATGAATCTAGTTCACACGCAGGCGACATATATATTTATTTCATTTCCACAAACTAATCCTATGTGGTTTCAACCAAATATTTCTCAACCACAAACGGGTATTTTTCAACCACAATCAATCAATATCAACCACAAACAATTCCAATCAACCATTCGCTATCAATCAATTTTCACACCAATCACAACCAATAAATATCGTCCATGGTTTGTGGACGAGGGGCGTATATATATATATATATATATATATATATATATATATATATATATATAGCATATCACTTCTATTTCAACACATATATAATTTTTACAATGCATATACAACTTATACATCGAACGTACAACTTATACAACGCTTATACATGAGGCGTACAATGCTTATATAACTCATACATCGACTATATAATTTATACATCGTCGTTTTCCATATCGTTTATAAATTTGAAATCTCACATTGGGTTCCACTCCACCAAAAATAGCAGAAGGCTCAGAAAAATATGCGGTCTCTTCTAGAATGTAGAAGACGTCCGCACGAGTCCACTGTCTCTTGTTTCACTGAATTTCGTCAATACACGAAAAAGATATGATTTTTCAAAGTTTGCAACGGTTTAAAGGTGTTAAAACTATTGAAAATAAATCTGGCCGTACCTCAGCTGTTTCGTTCAAAACTAGGTTTGGATTTTTCTTCGAATCCGCGTAGCTATTCGTCGATCAGTCTTCGCAGCGTCGAAGGGGGAGGAGAGGCGCACGTGCGCAGGGGGGGTGCGGCGGCGCTCGGTGGTCAGAGGGAGCGGCAGTTTCAATACCCGAACTTCCCGAGCTCGATTCTCCCAAACTACTCAATGAAAAAATCCAAACTTTATATGGATTTGAAGATCTCGAGAAGATCTTCAAAAAGTTCAACTGTGGCATGAGCTAATTCGGCGTGGATTGATCGGAAAATGAGGGGGAAGGTTTGAATGGCTTTCCGCCTTTAATCGACGTCAGGGAGAGAGAAAGCGGATTTTTTTTATTTTATAAAAATCTGATTGGCCGATATTTATATTAATTCGAAAAATAGGGTTTTCGCACACGAACTCCAATCCAAACCCAACGACTGTCATCTCTAGCGTTTTACCCCTATTCCGAACACAATGGGATATGTTTCATAGGCCCATTCGATTGTTTCCGTCAGTTTTCCTTCAAATTAAAATATATAACAATCAATATTCAATTTGAACGTACATTTCAGTTTTCCAGGGCCCCAAACTGATTCGAAAAATTCCAGAAAAATAAATCTAGCTATGTTTTGACGATACGGTCCCAACAAAACTAGTCGAATACTGAGACCGTTGGCAAAAAGGCCCATTTCTGGCCGATCCAATTTGACTGTAATTGACTAAAACACGTTTTCCTTTGCCACGCTCACATACTAGCTTCAAAAATTATGAAATTTGAAACCTAGCAATAACTTCACATCCCGGATCCAATAAAAGTGGTTTCGTCGCATTCCGAGGTCGTTTGCAAAATGGCCAATTTCACGGGCTATATAAATTCCATAGCGACCTTTCTGAAAATTCATTTGGCCATAACTTTTGCTTTCCGCTATGAAACTTCGATTTTTCAGATTCGTTAGAAAGGTATTCACTAACAGATTTAAATATTTTTGGTTTCACTCAAATCCGTTTTGTTTTGCACCCGGTACAGTCCGACAAATTTTGAATTCAATTTTTGAAACTACAGCGCCATTTCAGGCCTTGTTTATAATTAGAATTAATTATATTCATTTTCAAACGTCGATTCAAACTCACTTTTCATTGCTGTTATTCAAAATATTTATTTTAAATATTTAAAATCCACTATCTTATCCAATTTAAAAAATTTAAATTTGTTCAGATTTTCCGGGTCGTTACATTTGTGCAACTTTGAATATCTCCTTTATTCTTGAAGATTGGAACTAAAATGCTTCTCCTCCACTCGTCTGGCATTTTGTTTGATTTGAAAATATTATTAAACAACTTAGTTAGCCATCTTATCCCTGCATCTCCAAAGTATCTCCACACCTTAATAGGAATGTTATCAGGCCCTACCGACTTGCCTGATTTCATACGTTTCAACGTCCCCTTTACCTCAGCTTCTTGAAATCTCCGCACAAAATGTCTACTGGTGTTGTCGGCTAAGTATTCCAACTCGATCGAAGAGCCATCACTTTCTTCGTTGAAAAGCTTATCAAAGTATTCTCTCCACCTATTCTTTATCTCATCATCTTTCACCAATAGTCTATCATTCTCATCCTTAATGCATTTAACCTGATTGAAGTCCCTTGTCCTCCTCTTGCGTGGTCTAGCTATTCTGTAAACGTCTTTTTCACCGTCCTTTGTACTTATTCTTTGATACAAATCTTCGTACGCTCGTCCCCTTGCTTCACTCACTGCTCTCTTTGTAGTCTTCTTTGCCACTTTGTACCTGTGCATGTTCTCTTCGCTTCTATGACGGTACATGCATTTATAGCATTCCTTCTTCTCTTTGATAGCCTTTTGCACCTCGTCATTCCACCACCACAAATCCTTGGGTTCTCGCTTGCTTCCTCTTGTTATCCCAAATACCTCAGTGGCGACTCTCCGAATGCAAGTTGCCATCGCATTCCACATGACACTTGCTTCTCCTTCCACATTCCAAGCCCCTTCTCCCATCACTCTATCTTTAAACACTTGTGAAGCATCTCCTTTGTGTTTCCACCATTGCAAGTTGCCACCTGAAATCACATCATTTAACAAAAAAAATTAACATACTTCCAGTTTTACATGAATAATAGTGATTGTAAATTAAGTACAACTACATACTTAATCACTTGTAAAATGATCTCTCAAATCAACTTTTGTGTCTTTAACGACATTTGACCAATCATCTTGTGGCCTATTGCCATCATCCACACAGTTATCAAGTTTATTCTAAATCACATTATCTTCCTACAAAAATCAAATAAAAATAACTAAAATGATTTTTTTTGTAAATTTTGACATATAAATTGTTGTTGTATGAAGAAAACCCTAAAATTCAATAACTTATAATGTCATTCTCTATTACAATGTCATCGAAATTAATGTCTTCCAAACTCAAAGTAGAGAGAAGGGTGAAAGAAAACTCCTACAAAAATTTATACAAAACCCTTAAAAAAAATTCTATAACAACAGAATAGATTATGCAGCATGACATACAAAACTAACCTCTTTTTTGTCTTTATTTTACGTCCTCTACTCAGCCAAAAAAATTATTTTTTTTCTTATGTTTTAGGGTTTGATATCTGAGAATTTACGTTGTTTAAGAAGAGAAAAGAAGAGAAGTGACAGTCCATTGTTTGAAAAGAGAAAAAACAAGAAAGAAAAGACAGTACAGCTGTTATTGACTGAGTGAAAAGAAATAAAGTGGTGGTAGGAAGTAGGTCAAAAATAATACAATCTGTTAATTTTTTAAAGGTGGCCAGTAGTCTAAATGGGAGGGTGAATAGCAGCACACTTATTTTACTTAGCATGTAACTATGTACATTTATACCACTCTGACACATACAACTTCACTTGGATGATTTTAATGGTGTAGGAAATGATATTCTCCCAATATATCATCAAATAACTGTTAATTTAATTTTTTGAAATAACGATGAATGCTTCATTACTACACTATTTTCTAAACTTCTCTCCTAAGGGCAGTAAATAAAAATTATCCTTTTGTTTGCCATATATCTGTGTTTCCAAGTTTGTGTCTATGAGTATACCCTCGGTCATGTAAGGTTGACATTATAAAATACGACCATGTTTTTGCTTTATTTAACAATTTATATCACGTTGACAAGATAATTGGTGCATCATCATGAAATTAATCTTCCATTTGTAACAATTTTATACACATGTGAATTATAATTTATGCTTAACCTTGCACTTCCACTGTGGATCAGATTTTAATTTGTTGGATTTAATGTATTTCACCAGCAACAAGCCATCAGACTAATTTATTGGATTTACTGTATATATATACATATATGTAGGTGGATACCCAGTGCCAAAGGCTCCCATACTCAAGCGCGAGAGGACTTCCCAAGCAGTCTCCCGTCCTAGTACTATTTTGACGGCTTTCCGGGCTCTGGGGGTGGTTGATTAGTGCACACAGCCTTTCCCTCACTTTTTTTCAAGTACATGTACACATTCAACGGGATTAGATCACGTTCTCATCTATTATTATATCAGTTTTGTTACACATAGCTGATGCCTCCTAGTGATTACAGTTTTACACTAAAGCTTCACTTGGGGTAGATAACCAAAACTCGGAGTATGCAACAGGTATTAAATGAAAGAAAAAGATAACCCAGGTTATCCTTGCAATCTTAACAATAATTTGTAATCATCTATTAATGTGTGGCTATTGTGAAATTTAATTTAATTTTTAGGAAGATGATCGTGTTAACGTCATGGTATCACATGCAGCTAACCAAGCTTAACCAAAAAAGGAGAAGAGGAAAGGGATTGTTAATCAAGTATATGATTATCAATTGATTTTTCTCTGTTATTTTGTTGATAAATATTTATATTCCTGTTCAAGTGATCTCTACCCATTATTCACAGTCCTTACCCGTTTGTTTGATATGCATGATAGTCAATCAAACATTCATGCTCCTCTACACCTCTTTTGCACATATGTTCGATCATCTTATATCTAATTTACCGACTTCTACTCTGGCTTATACATGCTGAAACTGGACTATATTCTAACAAAAACAATCATGTCTTTTTTAACCATCCGAAGTTTGAATTAAACATTTACTATACTACTGTCCGCTCTATTCTTAGCCGTACTAACTGCTTCTTATCTTCGTTCTCCACAGGAAGGTGGCAGAGTCCATTACGGTGATCCAATGCTGGAAGCAAGGTCCGTGAGAAGTGGTACAAAAACATAATATTTTTACACTTTCCATCTTGCACCTCCACTTTTTTTGTTGCTTATTGTGGTTGTGATGTCTGTTTATGTTGTCAAGTTCTTTCTATTGCTCAGTCTGCACTTCTTAAGCTAGGTTTTTATGTTGTCTGTTTCTTGTTTGCACGCAAATCTTCGTATGCGTATATCACTGCAAGAAGATTTGCTTTTAACGGCAAGCATTCGCGGTGGTAGACACATGATTATACGTTGACATTACAATAGATAAGAAGATGAATATAAATGAAATGGTGAGGACCATTAACCATTTCATTTATATTCTAAAAAAAATTTGCGAGATTTATGTCTACGTTCGATGAATATAAAGTTAGATATAATGTTGTCTGCTTAATCCAAAATATTTGGATATATGCATCTTCTTATCATTGTAATCGCTACACTATCATTATACTATTTGTCTCCAAAATGTAATGCTAAAAATGTTCTACAATTTAAAAGCAGCGTTCATTCTTAGGCTACTGGTTTTGTGCAAAGGTGATGGCAATGGTTATGGGTCATGATACCATTTCATTTATGTTTTAAAAGAAATTTGTGAGATTTATGTCTCAGTTCGATGAAAATAAAGTTAAATATAATGTATAATGTTGTCTACTTAAACCATAATATTTTAGATATATGCATCTTCTTATCTATTGTAATCACTACACTATCATTGTACTTTTTGTCTGCAAAATGTAATGCTAAAAAAGTTCTACAATTTAAAAGCAGCTTTCAATCTTAGGCTACTGGTTTTGTACAAAGGTGATGACAATTCTTAAGGTTGTAATACCATTTCATTTATGTTCTAAAAGAAATTTGTGTGATTTATGTCAAATTCGATGAATATAAAGTTAGATATAATGTATAATGTTGTCTGCCTAATCCAAAATATTTAGATATATGCATCTTCTTATCTATTGTAATCACTACACTATCATCATACTCTTTGTCTGCAAAATGTAATGCTAAAAAAGTTCTATAATTTAAAAGAAGCTTTCATTCTTAGGCTACTAGTTTTGTGCAAAGGTGATGGCAATGCTTAAGGGCCATGATATAGTTTTGCGTTTCCTTGGGTTTCGCGTTCGCTTGCGACTTCATCGTTGTCATCTACGTAAGCTAGTTGGGTATGTTTGTTAGATTTATTTTGGTGTAAATATGATGTTATATGGTTTAAGTATGGTTATGGATGATATTTTTTTATATTTGGGATAGTGTTAGCACGAACAGAATGGTTTTGTTGTCCATAATTCAGCTTGGTGTATGAATTGATAAAGGATTGTGGATGTTGTGGTTTTTTTATATGTGATTATGTATATTCTTTTTAGTTCTAAACTAATATTGTTGGCTAATTTATCTTTGTTTTTTTTAATATGTTATTTATTTCAGTGTTCACAGATAAATGATGTTAGTTCGATACATATATGCATGTATGTATATGTATGTGTGTGTGTGTATATATATAGGTAAATCAGAAGGGGAATATTGACAGATTACCAAAAAAAAAAGTGAGGTTAGGTTTTCTCCATTTAATTTCCGTCGCTAATCCTTTGGCAATTAGTGAGGGTTTACCCACTTCTTTTTTAAATAATATTTTATTATAAATTAATTATCCGTTGGTAAACAGTCGGTATATAAATTAAAACTAAACTAATAAATAAAATTTTATTTTTATTATATAATTAGTAAAATGATGAAAAATTGTCGGAAAGCTTATGCTAAAGTCCATCGCAAAATTTGACACAATTACCATCATGGTTTTTACCGACCATCATGTTATGTAGGAAATCCGTCGCTAAAACCAATATAGCGAAGGATTAGAAGCGGATTCTACCGCTGCTAAATGTGTTTTTTCTTGTAGTGATTGATACGGTGTCGAACAATTTATCGTTGATCGATCGGTTAAAGAACTAGAGTTTCAAAATGGAATGAAAGAGGAACAAATAAGAGACGAGAGGGAAATAAGGTAACGGTGGTGTAGTAGCCCCTATCTTTTACATGAGGTATTAAGAAGAGTGTAACGATAATTCTTATTGTATTTTTTAGTAGCGGTAATAGGAAGAGTAAATCGGGATCCCCTTAACACCACACTTTCTTTTTAGAAGAATCCTTCCTTTTCTTCTCCAAATTCTCGAACAATTCTGTTAGACCAAAAGTGGTTCTAGCACTCAATTAACTGATAATTCTAGAAACAACAAAATAAAAAGTAGCAAGAACACAAGATTTATAGTGGTTCGGCGTTAACGAGCCTACGTCCACTTTATACTTCGTTGTTAATGAATTGAATTCAAATACAATGATAATTGCCACTCAATATTACTAGTACAATTAGTAATCTCACCCATTTCGTTGAAATATACTCTAGGACTTAGAGAATAATCTGAAATTTGAAAAGAAATATCATTGGTGATAGAGTTAGAGTAGATAAATGGCCAAAAGATCCCCCAAAATGGTGCATTATGGTGTATTTATATGCTGGGAATGCAGGCAGGTCGAATGCCACGTAGGGCCCATCCCACAAATCTCGAAAATGGATGCATTATGATGAGTACATCACATAGGAGTCGTGGGTAAGTGGGTTGTAACTGCTCTGGATTTGTAGGAATGTGGTATGTAACTATTTTATGGCTGCAACTGTTGGATCGGATCGGTGCAGGAGCACCGAACTAATGATCATCAATTTGAACCCAACCCATCTGTTCACTCCGATCTGATCCCTCTTCTTGGTGTTTTGGTTAAAGCATGGTTAGTAGACGATCCAACCTATCTTCTTGTACCCGATCCTATGGATCTCCTCTTGATTGACCATGTTTTTCATCCTTAAGCATGCATGATGTTCAATTCTTAAGCTTTGTATAGCCTGGACACAAAGCAGGCTAACATTTTGCTCCCTCGAAGTATGTTTCATCGAGAATGAGACGTGCTTCGAAAAGTTGTTAATTTGTCTATTCTTGAATTGGTAGCAATCAATGGTCGTGTCTATCCGTGAAGTCGCAATGTTTGATGAAATCATACTTCCTAATTTTGGTGACACATCTATAAATATGGGGTTGGGTTCACAATCATTTCTACAGCATTCATCAAACTGGAGTTTTCATCTAGATTGCTTACGAGTTTTCAGGTAATCTTCCTAACTTATTCTGCTTTAAAAGGTTATAGTTACTTGATTTTAATTAAGTCGATTTGTCTATATGTTCCCATACCTTTACATAATTTCGTACAACCTCTTCAACCTATTTTTATGTTCAGCCTTGCTTAGTCTCACTGTTATTTTGTAGGATTGGACCTTCATACGGTAGATCATTTCGAATCCGTTCTGACCATTTGCATGTCCAAACTGGTAACCTCTTTTCACTTCTGCTTCTCAACTAGTGGGTCGGCCCGACTTGTCTCATCAAGGGATACGAAAAGCCCTCTTTAACGCACTATTTAATCCATCATTCACCTTCCTTCTTGCTCTTACTTTCATGCCGTTACTTTCCCAAATATCCACCAAAAAACCCTAATTTCAAATTTCCCCAAACTTGTTCATTCTTCGAATCAACATCCATAAGTGGGCGCGAAGTTCCATTTCTTTTAATTTTCAATTGAACAGTGTTTGACTTTTACGTTAATTCATGTCATTTTACCCACGTCCGCATCAGTATTGATAACGGTAGTCTCTGGTCCACCACTGCCATCGTTGGTGGTGTTTCCATCGCCTCGAGGTGCCGACATTAGTTATTCAAACCTAATGCCGAAAACAATGATTCATAAATGTGTGTATTTTTTATAAGAAAAGAGAAAGGTGGAGTCTTGACTTTGGGCGGAGTGATGGAGGGGAGAAGAGGAGGGATTGGAATGTGTAAGTATGGTTCGGTTCGAGAAACTGAGGACTTTGAAGCAAACCTATAATGTTTAAATGAAGAAACTGAGTTATACTAAGTCGGGTCGGTTCGGATTGGACCTTACCTGTCTTCTTCGGGGGCTTCTATTTGATTTGAACGGGCGTAAACTCTCATGAGATCTCGAATCGACTTGAAATAATCTCTGTTACAACCTCAGCTCGACTCGCTACTAACCTTCTCACAGACCCAAACCGAGCCGCTGCTATTTTACTTCGAGCCAATTCGATGTGTCCGTTCTAAGATTTTCGACCCAACCCGATTCCTTCGCCTACACACTGCTAACCTGATCCAGTACTTTTACTATGGAATTTATGCATAACTCGACTTCACCATATTTAACTAAAGCTAAGCCCTTGACAATGTGAACTTATGGCACACAACTTTATGTATAGATTAACCAAAACTAAATGCAGCATATAAACTCTTGGACAGTTAGGATAAAGCCTTCATAATTGGACATTCTCGGATTGAACGAACAAATGATTGCTAACTTTCCTTTATACCGCATTCCATTTTGCTTACTTTATATTTTTTGTTTCAGCACTACACACACTAGCACAAATTAGCACATACACACACATAGGGGGGCACAGGTAACTACAATCTTATTTATGTCATCTCTTGGATAGTATAGCAACTATGTCTAGAAGACGTTCAGCTTGATTGGCAGAGAGAAACGAAGCTATAGGGTCATCTGAAAACCCTAATCCCGAGGATGTCTCGTCTACTTCAGACTCGGAATGGGGATAGTGCAGGCTCAGACTATGAGATAGAAATTCACGAGAGTGCAGAATCATCTGGAAGTGAAGTTTCCGTAGATGAAGAAGAGGAAGGAGGAGTGGAAGACAATAGTGCACCTAAAGAATTTAAAAGTGACACTATCTTAGAAGCACCTTCAGACTCAGCTAAGTCGACGATTGATGATCCTAAACTTAGATGTCTATGCTTAAACCATGGGATTCTTTGGAAAGACACTAAGGTAGCTGCTAAAACAGATCGACCTCATAATCCACCCGAAGGACACATGGCGATCAGCCGGTTGATGTGTATTTTAGGGGCCATCCCTTCGTTTCCACCATTCGCCATCGATTTTCTGAGATGAATGCGGATTGCCCCCATGCAACTTCATCCCAATGCCTATCTGTATACATTATGTATTTCCTACAAGGAAATTCCGGGGACAGAGCTTACTTTCGAAGACGTAAGCTTCTTCTACAATTTTGAACACCGAACTAAAGAAAACTATCTTTCGATTTCGTGCCTAAAAAGAAGATTATTAACGAACCGTTCAGCAATAAAGTAGGTGATGTGAAGCTCGAATGGTTCTTTATCAAGCAGCAACCGGGATGCGCTAGGTGATGGCTTCAATCAAGTAAGCTTTATACTCCGATGTTCTGACTTTAATTATTGCTGTAAATGTACTGACTTGTCTTGTTCTTTTGTAGCCGCTAACCCGAAAAAGGAAGTGCATCAAGTGTACTTGGATCGCGTGAACCGTTTTCTCAATGGTGACCAAAATTTATTAATAGTCAGAGAATGTATGGTGGACAACTATCTTCATCGTCACCATCTACTAGCTATGACTCGGAGCATAGGCCATGGGAGTGGCCTTATGTATATGTGCCCCCGGCTGAGGGAAAAAATGCAACTTTAGTTGAGAGGAGAGAGAGCTTCACCTATGCCAATTTAGGATGATGTACTAGTGAATATACCCGTCGGAGATAGGTGATGGTATGTTACTCCTGAAGATACTGCTACTCCCGAAAGATGAACTTCTCTAAAGACGCCACCATTAACCAAGTCTCAAGTTGATGACTCTCTTATAGACCAGTCCATATACTAGGGTTTGGAGAGGTTTCCCCTACTGATGACATTTATACTTCACAAGATATTGGAACATGGCCTTTCTTTCCCACTTCCGAGGAAGATGTTACTCCCTTGAAAGCCGAGGAGACTATACAAACAAGCCTAGATCCAGACTCTGGTCGGTTGGGGGCATCACTTAGGACATATATACTACACTTGCACTACACGTCACAACACTCGTGTATTATATTAATTCTGATTTCTAATGATTACTTGTATCATTTTGTAGGAAAAATGACATGCCACCGCTACCCTCTCAGAGTTTTCACTCAAGTATGCCCAAGTTTGATTCTGACACCGAACACGATCAGCATGAGAGTCATGGTAGGGATGATAGGAGGCATCATCGGCTCAGCCTTACAGATCTTCTCGTTCTCGGTCTCCGCATTGTTTAGACTCGGAGAAATATAAGAGCCACTCTACACATCACGAGGGGGATAAATATGCTCCAAAGGCCCCAGCTCTTCCAAAGAGAGACCTCATCAGGAAAAACCATCAAAGAAAGGTTCTGATCCAAAAGATAAGCAAAAGGAACAGAGTAAAGAGGCAGAGAAGAGCAAAACCACTATTGTTCCATCTAAACGTCGCAATATCGATATCACCACAACAAGGCCAGCTATACTTGATGATGAAAACAAAGTTCAAACTGGAGCTACTAAGGATACAATTTCCTGAGCATGATTTCGGGAACATGCTCTTTGTCCTGGCTCTTAAGCCAGTAATTTTGATTGGGAAGATGAGGTCAAGGCTAAAATAGATTTTGTACATATTAAATATAAGGAGATGCGTAAATATTCATGGAATCTTTCTAAAATCATTCGCGATTTGTTCGCTGATGTAAAATACATGAAACATAATGCCGACTTCGATGTGAAAGCCATTCAGAATATCGAGAAGGAACTTGAGGATGCCCAAGTCAAACTTGCCCTCACACAGCGCGACATTGACAATTATAAGAAGTAATATGATGATTTAAAGCAACACTATCATACCAAGCTCGAATTCCATAACCAAGAGCGCATAGACTTGAAGAAGAAAATTGATGATGCTAAGTCCGAGAGCATCTAGGTGAAGTCATCTTGTGCCTACCTTGAGCTAGAGAAGGCGGAGTTATCGAAAAAGAATGTGATCTGGAAGCCAAGCTAGCGGAAATCGAATAGAGGGAAGTTCTAGCTAAAGGGAATTCAAATATTGCTATTAAGTCTACCGAAGATGCTAATGTACAACTTGCCAAAGCCAAAATGAATTGGATGATTATAGCGAGCTCATGATTGAGTTCTTTGCTCAAGTGATCCACGATCAGGACATTTCCTGGATTAAAGACTATCCAATGACTCTGGTCTACGTGTGGGATCAGGTTGTTGTCTAGGAGAAAAAACAGCTTAAGGTGGAGACCATCGATGAGGAAAAATTTATGGAGAAATATCTGAAGGGTGAGGAGCCAGAATGTTTATCGAAGGGTATAAACTTATTTCTGCTGCTATGGGGGAGAAGCAACAACGGATCAAGGGAAAAGATAATATTGACGCTGGTTCTTCATCTGCTGTCGCTGGGGGCACCAAAACAGAAGCATACAATCCTGCCCATCGTGAGATACCAAAGGCGGCTTTCTTATTTCCAATCATTGAATCAACTCCTGACACTTCCTCCGCTGCTGAGAAATCATCCAAAGGTATCTCCACTTTTTCCGCCTCAATTTGTCAAAGCCATTTAAACTTTCCGCCATATTGTTGGGCAAATAATCAAAGAACCCGATTTTTTTTCTCCTGAGTTAAAAGCTGTTGCTTCTCGTTCTTTAGGTGCAAAATCTGCTAGAGAGGTTGAGGAGAAGCAAGAAGAGGTTGATGAGAAAGATATTGTGACGTCTAGTACCGAGACTCCCAAGGACGGAGATATGATAGATGCTTTGAAGGACGATGATGGCATTGATGGAAACGAGGGAGTTAATGACGTAGTTGTAACTGGAGGCTCGGGAGAGGCTGACAATGCGACTTTGGCTGAAATGAAGGCGAAGACTGATGAGCTTCTAAAAGCCAAAGTTGAAGAAGAGCCCCTCAATATTGATTCTATTCAGGCAGACCCTCCCGGCCAGAAGATAGTCGTTAAACTTTCAAAGTCAATCACCTCTCAACTAGCATCTCAGTCCTCTGCTGCTCTCCAACATACTCCTTAAGAAAAGAAGAAGTGCATTCTCACTGATGCTGAGAAAGAAGAAAAAGAGAAATAGAAGAATGCTCGAAAGTCTAAGCCTTCTCCCATATGCAAGTGAAATGTAGCTTAGTCTTTTCATTTTGTTTCCTACTGGCCCACTGTTGTTGTAGCGAGTGCGACCCTCGCATATTTTGATTAGTCTCCTTATGTAAACCTGCACTCATCTAAATAAAGTAGTTTATTTCCCTATAAAGTCCAATATTTGCAAGTTTGTTATTTTTTTCAATTAAGTGCATCAACAGTCAAGGTATTATTAATCTACGTAACAAATGTTAATCACATCACAGATCGAATAAAAAGCAAAAACTCCCATACGAAGCTTCCCTGCAAACGATAATCTATGCATTATAGAGTCATTACTAAATTGAATAATAAACAACATGGGGGTGTGATGTGATTGTGTATGCTCCCAATCAATCTTGAATAAAATGCCTGGCCAGGGCTTGTTCGAGATTGATTAGGACTGAAATTAGATTGCCCCCAATCCTTCAGTGGGGTAAGGATCCTTTTTTATTGGCACTTGTTCTCAGCGCCTTTATACTCTACTGTCGTATGCCCAGGTTAGAGTGTGGTCAAAGCGGTCTTTTATCGTGGTGCACCATCAGGCCTTGGGGATGTCGTCTTCCCGTCCTTTATACTCTCTCTCTCTCTCTCTTGAGTCATGAGAGTTAGAGTCTGGGACGTCGTCTTCCTGTCCTTTATACTCTCTCTCGAGTCACGAGAGTTAGAGTCGGGACGTTGTCTTGCCTTCCTTTATGCTCTATCTCTCAAGTTACGAGAGTTAGAGTCTAGGACATCATCTTCCTGTCCTTTATACTTTCTCATGCAAACGGTCGTCTCGTTTGCTCTGGTTTTTCTTCTACAAACTATTTCTTAGGGCAGAGCCGCACCGGTTCAAGTGCCACATTCGCCCTCAACTTTAATTAAAGTTCTATATATCAAATCAAGAGAAAATAATCACAAGACATAAAGAAATAAATGCAATAAAGGTAATTGACGCGCAATAATTTTATAGTGGTTCATCCAAATCATTACCTACATCCACTTTATAATCTTTTGTTTATATCAACTAGATTGTTGTAGGTAAGTCGTGCCTTTGTACAAAGTTTACAAAACAAAAGAAACAATACAATCTTAAGTCAAATAGTTCCGCAAGTGTTGGGTATTCCACGCTCTAGGGATTTCATCACCATATACCGTCGTCAGCTTGAAAGCTCCTTTGTCAAGTTTCCGTTGAATGGTATACGGTCCCTTGCATTTCGGACCTAGGTGGACGGTGGTCGGGAAGACATGTTTCAAGACTAAGTCTCTAGGTTCAAAGATCCAAGGTTGAACCTTCCTGTTATAGTACCGCGCAACCTGGTGTCTATGCCTTGAGGCGCGTAAGTCTTCTTCATCTCTTTATTCCTCAACCATATCCAAGGATTCAAGAAGGAGTGCTTTTTTCGTCATTGGATCATAATACATTGTCTTATGAGAGGGAACTTCTAACTCCACTGGAATGACTTCTTCTGATCCAGGTAAGCCCAAAGTGCTAAGGTTAATTCGTCGACCCACATGGCCTTTACCTGCTTTAACTGTTTCTTTAGAATGGACTTAATGATTTTGTTTACTGCTTCAACTTGTCCATTCGATTGCGGGTGAGCCACTACGGTGTATATTTTCTCTATTTCTTATTTTTGGCAAAAAACTTTGAACTCAGCGCTATCAAACTGGGTTCATTATCAGTTATGATGGCTTTAGGAATTCCAAATCAGCAGATTATGTTTTCAACAATGAAATTGATTACCCACTTTGTCATAATCGTGGTTAATGGTTCGGCTTCCGCCCAATTAGTAAAGTAATCTACGACCACAATTACGTACTTTTCTCCACCTTTTGTGATTGGTAGGCTTCCAATGATGTTTATTCCCCCACACAACGAACGACCATGGACTCGCCATTGACTTAAGTTGACTAGGAGGTGCTCTAGGAATCTTTGCAAATTTCTAGCACCGATCGCAGTGTCGCGAATAATCACCTGCATGGTAGGCCAGATGTAGCCATATCGAAATATTTTCTTTGTCAATGTTTGACCTACGGTGTGATCTCCACATTCACCCTCATGCACTACTTTTAGTACGCGTTTGATGTCATCGTGTTCTACACATCGGAGAAAGGGCATAGAAAATCCCTAGCGGTAAAGGACTCTGTTCTATATGACATATCTTGATGCTTTGCGAACCACGGTCCGTATTTCACACTTTTTCGTCGGGAGTGTTCCGTTTTGCAAGAAGTCCTTTATTGGCGTCATCCAAGATTTTCTCTCCGGCTCGTTATACAGCACTGGATCAATCTCCGTCTGATCAATGCTTGGAGATGTTAATACTTCAATCGGGACCATTTTTTGTTTCTTCCGGGTTATCAGAACTTGCCAACATAGCTAACCTATCCGCTTCCCGATTCTCTGTCCGCGGAATGTAGGTTATGTTATAATGCTCTAAGTTGTCTAATAGCTCCTTTATCGTTCCTAGGTAAGTGACGAGTCGAGGTCCGTTAGCTTGAAACTCCTTTCGAAACCTTGCAAATGACAATTTTAGAATCACCGAAAATGTTTAGCGTTTATTACCCCTAATTCCGTAGCGAGTTTCAACCCGACAATCAGGGCCTTGTATCCAGAGTCATTGTTAGTTGCGGAAAATTCTGACCGCGGAGCATAGTAAATTGATCGTTCTTCAGGAGTTGTCAAAACAACTTCGGCACTAGATCGTTGATCATTCTTAGCTCCATCTGTGTATAGTTTCCAGGGGCTAAGTTCTAGCTTCTGTTCTGAGGGGCCAGCCTTTTCATCTAACACATCCTTCTCGGGGATTGTGAATTCAGTGATGAAGTCGGCTTGTGCCTGCCCCCTTATTGATCTTCTAGGTTGGAAGTTTAGGTCGAACTGGCTTATTTCAATATTCCATGTAAGCAATCGTCCAGATGCTTTAGGCCGTAGTAGGACCTGTCGAAGTGGTTGATCATCATATACAAAAATTGGATGAGCCTGGAAATAATGGCAGAGTTTTCTAGAAGCAACCAATAAGCTATAAGCAAGTTTCTCTATCTTCGGATAGTTACGCTCTGCTACCTCCAACTTCTTGCTCACATAATATACTGGTCTTTGAACTTTGTCTTCCTTACGAACCAGAGTTAAACTAATACGATGAGATGACACTGCCAAATATACAAATAAATCTTCATGGTTCACTGGTTTATACAGTATCTGGGGTTTTTCTAGGAAATCCAGTAGGTTCTAAAAAACTTCTATGCAATATGGGGTCCACTCAGAAATGTGCTTCCCATGTTTTATCAAATCGAAGAAAGGAACGCATTTGTCCGTGGTCTTAGAAATAAACCTGCTTAGTGTTGTGACCTTTCCTGCCAAACTTTGGACATCTTTGATCTTTCGCGATTCTTCAATATTCCTGAATGCCGCAATTTGATCAGGATTAATCTCGATTCCACGGGAATTGACTATGAAGCCTAGAAATTTTCCTGACGCAACCTCGAATGAGCATTTCAGAGGATTAATCTTCATTCCATATCGTCGGAGGATAATGAACATTTCTGCTAAGTCTATTGTGTGGTTGGATGATCGCTTTGACTTTATGAGCTTATCGTCCACATAAACTTCCATTGTTTTCCCAATTGGGTTGTAAAACATCTGATTCATTAAGCGTTGATAGGTGGCACTGACACTCTTTAATCCGAGAGGCATCACCACATTACAATACAACCCCAAGTCTTGATAAAACTGGTATGTTCCTGATCTGGTACATGCATAGGAATCTGCTTGTACCCCGAATATGCATCCATGAAAGAGAGAAGTTTGTGTCATGCAGATGAGTCCACCAATTGGTCAATTCTGGGGAGTGGAAAGCTATCCTTCGGGCATGCCTTGTTTAAATCAGAAAAATCAATATATTTCCGCCACTTCCCACTGGATTTCTTGACCAGGATGGGGTTTGAAATCCAATCGGGATACGTCGTATCCCTGATGAACCCATTATCTCTTAACTTCTCTACTTCTTCTTTCAAGGCGGTCGACCTCTCCGGGCCCATCATTCGCCTTGTCTGTTTCACAGGAGGATGTTTTGGGTTTATGCTTAGCGAATGGCTCATAATTGAAGGAGAGATCACACACATATCAGAGTGGGTCCAAACAAACACATCCATGTTTGCTTTCAAAAAGTCCGTTAATTCCCTTGTCTAGAAGGAATCCAAGTGAGACCCGACCTTCAAGACCTTTGTCGGGTCGTCTTTATCGATCGAAATATCTATGGTTGCTTCATTAGGCGTCGCCTTCCTGCTCCATGGTTCTTCGTCCTCTCTAGGATCGATGTCCTCGGACAAGTCATCAGGTGATTCCCTCGATGATATTTTCTTTACTTGCTATGCTGAGCCTTCCTTGGCAGGAGGGGAAGTATTCTTGGAATCCATATCTTTTCCATTGCGCATTATTGTTAATTCTGCCATATAACAAGCTCTTTCGGTGACTTGGTCGCCGAGAACCATTCCCAACCCGGCTTCAATTGGGAATTTCATCAATAGGCACTAGGATTCAATGTAGGCCCTAAATTCAGCAAGGGCTGGTCAACCTAAGAAAGCATTGTAAGGTGAGTCAATTTCCAAGATCACGAATTGGAGGATCCTTACTCTTCGGCGATCTTCCTCTCCTAGCTCCACCGATAAGTCTACCATACCGATAAGAGCTGTCTACGATCCATTGAAACCACGTTTCCAACCCCCACAAGGATTCAAATCCTTTATCTCCAACTTCCTTTGGTCAAATGCCTATTTAAATAGGATGTTGACGGAACTCCCGCAGTCCACAAGGACTTCCCGTACCAATGTCGGCTCAATGGTTGTAGTTATCACCAATGGATCGAAATAGGTAGGTACTTCAACTCCTACGCTCTCTCTGTCTCGAAAGATAACATCATCTGTAGCTGTATTTTGCTGCTTCACTAGTGTAACTTCTTCAAGATTGCTACACTCTCCTATTTTCTAGGTGTTTGGCTGTGTTAACATGCTATTCCATTGTTCTATTGCTGTATCCGACTGGATGTGGTCCCCCAATTATAGTATTAATGACTATACCTTTTCCCTTTTGCTGAGTAGTGGTTTTGGAAGTGAGCTAATTTTGGTTTAGAGCTTGTCCTCTTGGCCCCCTGTCCTTTGGGGCGACTTTGTATTCATCCAAGTTTCCGACGTGAAGTAGCTTTTCCACAACATTCCTCAGATGGCGGCACACATTCATAGAGTGCCATAAGTCTTGTGGAACAAAAAGAACTTCCTGGTTTCATGTACTTTTTTGGTCGAATTCCTGGGCGAAGGTTTCTTATACTGGACAACGTGATGGGTTTCCAAATGGATATTTTCCAAAGTGTCGGTTAGTGGCGTGTAATTTTCAAAAGTCTGAAATCAAGGTCTCTTTCTAGAATCGTTCCTCCGACTCCTATTTCTTTTTCCACTGTTCCCGCGTTGGCGGTCATTTCCTCCATTCTTGTTACCAACATTTACTTCGACTTTTCCTGCGCTGTCTCTGGACTGCTTGATAGCAACATTGCTATGAATGTCCTCCCTGGGAGCTCCATCAGATTTTCTCTTTCGGTTGGCATATATTTCTTTTCGTCGTAGGCAAATATTTTCCTTTTTTATAGACCAACTCACTAGTTAATGGCGCCTTTCCATCTAAGTATCCCCCAAACTCAGTATCCTTATCAACTCCATCTATCAGCGCCATCAGGATGGTCAACTCATGTGGCTCAGTCACCTTTGTGACTGCCATATTGAATCGATCCAAGTACGATTTTAGAGTCTCCCCAGGAGCTTGTTTGATTGCAGACAACTCAATGACACTTTTAGATTTTTGGGCATGGAGTCGAAATTGATTCAGGAAACTTTCACTTAACTCTTTAAAACTAGAAACTGACCGAGGGGGAATTCGGGTAAATCACATAAAGGTGACATCTTTAAGATATATTGGGAAAGCCTTGCATTTTATAGCATCGGGAGCAGCCGCGGCATTTATGTACCATGAATAGCTCATCAAATGCTGCATTAGGTCAGTTCTACCTCCATATTTATCCATTGTGGGAAGATTAAATTGTCTAGTGAAATGAAAATCCAGGATATCGTCAATGAAAGGGGTATGGCTATGCTCAATGCCTCAATCTTCAGTGGTATAACGCCTACTGTCAACCATAATCTGGCATACCATTGCTTCTACCTCAGCATTGGTTAGCGTTGGCTCGGGGTCTGCACTTCTGGTTCTCCTAATATATCTGGTTCCTACATCAGGTGACATTCTTCGGTCCCCGACAGCAACTGAATTCCCTTGCCCTTTATGATCCCGGTCATTCATAGGACGAGTGGGCTGGAGGAGTTGTCGTTGAGTAGGGTTAGTAATGTTGGGATCCCTGGGAAGAACACGGGTTCCTTGCATCGGCAACAACATTGTTTCTCTTAAACTATAGTCATCAGGTCCCAAGGCACGATCCGCGTCTTCACGAAATCCCAATGATTCAAATGTCAGTTGCTCAATGTTCTCGGGTCTTTCGTATAGCCTTCTTTGATGTAGATGCCTTTCCTCCGAAGAGGATGAATTACCTATAGCGAGATGGTGAGTTGGAAAGGGCGTCCTCCGCCTACGAAGCTCGTTTATCTGTTTATTCATTGCTTTCATGTTCTCCTGTATAGCAACACTATCACGTCTTTGGGCCTCAAGAGCGTCATTAGTTCTATCCAACATATCGAGCAAGCGTGAGAGATCCATGTGTGAGACGGGTGTAGAAGCAGCAGGTTGGTTATTAGTTGTCGTGGTTGGCATTGGAGCAATTGCAGTGGCTTGAATAGATGTCCCAGCCACAACCGCAGACGATTCAGATCGGGTAGTGGCAATGCCTCCAGGTCGGTTCAGAGGAGTATTACCAGCAACATTCAGGCCTTCAGTTTGGTTCGGTCCGACACCATCAGGTCGGTTTGGTGCGTCGCATCCGGTTCGGGTCAGATTGTCCCCTCCGGATCGGTTCAGATCCAAATTGGGTCCTCGCGACCTGGTGACTACAATCGCCTATTGATCTTCTTTTACAAAATTTTCCTGAGAAATTTGTGGTTCCTTTCCTTTTCTTGAAGCCATGAAATCTGAGTCTTTTGAGACCAATTAAACTTCAAAAACAGTGGAAATGCTGACTAACTTCTTTAGTATTGAGAATCCAAACAATATAACGATAGTCAGGAATGTAGAGAATTCAAAGTTCTCGGTGAAAGCATCAAAATGTTGGACCAAAAAGTGGTTCTAACATCCAATTAACTGATAATTCTAGAAACAATGAAATAAAAAGCAACAAGAACACAAGACTTACAGTGGTTTAGCGTTAACGAGCCTACGTCCACTTTGTACTTCTTTGATTAATGAATTGAATACAAATACAATGATAATTGCCACTCAATCTCATTCTTACAATCAATAATCTCTCCGATTTCATTGAAATATACTCTAGGACTTAGAATAATCTTAAATAAGCAAAAAGATATTGTTGGTGATGGAGTTAGAGTAGATAAATGGCCAAAAGATCCTCCGAAATGGTGCATTATGATGTATTTATAGGCTAGGAATGCAGGCGGGTCGGATGCCACGTGGGGCCCATCCCATAAATCTCGGAAATGGATGCAATATGATGAGTACAACTCATAGGAGTCGTGGGTAAGTGGGTTGTAACTTATGATGTGATGACCCCATTTCCCGATAAGACGGTGGCAAGGGTGTAACACCCCACCTCTGCTAGGGTCACTCACAAAGGGAATGCACTAGTTTTGGAGGGGTATTATCTAGTAAACATGCACAAAGATAACACAAGACAGAACATAAATTAAACAGAGTATATAAAGCAGCGGATATAAATTTAACCAAATCTCATTACATGGAAAATAGAGTCAAAACCTCTTACATCAAAATACCAAGTCATTATTTCATTACATCAAGTTCTAAAGAAGCAAAGTACTTAAAACAACATAAGTCCAATATTATTCCCCAAAAAGAGCATGAGTGCAGCCATAACATAGCTCAAGACCAAACCGTACATGAGCTGTCAGAAAGAAAGCAAAGGCCAAGCTAAGAGCTAGAGTTTCCTCCCTGAGAACCTGGGGGGGGGGAACGAAAGAAAAAGAGGTGGAAGAAAACGGGTCAGTCAAAAAGACTGGTAAGCCCTAGTGACTATCAGCATAAAAACTAATAAAGTTAACTGGACATGAGAAACTGGGATTAAACATAAAGATAATAACTGGACTGGCATGATAATAAAAGGTAACAAGATAAGAGTGGCATCGCATATACAAGGTTTACTGCACTAACTGTACTAGTGTCCAAATCCATGTCAAGTATAAACCCAGAAATGATCCCTAAACCCAATAACATGAAATGACCCAATACGGGGTCCAACAGTCCATCCTAATCGATCGGCTTTACTCGTCGTGTGTCGGTGTTATAAGGCCCAATCGCGGAATGTAGTCACATGTGCTAGGTCCACCCTAGGGTGTATCAGGTCCTAGGGTGTCAACCACTGACACAAATCAAGCACGCACAATGTAGTACTACGGGTGCCCATGCCTACTTTTTCAACTCCGGACTAAGTGCACGACCCTAGTCCGCCTGAATCTACATTGGCGCACCTTACTCAGCCGTTATTCTTGGTCGCTTACAATCAGACCAGTAATCGTACCCCACCCTGCCTAGTCCCTAGGGTATCGTGATACTTCAAAGTGGGTTACTGCTGAAAGGGACCACGTGGATAGGATTTCTAATGGGTTAAGTGTTGTCAATAAAAAGTTCATGACTTAACCCCTATCCAAACATGTATTAAATTGGTTAAGTGTATTCAAGTGGTCCATGACTTAACCTTACCATGTGTCATTAATTTACTTAACGCACCCCAACCTCTCACATTAGACTTGGTTATGGTTACTGGATGTGCCGGGCGGGTCCGGGCAGCTTTACACCATAACCTAGTCTAACCTCGGGTTTAAAGTGCTATATGACCAACTACCCACATTGGGTCCTATTATTTGCAACTACTGGATTTGCCGGGCGGTTACGGGCAGATTTACGTTGCAAATTCGACCCAACCTCGAGTTGGCCACTTTCAAGTTATCTAATTGTCATGTCCCAAATTCATGTTTTCAAGCTTATTCTCATGTCAAGTTTTCATGTCATATTTTCATGTCATATCATGTCAATTCCGTAGCCAATTTCAAGTTTGCCTAATCTACCCCAAAACGTATCCCCAACGTACGTGAATTCGCATTAATACAACATGTAAAAATAGGGATATAACACAAAAAGGATAGTCATAGGATGGCAAAGGTGTTCACAAGTTAAGCATGATGATTATAACATTACAGGCATATGAAATAGGGTCTCAACATCAACTTGGCAAAATATGGTGATAGACATGGTAAAGGATTGACATAAGATAGTAACCCCAATAATGAATTCAACATCACAGGCATGTCAAGATAAAGGTCATGGGGGTTTTAGATTAAACATGAATATGTCCAAATCAAGTTCATAATAATATTCCACAAGTCAAAATTTAAGATGAATAGATCTAGGGTGTACAAAACTAGATCCAAAATAACAGGTCTAAAAGGGATAGTCATAGATCAAAGATATACCATGGTAGATCCAACCTAGTTATCATGTTTAGGCATAATTTTAGTTTACAACGTGTTCATGTTAAATTTACAGTTTAGATCTAAGAGTGACAAAGGGCTTACAGATCGTTGTCTAGAGAATGAGAAAGCAAAAGAGTAGAAGAAGAATCTCTAGCAAATCCCCAAATCAACGTAGCTCTAACGAAGTCTTGAATAGCCTCCTTGTTCTCTATCTTCCGGTCAGAACCTCAGCAGCATAAGGTCGGATAAGAATGTGATAGAGAGTCTAGGGTCAGGGGTTGTTTATATAGGGTTTAGGGAGCTGAACCTGGACAGGCAACAAGACCAGATACATCTGTCCCAAAAACAGGCTAGGTGACCAGGTCGACACCCAAGTTGACTGCCCAGTCGACTTGGTCTGGGAGGGGTCGACTCCCCAGTCGACCTGGTGCTGGCGGGATTTTTCCCGCCCAGTCTGTCTGGGTTTTGAAATTTGAATTTTGAACTTGAATTCGAACTGTTTTGAACTCTGGAATTTTCTGAAACTTTGGAGAGCCATATCTTGGTCATACGGACTCCGATTTTCGTAAACTCGGACTCGTTTTCAAGTAGAATTTCGAGACGAACGTAATGGCATAACCCGTTTCTATTGATTCTTATTTTAAAATTTAATTCTGCCTTGATTTATAGTTATAACACGTTATTAAAATACGGGTTGTTACATTCTCCCCTCCTTAAAGTATTTCGTCCCCAAAATCTCTAAGTTAGGAAGAACGCATCCTACCATCCACATCCATCTACTCACAACATCATTCACGAGCAACCATTGTCCTTAAAAAGATTTCTAATGCTGTATGAACATATGCAGTATGTGTGTGTATATGTACTTATCTAATGCAAAAGATTAGGCGGTTACTGATTCAGTAAACCTCCTTATTGCAAGATATGTTAGTGTAATGAGTCCAACATGTATGCAAATTCCTAACGTAACTTAAAATTTCTACATGAGTGCACAAACATCATCCATATGCAACATCCATGTGATAGCATAATAAGTTCATCCATGTACAAGTATAAGCACCCATGCAAATGCAACATGAAAAGGTGTCTGAGCCTATCTAGTGCCTAATGTGTGTCATGCATCCACTAGAAATCACTTGCAAACACTTGCAACCATTTGCAAACATCAGCCATAACATGTTTCAAATACATGTTTACATCCAAAGAGGGTTCTAAGGTTCTCAAGACAAGATTAACAAAACAAACATAGGTAGCATGATACGAAAGGTTTACAAGCTCAAAGGAAAAAGAGATCGAGAAAGTACCCTAAAAAAGAAATGGGTAAAGTGCGCGTATCTTCTCCTCAGTTTCCCAAGTTGCGTCTTCTTGGGCTTCACTCCACTGTACTTTGACTAGCTTGACTTCGCGATTCCTTAGCTTCTTGATCTCCGTCCCTAAGATACGAATAGGAACTCGTCTCAGCGTTGCTTCTTTCTCCACTTCTACGCCTTCGAGGATGCTTGGCTCAACCACCTCAGTTGATTCATGTAGGCACTTTCGGAGATGCGATACGTGAAAGACATTGTGTACTCCGGCCAGCCTCTCAGGTAACTCTACCTTATAGGCCATCTACCCAATCCTCTCAGTGATAGGGAACGGTCCTATGAATCTCGGTGCTAGCTTTCCAATTGCTCCAAAACGAACCACATTGCGCAAAGGAGCGACTTTTATGAAAACCATATCTCCGACTTCGAACTCTAGGTCTGTCCTTCTCTTGTTCGCATAAGATTTCTGTCTATCTTGGGCCGCTTTCATTCGTCTTCGTATCAACTCCACCTTCTCAGAGGTGTCTCGTATCATGTCAGGCCCAAGTATAAGTTTGTCAGTCGTCTCCCACCAACAAGTTGGTGACTTGCACGGTCTTCCATACAGGGCTTCGAACGGTGCCATCCCTATGCTAGCTTGGTAGCTATTATTATAAGCAAACTCCACGAGAGGGAGATGGTCTTCCCAAGTACCACCAAAATCAAGAATGCATATCCTCAAAAGATCCTCTATTACTCTATTTACCCTTTCGGTCTGTCCATCTGTCTGAGGGTGATAGGCTGTACTTAAATTAAGTTGCGTACCCATTGCTTCTTGCAGACTATTCCAAAACTGGCTAGTGAAAATTGGGTCACGGTCACTGACTATGCTAGAAGGAACCCCGTGCAACCGTACTATCTCTCGAAGGTAAATAGACGATAGCCATGATGCAGTCCTTTTGCTCTTCACCGGAATGAAGTGAGAACTCTTCGTGAGTCTATCAATAATGACCCATATGCTAGTATTCCCCTTCCTTGACCTAGGCAATCCATCCACGAAATCCATCGAGATACTTTCCCACTTCCATTGCGGGACCACCAAAGGATGTAATAGCCCACTGGGCTTCTTAGATTCGGCCTTGACTTGTTGGCACACCATGAACTTTGAGACGAATTCTGCCACGTCCTTTTTCATTCCGGCCCAAAAGAAAATGCGTTTCATATCTCTGTACATTTTATCCCCTCCGGGATGTATAGTCATCTTCGAGTGATGCGCCTCTTCGAGAACTTTATTTACTAAGTCTCCCACTAGTGGAACACATAGCCTTCCATCGCGCCTTAGCCATCCTTTGTCATCAATGGCATACCTACCAAGGTGACTTGACGTCTCACCACTGATTAACTTGTCCATGATTTCGACTATTTGTGGGTCTTCTTTCTGCGAAGTCCCTACTTGATCTAGAAGCGTAGGTCTCAGCTCAAGAGATGCTAACGTACCAGTCAATGACTCAACAGCATGCGTAAAATCAAAGGTCGCTATAAACTCTAGACTTTTTCTTTCAACAAATAAGGGGCTCAAAGTCAACCTTTTTCTACTTAGCGCATCCGCCACCACGTTAACCTTGCCAGGGGTATAAGTTATATCGAAGTCATATGAGGCCAAGAATTCCGTCCACGCTGCTATCTCAGATTCAAATCTTTTTGCGAAAAGAGATACTTAAGAGATTTGTGGTCGGTGTACAGCTCGAATCTCTCCCCTAGGAGATAATGGCGCCAAGCTTTAAGTGCAAAAACAATCGTGGCTAACTCCAAGTCAAGTGTGGGATAGTTCTTCTCGTGAACTTTAAAATGTCTACCCCCTTAGCATATCACTCTTCCTTCTTGCATTAGGACAGCGCCTAATCCCGTGCCGCACGCATCTGTGTACACTGTAAACATTTTTCCTCCATCGGGTAATGCTAAAACTAGAGCTGTGGTGAGGGCTCTCTTGAGTCTCTAGAAAGCAGTCTCACATTCTATGTCCCTTGCAAACGCTAGGTTTTTCTTCGTTAACTTAGTAAGAGGGGCTGAAATCATAGCAAAGTCCTAAATGAACTTCCTATAAAAGCCCGCCAAACCGAGAAAGCTTCTCACCTCTGTTGCATTCTTAGGAATTTTCCAGTCTTGCACCGCAACTACCTTTGCGGGGTCCACGGCTAAACCTTGCTTAGAAACTACGTGCCCAAGAAACCGAACTTCCTCCCTCCAAAAATGGCATTTGGAGAACTTAGCCTTTAACTGGTGTGCTCTAAGCGTATCCATGACTTCCTTGAGGTGTCTAGCATGCTCTTCTTCATCTTTTGAGAAGATTAGAATATCGTCTACAAAAACCACCATGAACTTGTTAAGGAACTCCCGAAACACCCTACTCATCAGGTCTACAAAGTACGCGGGTGCATTCATTAACCCAAACGGCATGACGAGCCATTCGAAGAACCCATCTGGAGTCCTAAACGCAGTTTTGTCAATGCTATCCTCAGCCACTCTAAGTTGATGGAATCATGTGGCTAGATCGAGTTGAGAGAAAACAGATGCTCCCATAAGCTGGTCAAAAAGATCATCGATTCTTAGTAGTGGGTGCCTATTCTTCTTCGTCAGCTTGTTTAACTCACGATAATCTATGCACAGACGAAGCGAACCATCCGCCTTAGTAGCGAATACCATCGGAGCACCCCATTCAGAAATGCTTCACCTTATGAAATTTTTCTCGAGCAACTCCTCGACTTGTTTACTGAGCTCACTTCTTTCTCGCGGGGCCATATGCCTAACGGGCAATGAAACAGGCTTGGCATTATCAATCAGATAAATTCGGAAGTCTATCTCGCGTTTAGGGGGTAACCCTTTCACCTCATCAAAGATATCTGGATATTCTCGGACTACTCTCACGGAGTGCAGATTGTCGACGGACGAGTCGAGAGATTCAAGATAACATAACATGACCGGACCCTTCGGGTTACAAGAAAGTTCAAGGGTATTACCAAGGCGTGTCATGAGCCTCACTACCCTTCGTTCACAATCAAGGATAGCTCCATAATTGGACAACCAATCCATGCCCAGAATTAAACCATATCCCTTGAATCCGAGAACATAAGCATTACACATGAATTCCACGCTTAAGATGGAAATCCTCAAATCAACACAAATCATAGATATATGGGCGGAGCCCCCAATCGGATTTGAAACACTAATGGGATCATCAAATAGACTAGTACTTAAGTGCAGATTTTCAACAATATCAGAAGAGATAAAAGTATGCGATGCGCCAGAGTCAAATAAGGTTCGAACAGGAAATTCAGAAATGTAAACAAGGCTTTCTACAGAAATATTACTACCTCGGTCAAGAGCTGGAGTGGTGTTGAGAGCCTGCAACTGCCCTCTAAAAGGTCCTGCTCACTGTGTCTGCCCTAGCCACTGTCCTTGCTTCTTAGGGCAATCCTTACTGATGTGTCCAGTATCCCCACAGTGAAAGCATTCACCCAACTTTCTTTTCTTCCTACTACAGTCTTTAGCTATATGTCCCGTGATACCACAAAAGTTGCAATTCCTCGTCTCACGTGGCTTGTTAGCATTGTTGTTGTTGCCCTTGTTATTCTTGTTATTCTTGTTGCCTCCCTTCTTGAAGTCAACCTTCTTGTTCTGAGTCTCATTAGACTTAACCTCCTTTTTGTCACCCTTGTCTTCCTCATGAAGAAGGGCCATATTCACCAAGCTTTCAAAGGTCTCCCCCATGGGCACATGAGTCATGGCCATAGTGTGGAGTGGCTCGCTCAATCCTCGAGCAAATCGTAGAGCCTTCTTCTCAGCCGTGTTGACTAAGTCCAAACCAAACCGAGCAAGCTGATTAAACTTATTCACGTACTCCCTAACAGACATGTCCCCTTGCTTGAGTGCCAGGAACCTCTCCATCTGAAGGTTCGCTTCTGCTGACGATAAGAATTTAAGCCCAAACCTCTCTCTAAAGTTTGCCCAAGTCTCAATTGGTCTGGTAGCATTGGTGACTTCCCACCAAAATGCAGCTTCCTCTTTCAACAACCATGCTGCCAACTGAACTTTCCTATGATCCTCCATATCGAAGATAACGAACAGGTCTTCAGTCTCCTTTAACCAGTTTCGTGCCTCAGCGAAGGTCTCAGTTCCAAGGAAGCTCTTGCCGCCCATTCCTATAAAGTCTTTGCATATTTTGGCGAAGGCGGTGCCGGGAGGAAGAGGAGGAACCGCGGCTACTGGAGGAGGAGGAGGAGGGATGTCTGCCGGGCCCGCATCGTTGGCCCTAGCTTCCAAGTACCTTCGGAACCATCCGGGTATGTGTACTCCCTCGGGAAGGTTAAGATCGGCCATGCTGAAAAATGAAAAGAAAAAGATTCAAACGAGGAAACAAGGAAAGTGCTAATGGCTTTTGGGGAATAGCCTTTTCTTAAAAATAGAACTTTTCTTGAAAATGCTTCATTATAAATGGTTTTTAAAATAATTTTCATAAAGTTTTTAAAACTTTTGCCCAGTCTGGTAACCTTCTACTCTGATACCAAATGTAACACCCCACCTCTGCTAGGGTCACTCACAAAGGGAATGCACTAGTTTTGGAGGGATATTATCTAGTAAACAGGCACAGAGATAACACAAGACAGAACATAAACTAAACAGAGTATATAAAGCAGCGGATATAAATTTAACCAAATCTCATTACGTGAAAAATAGAGTCAAAACCTCTTACATCAAAATACCAAGTCATTATTTCATTACATCAAGTTCTAAAGAAGAAAAGTACTTAAAACAACATAAGTCCAATATTATTCCCCAAAAAGAGCATGAGTGCAGCCATAGCATAGCTTAAGACCAAACCGTACATGAGCTGTCAGAAAACAAGCAAAGTCCAAGCTAAGAGCTAGAGTTTCCTCCTTGAGAACCTGGGGGGAGGGGGGACGAAAGAAAAATAGGTGGAAGAAAACGGGTCAGTCAAAAAGACTGGTAAGCCCTAGTGACTATCAGCATAAAAACTAATAAAGTTAACTGGACATGAGAAACTGAGATTAAACATAAAGATAATAACTGGACTAACATGATAATGATAGGTAACAAGATAAGAGTGGCATCGCATATACAAGGTTTACTGCACTAACTGTACTAGTGTCCAAATCCATGTCAAGTATAAACCCAGAAATGATCCCTAAACCCAATAACATGAAATGACCCAATACGGGGTCCAACAGTCCATCCTAATCGATCGGCTTTACTCGTCGTGTGTCGGTGTTATACGGCCCAATCGCGGAATGTAGTCACATGTTCTAGGTCCACCCTAGGGTATATCAGGTCCTAGGGTGTCAACCACTGACACAAATCAAGCACGCACAATGTAGTATTACGGGTGCCCATGCCTACTTTTTCAACTCCGGACTAAGTGCACGACCCTAGTCCGCCAGAACCTACACTGGCGCACCTTACTCAGCCGTTATTCTTGGTCGCTTACAATCAGCCCAGTAATCGTGCCCCACCCTGCCTAGTCCCTAGGGTATCGTGATACTTCTAAGTGGGTTACTACTGAAAGGGATCACGTGGCTAGGATTTCTAATGGGTTAAGTGTTGTCAATAAAAAGGTCATGATTTAACCCCTATCCAAACATGTATCAAGTTGGTTAAGTGTATTCAAGTGGTCCATGACTTAACCTTACCATGTGGCATTAATTTACTTAACGCACCCCAACCTCTCACATTAGACTTGGTTATGGTTACTAAATGTGTCGGGCGGGTCCGGGCAGCTTTACACCATAACCTAGTCTAACCTCGGGTTTAAAGTGCTATATGACCAACTACCCACATTGGGTCCTATTATTTGCAACTACTGGATTTGCTGGGCGGTTCCGGGCAGATTTACGTTGCAAATTCAACCCAACCTCGAGTTGGCCACTTTCAAGTTATCTAATAGTCATGTCCCAAATTCATGTTTTCAAGCTTATTCTCATGTCAAGTTTTCATGTCATATTTTCATGTCATATCATGTCAATTCCATAGCCAATTTCAAGTTTGCCTAATCTACCCCAAAGCGTATCCCCAACGTACGTGAATTCGCATTAATACAACATGTCAAAATAGGGATATAACACAAAAGGATAGTCATAGGATGGCAAAGGTGTTCACAAGTTAAGCATGATGATTATAACATTACAGGCATATGAAATAGGGTCTCAACATCAACTTGGCAAAATATGGTGATAGACATGGTAAAGGATTGACATAAGATAGTAACCCCAATAATAAATTCAACATCACAGGCATGTCAAGATAAAGGTCATGGGGGTTTTAGATTAAACATGAATATGTCCAAATCAAGTTCATACTAATATTCCACATGTCAAAATTTAAGATGAATAGATCTAGGGTGTACAAAACTAGATCCAAAATAACAGGTCTAAAAGGGATAGTCATAGATCAAAGATATACCATGGTAGATCCAACCTAGTTATCATGTTTAGGCATAATTTTAGTTTACATCGTGTTCATGTTAAATTTACAGTTTAGATCTAAGAGTGACAAAGGGCTTATAGATCGTGGTCTAGAGAATGAGAAAGCAAAAGAGTAGAAGAAGAATCTCTAGCAAATCCCCAAATCAACGTAGCTCTAACGTAGTCTTGAATAGCCTCCTTGTTCTCTATCTTCCGGTCAGAACCTCAGCAGCATAAGGCCGGATAAGAATGTGATAGAGAGTCTAGGGTCAGGGGTTGTTTATATAGGGTTTAGGGAGCTGAACCTAGACAGGCAACAAGACCAGATGCATTTGTCCCAAAAACAGGCTAGGTGACCAGGTCGACACCCAAGTCGACTGCCCAGTCGACTTGGTCTGGGAGGGGTCGACTGCCCAGTCGACTCCCCAGTCGACCTGGTGCTGGCGGGATTTTTCCCACCCAGTCTGTCTGGGTTTTGAAATTCGAATTTTGAACTTGAATTCGAACTGTTTTGAACTCTGGAATTTTCTGAAACTTTGGAGAGCCATATCTTGGTCATACGGACTCCGATTTTCGTAAACTCGGACTCGTTTTCAAGCAGAATTTCGAGACGAACGTAATGGCGTAACCCATTTCCCTTGATTCTTATCTTAAAATTTAATTCTGCCTTGATTTATAGTTATAACACGTTATTAAAATACGGGTTGTTACAAAGGGTAATCTTTGGAATATAACACATAAATAGATAACAGCAGAATAGGAATAAATAAATACACCAGATAATGTACAATAGAATACACTGGATAAACATAATCATCAGAGTTACCCAGTATATAGGATCATACTTAGTACAAAATACAGTTCAGCTATACATAAAATGTCTACAGCGGAAAAGAAAACATAACATGTACAACAGGAGCTGAACAACATAAAAAGAGATAAATGATAGAATCCATCTTCAGCTCTAGCTATCCAGAAAGAGCCTGCTAAATCCTGAATACAAGGCTGACCATGTAGAAAAAGGGGCACCGAAGTTTGCAAGTGACTACGAGTCAGTCATGGGACTGGTATGAGAAATCTACTTAACACATTTTCAAATATGGCTAATCACAAGACCACGCCACTTTCGCGGAACGGGTTTACTCCATTGGATTGCCAGTGCTTTAAAACAAGTAAATCTTTTGCTTTTTGTAACAATGAAGCCATTATAAGACTCAGTTCCCATCACACAATGCAACACAAACCGAAGGATAGAGTTTTACCTTATAATGGCCAAAATATGCTTGATACAAGCAAAATAAATCATTTGATATTATTGCTAGTGTATATATGTTTCGAAAACAATTTCAATCATAACTATCAATCATAGACGGCATGGGTACCATATATCATGTCGCCATATATATATATATATATATATATATATATATATATACATACATACATATATATATATACACACAATCAAAACCGCATGATGTCGTATTTGGAAATTGGATTTCCGTCATAAACCAAGGCAAAAGACAGTCCTTACCGAATTCGAGACAATCTAGCCTACCATGTCTCAGGACCCAGACTCAGGTGGGCCCTTAAAGCAACAGGGCCGGTCCACCGATGTGGATTAAACTTAAACCCTGGACAATACGTCTCCCCACCCTATGGGGCGTAAATGAGCCCAATGACTCCAATTCCGAGGTACCTCGCATTCGAACAACCACACAGATGAAAATAATGTAAATGTCAGGGCTGGTAGGTCACTGACACCACCTCTAGCTAGAAAGAGACGCATGTCCTCCCTGCCGTCCTCTTCCGTTTCTGGTTCATACCGGGGTGTGAGGCTCGCGAATTCACGTAATACACAAAGATATGCCACACAGGACGTGCATTGATCATCAACCACAAGAGTTTTCTTTCAACAGAAGCCTTGATCATCTGCCACTTAGGCATGTCACACAGGAAATTCACTCCATGCGACTGATTTTATTGATATATAACCTCTGAGCTCGTACGTCTCAAAGAAGGGCGTTAAGCAAGAGAATAAATCCTCTGCCGCCAAACAGATGTATATTTAATAGAGATCAATCAGCACATAACAAAATCCAATGTCAGACACACGGTCCATTTTAAAACACCCCACCTCTATTAAGGTCACTCACAAAGGGAATGCCTTAACTTCGGTGGAGGTTTTTAAGTAAAAGTCACTGATAAAACACAAGACAGATATAAACACACACACACACACACACACACACACACATATATATATATATATATATATATATAAGCAGCGGAAAACAAACAGACTTTCATTTCATAAATACATGTTCATACAAAACATTTTCGTTATTGCCTCAGAACAAACTTCCAATTATTACAACCATAATACTATCTTGATTTAAAACTTAAAGAATCATGAAACAAAGTTTAAACTGCATAAATCCCTATAGAATGTCCAAAGCCATAGCCCAAAACGAAAGAGATCCAAGCAATACATTCTCTCTCTTCAACGTGGATGAAAAATCTGACTAAGCCAAGGTGTTTCCTCCCTATGGACCTTGGGGGGGGGGGATGGAAGAAAAGAAAGCGAAAGGAAAATGGGTCAGACATAAGTCTGGTAAGTCTAGTTATAATTCTAGCATGAGAATAATAAAAAGATCATGACTTGTATAAACTGAGAACAGGACAATACCAGAATATAAGATAAGATATGGCAAGAAATGCTAACTATACTAAACGCACTCACTATTACTTCTCTGCACCTACTTGCACTGTCGCAATTGGCACCCCATGATCAAGGTGAAGTGATCCCCTTTCTAAAGATCGGCTCCTACTCGCATAAACATATGTGTCATACGGCCCCACTTGATTGTAGTTTCCTATGCTGGTCCCATCATGGGGTGCATCAGGTCCCATGGTGGCGGCCCGACACAATTCTAGAATGCATAGGTTATACTACTAGTGCTCAGTGCCCTGTTTGTCTACTCCGAAGTGTGTGCACACACGCACTCCGTTAGAACCCACACTACTACACCAACCATCGTCGCTTTTGACCGCTTACAATCAGCCCAGTAATCGTGCCCCACCCTGCCTAGTTTCAGGGTACCATGATACCTAATTGGGTTACTGCTGAAATGGGCCCCCGTTACTAGGGTTTTCTAGTCAAACATGTTAAGTGGTTCAGTGTCTTTATTAACCTAACCCTACCCATCAGTTTAATTAACATGTTGAATCGATTAAGTGTTTTAGTTAACTTAACCCTACCATCCTCATTCTAGCTTTAATTTATTCATTAAAGCACTGACCACTCACATTAGACAGGTATTGTTGCGGTTACTGGACAGTCGGTCGGTTCCGGGCAGGTTTACACCGCAACTCAGTCTAACCTCGGGTCCTTATTGGGCTTAATGCCTTAACCTCCCACATTGGATAGGTAGATTACTGGACAGCCGGGCGGGTCCGGGCAGGTTTACATCACAACTCAATCCAACGTCGGGTTAAGCATACTCGTATTTTCTAAATTTACATATTTGTTCTTTTATTCTTATATGTAAATTTGTTAACAATTAAATGTTATGGCCCACTTTCCAAATTCATTATTTTTAGGTATATAATTTATACAGTTTCAAGCTATAAATTATCTGTGTGATTTTTCACCCATTTATGTCAAGTTTCCTATAATTACCAATTTTTCGCAACGTTGCCCCGTCTAAATATTAGGCTAACAATCTTAGCCTAATTTTCCGCTCGCATGATTTTTTGACATATAATATTAGGCTAAAAACTTAGCGTAATTTAGCGTACACAAAATTTGCATAAAGAAATCCATTAACATAAACATGACATAGGTGTAAACTTGGCATTTTTGGCATAGTCAATATGAACACAATAGGGGTGAACTTGCAAAATAGTTATCATGAATGTTATGGTTGTGAACTTGCAACGTAGACTAAGCCATATACATATATGTGAATTTGCATCATAGACATATATGTGAATTTGCAACATAAACTAAATCAACTTACATATATGTGAATTTACAACATAGACTAAATCATCTTACATATATGTGAACTTGCAAATCAATCACAAACATATGAATAAGTGTGAACTTGAATTATGGCATAGGTTTTACATATACACATAAACATGCAAAACTAACATTTGGTCACATATGTGATAGGATTTTACAACCTAAAACTTGCATAACACGATAAACTACACAACTTGTCATAACAGGTTATACTCCAAGTTCATATACATATGAATTGACTTATCCATTAATTCCCAATTCAACATGATAACAAAATAGAACCACAGATATAGATCAATATCATTCAATTCCACATATAACATAATAAACATCGTTCTATTTTCAATTTATTCCCAAGGCATGACATTGATTTTGATTCGCATCCCAAAACATAACTTAACTTAGACGAACTTGAGTTCTGGTTTCTGAGTTCTGAATTTGCAATGCTTTCCTTTGGGTAGATAAACATTGTTTTGATTCTTAATTGAATTAGATTTTTATCGTCTCTAAGCTTTCTCCAACTGACGGCTACTCCTAGTTTCCTCCCAGCAACATGACGGCTCTAGTTCTATTTTATTTGTGTGAATTGAGGTTGAGTGTTGGGTTGTATTTATAGAATTTTAGATTGATTTGAGCCGTCAGATGGTCATAGAGTGAATCCAGACCATACACACCAAGAGGAGCCAATCAGAAAGTGACAAATCAGCACTAGTGACACACCAGAGCTCAGAAATTCGACCAGAACCCCGACCAGGCCAGCCAGGACCTGACCAGGTCGACTGGGCAGGTCGACCCTCCTGGGCGGGAATTTTCCCGCCTAGCCCAGTTTGGGTCTGTTTTTGAAATTTAAACTGAATTCTGAGCTGTTTGAAATTTAATTGAATTCTGAAACTTCCGGAGGTCATAACTCCTTCATACGAAGTCCGATTTACACAAACTCGGACTCTATCTCAAGTAGAATTCAGAGACGAACGCAACAGAGTAACCCGTTTCCCTTAATTATTTCAATTAGAATTAATTATACCTTAATTTTTTAATTTAATGTTAACAGAAAATTCGGGGTGTTACATTCTCCCTTCCTTAAAGGATTTCGCCCCCGAAATCTTCAGGTCCGGAAGAACGTATATCCTAACATCCCATCGTCCATCTACTCAACCAACAAACATAGGCGTCCATTGTCCTTAAAAGACTTCTAATGCTTCATGCTCATATGCATAGTGTGTGTATATGTCCTTATCTAATGCAAAAATTAGGCGGTCTACTGATTCAGTTGACCTCCTTAATGGAAAT
Organism: Allium sativum; assembly: GCA_030737875.1. Classification (NCBI taxonomy): domain Eukaryota; kingdom Viridiplantae; phylum Streptophyta; class Magnoliopsida; order Asparagales; family Amaryllidaceae; genus Allium; species Allium sativum. The sequence continues at coordinate 260,488,615 of CM060909.1, read as the reverse complement.
CATGTAAGTGTCATGAATCCATTATGTATGCAAGATATTTTTTCCTTACTCATAATTCTACATGAATGCGCACATATTCATACAAATGCAACATCCATATGACAACGTATCAAGTTTCAACCACATACAAGTATGAATACATATATGCGTATGCAATATGGAAGTGACTGAGCCGATCTAATACCTAGGGTGTGTGTATATGCATCCACGAGCAACCACTAGCAACCGCTTGCAACCATCAATCATAACATGTTTCAAATACATATTTACACACATTAGTTTCTACCTAAGGAGTTAGGATAAAGAGGGCCGAGAAGATACACTAAAAGGTAGATACAAGCAGAAACTTATGGAAAAAGAGAGGTCAAAGATGTACCCTAAAAAAGAAAAGGGTAGGTAGCACGTATTCTGTCCGCAGTTTCCCAAGTCGCATCTTCCTCGGCATCGCTCCATTGAACCTTAACAAGCTTGACTTCATGGTTGCGTAGCTTTTTGATTTCAGTTCCTATGAATCGAGTTGGGACTCTCCTCATAGTTGTTTCTCGTTCTATTTCAACTTCTTCTAGAATGCTTGGCTCCACTACTTCCGCAGACTCATGTAAACATTTCCGGAGGTAAGAAACATGAAAGACGTTGTGAATTCCAGCTAACCTTTCAGGCAGCTTTACCCTATAAGCCATTTTCCCAATCTTCTCGATGATAGGGAACGGTCCTACAAATCTTGGTGCTAGCTTTCCAGCGGATCCAAAGCGAACGACGTTCCTTAAAGGACATACCTTAAGGAAAACCCTGTCCCCAACCTCAAACTCAAGGTCAGTCCTTCTTTTGTCTACGTACGATTTCTTTCGATCTTGGGCAGTCTTCATCCTCCTTTGTATCAAGTCCACTTTTTCTGAAGTCTCTCTAATCATGTCTGGCCCAAGTATAAGCTTGTCTATAGACTCCCATCAACAAGTTGGTGATCGGCACGGTCTTTCATACAAAGCTTCGAAGGGCGCCATGCCGATGGTGGCTTGTTAACTATTGTTGTAGGCAAATTCCACTAAAGGGAGGTGATCCTCCCATGTCCCTCCAAAGTCAAGAACGGACAGTCTCAAAAAAACTTCTAATACTCTGTTCACCCTCTCCGTCTGACCATCAGTTTGGGGGTGATAGGCAGTGCTTAAGCATAACTATGTGCCTACAGCGTCTTGCAGACTCCACCAAAACTCGCTCGTAAAGATAGGATCTCGGTCACTCACTATGCTGGAGGGTATTCCATGGAGTCGAACTATTTCCTTGAGATAAAGATATGCTAGAGATGAGGCAGTCCTTCTACTCTTGATAGGTATAAAGTGGGCGCTTTTTGTGAGCCAGTCCACTATTACCCAAATGCTAGTATTGCCCCTTCTTGACCTAGGCAACCCATCAATGAAGTCCATTGATATGCTATCCCACTTCCATTGTGGGACTTCTAGAGGATGAAGCAGTCCTCCAGGCTTCTTTTGTTCCGCCTTGACCTATTGGCATATCATGCACTTAGAAACGAAATCTGCCATGTCCTTCTTCATATCGTTCCAAAAGAAAACTCTTTTTACGTCTTTGTACATCTTGTCTCCACCTGGGTGTATTGTCATCTTGGAATGGTGTGCTTCCTCGAGAACCGTCTTTACCAAATCCCTTGCTTGTGGGACGCATAGTCTCCCATCTCGCCTCAGCCAACCCTTATCATCGATGGAGTACCTATTGAGGTGACTGGAAGTTTCACCCCTAATTAACTTACTAATCACATCAACAAGCTGAGGGTCTTCGCGTTGTGCGGCTCCAACTGAGTCTAATAGAGTTGGTCGCACTTCTAATGTTGCTAGCAGGCCGGGTACAAAGTCGATGGAGGGTCTGAAGTTAAAGCTTGCTATGAACTCCAAGCTTTGCCTTTCCACAAAGAGAGGGCTTAAGGTTAGCTTCTTTCTGCTTAAGGCGTCTGCTACTACGTTGCCCTTGCCAGGAGTATACGAAATCTCAAAATCATACGAGGCAAGAAACTCCATCCACCTTTGCTGCCTCAAGTTAAGGTCTTTCTACGAGAAAAGTTACTTCAATGATTTATGGTCAGTATATAATTCGAACTTCTCACCTAGGAGATAATGGCGCCAAGACTTAAGCGCAAGGACGATGGCGGCTAACTCAAGATCGTGGGTTGGGTAGTTCTTTTCATGAACTTTCAATTGTCTTCCACATTAAGCTACTACCTTCCCTTCTTGCATTAGAACAGCACCTAGTCCCGTTCCGCATGCATCTGTGTATACTGTGAACATTTTGCTTCCATCTGGCAATGTAAGAACTGGGGCTGTCGTGAGAGCCCTTTTCAAGCGTTGGAAAGCAATATCACAATCCAAATCCCAGACGAACGCTAAATTCTTCTTTGTTAGCCTTGTGAGTGGGGCTGAGATTTTCGCGAATCTCCAATGAACTTTCGGTAAAAACCTGCTAGCCCAAGAAAGCTTCAAACTTCGGTTGCATTTCTTGGTGCCTTCCAATCGTGCACTGCCACTACTTTCGCGGGGTCCACAGCTAACCCCTCTTTGGATACTATATGTCCAAGAAACCTTACTTCTTCTCTCCAGAAGTGGCACTTGGAGAATTTCGCTTTTAGCTGATGTGCCCCGAGAGTATCCATGATCTCCTTCAGATGCTGAGCATGTTCTTCCTCATTCTTTGAGAAGATCAAAATATCGTCTATGAAGACAACCACAAACTTGTTGAGGAATTCTCTGAACATCCTGCTCATTAGGTCTACAAAATATGCGGGTGTGTTTGTTAGGCCGAAAGGCATGACAAGCCACTCGAAGAAACCGTCTGGGGTTCTGAACGTCGTCTTATCAATATTATCTTCAGCAACCCTTAGCTGATGGAACCCAGTAGCCAGATCAAGTTGGGAGAAAACCGACGCACCTACAAGCTGATCAAACAAATCGTCTATTCTGGGAAGCAGGTGTCTGTTCTTCTTAATCAGCTTGTTTAGCTCCCTATAATCAACACAAAGACGTAGTGAGCCATCTTCTTTGGTGGCGAACACCACTGGAGCACCCCATTCCGAGATACTCCGCCTTATAAACCCCTGCTCGAGAAGCTCCTTAACTTGCTTACTGAGCTCCTTTCTCTCCTTTGGAGCCATGTGTCTAACAGGTAAAGCTACGGGCTTTGCATTATCAACAAGATATATGCGGAAGTCTATCTCCCGCCTCGGAGGTAAGCCCTTCACCTCTTTAAAGACATCCGGATATTCACGGACCACTCTAACTGACTGCAAATTCTCAACAGAAGCATCAAGCGACTCTAGATAGCTAAGCATACCAGCATTCAAGGGATTACAAGAAATTTCTAGAGTGTTACCGAGCTGAGTCAAGAGTCTAACCACTCTTTTCTCATAATCAAGAATGACACCATTACTGGATAACCAGTCCATGCCTAAGATCAATCCATATCCCGAGAAAGCCAAATCAAAGGCACTACATCTAAACTCGACACTTAGAATAGTGATTTTCAAATCCAAACAAACCATTGACAAATAAGCTGAGCCCCCAGTTGGATTTGAAACAACCAAGGGATTTTCTACCATACTAGTGTCTAGATGCAGAGATTCTACTAAAGCAGATGAAATAAAGGAGTGTGATGCGCCAGAATCAAAGAGAGTACGAACTGAATGACCATAGAGATAAACTAAACTTTCTTATTTCTACCTCTTTCCCGTGAAGGTGCCACCAGCGTGTGAACCTGTCCCCCTGAAGTGGATCCAGTCTTCTGTCCCTGCCCCCGCTTCTTTGGGCAGTCCTTAGCCAGGTGCCCAGTCTCACCGCAATGGAAACAACCACCATTCGTCTTCGCCTTCTTCTTTCTGCAGTCTTTCGCTATATGTCCAACGATGCCACAGAAATTACGCCTTCTCTTTTCAAGGGATTTGTTGTTCTTTCCGCCCTTCTTGAAGTCTGTTTTCTTAGCCTGCAAACCCTCTTTCTTTTCTTGAGGCACTTCCACCTTTGCCTCTTTCTTGCCTTTATCTTCCTTGTGTAGCAGCGCCATGTCCACAAAGCTTGTCACCCCCAACGGTATATGGGTCATAGCAAGGCTGTGTAGAGGCTCATTCAGACCTTTAACGAAGCGAAGGGCCTTCTTGTGTTGGGTGTTTACTAAATCCAGCCCAAATCTGGCCAGATAATTAAACTGATTGACGTACTCCTTGATCGTCATACTTCCTTGTTTAAGAGTTAGGAACTTCTCCATCTGCAGGCTTCTTTCAGCTTGGGAGAGGAATTTCATCTTAAACCACATCCTGAAATATTCCCAAGTTTCCACTGCCCTCTCAGCATGGGTAACTTCCCACCAATAAGAAGCTTCGTCTTTAAGCAACCACACTGCTAGCTATATCTTTTGCCTGTCGTCAACTTCGAAGATGACGAACAAATCTTTGGTCTCCTTTAGCCAGTTCCTTGCTACTACAAAGGATTCAGTTCAATAAAAGTACTTTCCACCCATAGCCTTGAAGTCTCTACATGTCTTAGCGAAAGTATTTCCACGAGGAGGAGGAGGAGGAACCGCTGCCACTGTGGGAGGAGGAATGTCTGCTGGGCCCGCACCATTGGCTCTAACCTCTAGGTACCTTCGGAACCAGCCAGGTATCGGTACTCCTTCTGGAAGGTTAAGATCTCCAGACATGCTGAAACAAAATGGAAAGATTCAAGACAAAAGGATAGAGAGATAATGTGTATGGCTTTGGGGAATTATGCCTTTTAAAAACAACGCTTTTTCTTGAAAAAAAATGCTTCTTTAAACTTCTTTTTGAAAATAGTTTCAGAAACCTTTATCTAATCTGGTAAACCTGTGCTCTGATACCAAGTGAAACACCCCACCTCTATTAAGGTCACTCACAAAGGGAATGCCTTAACTTCGATTGAAGTTTTTAAGTAAAAGTCACAGATAAAACACAAGACAGATATAAACACACACACACACACACACATATATATATATATATAAGCAGCGGAAAACAAACAGACTTTCATTTCATAAATACGTGTTCATACAAAACATTTCCGTTGTTTCCTCAGAACAAACTTCCAATTATTACAACCATAATACTGTCTTGATTTAAAACTTAAAGAAGTATGAAACAAAGTTTAAACTGCATAAATCCCTATAGAATGTCCAAAGCCATAGCTCAAAACGAAAGAGATCCAAGCAATACATTCTCTCTCTTCAAGCTGGATGAAAAATCTGACTAACCTGAGGTGTTTCCTCCCTGTGGGGGGGGGGGGGGACGGAAGAAAAGAAAGCAAAAGGAAAATGGGTCAGACATAAGTCTGGTAAGTCTAGTTATAATTCTAGCATGAGAACAATAAAAAGATCATGACTTGTATAAACTGATAACAGGAAAATACCAGAATATAAGATAAGATATGGCAGGAAATACTAACTATACTAAATGCACTCACTATTACTTCTCTGCACCTACTTGCACTGTTGAAATTGGCACCCTATGATCAAGGTTAAGTGATCCTCTTTCTAAAGATCAGCTCTACTCGCATAAACATATGTGTCATACAGCCCCACTTGATTGTAGTTTCCTATGCTGGTCCCACCATGGGGTGTATTAGGTCCCATGGTGGCAGCCCGACACAATTCTAGAATGCATAGGTTATACTACTGGTGCTCAGTGCCCTGTTTGTCTGCTCCGAAGTGTGTGCACGCCCGCACTCTGTTAAAACCCACACCGCTACACCAACCGCCGTCGCTTTTGACCGCTTACAATCAGCCCAGTAATCGAGCCCCACCCAGCCTAGTTTCATGGTACCATGATACCTAATTGGGTTACTGCTGAAATGGGTCCCCGTTACTAGGGTTTTCTAGTCAAACATGTTAAGTGGTTAAGTGTCTGTATTAACTAACCCCACCCGTCAGTTTAGTTAACATGTTGAATTGATTAAGTGTTTTAGTTAACTTAACCCTACCATCCTCATTCTAGCTTTAATTTATTCATTAAAGCACCAACCACTCACATTAGACAGGTATTGTTGCGGTTAGTGGACAGCCGGTCGGTTCCGGGCAGGTTTACACCGCAACTCAGTCTAACCTCGGGTCCTTATTGGGCTTAATGTCTTAACCTCCCACATTGGATAGGTATTGTTGTGATTACTGGACAGCCGGGCAGGTCCGGGCAGGTTTACATCACAACTCAATCCAGCCTCGGGTTAAGCATACTCATATTTTCTAAATTTACATATTTGTTCTTTTATTCTTATATGTAAATTTGTTAACAATTAAATGTTATGGCCCACTTTCCAAATTCATTATTTTTAGGTATATAATTTATACAGTTTCAAGCTATAAATTATCTATGTGATTTTTCACCCATTTATGTCAAGTTTCCTATAATTACCAATTTTTCCCAATGTTACCCCGTCTAAATATTAGGCTAACAATCTTAGCCTAATTTTTCGCTCGCATGATTTTTGACATATAATATTAGGCTAAAAACTTAGCCTAATTTAGCGTACATAAAATTTGCATAAAGAAATCCGTTAATATAAACATGACATAGGTGCAAACTTGGCATTTCTTGCATAGTCAATATGAACACAATAGGGGTGAACTTGCAAAATAGTTATCATGAATGTCATGGGTGTGAACTTGCAACATAGACTAAGCCACATACATATATGTGAATTTGCATCATAGACATATATGTGAATTTGCAACATAAACTAAATCAACTTACATATATGTGAATTTACAACACAGACTAAATCATCTTACATATATGTGAACTTGCAAATCAATCACAAACATATGAATAAGCGTGAACTTGAATTATGGCATAGGTTTTACATATACACATAAACATGTAGAACTAACATTTGGTCACATATGTGATAGGATTTTACAACCTAAAACTTGCATAACATGATAAACTACACAACTTGTCATAACAGGTTATACTCCAAGTTCATATACATATGAATTGACTTATCCATTAATTCCCAATTCAACATGATAACAAAATAGAACCACAGGCATAGATCAATATCATTCAATTCCACATATAAAATAATAAACATTGTTCTATTTTCAGTTTATTCCCAAGGCATGACATTGATTTTGATTCGCATCCCAAAACATAACTAAACTTACAACGAACGATGAACTAGAGTTCTAGTTTCTGAGTTCTGAATTTGCAATGCTTTCCTTTGGGTAGATAAATGTTGTTTTGATTCTTAATTGAATTAGATTTTTATCGTCTCTAAGCTTTCTCCAACTGACGGCTACTCCTAGTTTCCTCCCAGCAGCATGACGGCTCTAGTTTTATTTTATTTGTGTGAATTGAGGTTGAGTGTTGGGTTGTATTTATAGAATTTCAGATTGATTTGAGCAGTCAGATGGTCATAGAGTGAATCCAGACCATACACACCAAGAGGAGCCAATCAGAAAGTGACAAATCAGCCCTAATGACACACCAGAGCTCTGAAATTCGACCAGAACCCCGACCAGGCCAGCCAGGACCTGACCAGGTCGACCCACAGGTCGACCCCCTGGTCAACCTGGGTACCCAGGTCGACCCCCAGGTCGACCTGGTTCCTGGACGGGAATTTCCCCGCCCGGCCCATTTTGGGTTTGTTTTTGAAATTTAAACTGAATTCTGAGCTGTTTGAAATTTAAATTGAATTCTGAAACTTCCGGATGTCATAACTCCTTCATATGGAGTCCGATTTACACAAACTCGGACTCTATCTCAAGCAAAATTCCGAGATGAACGCAACGGCATAACTCGTTTCCCTTAGTTCTTTCATTTAGATTTAATTATACCTTAATTTATTAATTTAATGTTAATAGAAAATTCGAGGTGTTACACATTTACACGTTCGTTCCGGGTCTGAACGAAACTGGAGGCACTCAATACCTCGCATATCCGTACAATCAACAAGAACGTCCGGACGACTACTACTTCAGCCCCTTCAAGGTAGCTGCTCCTATCATGATCATTAGTAGCACCCCTCCATTCGACGTGAAGATCATCGGTCTTGCACCGTCTTCAAATCTTCGACTTTCAATCGTCGATCAACTATTTGAAATGAGAATTAACTCGGCCTTTTCAAATAATTCATGTATATTTAGAATTTCAAATCGATTCATTTCAATGGTTAAATTATTCGACATCAATAATTCTGTTCTTTAATGTAATTTTCACACCAAACACATTCAACCATTAAATATCCAATAAACTGAGCAGATTCAGTTTATTCTCATTCCATATCGTTTATAATAATTTATCTTGATTTATCGCTATTTTTATTTATTTAAAAATAGCCAATTCATTCAAACGACGCTTCAGGCCATAACGTGGCCGTGGCGCTGTTTTTCTTTAGATTTGTTTTACACATATCTGAAAATCTAACCGTTGGATCTTCAAAAAATATATATCATTAGAAAGATCTTTTCAAAATGAATCAACAGTTTCAGTTCTGGGAAAATCCGACGGTCGGATCTCCCACACTAATCGTTTGAAGTTACGATTTCAAAATACGAACTGCAGCGTCGTTATTCAATTTAATTTAATTATATTTATATATATCTATAAATATAATCGATTCTGGCGCTGTTTTTCTTCAGATTTGAATTAAACATTCCAGACAATCCAACCGTTGGATCTTCACAAAGTGGGCGTCGTTGGAAAGATATTTCCAAAGCGAACCCAACGGTTTCGGTTTCGGGGAAATCCGATGGTCGGATCTCCCGCACTAATTATTTGAAATCATGGTTTCAAAACACGAACTGCTGCTTCGTTATTCAATATTATATATATATATATATATATATGAATATAATTCATTCTTCGATTTCAAAACCATATTCACTTCATATATTTGATAAAAATGATATTTTTATCATCAAAAATCTTTATTCAACACATGAATATTTTTAGCACTTCATATTCATAATAAAAATGTAGATTTTATTGTTCAATTTATATATTCAACACATGAATGTTTTCGACTTCACACATATGATAAAATTATGATTTTTATCGTTCTAGTCCTTTACTCAACACATGAATATTTTCTATAATTTATATATATAATAAAAATGTGATTTTTATTGTAAAACACTTTATTTCAAAGCACGATTATTTTATATAGTTCATACATAAGGTAAAAATGTTATATTTGGTGTTAAAACAATTTATTTAAAATAATAATATTTTACATATTCTATATATATAATAATAATGTGATTTTTATCTTCCAAAGAATTTATTCAACACATGAACTTCACTCAACACATGAATTTCTATTCAACACATGAATTTTTATTCAACACAAGAATTTCTATTCAACACATGAATATAGTTTCAACACATGAAAATAATTCTAACACATGAATATTATTGAAAATTTCGGCAGCATAACGGCAGGGTAGTTAAAACCGGGACCGTCCCTAGTACGGCTCCTCGCTCTACCTTAAAACCTTGCAGTTTTTTACAATGGGGATTTCATGCGTCTAATTTGTACGCAGACGAGCATGTTAATTTTTCTTTTCCACAAACTAATCCTATGTGGTTTCATCCAAAATAATTCTCAACCACAAACAGGTATTTTTCAACCACAATCAATGATTCATGATTTTCACCAAATTTCACATCAACCAATAATCCAAACAATATCACAACCAATAAATATCGTCCATGGTCTGTGGACGAGGGGAGTATATATATATATTCGTATATAAATATATTTCAATTTCATTTCAATCATTTCAACGCATATATATAATTTTTACAACGCATATATAACTTATACATCGAACATACAACTTATACAATGCTTATACATGAGGTGTACAATGCTTATATAACTCATACATCGACTATATAATTTATATATCATTGTTTCCATATCGTTTATAATTTCAAAAATCTCACATTGGGTTCCACTCCACCAAAAATTGTAGAAAGCTAAGAAAAATATCCGGTCTCTTTTAGAATGTAGAAGACGTCCACACGAGTCCACTATCTAGTCCAAAGTAATAAACATATCTTTTTTCAAAAATTTCCTTTTAGCTCATTATTAATACTCATATTCCCACAGTTTTTCCTACAATCTCTACGATGGAAGGCTTCCCCTTAACCTACCAGAACTAAACCATCAAGTTGACAACTCCGAGAGGGTGTTCTATTGACCACCATAGATGGAGGAATTATTTTGATAAAGCATAACTGTAAGGAAGTTAGTAAAATACCGATTTATGAAATTTATACAAAAACGAATTTTAATATTTCAGTTTTGGAGTATTGATCATAAAATTTATGATCTAACAGTCAAATCGGTTTGTCAATCCGATATTATAAAATATTTAATAAAGTTTAACGTTCGAAATTTATATAAGATGCAAAGTATGAAATTATATAGAGATCAACGGGTATTGAATATCAACATATAGGAACCGGATATACATAAAAAAATAAAATAAAATTAAAGATTAGAAATAAGGACTATCTTACAAATTTCCCAAATAATATATAATAAATAGAATTTAAGAACATAAACAAAAAATTATGGCTGTTAACAAAATAGAGTAGAAGAAATACATGTGATTCTTTGGTATTTGCATCCAAAATTTACGCTTGATGGTAGCATATCTTCCTAATTTATTACCAAATATTTCTGAAATGGTAAAATATATAAGATGGCACCTAATTAGAAAGGGATAGGGACTCAACTTATAATTAGCATAAATACTGTATCCAACTATATATTAGAGTTCGTTTTCATTCATGTGAAATTGTCAAATTTGGTAGTTTTAATTAAAACTGAGTGGATCAAATATTTAAAATTGTAGTGAAGATCAAGTCACCATTCTCCATCATTTACTCTATTGAAACAAATTTACAAGTTAAAAGAAAATGCAAAATAGTCAGCACTTTATAAACATTATTCAAACACATTAACATTATTCTTTAGGATAGAACCACAATGACATGTTGCTCAAAAAATAACAGAAACGAAAACAGACCCAATCCCCCTTCTTAGTTCATCTTAAAGTGTTCATCAGCCATGTTGTAGCTAGTGCCACTACTCCATGTAGGTTTAATAATATTCAGAGGTGGCGGCACCACAAGTGGATCATGCACATAGGGATTGCTGTTGCTACTCTCGATAGGATTCATGTGGTGGTCGTAGTTGGCAATCCACTGATCTGGTTTCATAAACCCTTCCTCCTTGACCACATTAACCATAGCTTTGCCTTTCTCCCTTTTCGTCTCCCTTATATTATTATTAGTCTTATTATCCTATATCTGCCTCTCCACCTCCTTTAGCTTCATCTCCACCTCCAATCCTAAAGCCGACTGCTCCATCACTTCATCAACACCATCCACAGTCTTCCCCCTATCAAATAGTCATTCATAAAAATATGAATTTGCATGTCTCTGTTATCCCTTTCAAGTTTCCTCAGCTACAACCAAAAATAAAACAGAAAAGTATAAGCACATTTGATCCAGTGTGTGGATAGTACAATAAATAAACAAATAAATATGATGTGTTATATGTCTAATATACTAAAACAGAGAATAGGAAACTATAAACTCATCGCACAAGTTTATAAATCAAATTTCCACTACTCTGGAATTCAAGAATAACTAATGATAGCAATAAGTACATTGTAATCAAGTTACAACAACTACGTTATACTATTTTAAGAAATAACACAACGTAGAGCAAGGAAAGATATGAGAATAATGTATATAAATATACAAATAGACTAAAAATCTAACCGGATGATATCTGAGGCTTGTCATAAGAATTTCCTTAAGAATTTTATTTCAAAATTCTCCCAAGATACAATAGACGTATTATGCGCTTGATATTGCAATGAGTATGTAACTTTGTGATTTTATTTAACAGTAGTAAAGAAGAGAGAAAGAATATCGGGTTGGAATGAGTGAGGAAAGTGATCAGTTTTCCTCTTATTTATAGTCTATCAGCATCCCTTTGAATGGTCGTGTATGTACCTCTTCGTACAGTCGCGTCCGTACCTTTTCATCGCTGCCGTTCGCCAAACCTGTTTGCTGTCGTGTGCATAATTGGCCGCATCTGTTGTCGCGCCTTCCTATTCAGCAGTGGTTCGCCAAAAGATGCATCAGCACACAACTGGAAGACGCCCGCTCTTTTTCCATAGGTCGCACCTGTTTGTTTTCAACAGTCGCGTCCATTCATGTGCAACTATTAAAAAATACGCGTCTCCCTCTTTATGGAAGTCACATCTCTTCGCTTTCACACCAGTTCCATTTCAGATGACTGTGTCCGCCCATTACTGTCTGAAACCCAAGCCCATCCCAATTTTAATTTGAATCCCAAAACAATTAAACAATTGTCTAGTAAAAATAAGGTCATATTAGACCCGTACTCAAACCCGGTCTGGCTCGGTTCAGTCGCACGGACGGTGGCGCACATGTGTGTGTGTGTGTGATGGTGAAGCATGACTTCCCTCCTCACAATGAAGCAAACATTTGAGTGCCCCAAGGCCCTAAACTCCTTGTTAGGAAATTCCTTATATACTTGCATAACTTATTCATTTTGGCAATGTGGGACAATGGAAAAATTATATTTCATTTGCTAGTATAAGAATTCCAACAATCCCCTACATGAATGATAATATACTTTTCCCACACACAAAGTGAAATATCATAGAGTATATATGGAATAATGCTTTATTGTGGATAAGTAGATATTTCACTTTGAACTTTCCCTAGTTAAACCTTACCGGGTCTACTTCGCTAATCGGTGAATTATTTCATCTTGAACCGTCAACCGTTCTTGTATATCCAGACAATAATCTTTGTAAAGCATTATTTCCCTTCTCATCCAATCTCTTGGTTGTGTTAATTTTGGTCATGTACACTGCTTGGTTCAACGAGTGTTGTAGAGAATTTAAGCCTCTAAATTTTTCGTAGAGCCGACCCAGCTCACACTAACACAGGTGATTGCAATCATCAAGAGTATTCTACATATACCTCACTTGTTATTTTTAAGATATAGTCTCATTAAAAAACATAGTTTTACCCCTTGTAATACTGATGTAGGAACACAAAATTTGATAGTATCATGATGAAAAATGGTTTTCATATAAACGAAGTGATAAATGTGTTTATTATAAATAAGTTGGTCAATCATATGTGGTGGTTTGTTTATATGTAGACGATATGCGAATCTTTGGTATAACATTAAAATTACAGAGACCCTAAACTAAATGTTAATCAACAATTTCGATATGAAAGACAAAGGAGTTGCAGACATTATTTTGGGAATCAAAATACTAACAACACCTAACGGAATTGAATTATCTCAGTCACACTATGTATATAAAGTGATTGAAAGATTTCAAAATTTATCAGAATTCCACTACTCTAGAAATTTTATATTTGCTAATGATAGCAATAAGTATGTTGTGATCAATTTACAATAACATCATTGTACTATTTTAAGAAATAGCACAGCGTAGAGAAAGGAGAGATTATAGACTAATGTATATAAATATACAAATAAACTAGAAATCTAACCTGATGATGCTTGAGGCTTGTCGTAACAATTTCTTTAAGAATTTTATTACAAAATTCTCTCAAGATACAACAAACGTATTATGCACGAGATTGTAATGAGTATGTCACCCTGTGATTAATTTATAATATAAACAACGGTTATTTGAAGAGAAGAATATATTCATAATTTTTGGAATGAATGAATGTGATCAGTGTTCATCCATATATATATATATATATATATATTTTACTGCACCCCTTCGAACAGTCACGTTCGTACCTCTTCATACAGTCGCTTCCATACCTTAGCATCCACATAAAAAACTACATCCTGCTGTTTTCATTCGTTGTGCAAATAGTCGCACCCTTTCGCTGTTGCTGCCTACCAGGCGGTCACACCCGTTCATTTTGAACAGGGCGCATCTACTCTGTTTCACCAATAACCCACACATGCTTCCGAACAGATCCGCACTTGTTCGTTGCGACCTCTTCCGGAAGTCGCATCCCTTCAGACCGCGCTCGTTTCTTAACGAATTTAATCCTAGTCCAATTCAGCCCAAAGCACGTGACTGTTAAAAAACAACCCGGTAAAAATAAGTTCATTAAGACCTATAGACGAAACCCAACTCGGCTAGGTTCGGTTCAGTTGGGCGGACGGCTGCGGTGCGTGTGCGCGTGGTGATGAAGCATGACCTCCCTCCTCACAACAAAGCAAACATTTGGATACCCCAAGGCCACAACCTCCTCTTAAGGATTTTTTATATATACTTGGAAACGAATTATAAGTTTGGCAATGTGGGACTTAAGAGATTTCATTCAAAACTTTAACAACCCCCCACATGAGTGATAATATCCTTTCCCCCACACAAAGCGAAATATCACAGAGTACATATGGAATAATGTTTTATCATGGATAAGTAGATATTTTACTTTAAACTTTCCTTATTTAAAACTTATTGGATTTACTTGGCTAATCGGTGAAATATCTCATCTTGAACCGTCGACCTTTATTGTATATCCAGACAATAAGCTTTGTGAAGTATCGATTCTCTTCTCATCCGATTTCTTGGTTGTGTTCATTTTGGTCCTAAACGCTACTTGGTTCTGCGAGTGTTTTAGAGAAGTTAAACCTTTAAAATTCTCATAGAGCCGACCCAACTCACAATAACATAGGTGATCGCAACCACTAAGAGTATCCCACATATACCCCGCTTGTTATTTTCAAGATATGTCCATCATTAAAAAACATTGTTTTAACCTTGTAATACTTCTGTAGGCATGCATTTATATTGTGCACCATAGGAATGGATTAGGAGTCCAAACAAATGCATTATGTCTTGAGTTATTCATAACTAGTTTGCCTATTGATCCTAGTTCGTGGGATCTCCAGTCACTAGGATAGGTTTTCATATAAGATAATTCTTGTTGGTCTAGACTTTTAAACCCATTCTCTTAGATGCGCAGTTAATTTTCTCTCTTGATAAACCTTTGGTAAATGGATCCGCTAGGCTATCAAAATAGTCCCATTTGATAGTAACTTCTTAAATGTGCTATAGCATCTACGAATATATCAAGACTTTCCATTATACATAAAGTTTTGCGCTCTGCTTAGCACTGCTTGGTTATCACAGTGTATGCATATGGTCGGTACATGTTTGGGCCAAAACGGAATATCTTCTAAAAAGTGACGAAGTCATTCTGCTTCTTCACCTGCTTTATCTAAAGCGATGAACTCTGATTCCATGGTGAGTCGAGTTATGCATCTCTGTTTAGTAAATTTCCATGGCACTGTTGCCTTTGCTAAGGTAAATACATAACCACTAGTTGATTTTGATTCCTCTGAATCAACAATCCAGTTTGCATCATTATATCCTTTTAAGACGGCATGATATTTTCGATAATGTAAGGAATAGTTTGTGGTATTTTTCAAATATCCAAGCACTCTCATTAGTGCTTTCTAGTGTTCCTCTCTTGGATTTCTTGTATACCTGCTCAATCGACTTACTGCATAAGTTATATCTGGTCTTATGAAATTCATAAGATACATTAGACATCCTATTACACCAAAATGATCCAGTTGCATTTCACTGTCCATAGTGTTTTTATGTAGTAGTTCCGATGGATTAAAAGGTGTTTGTACTCCTTTAGTTCCAAAATTTTGAAATCTTTCAATCACTTTATCTACATAGTGTGACTGTGATAATTCAATTTTATTAGGAGTTCTTATTATGTTGGTTCCCAAGATAATATCTACAACTCCTTAGTCTTTCATATCGAGATTGTTTATTAACATTCTTTTTACGGTCCCTATTATTTTAATGTTAGGACCAAAGATCGACATATCGTCTATATAAAAAACCATCATGTATGATTTCCAACTGGTTTATAATAAACAGATTTACCCCATTCATTTATACGAAAACCATTTTTCATCATGACACTATCAAATTTTATGTGTTGTTGTTTTGGAGCTTGTTTTAGTCCATTTAATGATTTTACTAATTTATAGACTTTGTTTCGTTTCCTTTGGAAATAAAACCTTTAGGTTGCTCTATGTAGATCTCCTCATCAAGATCTCCATTTAAGAATGCTGTTTTTAATGAATTTCTAAATTATAGATGGATGTAATTGCTGTCAGCATTCTTATAAGGCTTGTTCGTGTTACTAACGAATATGTATCAAAGAAGTCTACACCTTCTTTTTGAGATTTCCTTTGGCTACTAATCTGGCTTTATACTTATCGGTAGAGCCATCTGGTTTCATTTTCTTCTTACGCCTTACTAGACATAATGTTTGGGGTTGCTTGCCGTATGTTAGAAAACCAGACTCTAAACGATAAAAGTTAGGTAATAGGGCATTTAAATGTGTTTTGATAGGATATTCTCTTAATACTTTAACTTATAGATTCCTTATTCTTGACACCTTAGAAGTTATAGAATCCATATATGTAGAATTTTTTGAAAATCAAACTATTTAGATTCCATTGAGATTATCTAGTCCAGAACTAGCTGTGAATAATGATATCAACGATGATGAATATGATCCTGCTAAAAATAGCAAGGAAGTGCCAGTACCAGATAATAATACTGAACACATGAGAAGTAAAAGAGCGAGAATAGAGAAGGAATATGGTCCTGACTTCATAACGTATCTTGTAGAAGGCAGTAAGGACAAAGTCTTTAATATAACAAGGTGTGTAATGAATGTCGATAATGATTCCAAAACTTATTCTGAGGCAATGAGTTCTAGAGATTTTAATTTCTGGAAAGAAGCTATTAATAAGGAAATGAACTCCATAATGTTAAACCAAACATGGGTTTTAACCGATTTACCTCCTGGTGATAAACCTATATGATGTAAAAGGATATTCAAGAAAAAGTTGAATACAAATGGACCCATTGATAACTCTAAAGCTAGATTAGTTGCTAAGGGGTATAAAAAAGATAAGGAATAGACTATTTTGATACTTTTGCTACCGTTGCACGCATATCTTCTATATGTTGTTTAATAGCACTTGCATTAATTCATAAATTGGTCATACATCAAGTGGATGTAAAGACAACTTTTTTAAATGGAGATTTAGAAGAAGAGATATATATGGAACAACATGAAGGTTCCATAACGCTAGGCCAAGAAAAGAAAGTTTGTAAATTAGAAAAATCTCTTTATGGCCTGAAGCAAGCTCCTATGCAACGACATGAGAAATTTGATAAAGTTGCATTGTCATATGGATTCATTGTTAATGATTAACAAATCAGATAATAACGGTTATGTTATCATATGTTTATACGTTGATAACATGCTGATATTTAGTTCTAATATATCTTGTGTGAATGAAAATAAGAAGTTTTATCTTCTAAATTTGATATGAAAGATCTAGGGGAAGCTAATGAAATACAGGGAATTAAAATAACAACTCCTTTAGATCTAAGTATCAAATTAGAAAAGAAACTGGACATACCATTTCTCAACTGGAGTATTCTAGTGTTATTGGGAGTCTTATGTACGCTATGCATTGCACTAGACTAGACATCGCACATGCTATAAGTGTATTGTATCGATTTACGAGTAATCCAGGTTTCGAACACTTGAAAGCTTTTTCCAGAGTTTTAGCTTATTTGAAGGGAACCATTAACTATGGTTTATCTTATAGAGGACATCGTGCTATAATAGAAGGATACAGTGATGCAACCTGAAACAATGTTGAATCCAAATCCAACCTTACAACTGGATGGATATTTAAATTATAAGGCACTGCTATGTCTTGGGCTTCTAAGAAGCAGACCTGCATATCTGACTCAACTATGATGTCAGAGTTAATCACATTAGAAGATGCATGTAAGGAAGAAGAATTGCTTAGGGATTTGTTAATGGAAATCCCATTATGGAAGAAGCCATCTCCAGTAGTCTTGATTAACTATTATAATCAAGCAACAATATATAATGTCTCTAATAACACATATAATGGGAAGCCTAGACATGTGAGTCTAAGACATCAAATGGTAAAACAATTACTCAAAAGTGGAATTATAACTGTATACTACATAGAAACAAAGAAAAACTTGGTTGACCCACTTACAAAAGGTCTTCCAAAAGCAATGGTTTCTATAAAATCAAAAGAAATGGGATTAAGATCTGTGAATGAAGATTGATCATCCTTAATGGAAACTGAATTTATGTCTTGAAAAGGATAAACAAAATTCAGTGGGTACCAACAAGTTAAGAGTATGATTATGGAACACTAAATCAATTATCCATAATATTTAGTGTTGGATTCTACAAGAACAAAGGATGGATAAATGTCCTTAATAAGTCTACAAACAACTTAAGAGACTTACCGATATGAGTATGGAAATCAGGTCGTTTTCTAGGAAAGTAAGACCACTATCTAAAGTAGACTCATGAACCAGGATTAAAAGCACATGGCCGTTAACATGCTGAGCAATACAGAACACTCTAACTAAGGAAATCAACATGTGTGATTGCTCTTGTTTAAACATTAAGGGATACTTGGTTCAAGATTCGTTCACCGTAGAATCTCGATAGAACTTTGAATGGTTTACACTAAGTAAAGTTTTAAATCCAAAAGATACCTTTTATTTATGTATTGTTTCCATGATGATTCAAAACTTAATCTTAGAACTACATAGGCTTGATCTCACTTGGATATGTAGGAAATCACACTAGTGATTCAACCGTCCAGATTATTTATTTCTTTATTTTGTAAATTGGGGTATATTGTTGTGAAATTTTCAAAACTTGATTTAGGGTTTGTTTCTGAAGAGGGAAGGATGAAAGGAAGAAGGAAAGGTGTTGGGATTAGTCCTACTTTTTGAAGGTGCTAGAAGTATGCAAGTACTTGAGTGGCCTTCTCACAAGTGTGTTGGGGCCTTGAGGCATCTAAATGTTTTCTTTGTTGTGAGAAGAGAGGCCATGCATCACTATACCACACACACGCGCCGCCGACATTGTCTACCTGACCGAACCGAGTACGAGTACGGGTTTCGGGTCTAGATCCAATAATAATAATTTTGGACATAATTTATAAATGGTAACGGGTTGAATTTCGGCCCATTACGGACTCGAATGAAATTGAAGTTTCGGGTCTATTTATAATTGAATGAAACTGATATCAACTATGGAAATCAAGTCTATTTATAAACATATTTCTAGTCTATTTGTATATTTATATACATTATCCTCTTATCTTTCCATTCTCTATGTTGTGTTATTTCTTTAAATATTATAACGTTGTTGTTGTAACTTGATTACAACATACTTATTGCTATCATTAGCTATTATTGCATTCTAGAGTAGTGGAAATTTTATTTATAAACTTGTGCGACGAGTTTATGTTTGACTATTCTCTTTTTTGGTATACTAGATGTATAACACATCATTTTTTTTGGTACTGTCCACACACTAAATCAAACGTGCTTATATTTTTCTATTTTTATTTTTGGTTGTTGCTGAGGAAACTTGAACGGATAACAGAGACATGCATATCATTCTATTTGCATAACAATTCCGATTCAGTATTGAATATATCATTTTGATTCTAAATAGAATTGTTCGCTTGATTCTCGGAGATGAACACTGATAAGAGTTTTTTATATGAATCGGAAATTCTCTATCATAGTTTATTGTTATGCAAGGAAAATGGAAATTTCTAATCAAGAAGTCGTAGTAGAAGTCCACACTAGAGTAATCAGTTGCCAATACTAATTGGAAGTAAAATTTTGTGTTTGAACAAGCAATTGAAGTTGATATGCATATGAATGGTAAATCATTTAATTATTAATTCTTTATTTTGTTGCTTTTCAAGCATGAAAGTTCTAAGTGGGGAGATTGTAATATCCTATAAATTTCAACCATTTAAATATAGATTTTAATTTAATTATTGAATTAAAAATGGTATTAAAACCAAATTTATGATGTCATTAATTTATGATTCCAAAATTTATTTTTAATAAAAAATAATTTACATTGAGATAAACTGTGATTGATAATAATGAAAATTATTAAATTGTTTGTGCATTTGGACTAGCTAACTTTGAACTATTATTGATAAAAGAAATTAGCAGTTGAATACTTGATTTCGTTTTAAAGGTTCAATATTGGAATTAATACGATAATTAGTAATAAATTAATGAACGTTTGCAGTTTAATTTTGTATAGGATGAATCGTAATGTAACAAAGTGTCAACGATATATAAAGAACGTTTTAACTATCGTAGTTAATGAAAATTAATGTTATAAGTATAATTTAATAAAGAGAATAAATCTAAATCTTGAAGTAGTATTTTGTAGTCATTTAAAAATAGGTGTAAACGATATAGAAACAGTTTGGAGATTAAACATAAAAACTTAATTTTAAATTTGAATTTGGATTACTTGTGGTTAGTTTAGTTTAAATAAATTTGATTGATCGTTGAATTAAAAATTCCATAAAGCTGCCATTGAATTAAATAGTAAGCGGATATGGTATGAAATAACATTTAAGTAAGTAAATGTGCAATCCTAATGTTTAATGTTCATTTATACATTTATTCAAGCATTTATGAGAATATATATCAAAATATAGTGTGTTATGTAGTTATCTATTACCTATAATAGAAATTACAATGTATCAGATGCTAATGTGGGAATGTTTATTGCTGTTTAGATCCGACGTGGTGGAATTTTACGGCTCTTCCGCTTTTCATTATCACAGTCCGAGAAAAAAAAAGAACAACGATGTAACACCCCACGTCCATTAATGTCACTCACAAAGGGAATGCATTAACTTCCATGGAGGTTTTAAGTGAATATAGAACAGAAAAATTACAACAAGACAAATATAAGTAGTACTTGGAAATTTAAAACTTTATTTCATTGTAGCAGAAGTTAAACATGTTTGTTACATCATAATACCATAAATCAGAGTCAAGTACAATATCCATCTTGATAAAACAAAATACATAATCCCATTACATAAATAGCCATTAAAGAAGATAACAAGCTGGACTTTACTTCAACAGTCCAAGCTTTCCAAAAGAGAGATAAAGCAATCCAATTAAGCTCCACTAGAGCTAGGCCCACCCTGAGGACCTGGAGGGGGGAAAAGATAGAAATAGAGGGGGTCAGACATAAAGTCTAGCGAGTATGATAATTCTAACAATACTATTATCAAAATAATTAGACTAAGGCATAAGCTGGAAGACAAGGAAATGTCTATGAACTATTGGGTATGGAAGAGCAAATAAAGATAACGTTAAAGGCACACCTAATTACTAACGAATAATTACTACACTGCACCACACCAGTCACCCTCAAAGTTGATCCCACTTGCTTCACTTAGAAATTATATAAATAGCCTTGCGTACCCCTAGTTGACTACATAGGTGCCGCCTGCCCCTATCTCCGCTAGGTGTACCCCACTACCCACTTGCGATCGGCTACCTACTAGTAGATACCCATGCTGGCCCCACAATGGGGTATATCACTCCCCTAAAGTGGCAACCCAATATAGCTTGAGGATGCACGGCTTATACCTACACCATGCAACAACGTCTTACCTACCAGCCCGGGTCCACACACGCATATGAAACCCGTTGGACTTGCGTTGCCACCGCTAACCCGTTTGGCCTCTTATAGTCAAGCCTAGTATGCGTGTCCCGTCCTCGACTTGGGTCGAGCCCACAAAGATACGTTTGGGTTACTGGTTGAAATGGGCCCCCACTATTTACCACAAGCTATCCACCTAAGCTTGTCCCCATTAGTATATCCCACTTAACCCTCTTCTTAGTCATGTTCATTTACATGTGTGTTTGGTTAAGTCTTACTAATCGTATTTCAAATACCACTAAAGGCAACCACTAGATTCCTCATGCCACCCAAGGCACCTACTTAACCCCCATGTCCCACCTTACATGTTTATCTGGTTAAGTATTTCTTAATTCATTCAGGCCATAACCTCATAAAGACCTCTCACATTAGATTGGCATTTATGGCAGCTGGATTTGCCGGGCGGGTCCGGGCAGTCTTACACCATAAAAGAGTCTAACCTCGTGTCTTTACAATTGTTATGCTTTAATTTGGGCCTAGGACCTCTCACGTTGGGCTGACATTTGTGCCTACTGGATTTGTTGGTCGGGTCCGGGCAGGTTTACATCACAAACGAGTCCAACCTCGTGTCATAAGCATTGATTAACACTTATAATCTTTTACCCTAGTTTCAAATATACTCCTATTCAAATCATTAATTAATTTCAATTTTAATGATGTCCATAATTGACTCAATTATGGCCATCCACTTATGATATGCAAAATCATATCAATTGCATCCAATTTCTTAATATTAAATCCTTAATATTACCCCTACCCCACGTTATACGTTCTCTTATTCAACGCAAAATATACGTTAGACTCGAATAGTCTAACACATAGCACAAAGATAAATTATCACAACATATAGACAAATAAAATAGATCTAATCATAATAGGGGTGAAACTTGCATAAAACTACACATGTCATGGATCTAAAGGTGTCAACTTGTTTGGTTAAATGTCACAATTTACATAATATGATCATAATCCAAATTCATGTATAAATTGGCATACGTGGTTTGTGCAACATAATGATGGTGTAAGCTAGCATCTAACCCATAGAACTCACCCTTGTCATAGCATAATTCTAGATCTAAATAGATGTCATGGCATATGTTCATAATCTGTACTAATCAATCTAAACTGGCATACATGATTTGTCATATAAATCAACATAGCCCAAATAATATCAACATTATGATTTGATTAACATGAACTAATTAGCATAGATAATAACATCATGACTTTATAACATGTATGATTTATCACAACTTAGCATAGAAAATTACAACCTATACAATATCATCATAGCATGATTTACAACATATAGGATATCATCATCACATAACATAGGATTTACAACATACATGATAGCATAAGGTTTACAACAACATATATGACAATTCACATCATTTTCTTATGATCCATATCATATCTTAATCTAATTAGTTTGCTAATAATCTTATTAAAATCATCATACTCACAATTAGAAAAGAAAGAGAGTCTTGATTTGCTTTAGAGTTGAGTAGAAATAGAGTTTTGATTAGCTTTCTTCCTTCTAAGTTGGCGGCGGCTACACTGAGTTCCGTGGCGATGGCATGACGGCGGCTATTCTATTTTTCATGTGAATTTAGAGTGAGAGACTACCTAGGTATATATAGAGTTTAGGATTTATTTAGACCGTCAGATCAACTCAGAACTAACCTGAACCGTTAAATTTGCCAACTCAGCCCTAAAGACACATCAGCAGCTCAAGATTGGGCTCAGCCAAAACCTGGCCGACTGGACCCGGTCGACACTCAGGTCGACGGCGCAGTCGACCTGGTCTTGGGGGTGTCGACTGCCCAGTCGACTCCCCAGTCGACCTGGGGTGCTGGGCGGGAAATTTCCCGCCTAGCCTGTTTGACTTCGAATTTTGAATTTTAAATTTTCTGAAATCTGTTTTGAATTTTCTGAAACTTCCGATGGCCATATCTCCTTCATACGAAGTCCAAATCACGCAAACTTGGACTCTATTTAAACTAAAATTCCGGGACGAACACAATGACGCAACCCGTTTCCCACAATTCTCACGTCTGAGATTAATTATTCTTTAATTTGTAAATATTGTTATTAATAGAAACACGGGGTGTTACATTCTCCCCTCCTTAAAGGATTTTGACCCCGAAATCTCCAAGTTAAAGAGAATGTATATCCTAACATCCAAACAACCATCTATTCAACCATCAAACACATGCATCCATTGTCCTTATAGAGTTCTAATGCTTTCATGTTTAAATGCACAGTGTGTGTATATGTCTATATCTAATGCAAAATCAGGCGGTCCACTGATTCAGTTGACCTCCTTAATGCAAATCATGATAGTGCCATGCGTCCATTATGTATGCGAAAGAACCCTATCGATACATATTATTTCTACATGTGTGCATAGTCATTCACCAAAATGCGGTATCCATATGATAATACAATCATCATACATCCATTTTACTAAATACATCCATATATATGCAATATGCAATATGAAGTGACTGAGCCGATCTAGTGCCTAAAGTGTGTGTATATGCATCCACGAGCAACCACTAGCAAACACTTGCATCCACTTTGCATCCATCATACATAACATGTCTCAAACACATGTTTCAATCATAGGATTACCCTATCTAAAGGTCAAGGATACTAGTGAGAGGATACTCTAAATGTAAGATAAGTACAAGCTAAGCGATAAAGGAGAAATTAAAGGACATACCCTCAAAAAGAAAAGGGTATCGTGAACGCATCTTCTCTTCTGTCTCCCAAGTAGCGTTGCTCTCATCATCTCCCCATTGCACTTTGACTAGTCTGACCTCTCGATTCCTCAACTTCTTGATCTCCGACCCAAGAATGCACGTAGGAGCCCATCGAATCGTCGCATCACGCTCTATCTCCACCTCTCTAAGCAAGTTCGGCTCTACCACCTCCGCGGTCTCGTGTAGGCACTTCCTCAAATGTGATACATGGAATATGTCGTGCACACCACTAAGTCTCTAAGGCAACTCCACTCTATACGCCATCCGTCCAATCTTCTCCTTAATAGGAAACGACCCTACGTACCTTGGTGCTAATTTCCCAACGGACCCAAAGCGAACAACGTTCCGTAATGGAGACACTTTGATAAAGACCATGTCCCCAACATCAAACTCAAGATCGGTCCTCCTCTTATCCGCATAAGATTTCTGCGTATCTTGCGCCGTCTTCATCCTCCTTCGAATCAAATCGATCTTTTCCGAAGTCTCTCTAATCATATCGGGCCCAAGTAATATCTTATCGGTAGATTCCCACCAACATGTAGGTGAACGACAAGGTCGTCCATAAAGAGCTTCGAAAGGTGCCATGCCAATGCTAGACTGAAAGCTGTAATTATATGCGAACTCTACCAACGGAAGATGCTCTTCCCATGTACCCCCAAAGTCTAGGATACATAGCCTCAAAAGGTCCTCTAGAATACGATTCACCCTCTCGGTCTGGCCGTCCGTCTGAGGATGATACGCGGTGCTCAAACATAACTGAGTCCCTACCGCTTCTTGTAAGCTCCTCCAAAATTCGCTAGTGAAGATAGGATCACGGTCGCTTACTATGCTAGAAGGAACACCATGCAAACGAACTATCTCTCGAACGTATACAGAAGCTAACCATGTAGCAGTCCTCTTACTCTTCACGGGAATGAAATGGGCGCTTTTAGTAAGTCTATCTACTATAACCCAAATCCCCGTATTACCCTTCCTTGATCTTGGTAATCCATCCACAAAGTCCATCGAGACACTTTCCCACTTCCATAGTGGAACCGCCAATGGGTGAAGCAACCCACCGGGTTTCTTTTTCTCCGCTTTTACTTGTTGGCACACCAAGCATCTAGCGACATACTCGGCCACATCCCTCTTCATACCGGCCCAAAAGAAAACTCGCTTCATGTCTTTGTACATCTTGTCCCCGCCGGGATGAATGGTCATCTTCAAACGATGTGCATTATCAAGAATAGTCTTCATCAAGTCCTCGTCTCGTGGTACACAAAGTCTATTATCCCTACGTAACCTACCCTTATCATCTAGGGTATACCTACGGAGATGGCTTGATGACTCCCCTCTTTTGAGCTTCTCCACTAACTCAACCAACTGTGGGTCGTCTCGCCGTGCCTCACCAATCCGTCCCAAAAGCGTAGGTCTGACCTCCAAGGATGCTAGCAAACCGGGTACAATGTCAACGGAAGGTCTAAAATCAAACATAGAGATGAATTCTAAGTTTCGCCGTTCAACAAACAACGGACTCAAGGACAGCCTTTTCCTACTTAAGGCGTCTGCCACCACGTTACCCTTGCCAGGGGTATATGCTATTTCGAAGTCGTAGGACGCTAAGAATTCCATCCACCTTTGCCGTCTTAAATTCAAATCCTTCTGAGAGAATAAGTATTTTAAAGATTTGTGGTCAGTGAATAATTCAAATTTCTCACCAAGAAGATAATGACGCCAAGACTTAAGCACGAAAACAATTGCGGCCAACTCTAGGTCATGCGTGGGGTAATGCTTCTCATGCACCCTCAAATGCCTTCCACCATAGGCTATTACCCTACCCTCTTGCATTAAGACTGCGCCTAGACCTGTCCTACAAGCATCGGTATAAACAGTAAATGGCTTACTCCCGTCTGGCAGCACTAAGACTGGAGCTGAGGTCAATGCTCTCTTTAAACGTTGGAACGCATCATCACAATCTACGTCCCATGTGAAAACTAGGTTCTTCTTCGTCAAACGTGTTAATGGAGCTGATATCTTTGCGAAGTCTTTGATAAACTTCCTATAGTAGCCGGCCAACCCCAAGAAACTCCTTACTTCGGTAGCAATTTTAGGGACCTTCCAATCTTGGATGGCCACCACCTTCGCGGGATCCACAGCTATCCCTTCTTTGGAAACCACATGCCCTAAGAATCGCACTTCCTCCCTCCAGAAGTGACACTTAGAAAATTTAGCTTTAAGGTTATGCGCTCGTAGAGTCTCCAACACTTCCCTAAGATGTAGGGCATGCTCTTCTTCATTCTTAGAAAAGATCAAGATGTCATCTACAAAGACCACCACGAATTTATTAAGGTACTCCCTAAACACCCTACTCATCAAATCAACAAAGTATGTGGGGGCATTTGTCAAACCGAAGGGCATCACTAGCCATTCATAGAAACTGCCCGGAGTCCTAAAGGCAGTCTTGTCAATGCTATCCTCAGCCACTCTCAACTGATGGAAACCAGTGGCTAAGTCCAACTGCGAAAACACTGAGGCGCCAACTAACTGATCAAAGAGATCGTCAATCCTCGGCAGTGGGTGTCTATTCTTCTTTGTAAGCTTATTAAGTTCTCTATAGTCCACACAAAGTCTAAGGGACCCATCCGCCTTCGTGGCAAATACTACTGGAGCACCCCACTCCGATATACTTCGTCTTATGAACCCCTTCTCAAGCAACTCCTTCACTTGCTTATTGAGTTCCCTCCTTTCACGAGGAGCCATGTGGCGTACCGGCAAAGATACTGGTTTTGCATTATCCACAAGATATATTCGAAAATTTATCTCCCGCTTCGGAGGCAAGCCCTTCACCTCCTTAAACACATCCGAGTATTCTTGGACCACTCTAACAGATCGTAGATTCTCCACCGACGCGTCAAGCGATTCTAGATAACTTAGCATAACGGAATTTATGGGATTACAAAAGATTTCGAGAGCGTTACCAAGGCGAGTCATGAGCCTAACTACTCTCCTTTCACAATCAAGAACGACCCCATTTCTGGATAACCAATCCATTCCTAAAATTAGCCCATAGCCCATGAAGCCCAAAACATAAGCATCACATCTAAACTCAACGCTAAGTATAGAAATTTTCAAATCCAAACACATCATGGACAAATAAGCTGAGCCCCCAATTGGATTCGAAACAACTAAGGGATCCTCTACTAAACTGGTGTTTAAGTGCAGTGATTCAACTAATGATGTAGAGATAAACGAATGCGATGCGCCCGAATCGAATAAGGTACGGACAGGATGATCAAACAGAAAAACTAAGCTTTCAATAGAAATGGTTCTACCTCGTTCTTGTAGCGGTGGGACCGCGAGAGCCTGAACTTGTCCCCTTGCCTTCCCTGGTGCCATAAGAGCCTGCACCTGTCCTCCCGAGGTAGACCCTGCCCTCTGCCCCTTCTTTGGGCAGTCCTTCACTTGATGTCCCGCTTCACCACAATGAAAACAGCCAGTCTTCTTTTTTTTCGGTAATCCTTGCTGAGATAGCCTAGTGTCCCACAGTTATAGCATCTTTTCTTTCCTTTGCCATTATTGTCTTTACCACCCTTCTTGTTTTCTGTTGTGGTTTCTTCTGATCCCCTTTCTTCTTGGGTGCCTTATTAGCATTAGCGCCTTTCTCCTCGTGCATGAGTGCCATGTCTACTAGCTTCTCAAAGGTGGACCCCATAGGGATGTGGGTCATAGCCAACCCTTGCAACGGCTCATTCAAGCCATTAACGAACCTCAGAGCCTTCTTCTCCGGCGTGCTCACTAAGTCCAAGCCAAACCTTGCTAACTGATTAAATTTGTTGACATATTCTTTCACTGATGAGCTTCCTTGCTTCAATGTCAAGAACCTTTCCATATATAGATTCTCTTCTGCCCTTGAGAGAAGCTTTGCCTCAAACCTACATCTGAAATCCGCCCAAGAATCAACAGGACGCTCCCCATTAGTGACCTCCTACCAAAACGAGGCCTCTCCCTTCATTAACCAAGCTGCTAATTTGACTTTCCTCCCTTCTTCTACTTCAAAGATTTCTAGCAATTCTTCCACCTCCTTAAGCCAATCTCTAGCTTCCACAAACGTTTCTGACCCTTGAAAAGGTTTTCCACCTATAGCCTTAAATTCCTTGCACGTCTTTGCAAAAGTATCAGCGTGAGGAGGGGGAGGAGGAGGAGCGGGTGCAACTGGTGGTGGAGGAACATTGGCTGGACCTGCAGCGGCCCTAGCCTCTAATAACCTCCTATACCATCCTGGTATCGTTACACCATCCGGAAGGTTAAGATCTTCAGCCATGCTGAAACGAAAAAGGAAAGATTCAAAATGGAGAATTTGAAAGATAAAGATATATGGCTATTGGGGATTATGTTTTTCATAAAAACTTTCCTCTTAAAATCACTCATTAAGACATGTTTTTGAAATTACTTGTTCCAAAAATGCTTTAGAAAAATAGTTTTTCTAAAAAAATTATCTGTTCTGGTAACCTGGCTCTGATACCACGTGTAACACCCCACGTCCATTAATGTCACTCACAAAGGGAATGCATTAACTTCCATGGAGGTTTTAAGTGAATATAGAACAGAAAAATTACAACAAGACAGATATAAGTAGTACTTGGAAATTTAAAACTTTATTTCATTGCAGCAGAAGTTAAACATGTTTGTTACATCATAAAACCATAAATCAGAGTCAAGTACAATATCCATCTTGATAAAACAAAATACATAATCCCATTACATAAATAGCCATTA
Source organism: Allium sativum (assembly GCA_030737875.1). NCBI lineage: Eukaryota > Viridiplantae > Streptophyta > Magnoliopsida > Asparagales > Amaryllidaceae > Allium > Allium sativum. The sequence continues at coordinate 260,459,422 of CM060909.1, read as the reverse complement.
AAGAAGATAACAAGCTGGACTTTACTTCAACAGTCCAAGCTTTCCAAAAGAGAGATAAAGCAATCCAATTAAGCTCCACTAGAGCTGGGCCCACCCTGAGGACCTGGAGGGGGAAAAAGTTAGAAATAGAGGGGGTCAGACATAAAGTCTGGCGAGTATGATAATTCTAACAATACAATTATCAAAATAATTAGACTAAGGAATAAGCTGGAAGACAAGGAAATGCCTATGAACTATTGGGTATGGAAGAGCAGATAAAGATAACGTTAAAGGCACACCTAATTACTAACGAATAATTACTACACTGCACCACACCAGTCACCCTCAAAGTTGATCCCACTTGCTTCACTTAGAAATTATATAAATAGCCTTGCGTACCCCTAGCTGACTACATAGGTGCCGCCTGCCCCTATCTCCGCTAGGTGTACCCCACTACCCACTTGCGATCGGCTCCCTACTCGTAGATACTCGTACTGGCCCCACAGTGGGGTGTATCACTCCCCTAAAGTGGAAACCAGATACAGCTTGAGGATGCACGGCTTATACCTACACGATGCAACAACGTCTTACCTACCAGCCCGGGTCAACACACGCATATGAAACCCGTTGGACTTGCGTTGCCACCGCTAACCCGTTTGGCCTCTTATAGTCAAGCCCAGTATGCGTGTCCCGTCCTCGACTTAGGTCGAGCCCACAAAGATACGTTTGGGTTACTGGTTGAAATGGGCCCCCACTATTTACCACAAGCTATCCACCTAAGCTTGTCCCCATTAGTATATCCCACTTAACCCTCTTCTTAATCATGTTCATTTACATGTGTGTTTGGTTAAGTCTTACTAATCGTATTTCAAATGCCACTAAAGGCAACCACTAGATTCCTCATGCCACCCAAGGCACCTACTTAACCCCCATGTCCCACCTTACATGTTTATCTGGTTAAGTATTTCTTAATTCATTCAGGCCATAACCTCATAAAGACCTCTCACATTAGACTGGCATTTATGGCAGCTGGATTTGCCGGGCGGGTCCGGGCAGTCTTACACCATAAAAGAGTCTAACCTCGTGTCTTTACAACTGTTATGCTTTAATTTGGGCCTAGGACCTCTCACATTGGGCTGACATTTGTGACTACTGGATTTGCCGGTCGGGTCTGGGCAGGTTTACGTCACAAACGAGTCCAACCTCGTGTCCTAAGCATTGATTAACACTTATAATCTTTTACCCCAGTTTCAAATATATCCCTATTCAAATCATTAATTAATTCCAATTTTAATGATGTCCATAATTGACTCAATTATGGCCATCCACTTATGGTATGCAAAATCATATCAATTGCATCCAATTTCTTAATATTAAATCCTTAATATTACCCCTACCCCACGTTATACGTTCGCTTATTCAACGCAAAATATACGTTAGACTCGAATAGTCTAACTCATAGCACAAAGATAAATTATCACAACATATAGACAAATAAAATAGATCTAATCATAATAGGGGTGAAACTTGCATAAAACTACACATGTCATGGATCTAAAGGTGTCAACTTGTTTGGTTAAATGTCACAATTTACATAATATGATCATAATCCAAATTCATGTATAAACTGGCATACGTGGTTTATGCAACATAATGATGGTGTAAACTAGCATCTAACCCATAGAACTCACCCATGTCATAGCATAATTCTAGATCTAAATAGATGTCATGGCATATGTTCATAATCTGTACTAATCAATCTAAACTTGCATACATGATTTTTCATATAAATCAACATAGCCCAAATAATATCAACATTATGATTTGATTAACATGAACTAATTAGCATAGATAATAACATCATGACTTTATAACATGTATGATTTATCACAACTTAGCATAGAAAATTACAACCTATACAATATCATCATAGCATGATTTACAACATATAGGATATCATCATCACATAACATAGGATTTACAACATACATGATAGCATAAGGTTTACAACAACATATATGACAATTCACATCATTTTCTTATGATCCATATCATATCTTAATCTAATTAGTTTGCTAATAATCCTATTAAAATCATCATACTCACAATTAGAAAAGAAAGAGAGTCTTGATTTGCTTTAGAGTTGATTAGAAATAGAGTTTTGATTAGCTTTCTTCCTTTTTAGTTGGCGGCGGCTACACTGAGTTTCATGGCGATGGCATGATGCGGCTATTCTATTTTTCATGTGAATTTAGAGTGAGAGACTACCTAGGTATATATAGAGTTTAAGATTTATTTAGACCATCAGATCAACTCAGAACTAACCTGAACCGTTAAATTTGCCAACTCAGCCCTAAAGACACATCAGCAGCTCAAGATTGGGCTCAGCCAAAACCTGGCCGACTGGACCAGGTCGACACCCAGGTCGACTGCGCAGTCGACCTTGTCCTGGGGGTGTCGACTGCCCAGTCGACCTGGGGTGCTGGGCGGGAAATTTTCCGCCTAGCCTGTTTGACTTCGAATTTTGAATTTTAAATTTTCTGAAATCTGTTTTGAATTTTCTGAAACTTCTGATGGCCATATCTCCTTCATACGAAGTCCAAATCACGCAAACTCGGACTCTATTTCAACCAGAATTCCGAGACGAACACAATTGCGCAACCCGTTTCCCACAATTCTCACATCCGAGATTAATTATTCTTTAATTTGTAAACATTGTTATTAATAGAAACACGGGGTGTTACAAACGAGTTCCAAAAAGAGTCATTACCTCGCATACCGCGATAACTTCCTCCTTCTGGTTTTCCAGCTTTCCCAACCCTAACTGCTGCGTGCGGTTGAAGAAATAGCAATGTCGATTGCAGCCAATTCAAACGTCTTTAAAGCTGACTGTCTACTCTTCCCTCTACTCTATCGTTAGTAGCAGGTTTTATCCATCGCTCCTTCGTGAACAACTCACCACGTGGTATGTCAATAATCAACATCCTCGATTTGTTCTTATTCTTTCATCCAAAGGTATTGCTGCACACAGTTTGTTTTGGTCCGAAGTCATTGAACCACGATGGTGAGTGTTAACATATGCTTTAATTCCTGTACGATTCCTGATAAGTTACCTTTTGGCAAAGGTTTACATTTACAACATCAGTATTTACTCCATAATAGTTTGTGATGCTACTATTTGTTGAATAAGTACCAATACATTATTTTGTTTAAATAATCCATCCATAAGAATGCGAAGAAGATTCAAGTTTTCGCTATACAAAATGATTTCTTACATATTCGACAAAGATCCAGTACTGGCTGATTAACTACATTTAATGCTTAACGTAAAATAATTTTGCTCACTTCGTTAATATTCCAGTTTTACTGATTGATAGTATGTCAACATAGGAAAAGTGTAATTAAGGAATCATTAGACCATTTTCACAACAAGTGTTTTACTTGATTGTTTGATGGTTTTTTGATATTTTTTTTGTTCTTAATTATCTCCAATGGTTTATCCATTAGGATGTTTCAAACTTTTAGAGCCATGATTTGATGCCACTGCTTATTCGAATAGTTTGTTACACCGGTTTTACTATCTCTTTAATAACACTACAAAAATATGATCACTCGCATGAAGCATGGGTGTTCTTTCTCTATAAGTTTGCATAACCTTAATTCTTCTTTTTTTCCCCTATTTTATCAAGGACCTTGAAAGCTATTAGTCGTAAAAGTAAGTTTTCTCAATTTTAATGCAAATAACCATGACATATTTAAATGGTAGGTAAAAATGAAGCAATTAATAGTTGAAATAAAGCAAGTTTTTCTTCTTCTTTTTTCATATTTTGATAGGAGTAACCCATTACACCAGTTAAAGGAAAATATGAAGTAAATTTCAAAATTTCAATGCTTAACATAAATATTTTTGCACCATGTCATCTTCCACAAATACCTCACTATTACTGAATTTTAGTTTGTCAATCTTGGGTAGTTTGCCCATTGCTGTAGACAATTCTTATTTTGAATTAAGAAAGTTATTTGTAAATTTTCAACTATTGACTAAAATATTTATAGAAAATATTTTCAACTATTACTTATACTAAAATGGAGAATCCAATCTATTAAAATGCTTACATGTGTGTCTAATTTATGCAACTTGGAGACTTCTTCCGAATAATTTCAACTGCTTACCCATTTCTTCCATCTTTCCCCCTCTTGCTCGTTCTAGACCACAATCTTCCTTAAGTTAATCCTAAAACGAATACTCCTCCACCGCAATCTAATTATTGATATTTCTCTTCATGGATTACTCCTTATTTCTTCTTTTTAATTAATACTACTTTTTTCCCTAATCCAACAATATATATGCCTTACCAAATCCACCATGCCTTTAATTGGAAAAAGATACACCCTTCTGAAAAATCACCCAAGATCGACGAGCATCCTACTGAATCAATCGACTATTGGAGTTACTCGACTTTCAAAAGTTTGAACTAAATGACAGTTTTGCTGTTGGTTTCTGCTAATTTAGGTTGATTTATTCAATTCACAACTTATATGTAACGAACCGTATTTCTACGATATTATAATTAATTTATTTAATTAAATAAATAGTGATTTAGAGAATTTAAAATGCTTGTTTAATTAAATAATATGGAATATTTAATTAATATAAATAGTAATATAATATATATAATTCAGAAAGACTAAAAAATGGTGGAATTCACAATATCTTGTGAATTGGATTATTTATAATATATAATTCAGTTTGAAATTGAATTAGAATAACGAATGTATTATTTGAACGACAGTTTGAATGTATAATTATAATATAACTAAAATCGAGCTCGAAATGGCGCGGTAGTTCGCTATTTGGCGATTCGAACTTCAACTAAATATATAGGGTCCGTTTTAAATCGGATTTCCGTGAAACAAGAAATGTTTGGAGCTGGTGAAGTATATTTTTCTAGTGGAAGAGAAAAATCAGGATTTCATTGTTTAGATTTCGATTTATGTCCAAATCAAGTTTTAGAAAAAGTCGCTATGGAATTCCTTTGAAATATATATATATATATATATATATATATATTATAAAAGGATTTTATATATAAATCAAATATCGATATAACTGGAAAATTTGAAGTATCGAGTTATAAATCCAATGAGAGCTGTATGGTATTCCACTGTGAATTTATACGATAATATTTATTTTTAAATATTAAATTTAATTGTTTTTAAATATATTTATATATTTAAAAGGGTTATTTAGGGCTTTAAAAATAGCCACTTTTGCAAATGACCTCGGAATTTGACGAAACCAATTTTTTTGGATTCGTAATATTAAATTATGGTTAGGTGTCAAGTTTCGTGATTTTTAGAGTCAGTGTGTGGCCGTACGGGATTTTAATTTGAAATACAGTCAATAATATGACCTTTAAAATACGCTGTGTGAGCAAACGGAGTCCGAATTCGATGAAACCAGTTTCATTGGGACCGTAATGTCGAACTGTAGCTGCATGTCCATTTTCGTGATTTTTGGGTATCGTATGTAGTCACAGGAATTTTTAAGGACAAGTTGAAGCAGCGTTTGCTTAGAAATTAATTTAATAATCGAATAAAAAATATTATAACTACCCTATATAATACCCTTAACCTCTAACCCTAATTTACATTTTGCTCTGGTCAACAAACGAGCGCCGCAACCTCTAACAAAAATGCCACAGTAAAGAAATCCTCCTTCGAAAATCAAAATAAAATCAATCAAAATTCTATAAATCAATTCCCTTGTATATTCGTTCTCCTCTAAGGTTGCTCTTCAGGTTGATATCAGTTTGAAGGGGTTCGAAGTGTATTTTTGTCGCTGGAAAACGTACAGCATTTGGTTGGAAGACCTAGGGTTGGATTTTTATTGAGATTTAAGCTTCAAATCGAGAAGCGAGTATCGTATTTGAGTTGAGTGTGTGGAACCGCACTTTTATATGAAACTTGGAAGGGTTCTGTCATTTTTTTTGTCGATGTTCTGTGCTGGAGCGGCAACGCATCAGAGGATGTCGCGGTTTTCTTGTTGGTTGGAGAATGGAAGGCTCAGGTTGCGTCAGAGATGGGTGGTGGTTTGGTAGGTTTCGGTGGTGTAAAGGAGAAGTGGTTGGTGTGGATGAATGTCGGCAATGGTGTTCAGAGGAGCCACGAGTTTATCTAAAGAGTGATATGAGATTGGGGAAGAAGAGGTGCGGTTATGGGCTTAAAGGGAAGTGGATGGGCCGGGATATTTGAAATGGGGTGAGGCCCAATTATGAAAGAAGTTAGTTTAGTTTAAAATTTAAATAGAATATCAACTTGTAAAATACATAACTTATTCATACGGTATCAGAATCTGATGAAACAGGATCCATTGGGATCGTATGGACGGACACTACACAATGGAACTGACTGGGAGTGGATTGGAGTCCATTACAATTTATAGCAAAATAAATTGTCCGCTTGAATCAAATCAATGAACAATTATCGTTATATAACGATAACCGTCTAATGCGAGTAAAACTCACTAACTCTTCTCAGTTATATTTTTATAACGTATTTTTAGAAATGATAAATGATGGTTTTTTGCTATGTGTTGGCTGTTTGGTTGAACTGCTGGTTAATTGGCTGAAATTATAGAAAACGATATATATATAAATCGTTAATCAAATATTGATTCTGTTTAGCAGAATATTTCATAGTGAAATGAAATTGATGTTAATTTTACTGTTTAACATCTGTGGATGCAGGGAAATAGGTTGGAGGGATCCAACCGGGCTCCTCAACATTTTACTATTTTTCATATATTGTGTTATATGATGTGATATGAAATCTGTTGTTGATTTTGTATAGTTGAATGATACCGATCATTATTATATGGTACATTAAATACCATAAGGAATATTGGAATGTTAAAAAAAAGAAAAAGAAATTTTCAATGATATATTGAATAAGAAATATTTATAAAATCAAAAGATTTTATAAAAAGAAAATATTTATTTATAAAATAAATAGATTAAAAAGGAATATTTATTTGTTAATCAAATAGATAGAATTGAAGGGAAATATTTGTAAAAAATTTACAAATAGAATTGAAAAAGAAATATTTGTAAACCATTTACAAATCGAATTGAAAAGGGATATTTATTTGAAAAATAAATAGAATAGAAAGAGGAAATATTTGTAAAACAAATAGAAAAGGAAATAGTTAGATTATAAAAGGAATTACTTATAAAATCAATGGATTTTATATAAAAAGAAAATATTTTATAAAATAAATAAAATTATCAAAAAGGGATTTATTTTGTAAATAAATAGATTATAAAAGAAAATACTTGAAAAATGAATAGAATTGTATAAAATAGAATTTTATATTTGAAATATTTAGACCTGTGCTTCGCACACAGGTATAACATGACATGGATTTAAAGCAAATATTTTAAATAGAATCTATTCTAACCGATAGATTGAGAAGATAAATTTATAAATAATATTTTATAAATCAAATAAATGTTTATCATTGGATAAATAGAATATATAAGTCAGGGCTTATATAGAGAAGTAAGAATTGATTTCAACATCGATATTTGAAACTGAATATGGACGTAGAGTTAATCAAAGGAGTTAATCAAAATGTGTTAATCAAAATGAGTTAGAAGAGTTGATAGAATTAGAGTAAATCGATTAGAGTTAGAGTTTATCGATTAGAGTTAGAGTAAATCGATTAGAGTTAAAATTAATTGATTAGAGTTAGAGTTAATCAGTTAGAGCTAACCTGATTGGGATAACAAGTTAGAGTTAATCAATTAGAATAAATCGATTGGAGTTAAAACGAACTAGAGTTATTCAATTAGAGTTAATAGAGTTAGTCGAATATTAGTTTATTCGAATAGGGAAAGAAATTATCGAATATAGTTATTCGAAGAAGGGGATTTATCGAATATTAGTTATTCGAGAGGATTATCGAATATTAGTTATTCGAAGGAGTTATCGATTTTAGTTTAAATCGAAAGGAGTTATCGATGTTAGTTTAATCGAAAGGAGCTATCGATGTTAGTTTATTCGAAGGAGTTATCGATTTTAGTTTAAATCGAAAGGAGTTATCGATGTTAGTTTAATCGAATTTAGTTATTCGAAAGTGGGATTATCGAATATAAGTTATTCGAAAGAAGATTATTGAATATAGCGTATTCGAAAGAAAGAGATCGAATATAGTTTATTCGAAAGAGTGAGTTAATCGAATATAAGTTACTCGAAGAGAGCTAATCGAATGTGAATCGTTCAAAGAGAGCTAATCGAATATAAATCATCCGAAGAGAGATTATCGAATATATTATTCGAAAAAAGAGTTATCGAATGTAGTTTATTCGAAAAGGAGTTATCGAATAGAGATTATTCGAAAAAGAGAATTATACATTGAATTCGATTATATAGAATTCAGGAAAGTAATATTTACTTTCCATTTTTAATCAAGATTTACTTATTTATTAATAAATTAGTGGTTTAGTTATTTAGTTAAATTAAGGAATAAAAGTTATATTTTGAAGTTAGATATTTAAGAGGATGGGATTATAATGATATAGTTATAATCAACGTTTTAAAATAAAGAAGTGGATTCGTAAATATAATCTGAGTTGCATAAGGAAGTTGGTTAAAAGATTTTAAAGGGTAAACTTTGTCTATTTCGAGGTTAGAAATGTTGTTCAGTTAAGGTCTGAGAGGTAAGTATACCCCAACTTGATTGACTTCGTTTTTAACTAAGGGATGGGTAAAGTTCGATAGTGAAGATTGGCTAAGTGAATTTAGTTAATGAGTGTAATGGTTTGAATCGGCTTAGGGATGTTTTATTTAAACATCTGGTTAAATCGAATGAAGGAGTTTTGGAAATGTTTTCCAAATAAAAGAAAATCAGAAATGTTTTCTAATATAGAAAACAAGAAATAGGAGTAAATATGGAGATGTTTTCAAATGATTTATAAAATATATTTTTCTAAATTTTGAAAAACAGGAATTTACGAATATATAGAAATGGGGAAATGAATAAATGTATAATAAATTAAATTAAGGGAGATAAATGTTGAATGTTGATTGATCGATCGAATTTCTATTTGGAAATAAGATCGTTGGTTGTACACCTATTTTTCTTTGATAGTTAAATCACCGACTATCGAAGTTTTTGACGATTTTTTGTAATGACCCGGGTTTTTGGCGATCTGGGTTATCCGATATACAACACATATTGAACCTCTAAGGATCGAAAATACTGGTCATTAATGAAAGAAATTAGAGGGTGAGGATAGATAAGATAGAAACTTAGAATAGAAGAAGAACAACAACACAACATCAGAGTAACACGAATCTCACAACGGAACGAATAACATATAATATATAACATAACTTTGAAATATACATTTGTATTTGAATATACATCATTATCAGAGTACAACACTTACAACACAGCGGAAATAACTATAGCTATATAATCCTGAACCCTCCTGCTCCAAGCTCTTCCAGTATGTCTGTAAATCCAGGCTACTTGACTGCCCGTACAAAATTGGGCACCCAAGAGTTTAGGGAAAACAAAACAAAATAAACTTCGGGTCAGTCATAGGACTGGTATGAGTAAAACAGTTTTAAAACAGTTCGAACAATTAAACGATATCTCATAAGACCACGCCATATAACGGAACGGGTTTTTCCCTTATGAGAATCCAAAATATCTTTATATCAAAAACCTTTTAATATTATAATAATGTCTATCAACCACAATATAATAATCATCTAGCAGAAACGCTTTCATCTCACGTTCTACATATATAGTATGCAATCAAAACCGCAAGCATGTATTTGGTAATGGATTTCCAACTATGACAAGGTATGGAACCACCTTTCGCTAGTGTACCGCTAGAGAGGAATATACTGGGTTCAACAAGAACATCTTGCAACCCGGCCACACATGACCGACCACTCATTTCGCTTGAGTGTATCGAATTTATATCACCAACGGTTGGGATCAGCAACCGTTTCCCGAATGGGATAGCATCAACAATAGATTTTTAGAAGTAAATGAAACTCTAGATCAGGTGATTATACACCCTACTTTGGAGCGACCGACTTAGCCATGCTGCCTACCCGATTTCTGTCATTTACCGGATGTGAGGCTAGAAGCTACGCTTTATCATCACACCAGATTCACTTTGAATGCCACATCGTCAAATCCATCAAATCACCGATTTGCGTCCTCAGCCATACATTATGTGTTAGCTAAAAGAAGTTTCCTTCTCCGCTTTCACTCTTGGTACAGTTGGAGAAATCAATATACGTGATCGTCTGGAAATACTCTGTCAGACATCCGTCCATACAAGTCATCCAGGAACAGGATGAACCGAAGGCACAATTCAATACATCCATCTTAGACACTGTTATCTAAGACTTATACAATAGCCCTTGCACTTTACTCCGTCCTCAATTATCTTTGGCATATATGATTCGCAACGCTTATGCCAATACAGAGTGGTTCTTTGGATAATAATCCAACCGGTCTCTCCATATTAACAACGTTAAAATGGTTAAAAACTTCGATAGTCTGTGATTTAACTATCGAAGAAAAACACGTGTGCAAACAACGATATTATTTCCAGATGGAAATTCTATCAATCATACATCATTTAACATTTATCTCCTTAGTTCATTTTTCATCTCCCGTTTTCCCTATATTCAACATTTGCTGCTTTCTAAATTTAGAAAATATTTGTTATTACCATTGGAAAACATTTCCATTTCTTGTTTTCTATATCAGAAAACATTTCTGGTTCTTATTTGGAAAACATTTCCAAAACTCCTTCGTTGTACTTAGACAGATGTTTAAACAAACCATCGAGATGCCAACTCAAACCATTACGCTTATTAACTAAATTCCTTTAACCTACCTTCACTATCGAACCTTAACCATTCCTTAGTTAAAAATGAAGTCAATCAAGTTGGGGTAATACTACCTCTCAGACCTTTACTGAAAAACGTTTCTAACCTTGAAATAGACAAAGTTCACCTTTTAATTCTTTAACAAACTTCCTTACGTAACTCTCTTTCGAATCATCTCTATTCGATAATTCTTTCCTTCAATAAGGTATATTCGATAACTCTATTCAATTTACACTATTCGATTAACGCTTATCAATTAACTCTATTGGACTAACGTTATTGGATTTACACTATTGGACTAACGCCATTGGATTAACTCTATTCGATTTAACTCTAATCGATTTACTCGTTTCACTTAACTCTTTCGAAAAACCTATATTGGATAACTCCTTTAACTCTATTCGAATAAACTATATTCGATTAACTCCCTTCATCTCCATTTAACTCTATTCGAGTAACTAATATTTGATAACTCCTTTTACTTTATTCGAATCACTAATATTCGATAACTCCTTTTACTTTATTCGAATCACTAATATTCGATAACTCCTTTTACTTTATTCGAATCACTAATATTCCATTAACTCTATTCAGCTAACTCGACTCAACTAACCCCTTTTCAAATAACATATTCGATTTACTAACTTTCGAATACCTTATTCGATTGACTTCCTTCATCTCCATTTAACTCTATTCGAATAACTAATATTTGATAACTCTATTTAACTCTTATTCGAGTAACTAATATTCGATTAACTCCTTTTCGAATAAACTATTCATTTATAAAGATTTACTTTTAGTAACGGTTCTTCACTTCACAAATGATTTCCTTTTTAGTAACGTTTTCCTTTTTATAACGTTTTCCTTTTTATAAAATCCCATTCGGTTATAAACAAATTTCCTTTTTATAACTCTATTTATTTTCTAAATATTTCCCTTTTAATTCTATTTGTAAATGATTTACAAATATTTCCTTTTCTATTATTCTATTTGCAAACGGTTTGCAAATATTTCCTTTTCAAATCTATTCTTTGATTTTATAATTTCCCTTTTCTAAAAATCTCCTATTTATAAATACTCCAATTTATAAATATTTCTTATTTATAAATATTCCATTTGTAAATATTTTAATTTCAAATATCACTTTGAAAATATCCCCTTATGAACATTTTGGTATGTTATGGTATTCAACATATCAAATCACGATGATCAGTATCGTTCAAACACATATAATCGACAACAGATTATATATCACATCATATATCACAATATATGAATCACAGTAAAATAAATGTTGAGGAATCCAGTTGGATTCCTACAACCTGTTTCCCTGCATCCATATATGTTACACAATAAAATCAACATCACTTTCAGTTCCATATGATATATTCTGTTAAACAGAATCAATATAGAAATTCAACTAACTGACTAGCAGTTCAATCAAACAGTCAACACATAGTCAATCAGCCAATATTTAACAGTTCTAAAAATACAACATGAAATTATAAACTGTTCAGAATTAGTGAGATTTACTCACATTGGACGATCATCGTTAATAACGATAACCATCGCTTGATTTAGTTCAGTTATTTAGTTCCACCGTAATTTGAGATGAGCTCAGTATCAACCCAAATTGGTTTGTATGTATATGTAATACTTCCCGATACGATTCCAACGTGACCTGTTTTGTTGGATTTCGTTTACATACGACAAAGTTATAATGGTTTAAATTTACGTACATTTATATAAACAAAACTTAATCTATTTATTTAAATTGGGCTCTCACCCTTTTCTTCATAGGCCCAACTACCCAGCAGGCCCAGCTACCCAAGTATACCGCTCCACTCCTTATCTCCTTCTCTAGCTCAATCCCGTAACTCACTCATACCCCAATGGCCATAACCGAATCTTCAACTCCACCTAGCTCGTTCGTTACTCCACCAGTCATCAATCCGAGCTCACCATTTCAATCTCCTTCAAACTCTCCACCACCCAACACCAAAATGTACGAACTCGACAGCCTTTTTTCTTGATTTGCCCTGATGCTTTTTAACGCGACTACAGGGAGTCGCACCACCCAAACTACATCGGAAACCCTCAAAGTTCTCTCCACCGAAACAAAAACCAACCACAAACCCGAATTTGAACTCAAACACACACTCGTTTCACCAAAATTCACTAACCGATGAACCCTAGTTCATCTGCTACTTTTTCGAGCATCAGCAAACTCAAATCGCAACCCAACAAATTACCCCAAGTCGACGAATAACACAACTGGATTCAGAATATATATGTATATCGATTTTATGATTTTACTATGATTTTATTTTGAATTTCTCTTTTGATTTCCTTTTGAAGAAAGTGGCGGCGAAGAAATGCTTGTGACCGTGGAAAATAGGGATTAGGTTATAAGGGTTAAGGGTGGTGTATTTATAGATAATTTAGATATTTTCCTAGGGATTATTTTATTCTTTTTATAATCAAACGTTAATTATCCTTGTCTTTAAAAATTCGTACGACCACATAAAATACCCAAAAATCATGAAAATGGTCATGCAGCTAGAGTTTGACATTTCGGTCCTAACGAAACTGGTTTCGTCGCGACTCTGTTTGCTCACACAGTGTATTTTTAACCGTCGAAATACTGACTGTTTTTTACTCTAAAAATCCGTATGACCACATAGTGATTCTAAAAATCACGAAACTGGAAATCTAACAACTATTTGACGTTGTGGATCCAAAAAAATTCGTTTCGTCGAATTCCGACTTCGTTTGCAAAAGTGGCTATTTTTAAAGCTCTGAATGACCCATTTAAATATATAAATATATTTAAATATAATTAAATTTAATATTTAAAAATAAATATTATCGTATATATTCACAGTGGAATACCATACGGCTTCAGAATATTCCTATATGAATTTCTAACTGGATATTCACTTCTGGGTCAACCCGATATTCGATTTATATTGAAATTCCTTTTAAAAATATTAATAATTCCTTTATAAATTATAAAGGAATTCCACAGCGACTTTTCTAAAATTTGATTTGGACATATCTCAAAATCTACACAACGAAATCCCGAATTTCCTCTTCCACTAGAAGGATATACTCCACCAGCTCCTAACGTCTTTTGTTTCACAGAAATCCAGCTTAAAACGAATCCTGTACATTTAGTTGAAGTTCGAATCACCAATTTACGAACTGCAGCGCCATTTCGAGCTCGATTTTAATTATATTATAACTCTACGTTCAAACTGTCGTTTATATAATATATCCGTTATTCAAATTCAATTCCAAGTTGAATTAAATATCACAGATGATCCAGTTCACACCATATCGCCATTTCGGCCAATTCTGATTATTTCAGAATTAAATATATTATTTAATTTATTATTTTAATTAAATATTCATCATTATTTTTTTTCACGAACATTTAATTCACTATATCACTATTTATATAATTAAATAAAATTAATTATAATACCTCTGCCAATGCGGGTCATTACAATCTTCCCCACTTAAAATAATTTCGTCCTCGAAATTGCTAAGGTAGAGAACGACCCTATCGACTGGTTAGAACATATTTGTTCACTTCTTAACTTCAGTTTCAGCTGAACCAATTAAATTTTAATTAAAATATTAATTAATTCTTATCAACGAAAATTTTCAAAAATCCTGTAAATTTTCTAACAACTTAACTTTTTAAAAAATTTCGCCAGCACCTCCTTTGTACCAGGAGCATCGGTCAAACTCCCCCTCGCCTCTTTGGGCCATCTCCATCCCACAAGAAAATCAAACAGCCAAGCGGATTGCCCATTCGGCTCATAAATATATATCCAATAGAAATATAAAGTTGTACCTTTTGTCGGAATATCAACTCTATCACTTAGATATGCTATCAATTCAGCATATACCAATGTTATCCCAATCAAATTCCAATCTGCTTTTATCCACAACACAACCATTCACTTATATCCGAGCCAAATATCATCTTAACTCGAGTTTCTTCTCGATTCCCAACAATTAACTTGATTATCACATTACACTTCCAATTTGAATCTCACAATCCAATTTTTCTTGATATCATTATAATTCAATCTCAGTTACCACTTTGCTGGCTTTACTTTAATTCAAATTTGCTTTCACAAATTTCTGTTAAATTTGTTTTTAATTCGAACAGTCTTTTCCTGGGAGTTTTTAAACAGATTACTCTTTTCAAAAATCAAATTTTCCTTTTGAACATGTCATTGAGCCCTTAATTAATATTTCATTAATTAAATCACTTCTCTATTTCTTTATCAATATTTGTTAACCAAATATTTTCAATAACCATATTGGCCTTTTATGTTATTTGGAAAACATTTCCGAATATCGCCTTCTTTTATTTTCTAAACTCTAGAAAATATATGCTATATATAATTGGAAAATATTCCAATTACTTGTCTCCTTTCCGATCACGTTTATTTCTATACTCATGAAATATTCTTTATTATATTTCCAAGCTTACACTTATTTGGGTTAAAACGGATGTTGTGTAAAACATCGTTACGACAACCCAGATACTGTACTTAACTAACTCTTATTCAACATTGATCTTCGAGCTTGAAATCTTCTATTTATTTGTTAATAATGAAATCAATCAAGTTGGGGGTATAACTACCTCTCAGACCTTGACTGAATAACATTTATAACGTCAAAACAGATATGACTACTTACTCGAATAATCAATACCATACAACTACTTGTTCACTTTTAAACACGTATACGCTTTCTCTTTCTATTCTTACTAGATTTTATTCTTAGTCTTCCTTTTTGATTTTACTATTCTATTTCTAAGTTCGTTTCCTTATCGAATTCTATATATATATCGATACGTTGATTTCTAACTATCAAATTATCTTAAAAATATTCTAACTCCTTAAATTACCGGAAAAATTCGCCATAACCTCCTTTGTACCAGGAGCATCGGGATATTTCAAATAGCCTCCCATGGCCCACGCCAATCCAAAAGAAAAAGAAAAAGCCAAGCGGCTAGCCGATACGGCGCATAAAATCTCATATATGAATTAAATACATACCTTTTCGTCGAGCATTCTATTTATATACCTTCATACCTTATCCATACCTATCTCATGTATATTTATACCTGCCTAATCTATTTTAACTATACCTGATCGTTTTAACTCAATTCGTTAATTAATTTGTTAATTAACTCTTTAGTCTATTTCACTTTTATATTTGAACATGACATGTTCAAATATATTTTAACTTTCTTATTAACTAATTTGAATCCAAATTTCGAATTTAAGTTCTATATTCGATTTCGAATATCCATTTACAAATTCAATTCACCTTTCAAAGTTCAACTTCAAATTCAAAACTCGATTAACTAATTCCTCTTCGACTTAGTTAATTCTATTCAATTTCTATTCAAATTTTATATCACTTCTATTATTCAAATCTATATATCAAATTCTATATATCAAATTCTATTTTGAAATTCAACACAACTTGTCTTTCCCAAAATAAATTCAAAACAGTATCTCTGGTAGTAATTCGTCACTTACAACTCGAAAATAAATACTAATGATGCAGCTGTCATCATCAGAATCTATTTTCCAGCGGTCGAAATGAGTTCAATACTATAAAACCATTTCTAAACATTTCCACTTTGAAATCCATTTCAAAATATAATTCATACTGCTTGTAAAACAATTTAAAATCTCCCAGGATCTTAAATTTTTCTTATTTTTAATCCAAATCCATTTACAAACACTTATCCAATTTTTTTCCAGAATTTTATTTCAATTCCTGGTTTAAATTCAGATTTAATTCATCTGATTTCACGTATTCCACTTATATGAATTCTGATTGGTTATCTACATAACAGTTAAATTTATAATTTTAGTCGATTATAATAACAAACAATATATCCACTATATTCTAATCATTCCAATATAAATTCTTTATATCAAAATATAATTTGGGTAAAATTATTTCATTTACCCCCTTTTCAAAACATACCATGACGGTCCATCGTATTCGAGTGTTTACAAAATCCCTACCGATACAACGGATCAAACTGATCGACCAGAACTCATAAACGACTCATCCAATAAATCACCACAATATAAAACAACTTTTATATCAATAACAAATACGTTCACTCGTATATATACACTCAATCTTAGTCTAGGGCATTACTAACCCGATCTCTACCGAGACACGCCACAGAGCCAAGGTAATTCATTTAACTTAAGCTCTGATACCAACTGTAATGACCCGGGTTTTTGGCGATCTTGGTTATCCGATATACAACACATATCGAACCTCAAAGGATCGAAAATACCGGTCATTAATGAAAGAAATTAGAGGGTGAGGTTAGATAAGAAAGAAACTTAGAATAGAAGAAGAACAACAACACAACATCAGAGTAACATGAATCTCACAGCGGAGCGAATAACATATAATATATAACATAACTTTGAAATATACATTTGTATTTGAATATACATCATTATCAGAGTACAACACTTACAACACAGCGGAAATAACTATAGCTATATAATCCGTAAGCCTCCTGCTCCAAGCTCTTCCAGTATATCTGTAAATCCTGACTACTTGACTTCCCATACAAAATTGGGCACCCAAGAGTTTAGGGAAAATAAAAAAAATAAACTCCTGGTCAGTCATGGGACAGGTATGAGTAAAACAGTTTGAACAATTAAACGATATCTCATAAGACCACGCCGTATAACGGAACGGGTTTTTCCCTTATGAGAATCCAAAATATCTTTATATCAAAAACCTTTTGACATTATAATAATGTCTATCAACCACAATATAATGCAGAAATGCTTTCATCTCACGTTCTCAATATATAGTATACAATCAAAACCGCAAGCACGTATTGGGTAATGATTTCCAACTATGACAAGGTATGGAACCAACTTTCGCTAGTGTACCTCTAGAGAGGAATACACTGGGTTCAACAAGAACATCTTGCAACTCGGCCACACATGACCGACCACTCATTTCGCTTGAGTGTATCGAATGTATATCACCAACGGTTGGGATCATCAACCATTTCCCGAATGGGACAACATCAACAATAGATTTTTAGAAGTAAATGAAACTCTAGATCAGGTGATTATACACCCTACTTTGGAGCGACCGACTTAGCCATGCTGCCTGCCCGATTTCTGTCATTTACCGGATGTGAGGCTAAAAGTTACGCTTTATCATCACATCAGATTCACTTTGAATGCCACATCGTCAAATCCATCAAATCACTGATTTGCGTCCTCAACCATACATTATGTGTTAGCTAAAAGAAGTTTCCTTCTCCGCTTTCACTCTTGGTACGGTTGGAGAAATCAATATACGTGATCGTCTGGAAATACTCTGTCAGACATCCGTCCATACAAGTCATCCAGGAACAGGATGAACCAAAGGCACTATTCAATACATCCATCTTAGACACTGTTATCTAAGACTTATACAATAACCCTTGCACTTTACTCCGTCTTCAATTATCTTGGGCATATATGATTCGCAACGCTTATGCCAAAAAAGAGTGGTTCTTTGGATAATAATCCAATCCGTCTCTCCATATTAACAACGTTAAAATGGTTAAAAACTTTGATAGTCTGTGATTTAACTATTAAAGAAAAACACGTTTGCAAACAACGATATTATTTCCAGATGGAAATTCTATCAATCAGACATCATTTAACATTTATCTCCTTAGTTCATTTTTCATCTCCTGTTTTCTCTATATTCGACATTTGCTATTTTCTAAATTTAGAAAATATATGTTATTACCATTGAAAAACATTTCCATTTCTTGTTATCTATATCAGAAAACATTTCTGGTTCTTATTTGGAAAACATTTCCAAACTCCTTCATTGGACTTAGACAGATGTTTAAACAAACCATCGCGATGCCAACTCAAACCATTACGCTTATTAACTAAATTCCTTTAACCCACCTTCACTATCGAACCTTAACCATTCCTTAGTTAAAAATGAAGTCAATCAAGTTGGGGTAATACTACCTCTCAGACCTTAACTGAACAACGTTTCTAACCTTGAAATAGACAAAGTTCACCTTTTAATTCTTTAACAAACTTCCTTATGTAACTCTCTTTCGAATCATCTCTATTCGATAATTCTTTCCTTCGATAAGGTATATTCGATAACTCTGTTCAATTTACTCTATTCGATTTAACCCTTATCAATTAACTCTATTGGACTAACGTTATTGGATTTACTCTATTGGACTAACGCCATTGGATTAACTCTATTCGATTTAACTCTAATCGATTTACTCGTTTCACTTAACTCCTTTCGAATAAACTATATTCGATAACTCCTTTAACTCTATTCGAATAAACTATATTCGATTAACTACCTTCATCTCCATTTAACTCTATTCGAATAACTAATATTTGTAACTCTATTTAACTCTTATTCGAATAACTAATATTCGATAACTCCTTTTACTTTATTCAGATCACTAATACTCGATAACTCCTTTTACTTTATTCGAATCACTAATATTCGATTAACTCTATTCAGCTAACTCGACTCAACTAACCCCTTTTCAAATAACATATTCGATTTACTAACTTTCGAATACCTTATTCGATTGACTTCCTTCATCTCCATTTAACTCTATTCGAATAACTAATATTTGATAACTCTATTTAACTCTTATTCGAATAACTAATATTCGATTAACTCCTTTTCGAATAAACTATTCATTTATAAAGATTTACTTTTAGTAACGGTTCTTCACTTCACAAATGATTTCCTTTTTAGTAATGTTTTCCTTTTTATAACGTTTTACTTTTTATAAAATCCCATTCGGTTATAAACAAATTCCTTTTTATAACTCTATTTATTTTCTAAATATTTCCCTTTCAATTCTATTTGTAAATGATTTACAAATATTTCCTTTTCTATTATTCTATTTGCAAATGGTTTTCAAATATTTCCTTTTCAAATCTATTCTTTGATTTTATAATTTCCCTTTTCTAAATATCTCATATTTATAAATACTCCAATTTATAAATATTTCTTATTTATAAATATTCCATTCATAAATATTTTAATTTCAGATATCACTTTGAAAATATTCCCTTATCAACATTTTGGTATGTTATGGTATTCAACATATCAAATCACGATGATCAGTATCGTTCAAACACATACAATCGACAACAGATTATATATCACATCATATATCACAATATATGAATCACAGTAAAATAAATGTTGAGGAATCCAGTTGGATTCCTCCAACCTGTTTCCCTGCATCCACAGATGTTACACAATAAAATCAACATCACTTTCTGTTCCATATGATATATTCTGTTAAACAGAATCAATATAGAAATTCAACTAACTGACTAGCAGTTCAATCAAACAGTCAACACACAGTCAATTAGCCAATATTTAGCAGTTCTAAAAATACAACATGAAATTATAAACTGTTCAGAGTTAGTGAGATTTACTCACATTGGACGATCATCGTTAATAACGATAACCATCGCTTGATTCAGTTCAGTTGTTTAGTTCCACCGTAATTTGAGACGAGCTCAATATCATCCCAAACTGGTTTATATGTGTAGTACTTTCCGATACGATTCCAACGTGACCTGTTTTGTAGGATTTCGTTTACATACGACAAAGTCATAACGGTTTAAATTTACGTACATTTATATAAACAAAACTTAATCTATTTATTTAAATTGGGCTCTCACCCTTTTCTTCATAGGCCCAACTACCCAACAGGCCCAGCTACCCAAGTATACCGCTCCACTCCTTATCTCCTTCTCCAGCTCAATCCCGTAACTCACTCATACCCCAATGGCCATAACCGAATCTTCTACTCCACCTAGCTCGTTCGTTACTCCACCAGTCATCAATCCGAGATCACCATTTCAATCTCCTTCAAACTCTCCACCACCCAACACCAAAATGGACGAACTCGACAGCCCTTTTTCTCGATTTTCCCTGATGCCTTTTAACACGACTACAGGGAGTCGCACCACCCAAACTACATCGGAAACCCTCAAAGTTCTCTCCACCGAAACAAAAACCAACCTCAAACCCAAATTCGAACTCAAACACACACTCATTTCACCAAAATTCACTAACCGATGAACCCTAGTTCATCTGCTACTTTTTCGAGCATCGGCAAACTCAAATCGCAACCCAGCAGATTACCCCAAGTCGACGAATAACACACCAGGATTCTAAATATATATGTATATCGATTTTATGATTTTACTGTGATTTTATTTTGAATTTCTCTTTTTATTTCCTTTTGAAGAAAGTGGCAGCCAAGAAATGCTTGTGACCGTGGAAAATAGGGATTAGGTTATAAGGGTTAAGGGTGGTGTACTTATAGATAATTTAGATATTTTCCTAGGGATTAATTTATTCTTTTTATAATCAAACGTTAATTATCCTTGTCTTTAAAACCTCGCATGTGACGACTGCCCATAACCCCCGCACTAAACAAGAGGAATAATATACTAAAAGTGTGCCAGGCTGCTATGGACGATCATCAGAGTAGATAAACACATCGAGATCTGTCGTAGAACTCACAGCGCATGGATAAAATATAGTAGAACATATACAACAGGTAATAGTAATGAGGTATCATATAGCAAACTTTTGAAACTTTCTCAACATCCAGAAAGATTATCCAACTGATATCAAAGTTTGTACATAAGGCCTCACTACAGCTCTCAAGCAACTCAAACAGCGGAAACATAAATACTAGATAGTAATAAAACTGGTACGCCAGCCTCCTGCTCGTCATCGCTCAGCTTCCTCGTATCACTAAGCTCCATTACCTGTAACCTGCTACTTAGTCTGCCCATCCACAACCGGATGAACTGCCCAAGGTAATAAGAGGAGACATAAAACCTTGAGTCAGACAATAGTCTTAGTGAGCGATAATACAGCTAACAAACTTCAACAAGAAAGTATATGAGAATGGGTAAATGAACAACTTATCTACCCACATCACCAGAGAAGAACTCAACATTATCTTCCCCACATCGGACAGTGATAGCCTTTACACCAAGCATTTCAACCATTCATCCATAGAAACCAGAACACCCATTCAATTATACATAACACACATGACATCCAGATTATATAGGTCTCACACAGACAACCCCAATCGAGTTTAACATTCCTCAAGTACTCTCGCCAGAGGCCTAGACCAATATCACTTAAGCACTCAAAGAACATCTCCCTCGACTTTGGATAATCTATGTGAGATAGTACAAACAGAACAACCAATCATCCATGACTGACTCTGGCTATCACCGCCAATCCTGCTTTGAAACCATCGTTATCGTATGACTAGCCCATATTGCCATCCGTCAAGGGCCATACTCGAAACCCCGGTTCTAGCGAAACTCCATACACCATACAACGAAATGTATTCTAGGCCATACAACGAAACCTAGGGTATTCGACCATACAACGAAATCGTATAACCCTTGCTCTGAGCCTGCTAGAACCCATGATAACGATAATCTCTCGGCCTTCGCATCTCCAATCGCTATCAATCGCGACTGTTCACCAACTCAGGACACTTTAGAGTTGTCATGCTCAGAACACCATAGAGCAATCCTCATCACCCAACTCAAGACACTTTAGAGTTTTCACTACATTCGTTGATCCACCTTGATCAACGAACACATTCACCACTTCGAGCCTTCCTACTTGAACCACCTCGAAGTTAGCACTACCTTTGATCCGAAGTAAGCATCAATCATAAGGATCAAAACAATCCATAGCATCATATCAACTTGCTAGAGAAAGCAAACGACAGCACATAGGCCATTCACCACAGCATTAAAAACGCTGTTGAAACCCCCTTCATTTTTAACCAACCAGGGTAGGACCGACCCGACCAACTCCAGGACCGACCCGCCCCCTCCCTACATCCTTGGACCGACCCACCCCCTTGGGACCGACCAGAATATGCTTCCACCTGAACGACCAAGATTTACCCCATCTGACCGACCAGCTCCTCTAGAGCGACCAGCTCCAGAGCGACCAAGATTCCAGAGCCACCAGGATTCCAGAGCGACCAGGATTCCAGAGTAACCATAATTCCAGAATGACCAGGATTCTAGAGCGACTAGCTTCTCCAGAGCGACCCGCCTCCATGCAGCTTTGGATCGACTCGACCTCCTTGCAGCTTTGGATCGACTCGACCTCCTTGGGACCGACCAGCTTAAACCGACCAGCTCCCTGACTTGCTTCCCAAGCCATACTATGACCGACCACCTCATTCCAGACCGACCCGACCAACTCCAGGACGACCAGAAACCTGCACATCTCCAATTCGACTCCGATTTCGACCAAAACTTCGCCAAACGACGAATCCGACGAAACCAGCTTATCCGATTCATCCAAACGCAATCACAAACATGTTATGCAACCAACAATATCATCAATCTAACAATTTCCATCAAAACACATAAATTTCCCAAAACATGATAAGTGAATCATATGAACATAAAAACGGATCTAACTTGCATAATCTTGAGAAAAATCATAAAATTAACCATTTAAATTATCTAGATCAGATCCTAAAGTGATTCATATATAAAATGGAATTAGCATGGTGTGGATCTAAGGAAAATAACATGGAAATGATGAAATTAACATCCTAAAACCCATATACTTGCATGAATCCGAATGAGAGATGTACATCAATCACCAATTCTTCAAATCGATGCAAAAACAATGAAAAAGCAATCCGGACAGCGAACACTTCGAATCAAACTCCTCAATCCGATGAATTCGCCCTTGAAACGATGTAGATCTAGCCTCTTATGGTGTAGATCTTCGATTTCCCTCCTTGGATTTTGGAATTTTAATGGTGGAAAGATGTTAGAGGAAGAAGGAGATCAAAGCCTCCCCATAAGAGAATGGAAAATGCCAACCTTTCTCCATATCCCTTACCCCCTATTTATAGCCTCCACCAACCCCTTAATGGGACTTCTCCAAATCAGCCCATTAGCCTTCTAAAACCTGAACAGCCAACTGAAAAACCTTAAAACAGCGATTTCTCCCAAACCGCTGAACCAAATCCTTAATGTAACCACTCTACGGAAAGGGAATCATCAATTCCTTTCCAATGGCACAGGTCTCACCATCTGATTCGACCTGAGTCAAAAGTTATGCCCAGTACAAGACTGACAGGGGAAAAATGGTCACAAACAAAATCGGTAAAAATTATGGACATGTCACACATCACCATAAGCAACATTTTAAAAGATGAGAATGATCCAGCCCTCGGAGGATAAAATAAAAATATTTTACGATCTTCCGATACGTAAAATGCGGGCTGTTACATTCTCCCCTCCTTAAGAATTTCGCCCCCGAAATTCCAAGCAAACAGAAGCAACCACAACAATTCCGCATGCCTATCATCCATGTGAAACCAATTCTATCATCCAAACTAGCAACCATCAATCCATGCATCCATAGCCTTATCCTAGCACGCGGAATTCTATCAACAACATGACCGTATACCTCCTAAGCTATTTCGTGTTGTTCCTCTCAAACACGAAGCAGCTTACGAGGTCTCGTAACTACGGACTCAACTTCTAGGTTTTATACTACCCTGGAGAAACCACCCCATTCGGAAATACTCCTCCGAATGAATCCTTTCTCCAAAAGATCGCGAACTCACACCTCTAACTCTTGCTATTCCTTAGGCGCCATCTGCCTAAGAGGTAAAACAATAGACCTAGCCTCCTCGATCAAAACGATCCTAAACTCATCTCACGATGCGCCGGCAACCCTTTGACCTTGTCAAAGACATCTACATACTCATTAGCGATCAGCACTGATGATGGGTCTTCCTGTGAAATCCCAAGCGAATATAGATAACTCACGAAGACCCCGTCTTCGTGCTTACATCTAATCAACACCATTCACCCTTCCACATCCCCGACCCTCACCTCTAGCTTCTCGCAATTCACCCTTGCCGCATACTTCTTGAGCCAAACTATGCCCAAGATGATCCCAAATCCAGCGGAGATCATCGCAAAAACAACCATGACTCGACAAAGCAAGAGCATGCCAAACATACACAAACTAGACGAACCCTCAGCTGGATTGGCCTATCACGCATCTCGGGTTTCAAACCCAAGCGACACACATGCTCATAACGAACAAATGAGCGCAAAGTTGCAGTGTCGAACAACACTCGAACTGAAACACTTTTAACGGAAAGAGTACCTTGCACCACGACACCCTTTCCTTTCTCTTCAACAGTCGGACCCCTTGAAGAAGACGACACGACTTCCAAAGCATAAGCCTTCACGATCTGGTTTCCCTTAGCTACTTCCAGACAATCTTTCTTCTCATGTCTAGACTTTCCACACTTGAATCACTTCTTCTCAGCCTTGGGATTCTTGCACTCGTTAGCAAAATGGCCTTTCTGCCAGCAGTTATAGCAAGTCACTTCACCCTTTTGCTTCTTCTGTCCACTTTCCCCTTCCTGTTGTTGCTGCCTCTTCTTCTTATCGTTATTACCACCCGGCTGTGGTTTCTGATCTCCTTTAGTTGCAGCGACAACATTTGCTTCCTTGGGAAACAAGCTTTCATGGCGAATAGCTTTTTCCACAATCTTCTCAAATGAATCATCAAGATGGTCCACCAGTGGCTTCCCAATATAAGCATCCAAACCCAAGACAAACTTCTCGTTCTTTTGATAGGGTGTATCAATGTATGAACGAGCATATCTAGACAAAGCCTCCAAATCAGAAATATAGTCAAGAACTGATCTGCCATTCTGCTTCAACTCTACGAACTTCTTGAAGAGGACGGACTTCTGAGCAGTGGAGATAAACTTTGCTTCAAACTTAGCTTGGAATTGCTCCCATGAAATCTCCTCTTCCGGAGTCTCGAGTATAACGGAATTCCACCATTCCATGGCTCTACTCTGAAGCTGCCTTGATGCAAGCTATCTCTTCATTGCATCCTCAATACCTAAGTCTCCAAAGATTCGAACACATGAATCCATCCATCTCCGAACCTCTTCAGCTGGTTCAGTTCCCTTGAATGGTTTCCCTCCTAGAGATATAAAGTCCTTGCACATCTTTGCAAAATCTATTCTAGGAACTCGCACCCCTACATCTACCGTAGCCGCCACTGGAGCGGGTACCCTTCGCATAATTGCTTCTGCCATGGCTTCAAAAATGGCTGGGTAATCTGGTTCATCACCATTTCCCCCTCCAGTATTAGCTCTCCTAGCAGCGTGTCTTGATGGCCGTCTACTCATTCTAAGTCTGCAATTTAGAATAGTTAGCCACTTTCAAGAAAACTCCTAAAAGAATACAACCGCTACTACTATATATGCTAATATATATAGTAAACATCCAACTGAAATCTACAAATACGCCTCTCATACGTAATTACGTCTTTGAACTTTGGCCAAAATCGTTGACCAGAGCTCTGATACCAAATGTGACGACCGCCCATAACCCCCGCACTAAACAAGAGGAATAATATACTAAAAGTGTGCCAGGCTGCTATGGACGATCATCAGAGTAGATAAACACATCGAGACCTGTCGTAGAACTCACGGCGCATGGATAAAATATAGTAGAACATATACAACAAGTAATAGTAATGAGGTATCATATAGCAAACTTTTGAAACTTTCTCAACATCCAGAAATATTATCCAACTGATATCAAAGTTTGTACATAAGGCCTCACTACAGCTCTCAAGAAACTCAAACAGCGGAAACAGAAATACTAGATAGTAATAAAACTGGTACGCCAGCCTCCTGCTCGTCATCGCTCAGCTTCCTCGTATCACTAAGCTCCATTACCTGTAACCTGCTACTTAGTCTGCCCATCCACAACCGGATGAACAACCCAAGGTAATAAGAGGAGACATAAAACCTTGAGTCAGACAATAGTCTTAGTGAGCGATAATACAGCTAACAAACTTCAACAAGAAAGTATATGAGAATGGGTAAATGAACAACTTATCTACCCACATCACCAGAGAAGAACTCAACCTTATCTTCCCCACATCAGACAGTGATAGCCTTTACACTAAGCATTTCAACCATTCATCCATAGAAACCAGAACACCCATTCAATTATACATAACACACATGACATCCAGATTATAAAGGTCTCACACAGACAACCCCAATCGAGTTTAACATTCCTCAAGTACTCTCGCCAGAGGCCTAGACCAATATCACTTAAGCACTCAAAGAACATCTCCCTCGACTTCGGATAATCTATGTGAGATAGTACAAACAGAACAACCAATCATCCATGACTGACTCTGGCTATCACCGCCAATCCTGCTTTGAAACCATCGTTATCGTATGACTAGCCCATATTGCCATCCGTCAAGGGCCATACTCGAAACCCCGGTTCTAGCGAAACTCCATACACCATACAACGAAATGTATTCTAGGCCATACAACGAAACCCAGGGTATTCGACCATACAACAAAATCGTATAACCCTTGCTCTGAGCCTGCTAGAACCCATGATAACGATAATCTCTCGGCCTTCGCATCTCCAATCGCTATCAATCGCGACTGTTCACCAACTCAGGACACTTTAGAGTTGTCATGCTCAGAACACCATAGAGCAATCCTCATCACCCAACTCAAGACACTTTAGAGTTGTCACTACATTCGTTGATCCACCTTGATCAACGAACACATTCACCACTTCGAGCCTTCCTACTTGAACCACCTCGAAGTTAGCACTACCTTTGATCCGAAGTAAGCATCAATCATAAGGATCAAAACAATCCATAGCATCATATCAACTTGCTAGAGAAAGCAAACGACAGCACATAGGCCATTCACCACAGCATTAAAAACGCTGCTGAAACCCCCTTCATTTTTAACCAACCAGGGTAGGACCGACCCGACCAACTCCAGGACCGACCCGCCCCCTCCCTACATCCTTGGACCGACCCACCCCCTTGGGACCGACCAGAATATGCTTCCACCTGACCGACCAAGATTTACCCCATCTGACCGACCAGCTCCTCTAGAGCGACCAGCTCTAGAGCGACCAAGATTCCAGAGCCACCAGGATTCCAGAGCGACCAGGATTCCAGAGTAACCATAATTCCAGAATGACCAGGATTCTAGAGCGACCAGCTTCTCCAGAGCGACCCGCCTCCATGCAGCTTTGGATCGACTCGACCTCCTTGCAGCTTTGGATCGACTCAACCTTCTTGGGACCGACCAGCTTAAACCGACCAGCTCCCTGACTTGCTTCCCAAGCCATACTATGACCGACCACCTTATTCCAGACCGACCCGACCAACTCCAGGACGACCAGAAACCTGCACATCTCCAATTCGACTCCGATTTCGACCAAAACTTCGCCAAACGACGAATCCGACGAAACCAGCTTATCCGATTCATCCAAACGCAATCACAAACATGTTATGCAACCAACAATATCATCAATCTAACAATTTCCATCAAAACACATAAATTTCCCAAAACATGATAAGTGAATCATATGAACATAAAAACGGATCTAACTTGCATAATCTTGAGAAAAATCATAAAATTAACCATTTAAATTATCTAGATCAGATCCTAAAGTGATTCTTATATAAAATGGACTTAGCATGGTGTGGATCTGAGGAAAATAACATGGAAATGATGAAATTAACATCCTAAAACCCATATACTTGCATGAATCCGAATGAGAGATGTAAATCACTCACCAATTCTTCAAATCGATGCAAAAACAATGAAAAAGCAACCCGGACAGCGAACACTTCGAATCAAACTCCTCAATCCGATGAATTCGCCCTTGAAACGATGTAGATCTAGCCTCTTATGGTGTAGATCTTCGATTTCCCTCCTTGGATTTTGGAATTTTAATGGTGGAAAGATGTTAGAGGAAGAAGGAGATCAAAGCCTCCCCATAAGAGAATGGAAAATGCCAAACTTTCTCCATATCCCTCTCCCCCTATTTATAGCCTCCACCAACCCCCTAATGGGCCTTCTCCAAATCAGCCCATTAGCCTTCCAAAACCTGAACAGCCAACTGAAAAACCTTAAAACAGCGATTTCTCCCAAACCGCTGAACCAAATCCTTAATGTAACCACTCTACGGAAAGGGAATCATCAATTCCTTTCCAATGACACAGGTCTCACCCTCTGATTCGACCTGAGTCAAAAGTTATGCCCAGTACAAGACTGACAGGGGAAAAATGTTCACTAACAAAATCGGTAAAAATTATGGACATGTCACACATCCCCATAAGCAACATTTTAAAAGATGAGAATGATCCAGCCCTCGGAGGATAAAATAAAAATATTTTACGATCTTCCGATACGTAAAATGCGGGCTGTTACATTGCACGACCACATAAAATACCCAAAAATCATGAAAATGGTCATGCAACTAGAGTTCGACATTTTGGTCTCAACGAAACTGGTTTCGTCGAATTCCAACTCCGTTTGCTCACACAGTGTATTTTTAACTGTCAAAATACTGTCTGTTTTTCACTCTAAAAATCCGTACGACCACACAGTGACTCTAAAGATCACGAAACTAGAAATCTAACAACTATTTGACATTGCGGATCCAACAAAATTAGTTTCGTCGAATTCCGACTTCGTTTGCAAAAGTGGCTATTTTTAATGCTCTGAATGACCCATTTAAATATATAAATATATTTAAATATAATTAAATTTAATATTTAAAAATAAATATTATCGTATATATTCATAGTGGAATGCCATACGGCTTCATAATATTCCTATATGAATTTCTAACTGGATATTCACTTCTGGGTCAACCCGATATTCGATTTATATTGAGATTCCTTTTAAAAATATTAATAATTCCTTTATAAATTATAAAGGAATTCCACAACGACTTTTCTAAAATTTGATTTGGACATATCTCAAAATCTACACAATGAAATCCCGAATTTTCTCTTCCACTAGAAAGATATACTCCCCCAACTCATAACGTTTCTTATTTCACAAAAATCCGGCTTAAAATGAATCATGTACATTCAGTTGAAGATCTAATAACCAATTTGCGAACTGCAGCGCCATTTTGAGCTCAATTTTAATTATATTATAACTCTACATTCAAACTGTCGTTTATATAATATATTCGTTATTCAAATTCAATTCCAAGCTGAATTAAATATCACAGATGATCCAGTTCACACTATATCGCCATTTCAGCCAATTCTAATTATTTTAGAATTAAATATATTATTTAATTTATTATTTTAATTAAATATTCATCATTTTTTTTTCCATGACCATTAATTCACTATATCACTATTTATATAATTAAATAAAATTAATTATAATACCTCTGCCAATGCGGGTCATTACATTTTTCCATCGTCAATACGGAGAGACCGGGATTAGATTCATTATCTAAAAACCATTCTGTATGGACGTTAGCATTGCAATCAAATGTGATGAAGAGAATTGAAGACAGAGTTATGCAAGGGCTATCCTATTTACAGAATAGTGCCTTCGGTTTGCCTAGTCCCAGGGCAACATAAATTGACGAATGTCTGACAGAGAATATCTAACAGATCGTGTAAGTTGATGTCTGCAAACGTACTTACGTTTGGTGGCGGAGGAATTTGTTTCTCTTAGCTTTATACCCATGGTATTTTTGAGGAAATCAATTTGTGATTTGGCGGGTATGACGATGTGGCATTCAAAGTAAATGAATGTATGATCTGTCAAAAGATACGTCATGACCTCAAGCCTCATCAATCAGGAAATGACAGAAATCGGGCTGGTAGCATGGCTAGGTGGGTCGCTCCCATTAGGGTGTATATCACCTATCTAGAGAAAATCCATTTCATTCTTTTATCTATTATTGATGTTATCCCTTTTTGAGAAACGGTGGGTATCTCCCAACCGTTGGTAACATACATTCGATACACTCAAGTTAAATGAGTGGTCGGTCATGTGTGGGCCAGATTGTAAGACGTTCTTGTTGAACCCAGTGTATTCGCCTCTAGAGATACGCTATTGGCAGGTGGTCCCATACCTTGTCATAGTTGGAATCCAATCTCCAATAAGCGCTCATAGTTTTGTTTGTATACTATATATGTGGAACGTGAGATGCAAGCGTTCTGCTAGATTGTTAATTACTTGTGATTAGACATTATTATAATATCAGAGAAGTATTGATTTCCAAAAGTGTTTTGGTTATCGTAAGGTAAAAACCGTCCGTGTTTATGTGTGGATTGGTCTTACGATTGTCTTTTCTTTTGAAAAGGATTTTGAAAAGTTAAACCAATTGTTTTGAGTTTACTCACACCAGTCCCATGACTGACCCAGAGTTTATTTTGTTTTGTTTTCCCTAAACTCTTGGGTGTCCAAATTTGTATGGGCAATCAAGTAGTTCAGGTCTTTACAGATATACTTGGAAGAGCTTGAAGTAGGAGGCTTCAGGATTATATAGCTATTGTTATTTCTGCTGTGTGTAAGTGTTGTACTCTGATAATGTCATTGTATATATATCCTATATATTTCAAAGTTATGTTATATATTATATTTTATTCGTTCCGCTATGAGATTCATATTACTCTGATTCTATTCTGTGGTGATCTTCTTCTTCTTATATTCTAATTTTCTATCTTATCTATTCTCACCCTCTAACTTCTTTCTATTAATGATCAGGTATTTTCGATGTCTGAATATTCAACATGGTAGTTTGTGTTGATTTTCGGAGTCGAAAATCCCAGTTTGTTACATTATATTTCCAAGATATTGTAGGTGAGCTTTGATCAAACGAATTAACAATTAGTTTATTTTATATTGGCTTTGATTTGGGAGTTCTTCTGCCTTACAGGGATATAATAGTTCAAATCGGTTTGTACTATATCGTTTTTCCTTGGTTAATGACTGAAATATATTTTACATGCATAAAATATTACCGAGCATTTGCTATACAACTGTTATACTTTTGTTGTAATTATTGATTTTATTCTTGTGTGTGTTATTGCGTATGTCATTGATTGTTATTTTCATTTGTGTTCAAGATTTCCTGATGAATTAAGCGGATTCTTTATGCATTCACTTGAGGCTTGCCTCAAAGTCAATTAGGATGTATCTCGCTATGTGTTCAACATTGAGGTAATGATGACCCGAATCTTATCTAAGGTTACTTCGAAGCTGCTTAGCATTTGCCTTATGATGTGCTTCACAATTCTTTAGGTTTGCTTATTATCTGCTGCATGTACTTGGGAGGTGCGGATCACCTGGACCCAATTCTTCCTGGTCCGATGGTCCGCACTAATGAAATCACCCCATTTGGGGGATTTTACATTTTTTCCCCTGATATTCGGGTGTAGTTCAGGGAGACTATGTCTAAATCACCCCCAAATGGGGGTGATTTCATTGTTTGGGACCACCAGACCAGGGAAAATTGAGTCCAGGTGATCCCAACCCGTACTTGGGTGCGCAGCACATATGTCATATGTTTAGCTGAAAATGACATTGCTTACATGGACATCCCATGCACCTTTATTTAAAAATAGAACAATTTTATCTATGTAATGCTTATTTTTTAATTTCCTGTAACGGTCGAGATAAAAGAACATGAGCTCCCAGTGAGAAAAAATCCATACCTCTTTTTCTCCTCTATGTCTTCTCAACCAAATTCCCCATCTCTCCCCTAAATCTACATTTCCTAGAACCTGTTCTATCTTCTTTCTCCCATTTTCATCTACCCATTTTGAACTTGCTAATCCTCTTATTGCTACTTCCCTACCAACCGTTCCCTCTATATTCTGTTTTTTCTTCCTCCACCCCTTTTTCTCCTATTCTTTTCTGTCTTCAAATCACTGATTTTGTTCTACATTCTATAGATGGAAAAAAACATGTTCTCGTTTCTGTCTCACTTGCGATGTTTCCAACTGTTGCAAAATTAGATTTCTATTTTTCCCCTAATCATCTTTCGCCTTTGACAAAAAGATAGCTACATTAGTTGTCTACTTCATTTCCGCAACAACATAGCGGAATCCTTTCAAAGAAATTAGACTGTTCAGTTGTCACTATTATTCACACCAACTGTGTAGCAAATATCTTCATCGTTTTATATTAGAGTTGCTTCATTTTGGATATAACTTATTTAGGATATAATAATCTTTGGACATAATTGTAATTTTACAATGTGCAAAACCTGTATTGGAGTTGATGGCCATACCATGTTTTATCAACTTCGATCACCGTGCTATTTTTCAACTACAGATCATTTTGTTAACCTGATTTTATCCCCAGCTTTTATATATTAGAAGAAATATCTAGTCCATAAGTGACTAATTCACATCATTTTCGCTTAAATTTGCAATGAAGAAAAATGATATGTGATTACTTACATACAGCTTATGTTGTTCTGACAATAGCAACAATTTAGAAAATTGAACTGATATGTCTGTTACTGGCAACCATTTTTTATTTTTCAAATGTTTTGATCATCTACCGAGAAATGTAGTGTAACACCCCGTATTTTCTGTAAACATTAAAGTAACGAATTAAAGAATAATTAATTACAAATATGAGAATTAAGGGAAACAGGTTACGCCATTGCGTTTGTCTCGGAATTCTGCTTGAGATAGAGTCTGAGTTTGCGTAAATCGGACTCCGTATGAAGGAGTTATGACCTTCAGAAGATTCAAGAATTTAAATAATAAAACCATCCTGAAATTCAAATTCAAGTTTCGAAATTCAAAAACCCCGAAGCAGGCTGGGCGGGAAATTTCCCGCCTAGAAATTAGGTCGACCAGGGGGTCGACCTGGGTCACATAAGTCGACCAGGGGGTCGACCTCCCCCTAGGGCCAAATCTGAAACCTAGCGTGTTCCTTTGTGTGATGATTTTCTGAATCATAAGGGCTTGTGTGGAAAATTCTGGTTGGTTCTCTTAGGTTTGAATGGCTTTGATTGGCCCTAGGTTGATCTAACGGCTCCTATTAAATCAAACTTCTATATAAGCAACCTAAATCTAAACCCTAAGCCACACAAAAATATTCCTAGAACCGTCATGTTGTCAGTACTCAACCTAGAATAGCCGCCATTCTCCTTCAGTTGGAAAGCAATTTAGAAACTATGAATCAAATCTAATTCAACTAAGAGAATTCAACGTCTACAGCAAAGGAGAGCTATTCATTTTCAGAATACAAATACCAGAACACAAGACTAGTCCCCTTTTTTGTAAGTCCAGTTATCATTTAGACCTAAATGATATTAGAATCGTGACTAAAATAACTGGACGTAGAACAACGCCTAATGTAAATTTATGCCTATCCTTTTTGTTAAAACTGAATTGATTAAGACTATGACTCTTATCATGTTAAGCTTGTGATCATGTTGTATGTAATTTGATGATAAATGTTAAATGCTTGGCAATGAACCTATATGTTGTATAATTTGGCGATGACATATCATGTTGTATAATTTGGCAATGGAATATCATGTTGTATAATTTGGCGATGACATATCATGTTGTATAATTTGGCAATGAAACATCATGTTGTATAATTTGGCGATGACATACCATGTTGTATAATTTGGTGATGACACCTATATGTTGTATGTCAATTTGGGAATTTTGCTATGTTTATGCAAGTTCAACCATGTTCACATATATGACCAGAACTACATGTTAACATGTTTAGGTTTATTTCATCCAACTCAATTTGCAAGTTCACAACTACATGCCTAACTTAAGTTTGTGTAGTTCTATGTAAAACCCCTATTTTACGATTATTGTTGAGTAGATCTAAATTTGCAAGTTCATAATTAAATGTATATTGTTCTATGCCGAATTCATATGACACATGTGTAGTTAGATCCATATTTTTATGATGTTGGAATATTACATGTTCCTCTTTTTCCCCTTTTGTGTATGAGTTAGGCTATGTAGCGAGCCTAACATTTTATGTGATTTATGCGAATGTTTAACGGGGGTAACGCTGGGGAAAAACATGAAATTACTTGTAATTGGCATATTTGACTCATAATCATGTAAATGGTTTATGGCATAAAGTGGTATAATTTTTTTTTATACCAAAAATTATGAACTTGATTTAAAGGGAAAGTGGGGCTTGACTTGAATGACAATAATTTACATATAAACATAAAGAGGCAAATATGTAAATATAGAAAAGACGAATATGCCTAACCCGAGGTTAGATTGAGTTACGGTGTAAGACTGCCCGGAACCGCCCGGCATATCTAGTAACCATAACAATATATATCTAACGTGAGAGGTTAGTGCATTGAGCCCAAAAGAACCCGAGGTTAGGCTGAGTTGCGGTGTAAAACTGCCCGGACCCGACCGGCACATCCAATGACTGCAACAATACCTGTCTAATGTGAGTGGTTGGTGCTTTAATGAATGAATTAAAGTTAAGTCAGGAATGGTAGGGTTAAGTTAATTAAGGCAACACTTAACCAATACAACATGCTAACTAAACTGATGGGTGGGGTTAGGTTAACTTGGACACTTAACCAATTTAACATGTTGATTAGGAAACCCTAGTAACGGGGACCCATTTCAGTAGTGACCTACATAGATGTATCATGGTACCCTGAACTAGGCTGGGTGGGGCACGATTACTGGGCTGATTATAAGCGGTTAAAAACAATGGCGGTTGGTGCGTCAGTGTAGGTTCCGACGGAGTACGGGCATGCATGTACTCCGGAGTGGAAAAAGCAGGCACTGGGCATCAGTAGTTATACATTGTGCATTTTGAATCATGTCGGGTTGCCACCATAGGATTTGATACACCCCATGGTGGGACCATCACAGGTATCTACAATCTAGCTGGACCGTATGACATAAGTAGTAAATGCGTGAGAGTAGGAGTCGATCGATAAAAAGGGATCACTGGGTTTGAGCTCATGATGATGGTTGAAATATCTAGTAGGTGCAGAGAATATGGATATGAGTGCAATAGTATGATTAGTTTATCTTGCCTTGTTTATCTTGCCTTATCCTATGTTACCTTATTTCTTTGTTATTGTCCTGCGTCTAGTTGATTCATATCATGGTTCTCTTAACAGTTTACATGCTGAATAATCACTGGACTTACCAGACTCATGTCTGACCCATTTTTCCTTCGCTCTCTTTTCTTCCGTTTCCCCCCTCCCCCTCAGGTAGCCAAGGAGGGACTAGCTCAGCTTAATTCGGACCGTTCATCTTTCCAAGCTTGGAGACTCTATGATGTTTGGCTTGGAACCTCTTATCTTTGGCTATGGCTTTGGACACACTACCACTTAGGTATTTATGCAACTTTATTTGTGTTTTATGCTTCTTTATGTTCTAATCAAAACAAAGATTTTAATGTAATGATTTGGAAGTTGTTTTGAGACAGTTTGCTGTAATGTTTTTGTTATGAACCACGTATGAAATAAATTTAGTTATTCTGCTGCTTATATATGTCTTTCTTGTAAATTATTTGTGTCTTTTACCTATAATGCTCCACCAAAGTTAAGGCATTTCCTTTGTGAGTGACCTTAACGGAGGTGGGGTGCTTCATGTAGTTTTTGCTGTGGTGTTATATGCTTTGCTGACATTCTAAATCTTTGCTAAGTTATAGTTAATCACCATGATTTGCTTCGCATTACTCAGACTGAATGATAAGTTCCGGCTGGGTGGAGAGGAACAATGATGCAAAACATATACTCAACATAGTGTTTACATAGAGATCTTCAACAATTTAGCAGGTACTTAATTTAATATTTCCACCTTTTATCTTCTATACATCATTTATTACTATTTGATCCTTTTGTTTGTTCCACTATTTTTTGTTGATACCCATGAGAAACAAACAATTCAGTTGATGCAACATTGTAATTAATTCATATAGACATTCGACATAGTACTGCATTCATATAGCAATTCCTATTTTTTGAAGTGAATGCTTCCATGTAACGATATTTTGCTGATGTATACTATTGTACGACACATGTATTCCATGATTATCTTAAATATTGTTAGTTCAATGTAAAAATTTGTACATCTATCATTATCTTATGTATACTAATTGCTCACTTTCTAAATTTCTATCTATCTCTCTCTCTATCTCTCTCTCTCTCTCTATATATATATATATATATATATGTATATATATATATATGTATATATATACATGTATGTATGTATGTGTATATATATAGAGAGAGTGTGTGTGTCTATTTGTAACATGTTTTCGTTGCAAAATTAATTCTCCGTTTGATGTAGTACATCAATTTCATTTTGTAAACCATTTATGCATATTCAGTTGCAAATTAATGTGCTTATATAGTTTTCGTGCAACTCTTTTATTCAATTGTAAGCTACTTTCCCTTTTATGTTGATAATAAGTAATTATAATTTTTCATGTAGTATATGTGGTAACCTTCTGTACACTCTAATCTAATAAATTATTTGCTTATATCATTTATGTGCCTTTAGTTTGGTTTGTATTGTAGATAATTGGCTTACACTTACTTCATGGACATTTTTGAAAATATGGTCACTCGCATGAAGCATGGGTGTTCTTTCTCTATGAGTTTGCATAAACTTAATTCTGCTTCTTTTCCCCTATTATCAAGGACCCTGATAGCTATTAGTCGTAGAAATAAAGTAAGTTCCCTCAATTTTAATGCGAATAACCATGACATATTTAAATGGTAGGTAAAAATGAAGTAGTTAATAGTTGAAATAAAGCAAGTTTTTTTTCTTTTCTTTTTTCCTTTTTCCATATTTTGATAGGAGTAACCCATTACACCAGTTAAAGGTAAATATGAAATAAATTTCAAAATTTCAATTCTTAACATAAATATTTTTGCACCATGTCTTCTTCCACAAATACCTCACTATTACCGAATTTTAGTTTGTCAATCTTGGGTAATTTGACCGTTGCTGTAGACAATTCTTATTTTGAATTAAGAAAGTTATTTGAAAATTTTCAACTATTAACTAAAATACTTATAGAAAATATTTTCAACTATTACTTATAATGAAAAGGAGAATCCAATCTATTAAAACGCTTACATGTGTGTCTAATTTAGGAAACCTGGGAGACTTCTTCTGACAGTTTCAACTGCTTACCCATTTCTCCCATTTTCCCCCCTCTTTCCCGTTACAGACCGTAATCATCCTGAAGTAAATCCTAAAGCGAATACTCCTCCATCGCAATCTAATTACTGATATTTCTCTTCATGGATTAGTCCCTAATTCTTCTTTCTAATTAATACTACTTTTTCCCTTATCCAACAATGCATCTGCCTTACCAAACCCACCATGCCTCTGATCGGGAAAAGATACACCCTTCTGAAAAATCACCCACGATCGATTAGCATCCTGTTGATCAATTGACTATTGGAGTTACTCGACTTTCAAAAGTTTGAACTAAATGACAGTTATACCATTGGTTTATTTTATATTGGCTTTGATTTGGGAGTTCTTCTACATGACAGGGATATAATAGTTTAAATCGATTTGTACTATATCGGTTTTCTTTGGTCAATGACTGAAATATATTTTACATGCATATGAGCATTTGCTATATGACTATTATAACTTTGTTGTAATTGTTGATTTTACTCCTATGTGTGTGTTATTGTGTATGTCATCGATTGTTATTTTCATTTGTATACAAGATTTCCTATGAATTAAGCGGATTCTTTATGCATTCACTTGAGGCTTGCCTCAAAGTCAATTAGGATGTATCTCACTATGTGTTCAACATCGAGGTAATGATGACCCAAGTCTTATCTAAGGTTACTTCGAAGGTCCTTATGTTTTGCCTTATGATGCTTCGCAGTTCTTCAGGTTTGGTTATTATCTGCTGCATGTACTTGGGTACGCAACACGCATGTCATACGTTTAGCTGAAAAATGACATTGCTTACGTGTAGTGGCGTAGCCAGAAAATGGACATGGGAGGGGAAAGATAACAGGCAAGGGGTTCAGGGGCGGTATCCCCAAAAAAAATTCCCCCCTATGTTGAGCATGTACAAATATCATTTCAAACTGTCAAGCAAGAACAACTATGGAAGTGATGGTTTTTGTTGATCTAGGTCATGGTTTTTCAATGAAACATTATTGGAAGAAATGAACCTATACATGCTAACGTTAAAACCATTTAATAATATAATGTTAAAATATTAGTTTCTAAAATATATATCCTACACGAAAATAGTATTGAAGATTTGATAATTAAGTAGATGTTCATTTCATCGAATTTCAATTTCCATAGCTTCGCTTAAATTGATTTATACGATAAATTTACGGTCATGGTAATTGATATACGGAAAATATGAAATTTGGCATGAATAATAAAATATGAGTTTCAATGTGTTGTTATGTTTGTGTCGACACAATAAGCATAATGATATTTTATTACGTGTGTTTAGACTGTCGGCGTGTGACGCATAATGGTTTAAATTTTAATTTTCTATGCACATGTCAACTAGTCTCACCCGTAAACAAAAGGCCAACATACTTTTTCAAAAAAGTTACTTTTACATTGAATCGACGTGAAGTAATTTGCCTCTCCTGGTGAAATGAATTGGTCGACCATTCGAATTGAACTGTGCTTCCCTTTTTCATGACTTCATCGATTAATTACTTTTTTAAATAATCTCTACTCTCCGCCTTATTCATGGATCTGAAGCATCCTCTTTTATTTTTTTCGAAAGTTTAAAGTTGAAATCGCTAACCTCCTTGCCTTCGCCCTCATTCACTCCTCTCCACCACCTACTCCAGGATGTCTTCCATTGCCTTAAACTTGACCGCAACCAGCTTTTCACCAACAAAAAATCCAAACCTCCTCCACTTGATTCACCTAAATACAACTATGGAAGTGACGGTTTTTGTTAAGTTAGGCCATTAGGAGTTTTTTTTGTTTTTCAAATTACTGGGGAGGGCACGTGCCCAGGCCCGGGCTGATGTGGCTCCGCCCTTGCTTACGTGGACATCCCACCCACCTTTATTTCAAAATAGAACCATTCTATCTATGTACTGCTTATTTTTCAATTTCCTGTAATAGTCGAGATAAAGAACACGATCTCCCAGTGAGAAAAAACCATACCTCTTTTTCTCCTCAATGTCTTCTCAACCAAATTCCCCATCTCCCGTCTCCAACAATTCGGGTGTAGAAATCCAAATTTCTACACTCCGAATAATTGGATCAGGCAAATATCCCAATAGTTTTGAGACCACGCAGTTGTTAAACAAATGCGTGGATCTATGCGCTTGTTGAACGAGTGCATAGGCCACGCGTTTGTTTAACAACAGCGTAGATTCCGCGTTCATTAAACAAACGCGTGGTTCTTAGGTTTAAAATTTCGAATTTTCTTTCTAATTCTATTTTCTACTACTATTTTCTACTATTATTTTAATATATTGTTTGTACTCATTTTAACCATTCCTATTTATTTAAAAATATGTTTATATACTGCTTCATATTTGATTTGAATTTATATTCATATTGGAAGAGCATAACTGGTACCGAAATTTTGACTACAAAGTTGCTTACAAGAGATAACAATGAAATAAGTACTAAAATTTATGATGCACCTACAAGCAATAAGCAAAATCATTTGCATATTCAGCACCGTATCGAGTTATCCAACTATAACGCAGTTTGTAGGCTTCGTACCCAACAAAATCAGTCCCATACTCTACAAGGTAACGAGAATCAAAAGTTGCCCGATTCATTTTAAATATGTTTTCATCTTCAACTACCTCTATAATCTTCTGGTATCGTTCACAAGTATTAAGGAAAAGCCGATGAGCCATTTGAATTTCAGTAGGAAAAAACCTTGTGGTCCTTGTAGGCTTTACAAGCGAAAAATCGATGACCGACATTTTTCTCAGTATTGGCAACAACACAACTGATTCTTTTCCACAACGGCAGAGAGGGTTGGATCCAATCGTACGTAGCAACTCGGAAACCTTCCCTTCAAGTAAAATTTGTTTTCCAAGGTCGTTGATTAATGGAAGCCTCATCGTCGTTTTTCCAGTTGTTCATAGCTCAAATTGTCAATGCGTGGTAATTTAATTATGAGTTTACAGAGCATAAAAATGTGCCATATAAATACATCTTCGAAGTCAATTACATATTGGTGTTATTATAGACTGGTCAAGTCTTGCACATTTCCCATAGTGCATTTATGTTTTATGGCAGAGTGGAGTCATGTCACTCTTTTTTAAGAGTTTTCATATTATTGTGCAGTGATTAACATAGAAATGTGTTTATTTTATGCTCTTATATTTTATCTTTTGTAAATAAATAATTACTACTTTTGGTATTTTTGGTATATTTTCACAGGTTATCAATACATGCCTCATTTATTCCAATTAAAGGCCAATTTCAAAGAAAAAGCTACTTCACTATATCAATCACATTTAATAGTCATGCAAAGAGAAAGGGAATGCTTTGATTACAAATCTCCAATTAAGCATATGCTTATCTTTCCGCTGACCGTGCCATACATCAAAAGGAATGCATTGATTACAAATTTTCAAATCAAGCACAATGAAAGGAATATTCCTTTATCTTTGGAAAGAATTTATATCATTCCTGGCCTAATTATTCTCATAGAAAGGGGATTACAATCCTATAAATACACCTTGTATCCATTGTAAAGATATCGATTATTCTGTACTTCTTTTCTCCATTAATAAAAGTTCTTTTTTTTCATTTTTCTATATTCCCTTACTTTCATGGCAATTTGTGTTGTCTGGTCAATTAGATTTGCTAGAACACAATTGTCATTGCAACTATTCTCATTAGTGAT
Source organism: Allium sativum (assembly GCA_030737875.1). Classification (NCBI taxonomy): domain Eukaryota; kingdom Viridiplantae; phylum Streptophyta; class Magnoliopsida; order Asparagales; family Amaryllidaceae; genus Allium; species Allium sativum. Next base: position 260,417,682 of record CM060909.1, on the reverse strand, counting down.
TGACCGTTTGATTAGATTCAACGGTAATCCTAATTTAACATTTCTATTAGTTTATTTCCATTCTGCAAATTTATTTCCAGCACTCTATTTTATTTATAATAATTGAATTGATAATAGATTCGATTATATTCAATTCTATAGTTAATTCAATTGCAGTGTTACTTGTTTTTATTGAAAATTACAATTTTAGTTATCAATTCAATTAGATTTGTTATGAACTAAATTGTAATTTCAGTTTTGTCCCATCTCCAAGATTTGTCTAACTCGCCCACGAAACTAAGTAAATAATTTGATTTAATTTACCTCCCTATGTTCGACCTGCATACCACACGATCTATGCGCTTGCAGTTATTTTAAAATTCGTGTTTTTCTATTTACTTAGAAGGTGACGATCAAGTTTTTGGCGCCGTTGCCGGGAGGTAACGATTAAATTTTATTATTTATTTAATTTCTGATTCGTGTTAGTTTTATTTTTATTTTGTTCCCTTTTGTTTACTTGTATATATATAATCTCGATTAGTTGATTTGGTATTATTTGCTGATACCGTAATCTTCTAAACAAGAGAGAGAAAAAATCTTGCCATTTTTCCTTGATTTTCCTTTCATTTCCATTGTTTATTTCTTTCTCTTTTTACAATTTTTTTTTTCTCGTATCTTCCTTATTTCTTTCCTCCTTTCCATTTTGTTTCCTTTTTTTCCCATTCATTTCTTTCCCTTTCTTCTTGTTCAAATTTACTTTAAAAAAAACTTGCTCTTATTAATTTATTTACTTCCTTGCAACCTTCTTTCTCATTTTCAATAACTTCTTTCCCTTATTTTATTTATTTATTTGTTTCCTCCCTTTCTACACATTTTTTTTTCAAATTAAAAAAAAACTTGCGATTTTTTTTATTACTAATTGCTTTCCTATTACAACTCTCTCTCACTTCCTCTAATCTCTCCTTCCATTTTTTCTTTTCATTTGTTTCTTTCCTGTTCTCTTTCTACAACAATAAAAATAAATAAAATAAATTCTTTGGATTAGATTTTCTTTCCTTGCTGTACATTTCCAGTGCTTTAATTTCTTTCCTTTTGTATCTTCATATATTCCCTATTTCATTCTTTCTTAGGCCTTTATTCTTTATATTTCTCCTTCATCAATCCTTCAATATACATCTTCCATATAAAGTTCAATCGGACAAACTTCCTCGATCACTGCCTTCATCACCCATCATCCTCACCTAGACAAGAAACCCTGTCCATTCTTCATCATCCTCCCTTTCCATCCATCTTCATCCACCCACAAACTTAGCAAGCACAACAATCTCCAATCACCCTGATACCCAAATCTCATCACCACACGTTTCTATCAAAGACCCATCTCTCACCATCCCCTTTCATCCCTTCACAAACAAACCACAAATTCAAATCTCAGCAGCCCACGCCCTCCATCAAATACCTAATTCGCAAACTCGATTTGAAACAAAGAAGAAGGGGTGCTTTAAAAGTTGAGCGTGGTTAATGCGAGATTGTTTGGGCGTGTACTGATTCTTTTTGAGTTCATTTATTTTATTTTATTTTATTCCAAAAATAAACAAAAAAAAAAAAAAAGGGCGAAATTTCCTTTTTTTTTGGGTGTGATTATGGTCTGTTGAGTGCTTTCATCTGTTTATTCAACTAGTTCTGGTGGTGTATGTTTAACTATGGTATGCTCCTAAATTGGTTGGATTAGCTTGCTCGTTTTCAATAAGCTGGTTTTCATTTCCATAGAAAAAAGTAGGAAAGGAAAGAGGTCAACTTGATTTTTGTTGATTGGCGCGTGATTTGTATCCTTTTATTAAGGCGTGTAATGTGGAGAGACTAGATGTGGTGACTTTAACTATTTTGAGCAATTGATTTGTTCCATCTTTTGGCGTGGGTTGATTTGAATAAATATAGAAAGGGTCAAGATTTTTGGTTGAGCGGCATGTTTGTGAAGTTGGTTTCCATTTTTTAGTTGTGTAGATTTGTTGTGAGCCGGTTTTCATCATCATCATTTTTGTTGAGCTTATTTTTGCTTTTGGTCTTGTTGAGTCATGTTTTGTTTATTAGCTTTATTAATTTATTTTGAGTTTAGTTTTTTTTCTCTAGCTGAGTTAGTTTCTTTTCCTCTTGATATTTTTTTCCCTCTTTTCTTTTAGTTTGTTTCTTTTCTGTTGAAAAAAAGAAAAAAAAAGAAGAAGAAGAAGATTCAAGGCCAAAGCAAAAGGAATTCAAACAACAAATCAAGAATTCAGAAATCAAAAGAAATTGCAAATAACGAGATTTCAATCATTGATGCTACTCATTTTTTCTGGATGGACAGCCATGCCCCACTGTAATAATTTTTGAACTCTACAGGTGCTCTGCTGCAAAGAAAAAATATAGACATTGCATGTAAAAATCTTCTGCAGGGGCAGCGGCTTGCTATGTACAACTTTTAATTTCTGTAATTATTCTGTTTGATTGTTGTGAGTTGAAATTTCCATAACTACTGTCACCATTCTCATTGTTTCTCAACAATAAAATCTGATTAGATATTTCAAAATAATATAATTGAAAAGTGGTGCTTTGTGAAGTTGACTGTCTCGTATAATTGGATCGCGGATATATATTAGTTCAATTTTTTTTGAACTTTTAGCAAAAGAGGTTGCATACTAGCTGTAAAACATTGGTCAAATCCCTTAGTATTTATACTATACGTGAACGGCCATAAGACCCTCTTCCCCCTTCTAATTGAGTTAGCTAATTAATAGAGCACAACTTAGTATTTTATACTATTTTTGAAGTGAGAGTAATTTCTATCTTTCCTTGGCTTCTTTAAAATGTCTGATTCAAAAAAATCATTGAGAGAAATATGGGATAATAATCAAAATAGACGTCCTCTTGAAGAGTATGACTATGAATTACAACTCATGAAGAAAAATTTTCCAAAATTTCGTGAATCCAATGTCAACAATTTTCAAAATTTTCCAACTGACCAACATTTTCAAAATCATATAAATGATCAAAATTGCGACTTCAATTCAAATTTCAATAAATTCGATTATGAGCCACATCCAAATCAAAATAGCTTTGAATCCCAATATAGCTTTGATTCACGTCAATATGAGGTTGAAAATCAAAATTTTCAAAATTATAGCCCATATCAACATCTTGAAAATAACCAAAATTACAATTTTCCCTCTAATTTCAACAGTTTTGGTTACGAACATAATTTTTACAATCAAGATGATTTCCAATATCAAAATGAAAATTCAAACAACTACTACATTGGAAATAATATTGATTGTGAAATTGATATGGCCTATAATTTTGAGAATCAAGAAATCCAAAACGAGACCTCTCAAATCAATTATTCTGAAGAATGTCATTTTGATGAAAGTGAAGAAAGGCTAAATAAAAAGATGGACGAACTTCTTTGTTTAATGGCATCTTTGAAAGAACAACGTGAGCAACAAAATCAAATTCAAACAAGCGATAAATCAGAAAATAATCCATTCTTTACTGATAGTGAAAATTTTCAGATAACAACTTTGGAAATTGAGAATAACGATCTAAATGAAGTTGTTCAAAATTCAACAAATGATTTGGACTTCGATTCTTTTTAGGAAAACGATTTAAGCTCGGATTTTGATCTCTCTCTTTCAGGATGCGAAAAACTTGAAATTTTTGAATTTGAACAAAATGTAAATGTTGAAATTTTCGAAAACTCAGAATTGGAAAAGGATTTTAATGAACATGAATTTTTTGGATTGTATGAGGATGAGTTGCCAAATGAGAAAACTTCCAACGAATTTGAAGTTGTCAGTGTCAAAAATACGTTGTCAATGAATCAAATTGAGAAATGTGATCACATAATCTTGAACAACACTCAGAATTTAAATTTCACGATTGCAACTGAGTTTATATACAATCACAAATTTTTGAACAATTACACTGATAAATTTGTGGAACACATGAATTATTTTTGGAATGATGGCTTGCTCGAAAAACTTCATGTTAGGATGACCCTGGACATTTATCTACTGGACTATAAATCTAGGTATAATGATGAGATGGTTTTCAAAACCTTTGCTTATTAAAAAACATGCCTAGACATAGTGGGAATGAAATTCATCGGGCTAGAACCAAGTGTGGGGGGAAAAGTTAGTGGCATTCTTTACATCGCATGCATCGTAAACACATATATCATTGTACATATGATCCATTCTTACATATAGTTAGGCTGCATTTCATTTTGCAAATCATTTTGCATCTAATCCATCTATGGGTTTTATCATTCAAATTTAGGAAACGTGCTACAGTGTGGACACTATTTTGTCCAAGTGTGGGGGGAGTCTGTATTTCATTCATTTTCGTTTTTTCTTTATTTTTTTCTTTCTTTTCATTTTCAGCCATTTAAAAAGGACCATCATGCATTTTAGATTGTAGTAACATGCCTTTTTTTTGAAACATGACTCATTTTAGATTGATACAACAAAATAAGTTAAGGATTGCTAATCAGTTGATAGTATTTTTTCTCTCAGCTAAGATCAAATAAGAAATATAATGAAAAGTTGAATTTTGAGGGATAATAGTGTAACTGGTACATAGGGAGATTCTTAGGTGATGGCCATGAAGTTTATTCTAAACTATAGTCTTTGTTTACTGAGTGGAGGACTTAAAATACTTATATTGGCTCTTCAAATCTTTAAAACTAAGTTGTGTTAAGCTGAATTCGCGTAATCTCTCTTGTTCTTAAATTTTCAATAATAATAATAATAATAGTCCAAGGGTATCCAACATTGCTTGTATATCAAGCTTTGGTGTGCAAACCCGCCAAGCTCTATCCGACATGTTGTTGACAAAGTCATCGTTGGAATATCTTGGTCTCGTTTTATGAGATTGGACACCTAAGTATTACCGACACGTTGTTTACAAAGTCAAAGTCGGTCTGCACAATCTCCAAGCTCTTTACCCACTCTCCGTTAGTCTGCGAGGCAGTGCATGGGTGGTAAACCTTGGTCTTCTGAGTTAGGTGTATGTACTTAATCATAAATTTTAATTTTATAGCGATAGAGAATAAGCGATGATGCCCAAACATTTCTTGACCTTATTGATTTGACTAGCCATGCACAAGGAAATTAGAATACCATTTTACAAACTATGACAAGCAAACTAAGAATATATTTCATGGTTGCACTATGTTATCGACCGAACTAACTGGCCAAACTGGAATTTAACATTTGAAAACTTGATTTATATTGAAAATTCGTGACAAGTTGAGATATCTAAAATAAAATCAACTGACTAGAAATTGTTAATTTAGTTTGTTGTACCAGTTTAAACAAGTCTTGTTTTCATTTTTTGTTTTTATTTTGCATATGTCCATTGCATTCATGTAGTTTCATTAGAATCAGAACATACTGCATTTGGATTTTGTGGGTAGTATCCGCTGAAAACCCTCACGAGACACCACTCGTCCTACTAGGGACACCTAGAGGTTTAATGGCTTGTTGCATACGGTCAATGCAATCGTGTTTCCCACGAAAGTGTGACCTATCTAGTTTAGTTTTTCATTTTTGTTTACTCGAGGACGAGTAAAAGATAAGCGTGGGGGTATTTGATTAACATAGAAATGTGTTTATTTTATGCTCTTATATTTTATCTTTTGTAAATAAATAATTATTACTTTTGGTATTTTTGGTATATTTTCACAGGTTATCAATACATGCCTCATTTATTCCAATTATAGGCCAATTTCAAAGAAAAAGTTACTTCACTATATCAATCATATTTAATTTCCTTGCAAAGAGAAAGGGAAGGCTTTGATTACAAATCTACAATTAAGCATATGCTTATCTTCCCGCTGACCGTGCCATACATCAAAAGGGACGCATTGATTACACATTTTCAAATCAAGCACAATGAAAGGAATATTCCTTTATCTTTGGAAAGAATTTATATCATTCTTGGCCTAATTATTCTCATAGAAAGGGGACTACAATCCTATAAATACACCTTGTATCCATTGTAAAGATATCGATTATTCTGTACTTCTTTTCTCCATTAATAAAAGTTCTTTTTTTCATTTTTCTGTATTCTTTTATTTTCATGGCAATTTGTGTTGTCTAGTCAATTAGATTTGCTAGAACACAATTGTCATTGCAACTATTCTCATTAGTGATTGACCGTTTGATTAGATTCAACGGTAATCCTAATTTAACATTTCTGTTAGTTTATTTCCGTTTTGCAAATTTATTTCCAGCACTCTGTTTTATTTTTAATAATTGAATTGATTATAGATTCGATTATATTCAATTCTATAGTTAATTCAATTGCAGTGTTACTTTTTTTTATTGAAACTTACAATTTTAGAATTGGTTCAATTAGATTTGTTCTGAACTAAATTGTAATCTCAATTTTATCCCATCTCCAAGATTTGTCTAACTCGCCCACGAAATTATATAAATAATTTGATTTAATTTACCTCCTTGTGTTCGACCTACATACTGCACGATCTGTGCGCTTGCGGTTATTTTAAAATTCGCGCTTTTCTATTTACTTAGAAAGCGACGATCATGCAGTCCTTAGTCCTTTGTCCTGTTTGGGTCGTCCTCGATATACGTTATAGTCCTTAGTCCTTTCCTTAGTCCTTTGTCTTTTTTGGATCGTCCTCGATATATGTTATAGTCCTTAGTCCTTTGTCTTGTTTGGGCCGTCCTCGATATACATTACAGTCCTACAGTCCTTAGTCCTTAGTCCTATTTGGGTCGTCCTCGATATACGTTATAATCCTTTGTCCTGTTTGGGTCGTCCTCGATATACGTTATAGTCCATAGTCCTTTGTCCTGTTTGGGTCGTCCTCGATAGATGTGACGAACGGGAATTTCGCTCGATCCGAATCAGTCGTTAAACCGATCTAGACCGTTCGAAACCCCTGATCGTTTGAGAACAGGACAAATCAGAACACAAACAGAAGAACATTTCATTGTTATTACAAAAATTTCATCAGATACAAGAATATATAGAGTATAAATGAGTAAATTACATTCGTTAATATCAGAGATTACAATAAATTACATAGCAGCGGAAAAATAATACAAAGCACAACTGAAGGTGATATACGGATACAGAGCTTTCCGGATATCATTCCAGCTATAAACCAGGATCCTGTGAATATAAATCTGCAAAACCAAAACTACTAGCTGCCCGTGTCGAAAATAAGGGCACCCAGAGTTTAGGTTAAAACAATAAACTCCAGGTCAGTCATGTGACTGGTGTGAGAACTAAAACAGTTATTTAAAACTTTACTTTAAAAGAGAGTAATTCAAGGGACCACGCCGTATAACACGGAACGGGTTTCCTCCCAAGAATACCAGTGCATAGAATAAACAGCGCAATGCTTTTTCGAAAGATGAAGCTATTATAAGACCCAGGTCCCATCACACAATGCAACGCAAGCCGGAGGATAGGGTTTTCCCTTATAATAGCCAAACATGCTTGGTATGTTTAAAACAAATCATTTGATACTATAATAAGTGTATAGTGTCAAAACAATTTCAATCATAAATATAAATCATAGACGGCATAGCATCCCATGCTACTATGTCGCCATACTAGGCTCTACAAATAAAGCCGAAATATCTCGTATTGGAAATTGGATTTCCGTCATGAGTCGAGGCAAGGGGCAAGCTCCTCTCCGCGTTTGAGACACTCTAGCAAATGTCTCAGGACTACACACTTGGGCAATCCTGGATCTTCAGGGCCGGTCCTCACTTATGTTAGAGGATTAGTTATTCCTGAACACACGTTTCCCGGTCCTTACAGACCTATAACCGAGGCGCCTCATCCAACAACCACAAAGGTGAAAAGTATATAAATGTCAGGGCGGGTAAGTCACTGACACCACCAAAGCTAGAAAGAAACGTCGTTCTCTCCCTACAGTCCGTATCCCATTTTTAACTCATACTGGGGTGTGAGGCTCGCGAATTCACGTTATACACAAAGCTACGCCACAAAGGCTGTGCTTTGATCATCAACCACAAGACTTTGCTTTTCAACAGAAGCCTTGATCATTGCATCTCAGCGTGCCACACAGGCAATTCATGCCATGCGATTGATATCTATCGATATATAACCTCTAAGCTCGTACGTCTCAGAGAAGGGCGTTAAGCAAGAGAATAAATTCTCTGCCGCCAAACAGATATATATTTAACAGAAATCAATCAACACAGAATAAAATCCAATGTCAGACACACAATCCATGTGACGGCCCGCCCCGCACCAACCGACATTTACTCCAAAAGTGCGCTGTACACATGTCCAGTTGGCACGGAACGGGTCGTCGGAAGGAAAAGGAAGAAGGAAATGAACATACAAAGAACCTGTAGAATGTCTCACAGCGCATCGAACAAAATATAATAATAACATACTTGACATAAAACAGGAGAGACAGTGCATAAGCTGAAAATCAGAACTAAACATCAAAGCAGCGGAATCCAAAATACAGCTTATTACAACTTTCAAACTGTCTCAAAGCAAAAATAAGATAAATGAGGTACACTACTAATGCCCAAGTAGCGACCACCAACGACACAGGGAGAATGTGTATATATATATCATACGTGGAAGCCTCCTGCCCGCCTCCAAATCAGCTACTCGCGCATCACTAGCTAACCTGTCTCTAGTATGCTCGTGTGAGCACCCAGAGTAATAAGAGGAGACATAAAACTCTGGGTCAGACATAAAGCCTAGTATGAGCGATAAGCATCTAAAGTGAACAATAACAGGTAGACTAAAACATACCTGAACCTGGACCTGCAACCAAAGAGTTAGCACTACATACCGTACAACACTCTAAGGTATCATATCAAACAGTGTAAAGATACGGAGGTGGGGGAGGTGTGCATGTCATAATGATGGAAAACAATCAAGCATAGCATCCATCCTCACATCTCTCACTCAGTGCATAAAGCATACGATATTCACCACTTCGATCACCCAACATTCCTTGCTACGATCACTTTGCCCCATGAAGTCATAAATGGCTTCACTGCACTGACAACGTAGCCACTAATTCCTCGCTATGTCCACTTGCCCCATGGAGTTATTCACCCCATCTGCGTTGGCTCATAGCCTTACCAATCCTTACTATGTCCACTTGCCTCATGGAGTTATTCACCCCATCTGCGCTGGCTCATAGTCTTACTACGTATCACCTTGTCCCTCAGGTCATAATGACCCTACTGCACTGATAACGTAGTCTTGCTACCATCACCTTGCCCCTCAAGTCATAATGACCCTACTGCACTGATAAGTAGCCCATCATTCATTTTTAGTGGTGAATCGAAGTTATGAACGTTGACAACTCCTTAGCACACGTCCCGCAGCAAAGCCCAACCGTGAAGTGAACTCATTGGTTCCCAACTGGTTCCGGGATCCTGAGCTCTAACTCCCATTTGGACTACCTTTGCATCTCGGGTTATTGGTCATCACCATCGAATCGGATCGGATCGGCCTTCATCTCTCTGCATCGGATCGGATCGGGCTTATCTGGTTCGGAGTCCAGCTTTCCTCGTCTCCACGGTTCGGATCGAGTCACGCCATCAGCTCGTGGTCACCCATTCGGATCGTGTCATGGTCACCCCTTCGGATCGGGTCGTGATCACCCATTCGGATCAGGTCGGGGTTCCTTCTTCAAGTCAGTTCGTGCTTTCCCCCACTGGTCGGGTCGGGTGCTTTCCCAGGTAGTCAGCTCGTGAGCTTCTGAAGTGAATCGGGTCGTGCTCCTCCCTTCGGATCGTGGCGCCTCATCAATCTGGATCGGATCGAGGAGAGGATTCGCGATCGGGGGTGGACATGCGGATCGCTGTCTTCGGATCGGATCGTGGCATATGCCCACGATCGGTTCGGGTCGGGTAAAAGGGGTCCGATCCGATCCTGCCTGCAACTTCCTGCAGTTCTTCTAGCGAGCAGTTTACGCCATTCAACGGCGTTTTCGACCATTCCAACTATTCTAATCAATCACAAAGCATACCATACAGTCATAGCAACATACATAATCAACCACAAGCATCAAAACATCAATATGATAGGTAGAAATGGATCAAACATACCCAAAATCCCATATTTTCCCCTTAAACATGTTTAGGTGAAACTAATGATAGGATTAGCAAATCTTAACCAAATTAACCCAAATTCATACCAGAGGTCTAAAACATCATTCCGAATTTTATAAACATTTTTCCAGAATTTTATCATGTTTAAATTCGCTAATTAACACTAATCACCCCTAATTAGCCATAATTAGTGTAAAACTAAGCAAATCACTCACCTTAGCCACAAAATAAACTAAGATCTGAATTAATTCTCTGATTTGATGTGAATCTCAATGCCAAACAGCAGCTCCCTTGTTGCTTTGGTGAAGATCTTCCTTAATTAGGGGTTGCTAAGCCAAATCCTTAACCAAAAGATGATTTGGAGGTGATTTAGAGATTGGATGTTATTTTTAGGGATCCTTGGTGATAAGTGGAGGCTAGAAAACTGAAATGGAATGATTCTCCATCTCATTTCAGCCCTCCCATAACCCTAATCCCGAAATGGGTTATGGGCCTACTCACTAATCACCCGATTTGGCCCGGTTAAGCAGTTTTTCACCCTCCAAACCTTGTTTCAGCCATATCTCCCAAACGGTAAGTCCGTTTGGCAAATGTGACCACTCTACGGAAAGAGAAACCATCATTTGAATCCAATGGAAGTGGTTTCAGGTCAAAATTCCTTTCCAATCAAAAGTTATGGCCAAAACAGTACCAACTAGGGGCAAAATGGTCATTTAAAAATCGACAAAAATCATAAGCATGGGAAATGACTCGAATAAATGTTTCCCAAAGTTACATGACCATACGACTTCAAACGGGAAAGAAATAAATATTCTACGATCCTATGACGTGTAAAATACGGGTCATTACACTCTCCCCCCCCCCCCCTTAAGAAATTTTGCCCCCGAAATTCCTTAATCCAAACACACACAAGGGTCTCGCATGCCTATCAATCATAAAACAACAATCAAACATGCAACCAAGCAAAATAAGTCTATCCTAGCATGCGGAAAACTAAATCGCAAAGTAAGTCTTACCAGGCAAAGAGTTCTGGGTGCATCTTCCTAATGCTCTCCTCTGTCTCCCAAGTACAATCATTCTCGTTCTCGCCCCACAGAACCTTGACTAGCTTCACCGCCTTTCTTCGAAGTTGCTTCGTATCATGCCCCACAATACGAATCGGCTTGCGGTTCCCAACCGCCTCGGGTTCTACTTCGAAGTCCTCTAACTGATCAGGTGAAATAGTCACATCTGAGTCGTGAACAAACTTCCTTAGTTGGGAAACATGAAATACATTGTGAACTCCCGCCATCTTCTCTGGTAATCCAACTCTATACGCCAAATTCCCGACTAGTTCAAGAACAGGGAAAGGGCCAACAAATCTTGGTGCCAACTTGCCTCTCCTGCCAAATCGAATCACGCTCTTCAACGGAGAGATCTTGACAAACACCAAGTCACCAACGGAGAATTTCAAGTCTCTTCTCCTCTTATCGGCATAACTTTTCTGCCTATCTTGAGCAGCTTTCATTCGTTGTTGAATGACCTTAATCTTATCCGACGTTTCTCTCACCACATCTGGTCCAAGCACAAACTTCTCGCCAGTCTCTATCCAACATGATGGTGAGTTGCACGGTCTTCCATACAAAGCTTCATATGGAGCCATACCGATACTGGATTGGTAGCTATTATTATATGCAAACTCTACTAGATGCAAATGGTCATCCCATGATCCACCAAAATCCAATATACACGCTCTCAAGAGATCTTCCACTATACGATTCACCCTCTCCGTCTGACCGTCGGTCTGAGGATGATATGCGGTACTGAGATGTAATCTTGACCCTAGAGCCTCTTGTAAGCTCTTCCAAAACCCACTAGTGAACAACGGGTCTCGGTCACTCACAATGCTTTTGGGTACTCCATGAAATCTCACTACCCACTTCATATACAATTCTGCCAACTTGGCTGCCGTCCTGGTCGATTTGACTGGTATAAATCTTGCGCTTTTAGTCAATCGATCCACAATTACCCAAATGCTATCATATCCCGATCTAGTCCTTGGTAAACCATCGATGAAATCCATCGAGACTTGCTCCCATTTCCATTCGGGAATTTCTAATGGTTGCAATAACCCACTAGGCTTCTTTTGCTCGGCTTTAACTAGCTGGCAATTCATGCATTTGGATATAAACTTCCCAACGTCTCTTTTCATCCCTTCCCGGTAGTAAGTCTGTCTCATGTCTCGATACATCTTATTACCACCGGGATGTATAGTCAGTTTTGAGTGATGACATTCTCTAAGCACTTCATCTCTCAAACCATTCACGTTGGGCACAACTAGTCTTCCATTCTTTCTAAGCCACCCATCTCGATCAAGCCCATACACATTCATCTCCTCATCGATACCCATCTCTAACTTGGAGATGATTTCTAATAGATTAGGATCGTCCCTCTGGCTAGAACCAATCCGCTCTATCAAAGTGGGTCTGATCGTCAAATTAGCTAGCATAACTGGATCCAATTCGCACTTTGGTCTGAAATCAAACCCTGCGATATACTCCAGTTGCTTCCATTCAAGAAACATTGCCCCTAAGCTAGCATGTCTCCTACTCAAGGCATAGGCTACTGCATTACCTTTCCCAGGTGTGTATGCGATATCAAAATCATACGAAGCCAAGAACTCTAACCATCTTTGCTGACGGAGATTCAGATCTTTCTGGGAGAAAAGATACTTTAACAATTTATGATCGGTAAACAACTCAAATCTTTCTCCCAAGAGATAGTGTCTCCACATCTTCAGCGCAAATACAATCGCTGCCAATTCCAAATCATGGGTAGGATACTTCTTCTCATGCGGCTTTAACTGTCGACTAGCATAAGCTACAACCCTACCTCCTTGTATCAATACTGCACCCAGTCCGGTACCACAAGCATCTGTGTATACCGTCATCTCTTCATTCCCTTTAGGAATGACTAACACTGGCGCACGCGTCAACCTCTCCTTTAGACTTTTGAAGGCATCCTCACACACTCCGTCCCAGACGAAGGACTGATTCTTCTTAGTCAACTGAGTCAACGGTGCTGCAATCTTGGAGAAGTCCTGGATAAACTTACGATAATATCCAGCTAATCCCAAGAAACTTCTTACATCTGTAGCATTCTTGGGTGTAGGCCAATCCTGTACCGTAGCCACCTTCGCAGGGTCCACGGCAATACCACTCTCTGAAACAACATGACCCAAGAATCTTACTTCCCTTCTCCAAAAATGACACTTAGAGAATTTCGCTTTCAATTGGTGTTCCCTCAACACCTCCGTCACTATCCTCAAGTGTCCCTTGTGTTCCTCCTCTGTCCTTGAGTAAACAAGGATATCATCCACGAACACAAGAACAAACTTATTCAACTGATCTCTGAATACTCGATTCATAAGATCCACAAAATAGGCTGGTGCATTGGTCAACCCAAACGGCATGACCAACCATTCATAAAATCCAGACGGCGTCCTAAAGGCCATTTTCGGAACACTCTCATCTGCTACTCGAAGCTGATGAAATCCTGTCGCGAGGTCCAACTGGGAGAACACTTTAGCTCCTTCCAGCTGATCAAACAAATCATCTATCTGTGGTAGAGGATACTTATTCTTCCTCGTCACCTTATTCAACTCGCGATAGTCCACACACAAACGAAGGGATCCATCTGCCTTAGTGGCAAACACAACTGGTGCTCCCCACTCGGAGACACTCCTTCTAATAAATCCCTTCTTCAAAAGATTGCTGACTTGCACCCCGAGCTCTCGCTGCTCCCTTGGTGCCATACGACGAAGTGGCATCACTATAGGCCTTGCATCTTTCACTAAATCAATACGGAACTCAATCTCTCGGTGTGGTGGAAGCCCGGTCACCTCCTCGAAGACGTCCGGATACTGGCCAACCACGGGCACATCTGACAACTCATCCTGTGGGATGTCGAGGGAATTTACAAAACTAGCCATAACCCCATCACTAGGTAGGCTACCAAACACTACCCTCCGCCCATCATCCGCCCTCACTGTCACCAAAAAGCCCTCACAGTCTACCACCACCCCGTATCTTTGGAGCCAATCGACTCCCAATATAATGCCATACCCAGTAAAGCCCAAAACAAAGCAATCACATACAAACATACATCCATGACTCGATAAGACCAAATTCCTGCAAATCATACTAAGGCTAGTCGAACCACCAATCGGGTTCGTCACAATCAATGGTCTATCGACTATCTCGAGTTCCAGTCCCAACCTATCTACCAGGTCACTAGATATGAAGGAACGGGAAACCCCAGTATCAAACAAAACTCGAACTGGTATATCATAAATAGAAAGCATACCTTGAATAACAACATTCTTTCCTTTCTCCGCCACAGTTGGGGCATTCGACGAAGAAGGAACAACATCAATAGCATATGCTTTCACAATCTGCTTCTCCTTAAGAGGTTGCGGACACTTGTCCTTGAAATGTCCCACTTGACCACAGTTGAAGCACTTATTATCCGCTGGCTTGGCCCGACAATCTTTAGCATAATGGCCCTTCTTTCCACAGCTGAAGCACTCAACATCCTTCTTGTCTTTTTCTGAGAATTATTCTTGCCTCCACCGCCTGCTTGCGGCTTTGGCCCTTCTGCAGATGCAGCCTCAGTCTTTGACTTAGGGTAAAGGCTCTCTGACCTCAAAGCTTTCCCCACGATCGATTCAAAAGTCTCATCGATGTGGTTAATGAGCCTCTCCCCTAAGTACCCATCCAGACCAGTAATGAACTTCTCATTCTTCTTCTCAGGAGTATCAATGAGAGACAGTCCATACTTAGACAAGGTGTCGAACTCAGCAATATAATCAGAAACTGCCCTTCCGTTCTGCTTGAGTTCCAAGAACCTCTTGAATAATACTGAC
This sequence comes from Allium sativum, assembly GCA_030737875.1. Taxonomy (NCBI): domain Eukaryota; kingdom Viridiplantae; phylum Streptophyta; class Magnoliopsida; order Asparagales; family Amaryllidaceae; genus Allium; species Allium sativum. Next base: position 260,402,679 of record CM060909.1, on the reverse strand, counting down.
TTCTGGGCAGCTGGGATAAACTTCTCGCTAAAGAGAGCCTTGAACTGATCCCAAGTGACTTGATCCTCTAGAATAGCTGTTCTGATAACATTCCACCAATTCATCGCTCGCCCTTGCAGCTGACGAGACGCTAGCCTTCTCTTCATCGCATCCTCGAGTCCCAAGTCATCAAAGATACGGTCACAGCAATCCATCCAGTCTTGAACATCCGTGGCCGATTCCGTCCCGTGGAACGGCTTCCCACCAAGGTTAGTGTAATCTTTGCATAACTTGGCGAAATCGACCCTAGGCGCCTGCACTACTGGGCCAACACCAACTCCGGGATTGGGAATTGCCCCTTGCACTTCTCTGAGCATGTCTCTCATGAGGTTAGTAAACATAGCCCTCATGTCAGCGGCATTCCCTTGGTTGGTCCCTCTACCAGCACCCCTCGTCTCTCGACTCATCGTTAATCTGTAAAAAGGGAAACGATTAACGACCCCATGGTGGTGCCAGTGCAGTGCGACTTCATCTTTATACTACTAATAGTATATATATAGCTTTGGAAAACCAAAGTAATCACAAATACGCGCTCTCATATACGTACTAACTCTCCCTAGTGTCTTTCCCTAGGTTAACTACGCAACCTAGAGCTCTGATACCAAGTGTGACGGCCCGCCCCGCACCAACCGACATTTACTCCAAAAGTGCGCTGTACACATGTCCAGTTGGCAGGGAACGGGTCGTCAGAAGGAAAAGGAAGAAGGAAATGAACATACAAAGAACCTGTAGAATGTCTCACAGTGCATCGAACAAAATATAATAATAACATACTTGACATAAAACAGGAGAGACAGTGCATAAGCTGAAAATCAGAACTAAACATCAAAGCAGCGGAATCCAAAATACAGCTTATTACAACTTTCAAACTGTCTCAAAGCAAAAGTAAGATAAATGAGGTACACTACTAATGCCCAAGTAGCGACCACCAACGACACAGGGAGAATGTGTATATATATATCATACGTGGAAGCCTCCTGCCCGCCTCCGAATCAGCTACTCGTGCATCACCAGCTAACCTGTCTCTAGTCTTCTCGTGTGAGCACCCAGAGTAATAAGAGGAGACATAAAACTCTGGGTCAAACATAAAGCCTGGTATGAGCGATAAGCATCTAAAGTGAACAATAATAGGTAGACTAAAACATACCTGAACCTGGACCTGCAACCAAAGAGTTAGCACTACATACCATACAACACTCTAAGGTATCATATCAAACAGTGTAAAGATACGGAGGTGGGGGAGGTGTGCATGTCATAATGATGGAAAACAATCAAGCATAGCATCCATCCTCACATCTCTCACTCAGTGCATAAAGCATACGATATTCACCACTTCGATCACCCAACATTCCTTGCTACGATCACTTTGCCCCATGAAGTCATAAATGGCTTCACTGCACTGATAACGTAGCCACTAATTCCTCGCTATGTCCACTTGCCCCATGGAGTTATTCACCCCATCTGCGCTGGCTCATAGCCTTACCAATCCTTACTATGTCCACTTGCCCCATGGAGTTATTCACCCCATCTGCGCTGGCTCATAGTCTTACTACGCATCACCTTGTCCCTCAGGTCATAATGACCCTACTGCACTGATAACGTAGTCTTGCTACCATCACCTTGCCCCTCAGGTCATAATGACCCTACTGCACTGATAAGTAGCCCATCATTCATTTTTAGTGGTGAATCGAAGTTATGAACGTCGACAACTCCTTAGCACACGTCCCGCAACAAAGCCCAACCGTGAAGTGAACTCATTGGTTCCCAACTGGTTCCGGGATCCTGAGCTCTAACTCCCATTTGGACTACCTTTGCATCTCGGGTTATTGGTCATCACCATCGAATCGGATCGGATCGGCCTTCATCTCTCTGCATCGGATCGGATCGGGCTTATCTGGTTCGGAGTCCAGCTTTCCTCGTCTCCATGGTTCGGATCGAGTCACGCCATCAGCTCGTGGTCACCCATTCGGATCGTGTCGTGGTCACCCCTTCGGATCGGGTCGTGATCACCCATTCGGATCGGGGTTCCTTCTTCAAGTCAGTTCGTGCTTTCCCCCACTGGTCGGGTCGGGTCGGGTGCTTTCCCAGGTAGTCAGCTCGTGAGCTTCTGAAGTGAATCGGGTCGTGCTCCTCCCTTCGGATCGTGGCGCCTCATCAATCTGGATCGGATCGTGGAGAGGATTCGCGATCGGGGGTGGACATGCAGATCGCTGTCTTCGGATCGGAACGTGGCATATGCCCACGATCGGTTCGGGTCGGGTAAAAGGGGTCCGATCTGATCCTGCCTGCAACTTCCTGCAGTTCTTCCAGCGAGCAGTTTACGTCATTCGACGACGTTTTCGACCATTACAACTATTCTAATCAATCACAAAGCATACCATACAGTCATAGCAACATACATAATCAACCACAAGCATCAAAACATCAATATGATAGGTAGAAATGGATCAAACATACCCAAAATCCCATATTTTCCCCTTAAGCATGTTTAGGTGAAACTAATGATAGGATTAGCAAATCTTAACCAAATTAACCCAAATTCATACCAGAGGTCTAAAACATCATTCCGAATTTTATAAACATTTTTCCAGAATTTTATCATGTTTAAATTCGCTAATTAACACTAATCACCCCTAATTCGCCATAATTAGTGTAAAACTAAGCAAATCACTCACCTTAGCCACAAAATAAACTAAGATCTGAATTAATTCTCTGATTTGATGTGAATCTCAATGCCAAACAGCAGCTCCCTTGTTGCTTTGGTGAAGATCTTCCTCGATTAGGGGTTGCTAAGCCAAATCCTTAACCAAAAGAAGATTTGGAGGTGATTTAGAGATTGGATGCCATTTTTAGGGATCCTTGGTGATAAGTGGAGGCTAGAAAACTGAAATGGAATGATTCTCCATCTCATTTCAGCCCTCCCATAACCCTAATCCCGAAATGGGTTATGGGCCTACTCACTAATCACCCGATTTGGCCCGGTTAAGAAGTTTTTCACCCTCCAAACCTTGTTTCAGCCATATCTCCCAAACGGTAAGTCCGTTTGGCTAATGTGACCACTCTACGGAAAGAGAAACCATCATTTGAATCCAATGGAAGTGGTTTCAGGTCAAAATTCCTTTCCAATCAAAAGTTATGGCCAAAACAGTACCAACTAGGGGCAAAATGGTCATTTAAAAATCGACAAAAATCATAAGCATGGGAAATGACTCTAATAAATGTTTTCCAAAGTTACATGACCATACGGCTTCATACGGGAAAGAAATAAATATTCTACGATCCTATGACGTGTAGAATACGGGTCATTACAATCCATTTACAAGTTTGTTCTGGGTCTGAACGAAACCGGAGGCACTTTCCTCTCATATCCATCCATCTCCAAGTACGTCTGGACGACCACCAACTATTTCCATCCTCTTGGGTGTACAGCCCAATCAGGATCGTCAGTAATTACCCAAACGATGTGAAGACTTCCGGTCTTCGACCACCGTCTTCATCTTCGACTTATCGTCGAATCGGTTATTCAGAATGGGTATAAACCCGGCCTTTCCGAACAACCCGCGTATATTAAAAACAAATGTTACACAAACACAACATACGCCTCATTCCAATTCAGAATATTCTTTTATTCATAAAATCATATTTTTAGGGAAAAGTTTCCATTAATTTTATCCAAGATAAATTCTTTAAAATTTATCCTTTAATCTTCCTTTGGATGTTATTTCAAACCAAATTATGGTTTTCCAAACTAGTCGGGATTAGCGAACCACATCGAAGTAATTATTTATTTTATTTCTCAATCCCAACCTATTCATCCCACGAAGCAAAACTGGTAATACTCCATATCTAATACCACGGTGTTATCGGTAAAATTAATTACCATTTCACGTTCAAATCTAATTAAAGATTTAACTATCGCTTTGGAGCAAAACTGGTGGTACTCCATTCTCGCTCATTTTTCTAAATTTGATAATTTAGATTATCAATTCCCATTTCAATCTAATTGCAGATTCATTAAAACTCCCTTTTCTGGGTTAAAGAACTAATGTCATTTAAAACACAGTTCACGACAAAGCCAAATCACATTCTATTTATTATCGGGTTAAAGAACTGGTGTTATTTAAAACACTATTCACAATAAACCCACATCAATTCTATTTAAAACCCATTTCAAATCCAATTTATTTATTTAAAAATAAATGTGTTTTAATATTAGTTCAAAACTAGTTCATTTTGATAAAAATCTATTTTTATCCTTTCAAATAAGGATATTTTCATCCCAATTTTTCTCAAATCATTTCTTATGATTTTACACAAATTATTACTATTTTTAATAATTTTATCAAGGCCCGTATAGTCGATTTCCAACAATGTCCATCGAACTGCACTTACAACGACCTTTTCCAAATTTGATTTGGACGTATCTCCAAATCCAACCGTTAGATTTCAAATTTCTAATATTCGTTAGAAAGCTCTTTTCGATACGAACCCAACGGTTCCGATTTTAGGAGAATCCGACGGTCGGATCTCCCGTAATGTCCGTTTGAAATTAATGGTCGAAATTTACGAACAGCCGCGGCGCGGCGCGTTCTATTCAGGCCATTATATTATAGATATAATATATATAATATATATTTCGTCGATTACTATTTAAAACGAATTTTATAAATAGTTTTGAATTCGTTTCAAAAACAATTTCAACATTTATTTCAAATTCAAATCAAAATTGAATTTCCTATTATAAATCCTTTTTACATTCATTTCTATTTGATTTCAATTCAAATCGATTTTAATTCGATTCGAATTCATTTCGTTTTCTATTCAATTTGAATTCAATTCGTTTTCTATTCAATTTGAATTCAATTCGTTTCCTATTCAATTCGAATTCAAATTGGTTTTCTATTCAATTCGAATTCAAATTGGTTTTCTATTCAATTCAATTCGAAATCGTTTTATATTCAATTCATTTCGAAATCGTTTTATATTCAATTCATTTCGAAATCGTTTTATATTCAATTCATTTCGAAATCGTTTTATATTCAATTCATTTCGAAATCGTTTTATATTCAATTCATTTCAAATTGGATTTCTAATCAAATCAAATTCGTTTTCTATTCAAATCAGATCCGTTATATATTCAATTCAATTCAAATTTCATTTCAAAATATTCGATTTCGAAATCACTTTCAATATTCATTTTAAAGTGAATAAAATCGATATAAATATCGTTCACGTCAAAATGGCGTCAATCTAATCAACACGGCTTCATATATTTCTATTTTCAAATATTCTATTCAACAAATGAATATTTATTTTTGTCAACACACGACTAATCTCAACGAATGGGTACTGTCCACGTGTGACTATTTTTGTTATTTAATATATTTTATAAAAATTTGGGTATCTATCGTTTGATATCAAATCAGACTCCAACCGTAAATTAGTAAGAGAACGATTCCCTAAATATTAACCCCGAAGGCCGAAACCAACATCAGATCAATACCCAGGAGACCACTCATCTTATCTATTTTCCAGTTGATTTCTAATTTCATATATGATAAAGATGTGAATTTTATTGTTAAAATATTTCGTTCAACACATGACTAATCTCAACGGATGAGTACAGTCAACACATGAACCTTTATTTTATATTGATAAAGATGTGAATTTTATTATTAAAATATTTCGTTCAACACATGACTAATCTCAACGGATGAGTACAGTCAACACATGAACTTTTATTTTATATTAATAAAGATGTGAATTTTATTATTAAAATATTTCATTCAACACATGACTAATCTCAACGAATGAGTACGGTCAACACATGAACTTTTATTTTATAATATTCTTTATTTTTCCGATTGGAATGAGGCCCAATCAATTACCATATAGCGTTAACTATATGGATTCCATACCACACATGCATATAATAGCAACGATAAATAATCAACCATCATCCAAAGTGCACTACACTATATAAGCATCAAATGTTGATATCTAACGCTTACAATAGCCTGTCAATCAATCGATCGACATATTTAATCAATCAGGATGAGTGAACTTCAAATTTCATCCCAACACCCGTGTGGGGTTTCAAACCATCAAACACGGATTTTAGTTGTGCAGTCGGGCGATGTGTAAAATTTATCGACCCAATCAATGTCAGTCAAATCAGTGTACATAAACAAACCGTCCAGTTTGTAAATGAATATTTATTTATTCACATTCACGTTAAAAATTATATTTTTAACGATAAACTATTTTATTTTAACTCATGAATTTTTATTCAGTTCATTCTTTAAATAAAATGATGTTCTTATTTTTCTAACTTATTTTAGAAAATTTCGGCGGCATAACAGCACGATACTAGAAACGGTACGAGGCCTAGCCTTATCCCAGGTCTAGTGAAGGCCCACGCCATTCACACATCAATCAAATCAATTTTATTTCACCAAACAATTCAATTCAAACCAAATAATCTAACAAACAAGCCATCCATGGTCTGTGGATGACGGGTGTCGGGTGCTACTAAACACCTTCTGCATCCTAGTATATATATATATATATATATATATAACTAGAAAAAGAAAATTTGAAAGGTGAGAAGTTCTCACAGATAGCTATCCAATACCACGACACTTCATTTATAGAAATCTTCGCCATTCCCGCCCTTTGTCGCTTTCTTTGCCCGTAGCCACAACATATATAAAAATCGAATTTTTACTTCGCTTTTCAATATATAAAAAATCGAATTTTTACTATGCTATTCAATATATAAAAATAGAATTTTTACTGTGTTATTCAATATATAAAAATCTAATTTTTACTATGCTATTCAATATATAAAAATCTAATTTTTACTATGGTATTATATAGATAAAAATTCTATTTTTATCCCGCTATTCTTCATATAAAGATTTCGCCTTTTCTAATTTTAAAATCTAATCTTTTACATTTTAAAAATCTAATATTTCACATTTTTAAAAATCTAATCTTTTGTATTTTTAAAAAATTTCATCTTTTCTATTATAAAAATCTAGTTTTTATAAACTATGATATATATAACAACTAGATCCTTACCCTATGTTATTTTATCTAAAAACGAATTTAAAAATAAATGCTTTTCAATTAAATTGAATTAAAACTTACCTTTTCCACTGTAAAATCGGATCTTGCGCCGGAGAGAGACCCACCGAGGCGTTGAGAGGTGGGGGAAGGTTCTTCTACTGTCGGAGCGAGGAGGTCAGCGTCGTGGGGCGGGGGTTTTGGGTTCCGCGGTCGCGATTAGAAGGGGAGCGAGAGCGAGGAAGAGGGGGGGTGCGGTTGGCACGGGGGAGGAGGGCGCCGGTGGTGGCGGTTGGAGCAGGCGAGGGGGGCTGATGCGGTCAACTCGATCGAGGGGGGGTATCGCGTCGCATTGCGGCGCGGGGGTTGGGGGGGGGGGTTCGCGGCGCCTCTGGCGCCTGGGGGGGTCTCCGATCTGACGAGGAGGGGGTCTTCGCACGGCGGTCGGCGCCGCTGGGAGGGGGGTGGCGGCTGCGCGATTTCTTCTTCTTTTTTTTTTTTTGATTCCGAGAAGATAAACGGGGGGCCAGAGAGGATGTAGGAGAGAAAGGGGGTTTTTAATTTTTAATTTATTTATTATTTTATTTTCACCAAAAAGCAACTTTTATTTTCGACCCCAAAACGAGGCCCACCGCCTTTCGTCCATAGCGTTTTACCCCCATTCCGAACACAATGGGATATGTATCGTAGGCTGATTCGATCGTTTCGATCAGTTTCCGTTAAAATCAACATATAACTCTATATATTGAATTTGAACGCGCATTTCTATTTACCGGGGTCACATACTAACTAGAAAAATTCCAGAAAAATATTTTCTAGCTTCGTATTGACGATACGGTCCTAACAAAACTAGTTTCGTCGAATTCAGAGACCGTTTGAAAAATAGCCATTTTCCAGTCGATTAAAATCAACTGAAACTGGTCAAAAGCGTTTTCCTTTGCCACGCTCACATATTGATTCGAAAAATTATGAAATTTGGAACCTAGCAATAACCTGGCACTGTGGATCCAACAAAAGTGGTTTCGTCGAAATCCGAGGTCGTTTGCAAAATTCCCATTTTTAAGGGCCCGAATTCCATAGCGACTATTCAGAATTTTCAACTGGACATATCTTTTGATTCCCGCTATGAATTCTCGATTTTTCGGATTTATTGGAAAGATATCATCCAATAGATCCTATTATTTTTGGTTTCACTAAAATCCGGATTGTTTTGCACCCGGTACGTTCAATTGAAGTTTGAAATCGAATTATCGAACTACTGCGCCATTTTCAGTTCTATTATAATTATATATAATTATTTATATTCTAACGACGGCGTATATGATATAATCGTTCGAATTCCATTCAAAATAAATTTCTGGTCATTTTTATTTAAAATAATCTATTTTAAATGTTCAAAATTCGCTGAAATTGCCAAAATAAAAATTTTAAACTGGCTCAGAATTTCCGGGTTATTACAATCTCCCCCACTTAAAACTTTTCGTCCCCGAAACGGAACAAAGTCGAAAGTGGTTTGATTAATCAACTCTACGTTCGATCTGGCTTCCATTCTCCAACTTTTCAGTTTCTGAGAATTTTCAAATTTTCAAAAATTTGGCTAACACCCTTAATTTTCGAAAAATTTCGCCATAACCTCCCCTGCACCGGGAGCCACGGGAAAATCCCGAAATTGCCATATAGGCCTACTGATCTCAAAAAGAAAAAGTCAAGCGGCTAGCCAATAGGCTCATAAAATCATCATCACCCAAACAAAACAGTAAATTATAGTAAACATGTACCTATTTATCAGGCAAACAAATTTTATTCTCTGCTCTAGCCTCCTTGCTATGACCTGTTCAACGTAAGTACATGTATATGCAAGCAAATGCGACCAATTTTCAATATAGTTCAATATTTGGTTCAATTAGGCATAACGGTTCAAAATTATCAAACAAATAAACAAACAACACAAACATCAATCAATTAGTGGATTAACGTTTCAAATTCATAATTTTGATATATATACTGAAAATCTTGTTTTTGATGCCAAATCACAACAATGTATTCTAGCTATATAAGTTTTGGTTCTCACACCAGTCCGATGGAAATATATAGATATCACACCTTCGAAACACGAACATAAATTCTGATGATGATATATAAATCATCAGAACCATCTCTGGGTGTCTAGAATGTGATTCTATATCTATCTAATATATTAAAACTTCGAATATACGTTCATGACGCGTATATGCAAAACCTTTATATACTGGATTGTCCAAATTCAAAATAAATAAATATTCAAATACGTATAAAGTGATTTAAATTTTCAAAACAAAATTGTTTTCATTTGAAAAAAATATACTCTTCACACTCGTTCTAGGATACTACTGATCCTATCTCTAACGAGTCATTCTAATTGGATATTACTAGTCCAATATCTGATGAATTCTTTCGTATGGTTCTAATGTGTCTTTTTCTCGAGCTCTGTAAACCAAAGCTCTTATACCAAATGTGACGAACGGGAATTTCTCTCGATCTGAATCAGTCGTTAAACCGATCTAGACCGTTCGAAACCCCTGATCGTTTGAGAACAGGACAAATCAGAACACAAACAGAAGAACATTTCATTGTTATTACAACAATTCCATCAGATACAAGAATATACAGAGTATAAATGAGTAAATTACATTCGATAAATATCAGAGACTACAATAAATTACATAGCAGCGGAAAAATAATACAAAGCACAACTGAAGGTGATATACGGATACAGAGCTTTCCGGATATCATTCCAGCTGTAAACCAGGATCCTGTGAAAATAAATCTGCAAAACCAAAACTACTAGCTGCCCGTGTCGAAAATAAGGGCACCCAGAGTTTAGGTTAAAACAATAAACTCCAGGTCAGTCATGTGACTGGTGTGAGAACTAAAACAGTTATTTGAAACTTTACTTTAAAAGAGAGTAATTCAAGGGACCACGCCATATAACACGGAACGGGTTTCCTCCCAAGAATACCAGTGCATAGAATAAACAGCGCAATGCTTTTTCGAAAGATGAAGCTATTATAAGACCCAGGTCCCATCACACAATGCAACACAAGCCAAAGGATGGGGTTTTCCCTTATAATAGCCAAACATGCTTGGTACGTTTAAAACATATCATTTGATACTATAATAAGTGTATAGTGTCAAAACAATTTCAATCATTAATATAAATCATAGACAACATAGCATCCCATGCTACTATGTCGCCATACTAGGCTCTACAAATAAAGCCGAAATATCTCGTATTGGAAATTGGATTTCCGTCATGAGTCGAGGCAAGGGGCAAGCTCCTCTCCGCGTTCGAGACACTCTAGCAAATGTCTCAGGACTACACACTTGGGCAATCCTGGATCTTCAGGGCCGGTCCTCACTTACGTTAGAGGATTAGTTATTCCTGAACACACGTTTCCCGGTCCTTACAGACCTATAATCGAGGCGCCTCATCCAACAACCACAAAGGTGAAAAGTATATAAATGTCAGGGCTGGTAAGTCACTGACACCACCTGTAACACCCCGTAATTCTGTGACATTAAGATTCTCAAATTAAAGTATAATTAATTTTTAAAAGAAAAATTAAAAGAAAAAGATCCATGTAGTTGTTTAATTTAAGTATTGTAACTAACATTAAAAAAGAGAAGTAAGGAGAGAACAATAATTATTATTCTTCTAAGACTTATTAACAAAAGCCTCTGTAGCTCAGTTGGTTAAGGCATTGGATTTGTAGCATGGAGGTCGGGGGTTTGAACCCCGGCGGCGGCATAAATTTTTATCTTTGTTTTAGAGAGGGCCAACTGAACATGCAAATATATGTACGTATACAAATTCAAAATTTGAAAGAATAAGAGCGTACATATAAGGAAATAAAGAATATATATATATACATATGAGAAATATATATATATATATATACACAAAAATATATGTATACGAAAGATAAAATTCAAGATAAGGCTACAGTCAATGAAATATGGCAACATCATTTGAATTTTGAAAATAAAATGAAAGTTGTGCGTATATATATACGCGTAAAATGGTCATTAGAGGAATTGTATACATATAAGAATATTTCATGTGAATAAAACAGTTAAATAAATTCCAGAAATTCAAAAGTTTGAAAATCAAACTTTTACGCCAAAATAGCTTGTGGGACCCAATGCTGACTCAGCACTGCGTGTATGATAAGGTTTGGCTAGATTCATCTACGTACCTGGACTATTTTCTTAACTAGGTTCAATGCTGACTCAGCGCTGCGTGTACGATAAGGTCTTGAGCAGCTATATAAACAGCCCTAGTCTTCATTCTCTTTGCACCAATTCTCTTCTATCCTTATGCTGCTAAGATTCATGGCTTCTTCCCCTCCTCTAAATTTTCTTAAATAAATAAAATAAAATATGATTCAAGACGAGGAGATGCTGCTAAAAGACTTTTAAGGAGGGATTCAAATCAAAGTTTCAAGTGAAGAATTCAAAGGCTAGCTCAAACAAGTTTCAAGCAACGACGCACGAATCATAGCCATGCTTTCCTTCTTTTCTAGATCTATTTTCTGTAAGTTGGTTATTTCTAGATCTGAATATTTTGTTTTATTTGTGACATGAAATTAAAGGAATAAAGGAATATGCCAAATCTCTCTCTCTCTCTTCGAATCTGTGTTTATACTCTTGGACTGAATTAAGAATTGTTATGATTCGAGGACAAATAAGACTGTAACCGTGACTATGACTATAGAACTGTGGCCTTTGAAAGCATATGCCTTTGGACTATGACATAAGCCTTTGATTTTGGGGACATATAAACATTGCCTATGACAATGACCTATGACTATGGGAATTATTTTCCCTTTTGGACTATGAACATCGCATATGACTATGGACATTTCCTATGACTGTGACTGTGAATACAAGGATTATTTCCTTGACTAGGCCTATACCTTTGATTTGGACATAAATTATTACTTATGACATAATGAGGACAACTGTGATTTTGACACCCATGATTTATGATTAGGAAAATATTGCTTTAGTTTTGTGATTGAGAAGTTGGGTCTAAACCCAATTTTTTATTCTACCTGTTCCTTGGTTTTTCTTTGGTTTTAAGACAGTGGGAATTTACCTATTAAGTTAGGTCTACCCACGTTCTTGAACCTATTTTGCCCATTCTTTAGTTTTAAGACAGTGGGAATTTACCTATTTAGTTGGGTCTACCCATATTCTTGAACCTACATTGTTATCCAAACCTTTTTATGCCAATTATTCCTTCTTGTCATTTTGATTCATTCCCTTTTTATCTACGAATCTAGATTTATTTATAATCTAGGTTGAATCACGATTATTCGAACGGTGGGAATGCGATTTGGGGAAAAACATGGAAATGAATATGAACGTAATTGTAAACTTGGAAATTGGCATAATTTGGAATATGTATTATGACATGCATATTAAAATGAAAACGGGGAAATTTGACATGGATTAGGGAATATGTGATTTTGACATATTAAATTTAGCGTTAGTAAGCAAGCTAAATTTTAGGCATAAAATGTAAACTAGAAAAATAATTCTAGTTTTGCCATAAATTGTGAATTAGGATGTTAAACCAAGATTGGGTTAATTAAGGTTGATTTGGAATAAGTATATTAGCACAATTTTGAATTTATATAATTGTGAGCAATTGTCATGTTTAGAATAAATTATGGTTAGCGACACTAAATTTGGTATAATTTACATACCAAAAAGTATAAATATGATAAATAAGAGAGAATGGGCTATAATAATAAATGTGACAATGTACATTAAAAGAATAGTAATGAAATAAGTAAATTAGGAGTAATTTACTTATAGAATTCGTCATAAATGTTAAATTGTTCATTTACCACAAAATATGTAACTTGGTTAAGTTTTGGCCATAAATTATAAACTAGGATATTTAATCTAGTTTCGGCAATGAAATAGGAAATGGCCTAAACTGCATGTTGGGTTAGGACTTGGGCCTAGAATATAAGTATACTAGTAGGCTTGACAAATAAATATAGGCCAAATTTGTCTAAAAAGGGGAAATGGGCTTTTGAAATAAATTGTTAACAATTTATAAACAAAAGAAAAGTATTTTGATAACATCCCTTTTTATAACACATAGACCAGAAGGTTCTAGGGTGACAGAGAGGATAGTGTCTAGGCTTGGGTTTGGAAAATACAAGTTTCCTGCCCTCCCTGGCTATCCCTAACTGATCCGAAGGACGGGATGGTTGTTTTCAAAACCAGATTTGGAAATTAATCAAAAACCCTTTGAACTTAGAAAACATGAATATGCCTAACCCGAGGTTAGACTGAGTTGCGGTGTAAACCTGCCCGGAACCGACCGGCACATCCAGTAACCGCAGCAATATCTGTCTAATGTGAGAGGTTGCGGCTTTAATTTATTAATTAAAGCTAGAACAAGAATGGGAGAGTTAAGTCTATAGGAACACTTAACCAACCTAACACGGTTAAGCTAGAATGGGAAGGTTAAGGAACACTTAACCAACTTAGCACAGTTAAAGCTAGAATGGGAGGGTTAAGTCCATGGGAATACTTAGCCAAATTAACATGTTGACTAGACTAGAAGGTGGGGTTAAGTAAAGTTAATACGCTTAGCCAATTTAACATGTTAATTAGACTAGAGGTTGGGGTTAAGTAATACACTTAGCCAAATTAATATGTTAGCTGGACTAGACCATGGGGTTAAGTAAACTTGAATGCTTAACCATCAGAATATGATAAATGAATAGGGTTAAGTAAAAAGCATAAAGGGATAACACTTAACCAGTGTAATAGGATAAGGGAAGAGGGTTAAGATAGCTTCAATCGACTAAAGACACTTAACCAACCCAACCTGGCGAGAAAGAAAACTAAATAGTAAACCTCTGTTGAAAAAGGGACTAAGTAGTAAAACTTAGTTAAGAAAAAAAGGAATTTGGAAACTAAGTGGTAAACCTTAGTTAGTAGAACTAAGTAGTAATTCTTAGTATAACACGAAGGAGCAGACATCCATCTGGTTTTAAGAAGGCTCCAACGAATTGGGTTACGAAGCCCGAGGCTTCGAGGGGACGTGAGGGTACCCTTGGTATCCCTCTGTGAGGCTGCAGATGATCATCCTGGGCTCACAGAGGTTAAGGTCTGCGTTAGAAGAACCGAGGGTATGCCTTGGTTGCAATATATATATGTGGCAACCTAAAGACTAGGATGGACCAGCATGATTCGGCGAGAAGACGGTAGCCCTGTGATAGCAACTCGTCGTCTACCATCCATCTTGAGTCAATCGAGATACGTGAAGTGGAAAGGCGGAGGACTCCAAAAGACCATATACTTGCTATCTAGTTATGGTTGCGGATGGCCATAGGATAGTGGGGCACCGGGGGCCGGCGTATAGTTCTCATTTTACAAGGTGTGCCTTTCATTAGTTGAGGGGGGGGTCAAGTGGGACCATAGCCACTGGAATAAAAACAGACCTTAGCATCTGCATCGGCAGATATCCGAAAGCTCCCGACCGAGTTTTGTATTCCTTGATTTGCCCTGTCACAGGACTCGGATCGCACATTACAGGACATGTGCATCTAGACAAGCGATAACGATTCGCGATACATACGTGGGGAAGCCTAGGAACATATACCAATCTAGGTAGTGTGTCCTAGACTTGGGGGCATTGTTCGACAGGTAGCGTAATCCCTAGTTGGACTAGGTGGCATAAACCCTGAACTCGAAAAGCGTTCAGCAGATAGCGTAAAACTATAGTTAAATCTAGAAAGCAGTGGATAGAAAACCCTAGATTAGATCTAGGTAACAACTTATAAATGGATGCCTGAAGGCGATGGAAAATACAGGGATTGGGATCACGTTATCGTTACTAGTTGAAACACTAGTTAGGCGGTGCAGAGATATAGAAACCAGTATAACAAGTAAATAGTGAAGCAGCGAAAGTATTAGAGCGTATCCAGTTTATCTTAGCATATCTTGTGACTACCTTGTCTAATCTTGTTGACCCTATCGTCATGGTGTAATCTTGTATTCAGTTAATTCATGTCGTTTTGTTTTCCATGTTCACATGCTAGAAGTTACTGAACTTACTCAGGCTTTATGTCTGACTCTGTTTTTCTTTCGTCTTCTTTCTTCCGTTCTCCCCCCCAGGTTGTTAAGGAGGAAATAGGATAGCTCAGATTTGTTTTGGGATGATTTCTCTTTCCAAGCTTGAAGAATCTTGGATGCATCGGCTTTGGATTGCTATGGCTGGCTTTTGTTACATTGGGGAATATAAATGTATTTTATGCTTCTTTATTTTGTAAAGACAGTTGATACTCTGATATTGTAAAGGAACCTTGTACAAATTATTTTGTCAATAAAGCAAAGTTTTATTTTCCGCTGTTTAATGTTTGTCTGTCTTGTAATTTATCTGCATCTTTTACCCATAATGCTCCACAGAACTTAGTGCATTCCCTTTGTGAGTGACACTAACGGATGTGGGGTGTTACACCACCAAAGCTAGAAAGAAACGTCGTGCTCTCCCTGCAGTCCGTATCCCGTTTTTAACTCATACCGGGGTGTGAGGCTCGCGAATTCACGTTATACACAAAGCTACGCCACAAAGGCTGTGCTTTGATCATCAACCACAAGACTTTGCTTTTCAACAGAAGCCTTGATCATTGCATCTCAGCGTGCCACACAGGCAATTCATGCCATGCGATTGATATCTATCGATATATAACCTCTAAGCTCGTACGTCTCAGAGAAGGGCGTTAAGCAAGAGAATAAATTCTCCGCCGCCAAACAGATATATATTTAACAGAAATCAATCAACACAGAATAAAATCCAATGTCAGACACACAATCTATTTACAAGTTCGTTATGGGTCTGAACGAAACCGGAGGCACTTTCCTCGCATATCCATCCATCTCCAAATACGTCTGGACGACCACCAACTATTTCCATCCTCTTGGGTGTACAGTCCAATCAGGATCGTCAGTAATTACCCAAACGATGTGAAGACTTCCGGTCTTCGACCACCGTCTTCATCTTCGACTTATCGTCGAATCGGTTATTCAAAATGGGTATAAACCCGGCCTTTCCGAACAACCCGCGTATATTAAAAACAAATGTTACACAAACACAACATACGCCTCATTCCAATTCAGAATATTCTTTTATTCATAAAATCACATTTTTAGGGAAAGGTTTCCATTAATTTTATCCAAGATAAATTCTTTAAAATTTATCCTTTAATCTTCCTTTGGATGTCATTTCAAACCAAATTATGGTTTTCCAAACTAGTCGGGATTAGCGAACCACATCGAAGTAATTATTTATTTTATTTCCCAATCCCAACCTATTCATCCCACGAAGCAAAACTGGTAATACTCCATATCTAATACCATGGTGTTATCGGTAAAATTAATTACCATTTCACGTTCAAATCTAATTAAAGATTTAACTATCGCTTTGGAGCAAAACTGGTGGTACTCCATTCTCGCTCATTTTTCTAAATTTGATAAATTAGATTATCAATTCCCATTTCAATCTAATTGCAGATTCATTAAAACTCCCTTTTCTGGGTTAAAGAACTAATGTCATTTAAAACACAGTTCACGACAAAGCCAAATCACATTCTATTTATTATCGGGTTAAAGAACTGGTGTTATTTAAAACACTGTTCACGATAAACCCACATCAATTCTATTTAGAACCCATTTCAAATCCAAATTATTTATTTAAAAATAAATGGGTTTTAATATTAGTTCAAAACTAGTTCATTTTGATAAAAATCTATTTTTATCCTTTCAAATATGGAGATTTTCATCCCAATTTTTCTCAAATCATTTCTTATGATTTTACACAAATTATTACTATTTTTAATAATTTTATCAAGGCCCGTACAGTCGATTTCCAACAATGGCCATCGAACTGCACTTACAGCGACCTTTTTCTAATTTGATTTGGACGTATCTCCAAATCCAACCGTTAGATTTCAAATTTCCAATATTCGTTTGAAAACTCTTTTCGATACGAACCCAACGGTTCCGGTTTTAGGAGAATCCGACGGTCGGATCTCCCGTAATGTCCGTTTGAAATTAATGGTCGAAATTTACGAACTGCCGCGGCGCGGCGCGTTCTATTCAGGCCATTATATTATATATATAATATATATTTCGTCGATTACTATTTAAAACGAATTTTATAAATAGTTTTAAATTCTTTTCAAAAACAATTTCAACATTTATTTCAAATTCAAATCAAAATTGAATTTCCTATTATAAATCCTTTTTACTTTCATTTTTATTTGATTTCAATTCAAATCGATTTTAATTCGATTCGAATTCATTTCGTTTTCTATTCAAATTGAATTCAATTCGTTTTCTATTCAATTTGAATTCAATTCGTTTCCTATTCAATTCGAATTCAAATTGGTTTTCTATTCAATTCGAATTCAAATTGGTTTTCTATTCAATTCAATTCGAAATCGTTTTATATTCAATTCATTTCGAAATCGTTTTATATTCAATTCATTTCGAAATCGTTTTATATTCAATTCATTTCGAAATCGTTTTATATTCAATTCATTTCGAAACCGTTTTATATTCAATTCATTTCGAAATCGTTTTATATTCAATTCATTTCGAAATCGTTTTATATTCAATTCATTTCAAATTGGATTTCTAATCAAATCAAATTCGTTTTCTATTCAAATCAGATCCGTTATATATTCAATTCAATTCAAATTTCATTTCAAAATATTCGATTTCGAAATCACTTTCAATATTCATTTTAAAGTGAATAAAATCGATATAAATATCGTTCACGTCAAAATGGCGTCAATCTAATCAACACGGCTTCATATATTTCTATTTTCAAATATTCTATTCAACAAACGAATGTTTATTTTTGTCAACACACGACTAATCTCAACGAATGGGTACTGTCCACGTGTGACTATTTTTGTTATTTAATATATTTTGTAAAAATTTGGGTATCTATCGTTTGATATCAAATCAGACTCCAACCGTAAATTAGTAAGAGAACGATTCCCTATATATTAACCCCGAAGGCCGAAACCAACATCAGATCAATACCCAGGAGACCACTCATCTTATCTATTTTCCAGTTGATTTCTAATTTCATATATGATAAAGATGTGAATTTTATTGTTAAAATATTTCGTTCAACACATGACTAATCTCAACGGATGAGTATAGTCAACACATGAACCTTTATTTTATATTGATAAAGATGTGAATTTTATTATTAAAATATTTCGTTCAACACATGACTAATCTCAACGGATGAGTACAGTCAACACATGAACCTTTATTTTATATTGATAAAGATGTAAATTTTATTATTAAAATATTTCGTTCAACACATGACTAATCTCAACGAATGAGTACGGTCAACACATGAACTTTTATTTTATAATATTCTTTATTTTCCCGATTGGAATTAGGCCCAATCAATTACCATATAGCGTTAACTATATGGATTCCATACCACACATGCATATAATAGCAACGATAAATAATCAACCATCATCCAAAGTGCACTACATTGTATAAGCATCAAATATTGATATCTAACGCTTACAACAGCCTGTCAATC
Source organism: Allium sativum (assembly GCA_030737875.1). NCBI lineage: Eukaryota > Viridiplantae > Streptophyta > Magnoliopsida > Asparagales > Amaryllidaceae > Allium > Allium sativum. The sequence continues at coordinate 260,383,931 of CM060909.1, read as the reverse complement.
GATCGACATATTTAATCAATCAGGATGAGTGAACTTCAAATTTCATCCCAACACCCGTGTGGGGTTTCAAACCATCAAACACAGATTTTAGTTGTGCAGTCGGGCGATGTGTAAAATTTATCGACCCAATCAATGTCAGTCAAATCAGTGTACATAAACAAACCGTCTGGTTTGTAAATGAATATTTATTTATTCACATTCACGTTAAAAATTATATTTTTAACGATAAACTATTTTATTTTAACTCATGAATTTTTATTCAGTTCATTCTTTAAATAAAATGATGTTCTTATTTTTCTAACTTATTTTAGAAAATTTCGGCGGCATAACGGCACGATACTAGAAACGGGACGAGGCCTAGCCTTATCCACGGTCTAGTGAAGGCCCACGCCATTCACACATCAATCAAATCAATTTTATTTCACCAAACAATTCAATTCAAACCAAATAATCTAACAAACAAGCCATCCATGGTCTGTGGATGACGGGTGTCGGGTGCTACTAAACACCGTCTGCATCCTAGTATATATAAATATAACTAGAAAAAGAAATTTTGAAAGGTGAGAAGTTCTCACAGATAGCTATCCAATACCACGACACTTCATTTGTAGATATCTTCTCCATTCCCGCCCTTTGTCGCTTTCGTTGCCCGTAGCCACTACATATTTAAAAATCGAATTTTTACTTCGCATTTCAATATATAAAAAATCGAATTTTTACTATGCTATTCAATATATAAAAATAGAATTTTTACTATGCTATTCAATATATAAAAATCTAATTTTTACTATGCTATTCAATATATAAAAATCTAATTTTTACTATGGTATTATATAGATAAAAATTCTATTTTTATCCCGCTATTCTTCATATAAAGATTTCGCCTTTTCTAATTTTAAAATCTAATCTTTTACATTTTAAAAATCTAATATTTTACATTTTTAAAAATCTAATCTTTTGTATTTTTAAAAAATCTCATCTTTTCTATTATAAAAATCCAGTTTTTATAAACTATGATATATATAACAACTAGATCCTTACCCTATGTTATTTTATCTAAAAACGAATTTAAAAATAAATGCTTTTCAATTAAATTGAATTAAAACTTACCTTTTCCATTGTAAAAATCGGATCTTGCGCCGGAGAGAGACCCACCGAGGCGTTGAGAGGTGGGGGAAGGTTCTTCTACTGTCGGAGCGAGGAGGTCAGCGTCGTGGGGCGGGGGTTTTGGGGTCCGCGTTCGCCATTAGAAGGGGAGCGAGAGCGAGGAAGAGGGGTGGTGCGGTTGGCACGGGGGAGGAGGGCGCCGGTGGTGGCGGTTGGAGCAGGCGAGGGGGGCTGATGCGGTCAACTCGATCGAGGGGGGTATCGCGTCGCGTCGCGGCGCAGGGGGGGTTTCGCGGCGCCTCTGGCGCCTGGGGGGGGGGAGGTCTCCGATCTGACGAGGAGGGGGGGGTCTTCGCACGGCGGTCGGCGCCACTGGGGGGGGGGGTTGGCAGCTGCGCGATTTCTTCTTCTTTCTTCTTTTTTTATTTTTTTTATTTTTGATTCCGAGAAGATAAACGGGGGGCCAGAGAGGATGTAGGAGAGAAAGGGGGTTTTTAATTTTTAATTTATTTTATTATTTTATTTTCACCAAAAAGCAACTTTTATTTTCGACCCCAGAACGAGGCCCACCGCCTGTCGTCCATAGCGTTTTACCCCCATTCCGAACACAATGGGATATGTATCATAGGCTGATTCGATCGTTTCGATCAGTTTCCGTTAAAATCAACATATAACTCTATATATTGAATTTGAATGCGCATTTCTATTTACCGGGGTCACATACTAACTAGGAAAATTCCAGAAAAATATTTTCTAGCTTCGTATTGACGATACGGTCCTAACAAAACTAGTTTCGTCGAATTCTGAGACCATTTGAAAAATAGCCATTTTCCAGTTGATTAAAATCAACTGAAACTGGTCAAAAGCGTTTTCCTTTGCCACGCTCACATATTGATTCGAAAAATTATGAAATTTGGAACCTAGCAATAACCTGGCACTGCGGATCCAACAAAAGTGGGTTCGTCGAAATCCGAGGTCGTTTGCAAAATTCCCATTTTTAAGGGACCGAATTCCATAGCGACTATTCAGAATTTTCAACTGGACATATCTTTTGATTCCCGCTATGAAATCTCGATTTTTCAGATTCGTTGGAAAAATATCATCCAATAGATCCTATTATTTTTGGTTTCACTAAAATCCGGATTGTTTTGCACCCGGTACGTTCAATTGAAGTTTGAAATCGAATTATCGAACTACCGCGCCATTTTCAGTTCTATTATAATTATATATAATTATTTATATTCTAACGACGGCGTATATGATATATACGTTCGAATTCCATTCAAAATAAATTTCTGGTCGTTTTTATTTAAAATAATCTATTTTAAATGTTCAAAGTTCGCTGAAATTGCCAAAATAAAAATTTTAAACTGGCTCAGAATTTCCGGGTTATTACAATAGACTTGTCATATCACATTAAAGATGAATGGCTTGCTTTATGACAAGCATATTGCGGTAACCAATGCATGACTTTCTTTACGACAAGCATACTCTAGTAACCAATGCATGACTTGCTTTATGACAAGCATACTGCGGTAACCAATGCATGACTTATTTTATGACAAGCATACTGCGGTAACCAATGCATATCACATTTTGGTATCCAATGAAGACCTAAATGTACAAAAACTATGTTATATAAGGAGGAAAACTTGTACCATTCACTACTCAAACACAGTCCGCTATTTTTAGTATATACACTCAAAAACTCAAAAGACCACAATGTCCACCGAAGAGTGTTTGTTGTTCAATGATAGTGACGAAGACTTTAATGTTATGGTGGATGATCATTTTCGTCGACAAAGACAGCTTATAGCTGCATTAGGAGATGGTGAATCTAGCAAAAAACCTGGAGGTTCTGTTGTAGGCCGTCAATATAAAAATCAACATCATGCATTGCACAACGAGAGACTAATGGAAGATTATTTTGTTTCAAAACCGAGGTATACAGATACGGAGTTTAGAAGGAGATTCCGAATGAGGCGTCCTTTGTTTCTTCGAAGCCTAGAATGTATTAAACAACACGATTCCTACTTTATCTACAAACGCAATGCGTCTATGACAATGGGGCTTACCGGAATTCAAAAGATGACAGCTGCACTACGTATGATAGCCTATGGAGGTCCTGCTGACGCTCAAGACGAATATTTGAAAATGGCAGAAAGCACAGTACAAAATGCTTAGACCATTTCTTCCAAGCAATCGTAGATGTTTACGGTAATCGATACTTGCGTAGACCAAACGAAGCTGACATTGCAATGTTAATGGATATGCACGGTAGCAGAGGATGACCAGGGATGTTAGGATCTTTGGACTGCATGCATTGGGAGTGGAAGTGTGACGACCCTAAACCCCGTACGACGATGGACAGGGTAATCTTTGGAATATAACACATAAACAGATAACAGCAGAATAGAAATAAATAAATACACCAGATAATGTACAATAGAATACACTGGATAAACATAATCATCAGAGTTACACAGTATACAGGATCATACTTAGTACAAATATAGTTCAGCTACACATAAATGTCTACAGCGGAAAAAAAACATAATATGTAAAATAGGAGATGAACATCATAAAGAGGGATAAATGATAGAATCCATCTTCAGCTCCAGCTACCCAGAAAGAGCCTGCTAAAACCTAAATACAAGGCTTCCCATGTAGAAAAAGGGGCACCCGAGTTAGCAAGTGAAACAAACTACGAGTCAGTCATGGGACTGGTATGAGAAATCTACTTAAACATATTTTACAATATGGTCAATCATAGGACCACGCCACTTTCGTGGAACCGATTCACTCCAATGATTACCAATGCATGAAATAAAGTAAATTATTAAATCATCGCAATGCTTTTTATAAAAATGAAGCCATTATAAGACTCAGGTCCCATCACACAATGCAATGCAAGCCGGAGGATAGAGTTTTTAATAGCCAAGAAATGCTTGATACGTAAAAAACAAAAGTGTTTGATATTATTACTAGTGCATATATGTTTCAAAAGAAAATTCAATCATAAATATCAATCCTAGACGGCGTGGGTACCATATATCATGTCGCCATACTAGTAATACAATCAAATCCGTAATTTCGTGTGGGAAATTGGATTCCATCATGAGTCGAGGCAAGGGGCAAGCTCCTCCCCGTTCGAGACACTCTAGCAAATGTCTCAGGATCACATACAGCGATCCTTGGAATCGGCTGGGTCGGTCCTCTCTTACTTTTGAGGATTGGAAATTCCTGAACACACGTTTCCCGGTCCTTACAGACCTATAATCGAGGCGCCTCGCATTCCAACAACCACACAGGTGAAAATAATATCAATGTCAGGGATGGTAAGTCACTGACACCACCGTAGCTATAAAGAAACGTCTGTTCTCCCAGTGGTCCTTATCACGTTTTTGACTCATACCGAGGTGTGAGGCTCGTGAATCAACGCTATACACAAAGCTACGCCACCCAGGACGTGCTTTGATTATCAACCGCAAGACTTTGCTTTTCAACAAAAGCTTTGATCATCTGCCACTTAGGCATGCCACACAGGCAATTCACTCCATGCGACTGATTTCTATCGATATATAATCTCTAAGCTCGTACGTCTCATAGAAGGGCGTTAAGCAAGAGAATAAATTCTCCGCCGCCAAACAGATATATATTTAATAGAGATCAATCAGCAAAGAACAAAATCCAATGTCAGACACACAGTCCATTTACAAGTTCGTTCTGGGTCTGAACGAAGCCGGAGGCACCATATTCCTCGCATATCCGTACAATCAACAAATACATCTGGACGGCTACCACTTTAGCCCTTTCAAGGTAGCTACTCCAATCATGAGCATCAGTAGCGCCCATCCATCCGATGTGAAGATCGTCGGTCAACCGTCTTCCTCTCTTCGACTTCTAATCGTCGATCAATTATTTGAAATGAGAATTAACTCAGCCTTTTCGAACAATTCACGTATATTTAGATTTCAAATCAATTCTTCCCATGGTTAAATTATTCGACATTCACATTTCAGTTCTTTAGTATAATTTTCATGTCAAACACATTCAACCATCAAGTGACAAGCAAACCAAGTATAATCAGTTTATTTCCATTCCATATCGTTTATAATATTTTATAATGATATATCGCCATTTTTATTTATTTAAAAATGGCCCTATTTAATTAAACGATGTTTCAGGTCGTGCCGAGGCATTGGCGCTGTTTTTCCCCAAATTTGTTTTACACATATATGAAAATCTTACCATTGGATCTCAACAAAGTTTATATCGTTGGGAAGATATTACCAAAGCAAACCCAACGGTTCCAGTGTCGTGAAAATTGGATGGTCGGATCTTTCGGTATAATCGTTTGAAGTTACGATTTCAAAACACGAACTGCAGGGGCTCGATTCATTTTATTTAATTTATATTTATATATATATATATAATTTATTCGATGATTTCAATATCGTTTTCACTTCAAATATTTCACTAACGCCTTTAAATTTCAGAAAATTTCGCCATAACCTCCTTTGTACGGGAAGGGGTTTGGAAATTTATTGGGCCGTATTAGGTACCCAATAAATCCTAATAAGCATGCACATATTTATAGTGATATATTCTGATGTCCACAGGGGAGTGTGTATAGATCATAACTCCAGAGAATAAATTCTCATCACCCTATAAATGGTTTTTGTGCCTTAATGACCAGAAAGACATGTTTATTGTCATCTCCAGACCCTTGTGTGGTTTTTGTTAATCTTGCAATTTTACCGTTACATTTTATATAGTCCAGATCAGTCATCAGTTCAACCTGTAATATATTGTCACTGCCATACGAGCCTCTCGCTCGTATGGTAAATCTTCAACCTCGTCACACAAGCTCCAAATGCTTATGCGGTATATGATGAAGTATGCCTATCTTCAAGAAGTATGCCATGTAGTGTAGTTCAAAATTAATTGTTACTATCCTATGGCGACGTTTATTATTACACACAGAACAACCAGCACTCCGCATCCAATGGCATTCACAGGAGTTGATATAATAATAAAATTGCACATCCAACTCATTAAGGTTAACCTATTTGTAGGACACACAAATAAATTCTTTACTCAGTAGTTAATCCATTTCCCTGTTCAACACATGTGTATATATATATATGTGCGAAACTAAGCTAAAAATAATATTTCTAGCAAACAAAAATATATTTCAACACATGACTATTTTATCTAGTTCACATACATGTTAAAAATAATATTCATAGTAAACAAATATTTATTTCAACACTTGTGTATTTTTAGCGAGTCATATACATGATAAAAATGATATTTTTATCATCAAAAATATTTATTCAACACATGAACATTTTTTAGCACATCATATTCACAATAAAAATGTAGATTTTATTGTTCACTCCATATATTCAACACATGAATGTTTTCGACTTCACACATACGATAAAAATATGATTTTTATCGTTCTAGTCCTTTATTCAACACGTGAATGTTTTCTATAGTTTATATATATAATAAAAATGTGATTTTTAGTGTTAAAACAATCTATTTAAAAGATGAATATTTTATATATTCTATATATGTGATAAAATGTTATTTTTAGCTTTCAAAGAATTCTATTCAACACATGAATTTCTATTCAACACATGAATTTCTATTCAACACATGAATATAGTTTCAACACATGAAAATAATTCTAACACATGAATATTATTGAAAATTTCGATAGCATAATGGCAGGGTATTTAAAACCGGCATCATCCCGAGTACGGCTCCTCGCTCTACCTTAAAACCTCGCGGTTTTTTACAATGGGGATTTCAATATCTAGTTTGTACGCAGACGAATTTTCCAATATACTAATCCTATTGGGATTTCAACCACAATCAATCATTTCCAATCAACCATTCATGATATTCACCAAATTTCACAACAACCAATAATCCAAACAATATCACAACCAATATATATCATCCATGGTCTGTGGACGAGGGCAGTATATATATATTCGTATATAAATATATTTCGAATTCATTTCACTTCATTTCAATATCATTCAACGCATATATAATTTTTACAATGCATATATAACTTATACATCGAACATACGACTTATACAACGCTTATACATGAGGTGTACAACGCTTATATAACTCATACATCGACTATATAATTTATACATCATTGTTTCCATATCGTTTATAATTTCAAAATCCTCACATTGGGTTCCACTCCACCAAAAATTTTAGAAAGCTAAGAAAAATATCCGGTCTCTTTTAGAATGTAGAAGACGTCCACACGAGTCCACTATCTCTTGTTTAACTGGATTTCGACAACAAACGAGAAAGATATGATTTTTATTGTAAAATCATAAACCGTGGCGCTTTAAAGTGCAATAGAACATTTTAAAATATATAAAGCCGTCACCTTTCTGAAATGTTCAAATCTAGGTTTAGATTTTTTGATTAATCCATGAAGCTATAGGCCGATCGGATGGTATGACGTTGTCGAGGGTGGAGTGGGCTTCACGGCGCCAGCAGTTTCACCCAGATCGATCGCCAATCAGAGACGCGGCTGCGAGTTGAAGTCTTCGACTTCGCGAGCGCGATTCTCGATGCACACAGCTCGAGGGAAGGCGTGGCTGCTATGGATTTGTAGCTCAGGTCGAGATCTACAAAAACCCTAACTAGAGGAGGGTCTGAATTTGCGTGTAGGAGGCGCAATCGGGGGAGGAAGAAAAGAGGCGGTTTCCGCCTTCGATCTGGAGGTTAACGGGGAGCGAGAAAATATTTATAAAATGAATTAATATTTATAAAAAATCCTATTGGCCCATCTATATATTTAATTTTTTATAGGTATTTTCACATCCGAACTCCAATCCAAACCCAACGACTGTCGCCCCCGGCTAAATACCCCATTCCGAACACAATGGGATATGTTTCGTAGGCCCATTCGACTGTTACAGTCAGTTATTCTTCAAATTAAAGTATAAAACATTCAATATTTAATTTGAACGTACATTTTAATTTTCTGGGGCCACATACTAATTCTAAAAATTCCAGAAAAATAAATCAAGCTATGTTTTGACGATACGGTCCAAACAAAACTAGTTTCGTCGAATTCTGAGACCGTTTGAAAAATGGCCATTTTCTGGTCGATCCAATTTAACTAAAATCAACCAAACACATTTTCTTTCGCCACGCTCACATATTAACTTCAAAAATTATGGAATTTGAAACCTAGCAATAATTTGACATCTCGGATCCAACAAAAGTAGTTTCGTCGAATTCTGAGGTCATTTGCAAAATGGCTATTTTCCAGGGCTATATATTCTCTATAGCGACCTTTCTGAAAATTCATTTAGCCATAACTTTTGATTCCTTCTACGAAACTTCAATTTTTCAGATTCATTAGAAAGATATTCATAAACAGATTTAAATATTTTTGGTTTCACTAAAATCTGTTATATTTTGCACCCGGTATAGTCAATCAAAGTTTGAATTCCAATTTTGAAACTACCGCGCCATTTCAGGCCTTGTTTATAATTAAAAATAATTATATTTATTTTCAAACATCGATTCAAACATACTTTTCATTGTTTTTATTTAAAATAATTTATTTTAAGTATTTAAAATCCACTAAAATAGCCAAATTAAAAAATTTAAACTGGTTCAGATTTTCCGGGTTGTTAAGGGAAGAATTGTCCGAAAGCATATGCTAGAGCTTATCAAGGTAAGTCTCATACGTCAACTATTATACTTGAAGCTGTAGCAGCGTACGACTTGTGGATATGGCATGCTTTTTTTGGAATGCCAGGTTCAAACAATGATTTGAACATAGATGGCGAACGGTAGATCAACTCCACATCATTTTACTTTAGAGGGTCACGAGTATGACCATGGATATTATCTAGGCAATGGTATATACCCGCAATGGAGTACTATTATAAAGACAATACCGAACCCATAAAACAATAAACAAGCAAGGTTTGAAGCAATGCAAGAAGGACAAAGAAAGGATGTAGAAAGAGCATTTGGCATTTTACAATCCAGATTTGCCATAGTTAGTAACCCATGCAGATTTTGGTCTCCAATTAAAATGACTAGGATAATGTATACTTGTGTTATTTTACATAACATGATTATAGAGGACGAAAAAGACATGGAGGATGATTTCAATTACGACTGCACTGCTCCACCACCTAAGATTTGGCGTGAAAATATGATTGAAAGCGAACTAGAGCTTGAGTTTCACGTGAAAGCCAAATGGCCTACCGTAACGCTCACATTCATCGAAGACTCCATAAAGATTTAACAGATCATTTATGGAACTTTGTTGGAAGTCAGTAAAACTATTTCCCCTTAGTTGTTGTGTTTTCGTTGCTTTAGTAGTTCTAATACTGCACTTTGTATCCTTTAATCAATATCTGAAACTATGTATCCGTTAAATGTTTAGTGAAATCATGTATCTTAAGCTTTTGTATAACTGTTGAACGTTTTTGTTTAATCATGCGTCTAAATTTCGGTGGAAGTAACATAGTTAGCACAAAATTTAATCATAAAATACATGCGTTTGTTGAACATGCGCCTGGAAATACGCGTTTTTTTAACAAGCGCGTAAATCCACGCACTTGTTAAAAAAACGTGTATTTCCAAGCGCATGTTCAACAACCGCGTCACTGGTTTACACATTCCGGAACTATTCCGATCGAAATCCAAACAATGGGAAGAATCCATACCCTTTTGGAGGCCATTTTGGGTGTACATATCAAATTTTCTAATATCCATGCTTTTGTTGGATATGCTCTAAGAACATATCCAACAAATTATTGAATTTCCGAAATGCTGAAATCCAACCTCAAAAACATGTCCAACAGGGTATACATTTTATGCACTGTTCGGAAATCTGGTTGTACAGTTCCGGAATCTCCAAATTGTCCACGCGCTTGTTCAACAAGCTAGTAGACTTACGTGCTTGTTTAACAAATGTGTAATGTTCAATGGCTTTATTTTGTGCGCGTCTGTTGAACAGACGCGAGGAGGCCAACGGCTTGATTTAGCAATGGTTATGTATAACATTTATATTTTTCAAACACTACAAATACACCACCCCTCATCTGCTTTCCTCCACATCAACTCTTCTTCTACCACATCCAAATTTACTAAAAAAATGGTAACTGATTTTAATGTCGATGCCGCAAGAATTGGGTTTGAAACTTTCGATTTACAAGATCAAAGTCAACCGTTTGGTGGAATGCTAAGTACTTCAAGTTGGAGTGCTAAAGAAGACTATGATCTTAGCTACATGTACTGCTCACTTTCGCTAGATCCTGTCCGTGGTGCCGATCAAAGTGGTGAAACATTTTGGGGTAGAATCACTAATGCATACAACAGGAAGAACATGCATGGGCTAACAAGAATGGTTGGGACAACAAACATCCATCTCGTCCATACTTTGGATACTCGTATAACGGAATAGAAGTGTAGCTTCCATCAAAGGTCGTTATTGTAAAATTAATTGTCAAACTCAATGTTTTGATTCGCAGATGTTCAAGCTAAAGTAGAGTAACCCAAGCAGATTTGGAAGTGATACTCATATGGTAATAATTGTTTACGTTTTTTGTGTACTTTACATCTTAGCGTTGTTAAATAGCTTCATATTATTGATGCAGAGACTTGCCATAAACAAGTTATTCAAAAAAAAATATAAATCAAATAGTAAATAAGGACTCATTTCTATCAGTTCATGCATGTGTATGACCCACTGGTTAATCATGTGAAATGGAAATCTTTACTTCATAAAACACTCCAAGAAGTCCAATCAAGCTGTAGTCATGGGAAAGCTACAAGATTTGGAGACATTTATAGTCCGAGAGATTCGCAGAACAATGCAACTATGGGTTTAGAAGAAGATGTTCACCTTACTGATGACCGTTTTGGTAGGCTCAAAGGATCCAAGGCAGCAAAAAAAAACAAGTGGCAGGAGCGAATGAAGGCGAAATCAGAAAATTATTAAAGGAGTCTAACGATATGTATCAGAGCGCACTCCAGAGTAGAAGCATTCAACACCAAGAAAGGATTGACGCAATTCATCAACTTGTTGAGGTAAAACGACGAAAGGAGGAAGATGTAGTCATGTTTACGGATATTTCGCAAATGGATGATGTGCAACTCGAGTATACGGAGTATTGAAGATTTGAGATCTTGAGGCGAAGAAGAGAAGGAGGTGTGTGATTGTAGATAACTTGGATGTAAACTTTAGTTGGCTTTGTATGCCCCAGTTTGGTGTTAGTTGCAATTTGTTTATGTAGTGTAGGAATGGAGTTTGAAATTCAAAATGGAGTTTGGAATGGAGTTTGAAATGGAGTTTGAAATTTAAAATGGAGTTAGAAATGGAGTGTGAAATGGAGTTTGAAATTTAAAATGGAGTTTGAAATATAGATTGAAACTGAAAATGGAGTTTGAAATTTATAATGGACCTTGAAATTTAAAATGGAGTTTGAAATGGAATTTGAAATTTAAAATGAAGTTTTAAATTTAAAATGGAGTTTGAAATTGTAAATGGAATTTGAAAGTTAAAATGGAGTTTGAAATTTGAAAAGGAGTTTGAAATTTAAAATGGAGTTTGAAATTTGAAATGGAATTTAAAATTTAAAATGAAGTTTGAAATTTAAAATAGATTTTGAAATTGTAAATGGAGTTTGAAAATGTAAAAGGAGTTTGAAATTTAAAATGGAGTTTGAAATTTGAAATGGAGTTGGAAATATAGATTGAAATTGAAAATGGAATTTGAAATTTATAATAGACTTTGAAATTTAAACTGGAGTTTGAAATGGAATTTGGAATTTAAAATGAAGTTTGAAATTTAAAATGGATTTTGAAATGGAGTTTAAAATTGTAAACGGAGTTTGAAATTTAGAATGGGGTTTGAAATTTGAAATGGAGTTTGAAATTTGAAATGGAGTTTGAAATTTAAAATGGAGTTTGAAATTTGAGATGGAATTTGAAATGGAGTTTGAAATTTGAAATGGAGTTTGAAATTTAAAATGGAGTTTGGTTTGGTATAGTTTATTTTAATTTAAAATGGAGTTTTAGTTTAATATTTGAAATGGAGTTTAAAATTACTTTTGAAATAGAGTTTTTTAAAAAATATATAAATTCCATAGCGGCTTTTTTAAATTTTAAACTGGACATGACTTCAATTTATATTATGAAATCTGAATTTTTCACATTCGTTGCAAAGATATAATTAAACAGAATCAAATGTTTTTGGTTTTACTGAAATTCGGCTTATATTGAATCCTACACATTCAATTGAAATTTAAAATCGAGTTTTCAAACTGCCGCATCGTTTTAAAGTCCATTTTTAATTAAAATAAATCATACCAAACTCCATTTTAAATTTCAAACTCCATTTTAAACTCCATTTCAAATTTCAAATTCAAATTTAAATTTCAAATTTAAATTTTCAAACTCCATTTCAAATTCAAATTTAAATTTCAATTTCAAATTTCAAATTTAAATTTCAAATTCAAATTTCAAATTTAAATTTCAAATTTAATTTTCAAACTCCATTTTAAATTTCAAATTTAAATTTCAAACCCTATTTTAAATTTCAAACTCCATTTTAAATTTCAAACTTCATTACTAATTTCAAACTCCATTTTAAATTTCAAACTCCATTTCAAATTTCAAGTTCAAATTTAAATTTTCAAACTCCATTTTAAATTTCAAATTTAAATTTCAAACTCCATTTTAAATTTCAAATTTAAATTTCAAACTCCATTTTAATTTTCAATCTCCATTTTAAATTTCAAACTTCATTACTAATTTCAAACTCCATTTAAACTCCATTTAAACTCCATTTTAAATTTCAAATTTAAATTTCAAACTCCATTTTAAATTTCAAACCCCATTTTAAATTTCAAACTCCATTTTAAATTTCAAACTCCATTTTAAATTTCAAACTCCCTTTTAAACTCCATTTCAAATTTCAAATTTAAATTTAAATTTCAAATTTAAATTTTCAAATTCCATTTTAAATTTCAAACTCCATTTTCAATTTCAACATACCATTAGCAAAAACATGGCAGACATAACACCGTACAGTAATCATCAACATACAAAAACATGGCAGACATAACACCGTACAGTAATACAAACCATGTCACAGGACATATAATACAACAATGTCATCATCAACAACACATGTAATATAAAACATGTCAACCAAAACAAAAACATACAACCATGATGCTGCATGAACCATCAGTCCAATATGCATAGAAGGGCTACCTCCCCCATCGGAATGGTCATCATTAACGTTATCAAAATCATCATCCATATGTGATCCATCACCAGAACCCTGCTGCTATAACTGAGTCTGTAGGGAAGCAATCTAGGCCTTGTACTGAGCCTGCTGTTGTGCCAAAGCTCCGTGTAAACTCTGGTACATCAACTTTGTGGATTCCAACGTCATAAGCTCAAAAGCAGCCAATATCCGTCTATCATGGTCTATATATAGCGAGTACTGTTAATGAGACAACTTGTGTTACACAAATGCAGTTTTTATAATGAAATCGCATACCAGTATTACTGTATAACTCTTACGTACCTGATGTGAATGATACAAACCGGCTGATGGTACTCTGGGAGGGTCAACAGGTGGATACTGCAACACAATCTCTACAATCTGACACTATACGTCATACGCCTTAAAATTGTGTGGCGGAGGGTCCAACGCACCACTCTGCGTGAACTGAGACGATACTGGCGCGAAGGTAGGGGGATGCGTCGGGAATCTGCCTGCTACTGAAGATGGCCCGATTTGGTCGGAGTTCAAACCCCGAATATAGTTTGGTAAAGCATAAGCGCGTGGCGTAACTCGAGCCCAATAGGTATCAAAATCTCCTGGCACTGTAAAAGCCTCACCGTCCACCCAGCCTGCAGCCCTCATATCCGTAATATATGTTGATCCTACCTGTATATCCCTGAACATCTGATCCCATGGGAGTGGATCGGAAGGAATGCACTCTAACCTGTATAGCTGTAGCCAATATCGCTCCCCCAAATACCAAATGAAAGGGCATCTAGGCACCTGGAAGCATACCCTACGCCTCGAAAGACTAGAATGGAGAATGAGCGCGTGGTCCTCATGAGGAGCCATAAAATCTATGTACGTCTGCCATGGATGTCAAATAATGCCATCCTGCTCCCTCAAATCAATCTGCGTGCGTGCCTCCATAAGCTCGTTATGCACACCCTGTGCAGAATGAGCGAGATGCATAATAGGATCCCATCATCGTAATATCGAAAAGTATATATAAGTGTACTGATGGCCTCATCAATAAGTCGGGGGTGCGTGTTCGCCATGTACTTGTAATACCAAAATGGGAGAATATACCAGAAACCGTACAGCTGCTTGCAGCACTGTACGGCGTAGAGATCCAAAGCTACATACAAATTGCCTAATATCGTTGTACCCCAATCGAACAAACGCAGCTGCTCTATGTCTATAAGGCTAGCCAAAAAACCAAGTCTAATAGTCCCCTTGTTGTTGCTAAAAAAGGCAGAACCAAAAAGGTATAATAAAAAGGCCCTGATAACGGGGGTGTGCATAGCAACAGTGGTCTGATGTGCAGTGATGTAGGCATACAGAATAGGTAGGCTAACGGCTCCTGAAGAAACGGTATGAGGATCTAAATCCGGTAACTGCTCTGAAAAGCTATCAAACTCCTCAAATGATACATCAAAGCGAATGGGGAGACGACCTGGACGACCAATCTCGATGCCCGTGAGGACGTAAAAATCCAAAGGAATAAGCCCTAACTCAAAATCAGCAAAGTGAAATGTGTGTGTAGTAGGCCACCATCGCTCACTAATATCCTCTACAAGGCATCGGTCAACATGAGAAAATCTAGGTAAATCTAAAAAGGCGCCAAATGCTGAATCTAGGAGTCTAATTAATATAGGCTGTGGTAACTGCTGAAAAAGTGTCGTACAATGTGACCAACTACCTTGCATAACAATGTGTCGAACCTAAACGCATGTAAATTTGTTGTAAACATATAATATTAAACAACATTCCTGAATAGTAAAAAGGTTGTACATAATAGTGTTATAGAATTATAACTGTGGCGTCGCAACAGCAACAGACACTCGGTGTGTAAATGTCGCGGGCAGATCGTGCAATACTCTAAGGCTCGCAGCAGTCACAGTGGCATCTGGTGGGGGCATGTACTGGTCCGACAGTAGGAACTGTTGGAGGATGGCTAACCCGTCTACCAGACTTAACTTTACGTGGTAGCATTTCGTCGTCGAAATTAAATAAAAAAATTAAAAAGTAGGGAAATTAAAATTTTACAATGGAAAAATGGGCATTTCCGCCTGATATAGGCGGAAATATTTAAGTGGTTGTTGAACAACCGCGTAGACTCTACGCGATTGCTCAACAAACGCGTGCTTTTTTTCTTGTGGGGCCGGTTTTAAAAAACCCACGAGTTTGTTGAACAACCGCGTGTAACTAAGCAGTTGTTCGAAAAGTGTGTGGACTTAAAACTGTTGCGATTCCCCAATTTCCGAGGTGTCGATAATCGAAAAACGAAAATCCATACTCCGAAACAGTTGGAGATGCTTTAAATCTATGTTTCCTAGAACTTGTTCTCTCTACTTTCTCCCATTTTCATCCACCCATTTTGAATTTGCTAATCCTCTTATTGCTACTTCCCTTCCAACCGTTCCCTCTATGTTCTGTTTTTTCTTCCTCCTGCCCTTTTTCTCTTTAGTTCTTTTCTGTCTTCAAATCACTGATTTCGTTCTACGTTATAAAGATGAAAAAAACATGTTCTCCTTTCTGACTCACTCGAAATGATTCCAACTGTTGCACAACTAGATTCCTATTTTTCCCCTAATCTTATTTTCCCTTTGCCAAAAAGATAGCTACATCAGTTGTCGACTTCATTTCCACAACGACATAGCTGAATCCTTTCAAAGAAATTAGACTGTTTAATTGTCATTGTTATTCACACCAACTGCGTAGCAAATGTCTTCATCGTTTTATATTAAAGTTGCTTCATTTTGGATATATGTTATTTAGGATATTATAATCTTTGGACATAATTATAATTTTACAGTGTGCAAACCTGTATTGGAGTTGATGGCCATACCACGTTTTATTAACTTCGTTCACCATGCTATTTTTCAACCATAGATCATTTTGTTAACCTGATTTTATCCCCTGCTTTCATATATTAGAAAAACATATACTCAACATAGTTGTGACGGCAGGGAATTTCGCTCGGTCCGAACCAGTCGCTAAACCGATCCAGGCCGTTCGAAACGCCCTATCGTTTGAGAACACGACAAATCAGAACGCATACAGAAGAACATTTCACTGTATATTACAACAATGCATCAGATTACAAGGATATACAGAGTATAAATGAATATTACACAGAAATATCAGAGATTTAAATTACATTTAAATACATCGTAGCGGAAAATAATACAATACACAACTTAGAATGAGATATACGGATACAAAGCTTTCCGGATATCGTTCCAGCTGTGAACCAGGATCCTGTGAATAAAATCTGCAAAACCGAAACTACTAGCTGCCCGTGTCAAAATAAGGGCACCCAGAGTTTAGGTTAAAACAATAAACTCCAGGTCAGTCATGTGACTGGTGTGAGAACTAAAACAGTTATTAATCTTTATTTTAAATCATTAGGTAAATCAAGGGACCACGCCGTATAACACGGAACGGGTTTCCTCCCAAGAATACCAGTGCATAAAACAAACAGCGCAATGCTAAATAAAGAAAAATGAAGCTGTTATAAGACCCAGGTCCCATCACACAATGCAACGCAGTCGAGGATAGGGTTTTCCCTTATAACAGCCAAAGAATGCTTGATACGTCTAAAACAAATCATTTGATACTATAATAAGTGCATAGTGTATAAAACAACTTCAAATCATAAGTATCAATCATAGGCGGCATAAGCGCCCCATCCCACTATGTCGCCATATATAGGATTACAACTAAAACCGCAAAGTCACGTATTTGGAAATTGGATTTCCATCTATGAACCGAGGCAAAAGATAGTCCTCAATCGATTCGAGACGCTCTAGCCCGCCCCTCAGGAACAGCCGCAACTGCCCCTTGGATCGTCAGGGCCGGTCCACACGGAGTGGATTATTATGCCTGAACAATACGTCTCCCCACCCTATGGGGTGTAAGTCTGGTCCGTCAGCCGACCAGAATGCATTCGGCCGAAACCGATATAACCGAGGCGCCTCGCAACCGCAACAACCACATAAGTCAAACTCGTCAGGGCGTGTAAAACCACTGACGCCACTTCTAGCTAGAAAGAAACGCAAGTCCTCCCTGATGTCCTCTCCCGTTTTTGGTTCATACCGGGTGCGAAACTCGCGAAGTAAACGTTACACAAAGCTACGCCACAAAGGCCGTGCTTTGATCATCACCACAAGACTTTGCTTTTCAACAGAAGCCTTGATCATTTGCATCTTAGCATGCCACACAGGCAAACCACTCTATGCAACCGATATCAGTCACACAGAATGAAATCCAATGTCAGACACACAGTCCATTTACAAGTCCGTTCTGGGCCTGAACGAAACCGGAGGCACCTAGTACCCCGCATATCCATCGATCTCCAAGTACGTCTGGACGATCACTAACTGTTTCCATCTTCTTGGGTGTACAGCCCAATCAAGATCATCAGTTATCACCCAAACGACGTGAAGACCTCCGGTCTTCGACCATCGTCTTCATCTTCGACTTATCTTCGTATCAGTTATTCAGAATGGGATAAACCCGGACTTTCCGAATAACTCGCGTATATATTATAAAAGTGTTACACAAACACAACATACGCCTCATTCCAACTCATTAGTCATTAACCGTAAATTAATCAAGAGAATAATTCCCCAAATATTAACCCCGAAGGCCGAAACCAACATCAGATCAATATCCAGAAAATCATTCTACTTAGCTAACCGACAGTTAGTTTCTAAATTTCACGTTCAAATCTAATTAAAGATTTAACTATCGCCTGGAGCAAAACTGGTGATACTCCATTCTCGATCTTTTCAATCTAATTAAAGATTCATTAAAACTCCACTTAGTTTTAATCTGTGACTGGGTTAAAGAATCAGTGTCATTTAAAACACGGTTCACGATAAACCCAAAGTCACACCCCATTAATTATCGGGTTAAAGAACAAGTGTTATCTAAAACACTGTCCACGATAAACCCAAAAATCAATATCCATTCAATTCCAATTAAATATTATTTAATTGGTACACTTCATTAAATCTAAATAAAAAGATTTAATCTTTTCTCAACTGGGTTCAAGAACAGTGTTAGTGAAGACACCATTCACGACAAACCCAAACCACATTCATTAATTATCGGGTTAAAGAACAAGTGTTATTTAAAACACTGTTCACGATAAACCCAAAAATCAATATCAATTCAATTCCAATTAAATATTATTTAATTGGTACACTTCATTAAATCTAAATAAAAAGATTTAGTCATTTCTCAACTGGGTTCAAGAACAGTGTTAATGAAGACACCATTCACGACAAACCCAAATCACCTTCGATATTCAATACAAGGCTCTGAATAGAAAATATATCGGCTTATATTCAATATCGAATTCTACGACTAACAAATGTCGTATTGGAAATAACGATATATATATATATCTTTCAAATTTCCATATCAACATCTGTATAATCACGAATCCCAACATCGAAATATTCCGAAGACAATTTCGATTCAAATCCATTCCAATGCAATCATTGGAAATTTTGGTTATTTTTAAAACCCTTTTCGAATTCAATTTATTTATTTAAAAATAAATAGAATTATAATTCTAGTTCAAAACTAGTTCAATTCGATAAAAATCTATTTTTATCTTTTCAAATATGGAGTTTTTCATCCCAATTCTTCCCAAATCATTTCTTATGATTTTACACAAATTATTACTATTTTTAATAATTTTATCAAGGCCCGTACAGTCGATTTCCAACAATGGCCATCGAACTGCACTTACAGCGACCTTTTTCCAATTTGATTTGGACGTATCTCCAAATCCAACCGTTAGATTTCAAATTTCTAACATTCGTTAGAAAGCTCTTTTCGATACGAACCCAACGGTTCCGGTTTTAGGAGAATCCGACGGTCGGATCTCCCGTAATGTCCGTTTGAAATAAATGGTCGAAATTCGCGAACTGCCGCGGCGCGGCGCGTTCTATTCAGGCCATTATATTATATATATAATATATATAATATATACTTCGTCGATTTCTATTTAAAACGAATTATATAAATAGTTTTAAAATTCGTTTCAAAATCTATTTCAACTTCCATTTCAATTCAAGGCAAAATTGAATTCTTCTTTATAAATTCGTTTTAAAATTCATTTCTATTCAATTCAAATTTCAATTCAATTTGAATTCATATTCAATTCAATTCATTTCGAAATCGTTTTCAATTCAATTTATTTCGAAATCGTTTTCAATTCAATTCATTTCGAAATCGTTTTCAATTCAATTCATTTCGAAATCGTTTTCAATTCAATTCATTTCGAAATCGTTTTCAATTCAATTCATTTCGAAATCGTTTTCAATTCAATTCATTTCGAAATCGTTTTCAATTCAATTCATTTCGAAATCGTTTTCAATTCAATTCATTTCGAAATCGTTTTCAATTCAATTCATTTCGAAATCGTTTTCAATTCAATTCATTTCGAAATCGTTTTCAATTCAATTCATTTCAAAATCGTTTTCAATTCAATTCAAAATATTCGATTTCGAAATCACTTTTCAATATTCATTTTTAAGATGAATAAAATCGATATAAATATCGTTCACGTCAAAATGGCGTCAATCTAATCAACACGGCTTCATACATTTCTATTTTCAAATTTTCTTTATTTTTCAAATTGGAATGAGGCCCAATCAACTACCATATAAAATTAATTATATGGATTTCCATACAACACATGTATATAATAGCATTGAAAAATAATCAACCATCAACCAAAGTGCACTACACTGTATAAGCATCAAATATAGATATTCAACGCTTATAACAGCCTGTCAATCAATCGATCGATATATTTAATCAATCAGGATGAGTGAACTTCAAATTTCATCCCAACACCCGTGTGGGGTTTCAAACAATCAAACACAGATTTTATTTGTGCAGTTGGGCGATGTGTAAAATTTATCGTCCCAATCAATGTCATTCAAATAAGTGTACATAAACAAACCGTCTGGTTTGTAAATGAATATTTATTTATTCACATTCACGTTAAAAATTATATTTTTAACGATAAAACATTTTATTCCAACATATGAATTTCTATTCAATTCATTTTTTCAATAAAAATGATATTTTTATTTTTCTAACATATTTTAGAAAATTTCGGCGGCATAACGGCACGATACTAGAAACGGGACAAGGCCTAGCCTTATCCCCGGTCTAGTGAAGGCCCACGCCATTCACACATCAATTTCAATCAATTTCCAATTCAACCAAACGAATAAATCAATCACCCAACATTCAACTAAACAAACAAGTCCATGGTCTGTGGACGGGTGTCGGGTGCTACTAAACACCGTCTGCATCCTAGTATATATATATATATAACTAGAAAAGAAATTTAGAGTGAGAAATTCTCACCAATAGCTATCCAACTTCACGACACTTCTCTTATAGAAATCTTCGCCTTTTGTCGCTTTCGCCCGTATTCTCTACATATGTAAAAATAGAATTTTTACTATGCTATTCAATATATAAAAATCGAATTTTGACTTCGCTATTCAATATATAAAAATATGATTTTTACTTCGACTTTCAACATATAAAAATATGATTTTTACTTCGACTTTCATCATATAAAAATATGATTTTTACTTCGACTTTCATCATATAAAAATATGATTTTTACTTCGACTTTCATCATATAAAAATATGATTTTTACTTCGACTTTCATCATATAAAAATATGATTTTTACTTCGACTTTCAACATATAAAAATATGATTTTTACTTCGACTTTCAACATATAAAAATATGATTTTTACTTCGACTTTCATCATATAAAAATATGATTTTTACTTCGACTTTCATCATATAAAAATATGATTTTTACTTTTAAATTCCTAATCTCCTTCTAGTTTATAAATCATTTTAAAATCAGTTTAAAAATGCTTATAAAATCAGTTTAAAAATGCTTTTAAAATCAGTTTAAAAATTCTTTTACAAAATCAGTTTAACCTTCTTTTTAAAATCAGTTTAAACCTTTTTATAAAATCAGTTTAACCTTCTTTTATAAAAACAGTTTTTATTTCTTTTCAAAATTTAGTTTTTATACTTAATTAAAATTTAGTTTTAACGTATATAAAAAAAACAGATTTAACTATAAAATCTAAATCATATAACTTACAGTGTTTTCTTTCTGTGCGAAGAGGGGGGTTTCCTTGCGGGGTCGCGGCTGACGTCGGAGGGGAGGGGTGCGGCTTGGGCTGGAGTGGTCGGAGGGGCCTCGCGATAAGGGGGGGGCTTCGTCGTCGATGCCGTTCTCGATGGATGGAGGAGGAGGCGGAGGAAAGGGGAAGCAGGGGGCGCGCACCTCCTGGCGGCGGTCGATCTCCGGTGGGTCGCGGTGGGAGGACGTGGCGGCTTCCGTCGACTTCGAGAGGTTTTTTTTTTTTTATTGAATCGATCTGTTGAAAAAAAGGGGGGGGGCCTGAGCGGGTTTAAAGGGGGTGGGGAAGATTTTTTTTTTTTTTAATATTTAATTATTAAAAAGTTGGCTTTCACATATGACCTCGAAACGAGGCCCACCGCCTGTCGTCCATAGCGTTTTACCCCCGTTCCGAACACAATGGGATATATATCGCAAGCTGATTCGACTGTTTGAATCAGTTTCCGTTTAATTTATATTTAAATCACTATATTGCATTTTAAACGTACATTTCAAATTACCGGGGTCACATACTAACTCTATAAATCCCATAAAAATATTTTCTAGCTTCGTATTGACGATACGGTCCTAACAAAACTAGTTTCGTCGAAATCCGAGGTCATTTGCAAAATGTCCATTTTTAAGGGCCTGAATTCCATAGCGACTATTCAGAATTTTCAACTGGACATATCTTTTCATTCCCGCTATGAAATCTTGATTTGTCGGATTCGTTGGAAAGATATTATCAATTAGATCCTACTATTTTTGGTTTCACTAAAATCCGGATTGTTTTGCACCCGGTACATTCAATTGAAGTTTGAAATCGAATTATCGAACTACCGCGCCATTTTCAATTCCATTTATAATTATATATAATTATTTATATTCTAACGACGGCGTATATAATATATACGTCGATTTATATTCAAAATAAATTTATCGTCGATATTATTTAAAATAATTCATTTTAAATAATCAAAATTCGCTAAAATTGCCAAAATAAAAATTTTAAACTGGCCCAGATTTTCCGGGTTGTTACAATCTCCCCCACTTAAAACTTTTCGTCCCCGAAAAGGAACAAAGTCGAAAGTGGTTTGATTAATCAACTCTATGTTCGATCTGGCTTTCATTCTCCAACCCTTTGGTTTCTGAGAATTTTCAAAATTTCAAAAATTTGGCTAACACCCTAAATTTTTGAAAAATTTCGCCATAACCTCCCCTGCACCGGGAGCATCGGGGAATTTCAAATAGCTTCCCCAGTCCTTCAGATCTCAAAAAGAAAAAGAAAAAGCCAAGCGGCTAGCCAATAGGCTCACAAAATCATCATCACCCAAACAAAACAGTAAATTATGTAGTAAACATGTACCTATTTGTCGGGCAAACAAATTTTATTCTCTGGCTCTAGCCTCCTTGCTATGACCTGCTCAATATAAGTATATGTATATGCAAGCAAATGCGACCAATTTTCAATATAATCCAATATTTGATTCAATTAGGCTAAATGGTTTAAAATTAGCAAACAAATGAACAAACAACACAAACATCAATCAATTAGTGAATTAGAGTTTCAAATTCATAACTTTGATACATAGTCAAAAATCAGATTTTTGATGCCAAATCACAACAATGTATTCTAGCTATATTAGTTTTGGTTCTCACACCAGTCTAATGGAAATATATAGAAAATCACACCTTCGAAACACGAACATAAATACTGATGATGTCATGACAATCATCAGTACCATCTTCGGGCGACTAGAGTGTGATGCTATATCTATCCAATATATTAAAATTTCGAATACACGCGGATCAGACGTATACGCAAAATCTATATATACTGGATTGTCCACATCTATATAAATAGATAATCAAATACGAATAATTGATTTAAATTTTCAAAACAAAAATCGTTTTCTTTTTAAAAATATACTCTTCACACTCGTTCTAGGATACTACTGATCCCATCTCTAACGAGTCATTCTAATTGGATATTACTAATCCAATATCTGATGAATTCTTTCGTATGGTTCTAATGTGTCTTGTTCTCTAGCTTTGTAAACCAAAGCTCTGATACCAACTGTGATGGCAGGGAATTTCGCTCGGTCCGAACCAGTCGCTAAACCGATCCAGGCCGTTCGAAACGCCCTATCGTTTGAGAACACGACAAATCAGAACGCATACAGAAGAACATTTCACTGTATATTACAACAATGCATCAGATTACAAGGATATACAGAGTATAAATGAATATTACACAGAAATATCAGAGATTTAAATTACATTTAAATACATCGCAGCGGAAAATAATACAATACACAACTTAGAATGAGATATACGGATACAAAGCTTTCCGGATATCGTTCCAGCTGTGAACCAGGATCCTGTGAATAAAATCTGCAAAACCGAAACTACTAGCTGCCCGTGTCAAAATAAGGGCACCCAGAGTTTAGGTTAAAACAATAAACTCCAGGTCAGTCATGTGACTGGTGTGAGAACTAAAACAGTTATTAATCTTTATTTTAAATCATTAGGTAAATCAAGGGACCACGCCGTATAACACGGAACGGGTTTCCTCCCAAGAATACCAGTGCATAAAACAAACAGCGCAATGCTAAATAAAGAAAAATGAAGCTGTTATAAGATCCAGGTCCCATCACACAATGCAACGCAGTCGAGGATAGGGTTTTCCCTTATAACAGCCAAAGAATGCTTGATACGTCTAAAACAAATCATTTGATACTATAATAAGTGCATAGTGTATAAAACAACTTCAAATCATAAGTATCAATCATAGGCGGCATAAGCGCCCCATCCCACTATGTCGCCATATATAGGATTACAACTAAAACCGCAAAGTCACGTATTTGGAAATTGGATTTCCATCTATGAACCGAGGCAAAAGATAGTCCTCAATCGATTCGAGACGCTCTAGCCCGCCCCTCAGGAACAGCCGCAACTGCCCCTTGGATCGTCAGGGCCGGTCCACACGGAGTGGATTATTATGCCTGAACAATACGTCTCCCCACCCTATGGGGTGTAAGTCTGGTCCGTCAGCCAACCAGAATGCATTCGGCCGAAACCGATATAACCGAGGCGCCTCGCAACCGCAACAACCACATAAGTCAAACTCGTCAGGGCGTGTAAAACCACTGACGCCACTTCTAGCTAGAAAGAAACGCAAGTCCTCCCTGATGTCCTCTCCCGTTTTTGGTTCATACCGGGTGCGAAACTCGCGAAGTAAACGTTACACAAAGCTACGCCACAAAGGCTGTGCTTTGATCATCACCACAAGACTTTGCTTTTCAACAGAAGCCTTGATCATTTGCATCTTAGCATGCCACACAGGCAAACCACTCTATGCAACCGATATCAGTCACACAGAATGAAATCCAATGTCAGACACACAGTCCATTTACAAGTCCGTTCTGGGCCTGAACGAAACCGGAGGCACCTAGTACCCCGCATATCCATCGATCTCCAAGTACGTCTGGACGATCACTAACTGTTTCCATCTTCTTGGGTGTACAGCCCAATCAAGATCATCAGTTATCACCCAAACGACGTGAAGACCTCCGGTCTTCGACCATCGTCTTCATCTTCGACTTATCGTCGTATCAGTTATTCAGAATGGGATAAACCCGGACTTTCCGAATAACTCGCGTATATATTATAAAAGTGTTACACAAACACAACATACGCCTCATTCCAACTCATTAGTCATTAACCGTAAATTAATCAAGAGAATAATTCCCCAAATATTAACCCCGAAGGCCGAAACCAACATCAGATCAATATCCAGAAAATCATTCTACTTAGCTAACCGACAGTTAGTTTCTAAATTTCACGTTCAAATCTAATTAAAGATTTAACTATCGCCTGGAGCAAAACTGGTGATACTCCATTCTCGATCTTTTCAATCTAATTAAAGATTCATTAAAACTCCACTTAGTTTTAATCTGTGACTGGGTTAAAGAATCAGTGTCATTTAAAACACGGTTCACGATAAACCCAAAGTCACACCCCATTAATTATCGGGTTAAAGAACAAGTGTTATCTAAAACACTGTCCACGATAAACCCAAAAATCAATATCCATTCAATTCCAATTAAATATTATTTAATTGGTACACTTCATTAAATCTAAATAAAAAGATTTAATCTTTTCTCAACTGGGTTCAAGAACAGTGTTAGTGAAGACACCATTCACGACAAACCCAAACCACATTCATTAATTATCGGGTTAAAGAACAAGTGTTATTTAAAACACTGTTCACGATAAACCCAAAAATCAATATCAATTCAATTCCAATTAAATATTATTTAATTGGTACACTTCATTAAATCTAAATAAAAAGATTTAATCATTTCTCAACTGGGTTCAAGAACAGTGTTAATGAAGACACCATTCACGACAAACCCAAATCACCTTCGATATTCAATACAAGGCTCTGAATAGAAAATATATCGGCTTATATTCAATATCGAATTCTACGACTAACAAATGTCGTATTGGAAATAACGATATATATATATATATCTTTCAAATTTCCATATCAACATCTGTATAATCACGAATCCCAACATCGAAATATTCCGAAGACAATTTCGATTCAAATCCATTCCAATGCAATCATTGGAAATTTTGGTTATTTTTAAAACCCTTTTCGAATTCAATTTATTTATTTAAAAATAAATAGAATTATAATTCTAGTTCAAAACTAGTTCAATTCGATAAAAATCTATTTTTATCTTTTCAAATATGGAGTTTTTCATCCCAATTCTTCCCAAATCATTTCTTATGATTTTACACAAATTATTACTATTTTTAATAATTTTATCAAGGCCCGTACAGTCGATTTCCAACAATGGCCATCGAACTGCACTTACAGCGACCTTTTTCCAATTTGATTTGGACGTATCTCCAAATCCAACCGTTAGATTTCAAATTTCTAACATTCGTTAGAAAGCTCTTTTCGATACGAACCCAACGGTTCCGGTTTTAGGAGAATCCGACGGTCGGATCTCCCGTAATGTCCGTTTGAAATAAATGGTCGAAATTCGCGAACTGCCGCGGCGCGGTGCGTTCTATTCAGGCCATTATATTATATATATAATATATATAATATATACTTCGTCGATTTCTATTTAAAACGAATTATATAAATAGTTTTAAAATTCGTTTCAAAATCTATTTCAACTTCCATTTCAATTCAAGGCAAAATTGAATTCTTCTTTATAAATTCGTTTTAAAATTCATTTCTATTCAATTCAAATTTCAATTCAATTTGAATTCATATTCAATTCAATTCATTTCGAAATCGTTTTCAATTCAATTTATTTCGAAATCGTTTTCAATTCAATTCATTTCGAAATCGTTTTCAATTCAATTCATTTCGAAATCGTTTTCAATTCAATTCATTTCGAAATCGTTTTCAATTCAATTCATTTCGAAATCGTTTTCAATTCAATTCATTTCGAAATCGTTTTCAATTCAATTCATTTCGAAATCGTTTTCAATTCAATTCATTTCGAAATCGTTTTCAATTCAATTCATTTCGAAATCGTTTTCAATTCAATTCATTTCGAAATCGTTTTCAATTCAATTCATTTCGAAATCGTTTTCAATTCAATTCATTTCGAAATCGTTTTCAATTCAATTCATTTCAAAATCGTTTTCAATTCAATTCAAAATATTCGATTTCGAAATCACTTTTCAATATTCATTTTTAAGATGAATAAAATCGATATAAATATCGTTCACGTCAAAATGGCGTCAATCTAATCAACACGGCTTCATACATTTCTATTTTCAAATTTTCTTTATTTTTCAAATTGGAATGAGGCCCAATCAACTACCATATAAAATTAATTATATGGATTTCCATACAACACATGTATATAATAGCATTGAAAAATAATCAACCATCAACCAAAGTGCACTACACTGTATAAGCATCAAATATAGATATTCAACGCTTATAACAGCCTGTCAATCAATCGATCGATATATTTAATCAATCAGGATGAGTGAACTTCAAATTTCATCCCAACACCCGTGTGGGGTTTCAAACAATCAAACACAGATTTTATTTGTGCAGTTGGGCGATGTGTAAAATTTATCGTCCCAATCAATGTCATTCAAATAAGTGTACATAAACAAACCGTCTGGTTTGTAAATGAATATTTATTTATTCACATTCACGTTAAAAATTATATTTTTAACGATAAAACATTTTATTCCAACATATGAATTTCTATTCAATTCATTTTTTCAATAAAAATGATATTTTTATTTTTCTAACATATTTTAGAAAATTTCGGCGGCATAACGGCACGATACTAGAAACGGGACAAGGCCTAGCCTTATCCCCGGTCTAGTGAAGGCCCACGCCATTCACACATCAATTTCAATCAATTTCCAATTCAACCAAACGAATAAATCAATCACCCAACATTCAACTAAGCAAACAAGTCCATGGTCTGTGGACGGGTGTCGGGTGCTACTAAACACCGTCTGCATCCTAGTATATATATATATATAACTAGAAAAGAAATTTAGAGTGAGAAATTCTCACCAATAGCTATCCAACTTCACGACACTTCTCTTATAGAAATCTTCGCCTTTTGTCGCTTTCGCCCGTATTCTCTACATATGTAAAAATAGAATTTTTACTATGCTATTCAATATATAAAAATCGAATTTTGACTTCGCTATTCAATATATAAAAATATGATTTTTACTTCGACTTTCAACATATAAAAATATGATTTTTACTTCGACTTTCATCATATAAAAATATGATTTTTACTTCGACTTTCATCATATAAAAATATGATTTTTACTTCGACTTTCATCATATAAAAATATGATTTTTACTTCGACTTTCATCATATAAAAATATGATTTTTACTTCGACTTTCAACATATAAAAATATGATTTTTACTTCGACTTTCAACATATAAAAATATGATTTTTACTTCGACTTTCATCATATAAAAATATGATTTTTACTTCGACTTTCATCATATAAAAATATGATTTTTACTTTTAAATTCCTAATCTCCTTCTAGTTTATAAATCATTTTAAAATCAGTTTAAAAATGCTTATAAAATCAGTTTAAAAATGCTTTTAAAATCAGTTTAAAAATTCTTTTACAAAATCAGTTTAACCTTCTTTTTAAAATCAGTTTAAACCTTTTTATAAAATCAGTTTAACCTTCTTTTATAAAAACAGTTTTTATTTCTTTTCAAAATTTAGTTTTTATACTTAATTAAAATTTAGTTTTAACGTATATAAAAAAAACAGATTTAACTATAAAATCTAAATCATATAACTTACAGTGTTTTCTTTCTGTGCGAAGAGGGGGGTTTCCTTGCGGGGTCGCGGCTGACGTCGGAGGGGAGGGGTGCGGCTTGGGCTGGAGTGGTCGGAGGGGCCTCGCGATAAGGGGGGGGCTTCGTCGTCGATGCCGTTCTCGATGGATGGAGGAGGAGGCGGAGGAAAGGGGAAGCAGGGGGGCGCGCACCTCCTGGCGGCGGTCGATCTCCGGTGGGTCGCGGTGGGAGGACGTGGCGGCTTCCGTCGACTTCGAGAGGTTTTTTTTTTTTTTTTTTATTGAATCGATCTGTTGAAAAAAAGGGGGGGGCCTGAGCGGGTTTAAAGGGGGTGGGGAAGATTTTTTTTTTTTTTTAATATTTAATTATTAAAAAGTTGACTTTCACATATGACCTCGAAACGAGGCCCACCGCCTGTCGTCCATAGCGTTTTACCCCCGTTCCTAACACAATGGGATATATATCGCAAGCTGATTCGACTGTTTGAATCAGTTTCCGTTTAATTTATATTTAAATCACTATATTGCATTTTAAACGTACATTTCAAATTACCGGGGTCACATACTAACTCTATAAATCCCATAAAAATATTTTCTAGCTTCGTATTGACGATACGGTCCTAACAAAACTAGTTTCGTCGAAATCCGAGGTCATTTGCAAAATGTCCATTTTTAAGGGCCTGAATTCCATAGCGACTATTCAGAATTTTCAACTGGACATATCTTTTCATTCCCGCTATGAAATCTTGATTTGTCGGATTCGTTGGAAAGATATTATCAATTAGATCCTACTATTTTTGGTTTCACTAAAATCCGGATTGTTTTGCACCCGGTACATTCAATTGAAGTTTGAAATCGAATTATCGAACTACCGCGCCATTTTCAATTCCATTTATAATTATATATAATTATTTATATTCTAACGACGGCGTATATAATATATACGTCGAATTATATTCAAAATAAATTTATCGTCGATATTATTTAAAATAATTCATTTTAAATAATCAAAATTCGCTAAAATTGCCAAAATAAAAATTTTAAACTGGCCCAGATTTTCCGGGTTGTTACAATAGTGTTTACATAGAGGTCTTCAACAATTTAGCAGGTACTTAATATTTCCACTCTTATCTTCTATACATCATTTATTACTAATTGATCCTTCTGTTTGTTCCACTATTTTTTGTTGATACCCATGAAAAACAAACGATTCAGTTGATGCAACATTGCATTTGATAATAAGTAATTATAATTTTTCATGTAGTATATGTGGTAACCTTTTGTACACTCTAACCTAATAAATTCTTTTCTTATATCATTTATGTGCTTTTAGTTTGGTTTGTATTGTAGATAATTGGTTTACGCTGTAGATAATACTTCATGGACGTTTTTGGAAAATTTAGACGAATGGAAAGAAAATAATTACTTGCATATTTAACAATATGTTGCCCTACTACACGGCTAACATTTTGTCTATGTTGAAAAATATGTTTTGGGCTCATTTCTTTAACTATATCTTACGCACTTTGTAACTTCGCATACAATTTTTTGGGTCCATGGCATGTTTTTTTTTTGGATAATTAATTCTGCTTTTAATCTACTACCTTAATTTCATATATTAAACCATTTATGCATAGCTACTTAGTAAATATTATATTCATATGATTTTTCTTACTTTATTTGCTTCCATTACATGTTACTTTCCTTTTTTATCTCTATCTGCATTAATTACTATTTTTAATTTGGTATATGTGGTAGTCTTTATTGCTAACTAATTTATTAAGAGTATTGTTATTGACACACCAGATTCGGATAAGGGGAGAACACGTCCAAAAACAGAGTTTGGCATGCACCTACCGTTTTCCAATTTTTTTTAGTTTTCGACGTCCCTTTGTCGAATCTAAGGATAAATGCAGCTATAACCCCACCGAATTCCGTGAATAAATGCGATAGAGCTTTGCCGAATTTCACCTTTTCCCCCTCCCCCTCCTATCCAATTCTGGTGTGTCATTAACAATCCACTTTATTAAATAAAAATTATATACCATTTATGTGCATTGGTTGATTTACGTTACAGTCAATATTACTGCAGATAATTAAATAAATTTAAGATGTCTGGGGAAAAATTATAATTACTTGCACCATGTAAAAAATACAGTCTTATTGGTTTATTTATTCGACTCAATCTATAAATTATATGTCTACATTGTATTTTTTCCATTATTCATTGTATAATCAATTCATCTTTAACTTACTATCCTAATTTCATATGCATACCATTTATGCTCAGTCACTTTGAAAATCATAATCCTGTATTTAATGCAGTTTATTATAGTTGATTTCACATTACTTTCCCTTTTATCTTACTAATAAAGAGCTACTATTTTTTAATCCTTTACATACGAACACTTTTCTACTTACTAATTTGATAAGTGTTATGTTTATAACATATATATGCCTTTGGTTTGATCTGAAGTGTAGATAATATTACTATAACTATATAAAAATCTAAGGACATTCTAGGTGTGTAGTAAAATTAAAATTACTTGCATTCTAGATGTGGTCTTCATGGAGAATGAACGTGTGTTTGTATTCCATTCCAAAAAGACATGATTGGTTTATATATTGGAGTCATATCTTACTATTTTCTTAAATATCATATCTATGACTTTGGCTCCTATTATCCTATTTGTAATGCTTAGTTAGTTCTTTTATTAGTTTTTTGCTTAATACTGTTGGATTAAAAATCATATGTGGCCACATATGTATAATTGCTATATTATAAAGGTATAAAGAACAAGTGATATTTACAATTTGTTGAAGGGCCAAATTGTAAATGTGTCATAACTAATTTTTTTATGTTGATAAAAATGGTTCGGTCCCCAAGAAACAGTACGCTCTTTTGTTTTCTCACTTCCCCGTCGGTGAGAAACCATTCAAAAGAAAAAGAGATACTGTATTATTGGAATATCCAACTCTATTTTAATCAACTCTATGAATTCTGGTACGCTTCCACAATCTCTGTTAGTTTATGGTTGAACTGAAAATTATTCCAACAATTGGTATCAGAGCAACCCAAAATTGATTCTTAAGGATTTAATGTAGAGACATACATATTTGATATGTTGAGAGTTCCGTATTTTGGATTCTGATTTTGCAATGCATCCCACTTGGACTGTTTGTTCACGAATTCAAATCAATTGCAATTCCTATAAGGACTGTCGAACTATAGCATGGACTCAGATTGCTGTTAGTTTCAAGTATTATATATGAGGATTTGCCGATCCATTTACAAATGGATTTGAATTTTGGGATTTGAAAATAATTTCTGATCATTAAAGTGTTCCTTTGTGAAAATAATTAGCAAATTATATGATAAAACCAACATATTTAGGTGAACTTATGTGACAAAACTTATATAAGAATGTCTACGGGTTTTTATGTTGGAATCATTTTAATGATAATGGTTGAAGTACTAAAGTCTGATCATTAGACTTTCCTTATTAAATTTGGTTTCCTTCTTTACATGTGTATTAACGTAAATTTGCATGTTACACCCATGTGGCACCAATCATTCAAGTAATACTTCATGGATTTATGGTTTACATTCACCATGGACAAATAAACTACATACACAGCCGATTTATCGTAAATATAAATCTATGAAAGTAGAAAATGTCATGCTTAAACTATTTTCGCAGTATTAGGCTGTAAAAGAATTATACAGGCATTAAAATAATGTTGCATTGATAACATCTTTATTTGAAATCCTTCGATCACATGTTCCAGTCCACTAATGAAACTATAATCTACATTTAGACTGAATTTTTGGTATGAGTTTACTATAATAATTCCATGGGTTAATCATGTGCATAATGTTTAATGTCATTATCAGTACGTTTTCTGTTCTGTTGGACTAAACTGAGATAGTAACTTAACATGAATTAAAATACTAAATTGACGTATTTTTACTTCATGTCTATGGATTCAAGCATTGTTTAATTAAGGGCATGTTTAGTGTATCCATGCCAGAATGTTAGTGAACCTCCCATTTGTTGGTTCATAACATTGGTATTTTTGCTGTTGCATGGAATTAGCGATGTCTATCTCATTTAATTCATGCCTTTGAATAAAATATTGTTGTCACTTATGACAGACAATATACAGTATAAAAGCACAAATTTAAATACATAACGTTATGATCCTATAAGTTAACTGTTGATTAAATATAGCATGTGACATTTTAAAAATCAAATATTTTGTATTTAAATTTGTATGTATTCAAATATGGTTTATGTGGAAATTTGATATCTCAAATTGATTAATTGAAACAAAATATCGCCAAAGCGATCACTTTTGTATAGATTAATCTAAATAAAATATCAAACTAATTGTGTGTATAAAATTCAAGCATTTATTAATGAACCCAAAGGTGAGTTAGTATTTGGGAGAATTTCATGCATGCTTGTGGCGATAAATATGTGATGATTATAAGGTATTTTATGCGAGCAATATGTTTATCCAAAGATTGCATATTGTTTGACAAAACTTATTGTCAATATTTGATCGCTACAACAAGAGTACCGTTTACAGTTAATATCACTGTCCAAAGACTTGATATTAATGTTATGTTTGGTATCTTGAGATGGGATTAACCATTATTTGAATTTATTGGTTTATATGGATTCTGGAGTTGCTACTGTATCAGCTTACCTTAATCTAGTAGCAGTCCTTAATGGTAATAACTTTAAGGACTGGAAGGAGAACATATTAATTATTCTTCGCTGTGTGGATCTTGACCTTGCATTAAGAATGGATCGACCTATTTCTCCTACAGATGCTAGTACCTCCGAGGAAAGGAGGATTTTTGAGAAATAGGACCGTTCAAATTGCATGAGTATTATGATCACCGATGCCGCAATCTTCCTTGCTGAAATTGAGAAACGCTTTGCGAAAAGCGATAAGGAGGAAACAAATGCTCTTTTAAAGAAACTTATTTCAAAGAGTTCAGAAGCAAGGAAAAACATAAGGGAGTACATTATGGAATATGGCTATGTAATTTTATCACTGGCTGCGCATTTCGGAAAATGTAGAAAAAACATTGAAGCTATATTGTGATAATAAGACAGCAGTGCTATATTCTAATAATAATAGAAGCTCAACTTAGTCTAAACATATTGATATAAAATTCTTAGTTGTGAAAGAGAGAGTGCAGAGTGGACATATTTCTATAGAGCATATTGGAACAAACTCCATGATAGCGGATCCACTCATAAAATGTTTACCACCCAAGGTCTTTCATGAGCACACTGCTCACATGGGTGTTGTACAGTTAGAGGATATCATGGTTTAGTGGGAGTTTGTATTTTATATGCTTTTATATTTACCTTGAGACATTTATGTATTTGGTTTTCTGATCAGAAGTAAAGTATTCAGTTCATTCACTCTGCTTACTATTATGATTCTGACATCACTTAAGTTTAAGTAGGACTGATTGACATATATATGTGTTTGATTCACATTACATGTGATTTTAATGCTACGTATTCAGGATTGATCTATGTCATTTAACTATATATATGTATGTGACCATTGATGGGTTTAGTCATGATTAATATGGCAAAAACCATATTATCCTATATAAATATGGTTGATGGATGAGATTGTTAAAGATTACCTTTATTAAATAGCAAAATTTTGAGCTTATAAGGTTGTACAGTTATCAGGATACATATGTTGCCCAAGTGGGCGATTGTTGGATTAAAAATCATATGTTGGCACATATGTATAATTGCTATATTATAAAGTTATAAAGAACAAGTGATATTTACAATTTGCTGAAGGGCCAAATTATAAATGTGTCATAACTAATTCTTTTCTGTTGATAAAAATGGTTTGGTCCCGGAGAAACAGTACGCTCCTCTTTTGTTTTCTCTCTTCCCCGTCGGTGAGAAACCATTCAAAAGAAAAGGAGACACTGTATTCTTGGAAGCAACTCTATTTTAATCAACTCTATGAATTCTGGTATGCTTCCGCAATCTCTGTTAGTTTATGGTTGAATTGAAAATTATTCCCACAAATACGCCCTATAAGGAAAACATTTCTACTTTAATCCTGGATATGTGGCACTACTCTATGAAGTAATTTCAATTTTCTACAATATTCAAGTATTAATAGAATTTTTTTAATGTACCATTCTACTATGGTACATTATACTCTTGATTTCATTTTATATATTTAAACTGATCTTATAGTCTAATTCATGATATTGCTCTTTCCTATTTAAGGAGAATCATTAACTAGACTTAAAATCCAATTTTAAGGTTATTTTACCTTTATATCTTTTAACTTACATTATCTTCACATTAAAGACCATCTGAAATGTAAATATACTATTATAATAGTTGTTTTCAATGATTCATGACCTGTTTGTCTGGCCACAATTTTAATTTATTTTCAATTATTGCTTTATCCTTTACTATTAGGTTGAAAGGTAGGTAAAAAAGATTCCACGAACTGCATGTAATATGGTATATGGTATTTACGATAAACTATATAAACAAAAATTAAAATGTAGTTTGTTGAGCTTGCCTTATGCCTTCTTCGCCTAATTGAACCCAACATTTACAAATACTTCATAGTTTCATATTATTGACAGTAACATCACAACTTGATATTACAAGATAGTTCACTGGGTACCTACAATTTAACTACACAGTCTTATTATTGCTGTATCAGTAATATGGCTACGGATGAATCACTTCATTCAATTTTCATTTTCTATAGCAAGCGCTCCGTAACTTATCTTAATAGACATACAGTTGTAAATATTGTTTTATAATTATAATTAATGAGTATAGAGTCTAATTGAAGAACAATCGATACCAAAGAATAATAATGTTCTAAATTTCTTGGGGAACTTTTTATGCTAAGGAAGTTTTGATTTTTGCTATTGATTTTATATGGAATTGTATGATCATGTATCAACTAGCTTTTTATTGTATTGCCATAGAATTAACTAATCATTTAAACCCAACTGTTAGCAATATCCATATTTCTATATCTTGGATTTGATGAAGGTTTGAATTCAGAAAATGTTGAATGCAAAGAAGGATTTGCGGGAGAAAGATGATTTGTATTGAAATGTAAAGAGAATGAGAAATTAAATTACAATGTACTGTATTGGCCTGTATATATAGCCGCAACAGAAACTTGGGTCAGGCCCAATATTACATATCCGCTTATTATTATCAGTGTAAATACATAATGTAAACAGCGAACAGTCACTTTATCTTTCTCTTGTACTCCCCCTTCAAATCCTGCTTAGAGTTTCAGGCGGCGCTGAGGTAACTTGTGATTTGAGCAGAAATTAGACTCAAAAATTACTTGCAATGCTTGCTCTTAGGAACTTTCCATGAGATCTGTTCCCTTTTGAATGATTGAGATCGGCTGTGGTGTGATTGATCTTCTTCGATGCTGCAGCAATTTGTGTGGAATGTATCTCTTGCTTTGTCGCCTCTACTGGCTGATTTCAGCGAGCAGAGGCTTCGATATGGCTGATTTTGGGTAGTATCGACAGCTTCCTTTGAGATTGTTGAGCTTTTGTCTTCGATGACTTTGAGCTTCTCTCCGAATAGATGAAAGTTCCTCCTTGCAATCGGCTTTGTCAGAATGTCTGCAATTTGGTGAGTAGCAGGTATATGACTTACCAATAATTTATTTTCTGCAACTTTTTCTCTTACAAAGTGAATATCTAATTCCACATGCTTTATTGTTGAATGTTGGACTGGATTTGCACTTAGTAACATAACACTTAGGTTGTCACACCATATAACTGGTTGTCAGTTAGTTTTGATCTGTAACCCGTGTAAGAGTGATTCAATCCATGTTATTTTAGCAGTAATGTTTGCTATGCTTCGGTATTCAGCTTCGGCACTTGATCTAGAAACGGTGTGTTGCCTTTTAGAGCACAATGATATAGGGTTTGACCCAAGAAATATGCAGTACCCTGATGTAGATCTTCTGTTATCAGGGTATGATCCCCAGTCAGAGTCGGCATACCCACTTATGCTTGTGTTTTGTGATGCCTCAAGTGTTAACCCAAAGTTTATTGTCCCTTTGAGATACCTCAGAATTCTCTTTACTGCTTGCCATTGTATATTTGATGGGTTTTGTATAAATTGACTGACTTTGTTTACGCTGGAAGAAATATCAGGCCTTGTAATTGTTACATATTGTAGAGCGCCCACAGTGCTTCTATACATCGTAGGGTTTTCCATAAGTTCACCACTGCGTTTTGATAGTTGAGTATTGCTTGCCATAGGTGTTGTCATAGCTTTTGCCTTGTCCATTCTTGTTCTGAGTAGTATATTAGTAATGTATTTCTCTTGACTGAGTATAAGTTTGCCGCTGCTTGGTCTTTTTACATGAATGCCCAGAAAGAAATTCAGGTTGCCCAGGTCTTTAATAGAAAATTCTTTGTTCAAGTGTTGTGTAAGGTTCTGAATTTCCTCTCTGCAATTTCCTGTAATTACAAAGTCATCAACGTAAACTAACACGTATGTAACATTTGAGTTGTTAAATTTAGTAAATAGAGAAGTGTCAAATATTGTGGGACTGTAGCCAAGCTTGACTAATGTTGTTTCAAGTTTGTTGAACCACACTCTAGGGGCTTGTTTCAGACCTTAGATAGCTTTGTTTAATTTTCATACACATTTGTTGTGTGAAGCCTTCTGCTGCTCCATGTAAACCTCCTCCTGTAAATCACCATTGAGGAAGGCATTATTTACATCTAGTTGATTTATTTCCCAGTTTTTATGCAAGGCAATGGTCAATATAGCTCTAATAGTGGTAGGTTTCACAACAGGTGAAAATGTTTCATTAAAGTCAAAACCACACTGTTGTGAATAACCCTTTGCTACTAACCTTGCCTTGTATTTAGAAACTGAGCCATCAGGGTTTGACTTGACCCTGTAAGTCCACTTACAACCAACTATATTTTTGTTGTTTGGCACTGGAACCAAGGTCCATGTATTGTTTTTGATTAGAGCATTATACTCTTCTTTCATTGCTGTTCTCCAATTTTCATGTTGAACAGCTTCATTGTATGTACATGGTTCCTTGGTTTCAGCGTTGACAATGTAAGTTTTTGGTTTAAAAATTCCACTTTTTGCCCTTGTCATCATGTGATGACCAGTGATGGTTTGATTTTCATGTTGATTTCTGCTTGTGGCTTGATTTTCTTCATCACTACTGGATGATGTTGCATTGTCCAGTGGCTGTTGAGATTCATCTGCTATTGCAGTTTCACCATGAGATTCTTCATGAGAGTGTTCAGACATTTGTTGTTCAGTGCTAGATTGACCTCTTTGAGTTGAGTTTTCAGGTTCACTTGTAGTTGGTTGCGCATCAGTTTTGAAGATGTGTTCTGAATCGACTTGCTCGGGTAGATCAGGTATGGATATTATTGGATTATATAATTTTTGTGTGACTCTTGAACTTGTCTCTAATTTACTAAAGGGAAACTCCCTTTCATTGAAGATGACATGCCTAGATATAAATATCTTTCTACTGCTATCCAAGCATTTATATCCTTTCTGATTAGTGGCATAACCCAGAAATGTGTAGGGTTTAGATCTAAAATTAAGTTTGTGGATGTTGTAGTGCCTTAGATAAGGAAAGCGTAAACATCCAAAAACTTCTAGAGCCTTATAGTCGGGTTTAATTTTGAATAGAACTTCAATAGGACACTTTAATTTTAAAGCTTTGGTTGGTAATCTGTTAATTAGATATACACTAGTACTGAAAGCATCAGACCAAAATTTTAGTGGTAACCTTGCTTGAGCAAATAAGGTTAATCATGTTTCAACAATTTGTCTATGCTTTCTTTCAACCAAACCATTTTTCTCAGACGTGTGTGGACATGTAATTCTGTGAATAATACCTTTTTTAGTAAAAAATTCTTTTAATGGCTTGAATTCAGCTCCACCATCAGTTTGATTTTTTTTTAAATGTTGTTCAGTTTGCCTTTCAGCTTGTGTAATAAATTGTGTGATAGCAGAGCATGTTTTAGATTTTTCCTTTAAAAAGTATATCCACACATATCTAGAATATGAGTCAACAAGAGATAGATAATACTTGAACCCGTAATCATTGTTGATTGGTGCTGGTCCCCACAAATCAGCAGTGATTAATTCAAATGGCTTATTATACACCGTTTGAGAGTTAGGAAATGCAAGTTTATGGTTCTTTCCCATTTGACAATATGCGCACACATATGGTAAAGTGCATTTATCAACAGAAACATTAATGCTATTCAAGATATGCTTAACAATGTTTACGTTTGGATGTCCTAGCTTATAATGCCACATGTCCATATTACTGTAACAGTTTTCTTGACTAGTTTCAATGACATTACAATACTCAGCATCATTTGCTAATTTTCTTGAGTTGGCAATATCAAAAGTGTACAGCCCATATGATTCTTTACCCTGCAACAGAACATCTCTTGTTAGAATATCTTTTACTAAGCAATATTTGGGATGAAATTTGAAAAATACGTTGTTATCTTTAGCAAACTGAGATACACTTAATAAGTTTTTTCTTATCAAGGGTACTCTTAGCAGTTGATACAACATTTTATTTTTTCCCATAACACTTGCATTCCTATATGTGTAATTTTAGTAGGATTGCCATCTCCCATTAGTAAAGAATGCGTACCTTTATATTCAGAATTGCCCAGATTTAGGTTTGCTAGATTGTTCGTGACATGGTTCGTGGCTCCAGAATCTAGGTACCAAACATCGTCATGAATATCATCAATACTGGCCCTATCGGTATTTGCAGACTCTGATTGATTTCTGCTTTCTTGAGAACTACTCACAGCATTTGCATTTGGTCCCTGATTTCTTGAATTGTTACCTTGCTGTGATGGGTTGTAATTAGATTCATACCTAAGATAACATCTGTTGGCTGTGTGTCCAGATTTTTCGCAAATTTGACACTTGACTCTATTGTTGCTGTTGTATCTACCTTCTCTGCCTCTGCCTCTGGCAGTGAAACCCCCTATGCCTCTGCCTCTGCCTGTATTGTACCCTTCTTGATTCTTGTTTTTGTTGTAGTTAGTATAATTTGCAGATGGTTCATTGCCAATTGCTTTCTTTTGCTCTATTCTTCCCTCATGAGAGAGAAGAATAGAGTGAACTGATTGCAGGTTGGGTGTATTCTCATTTGACGATATAACAGCTACAACAGCTTTATAATCATCGTCTAAACCGCTCAAAATGTATAGTACTTGGTCTGAATATGATACTTTGTGCCCTACAGACCCTAGTTGATCACATAACATCTTGATCTTGGCCTAGTATTCATGCATTGGTAAATTTTCTTTTTTATGTTGTGTAATTGTCTCTTGTAACTCATGGCTTTCGCTGCACAATGCCTGCTGAATGTTTGCTCGATGGTAGTCCATAATTCATATGAACTTTTGCATCCAATTAGTTATCCTTGTAGTTTTGCACCAATTGTAGAGAGTAGCCATGAGCATATCAAACTATCTTGCCTTTGATAGTTTATGTATTCTTGACTGCTGATGAATTTACCTTCTTCTAAGATATTTTTAGGTGGAATTACCACTGTGCTAAGAAGATGTTGCTCGAGGCCATATCCTTTGATGGCAGTCTCTATCTGAAATCTCCATAACAGGAAGTTATCATCATCCAATGTGATGTTGATAAGTTGGCTTTATGGCTTTGATTAATTCATGGGTGTTGTTTCTTGTTGTGGCAGAGTTAGAGGTTCTTGCAACAGAGGATGCTAAGTCACTTGAGTCCCCTTCGACCATTTTGGCTGATGATTTAGCCAAAAAAATGAAGAACTTTATGGGAAATAAGATGTATAGTTGAATGTGCAGCCAGTTGAGGTGACTGGATGATGAATATACTCTGACAGAAGCTCCTAGGCAAGGCACAGTCAATTCAATGTAGCAAAACGGTGAGGAATAGGATCAAGAAACGCTGGTAAGACGACAGATGCTAACACAAAAGTGAGGAGAATGTTAATTCTTCGATGATCAAGATACGCAGCCTTGATCTCTGTGATGACGGCAGATTTGAGAGCTTCAGTGGCACGGCGTATGACTGCTGTTAAGCATCTTGATAGGCTCTGATACCATCTTGGATTTGATGAAGGTTTGAATTCAGAAAATGTTGAATGCAAAGAAGGATTTGTGGGAGAAAGATGATTTGTATTGAAATGTAAGAGAATGAAAAATTAAATTACAATGTACTGTGTTGGCCTGTATATATATAGCCGCAACAGAAACTTGGGTCAGGCCCAATATTACATATCCACTTATTTTTATCAGTGTAAATACATAATGTAAACAGCGAACATACACTTTATCTTTCTCTTGTACTATAAATTTTTATACGGCTACTACCTAAATTTTTTTGCAGAAATTTTGCTGTTGATACTGCCTATATATTTAGAGAACTAGGTACTCGTATCTCTTTCAACTTTTGGAATTGAATCTCAAATTCTGTACAATTTAATTATAGATTGTTATTAGTGTTGTCGTTATTTACCATTGTTATGTTATTAGAAGTACCTTTATTATAAAAAGTACCTTCATGGCTTTGTTGTTGCCTTTACGTCAAACTGTTTCGTGCTGGTATAACATTATTTATGTCTTTTCCATTTGACAATGCTTAGTTTTTATACCCTATCCACATATACACTCATTGTACAGACACTTGATGCCACTTTTATACGCAGTGGCATTCTATTCGTATAACCAATGCTCTTCATTTTCAGTTGAAAACAGTAGGAGACAAATTTTCAAGTTAGTACGCTTTATCTTATTTTTGGTTTTAATTAGCCTATTATTAGTGATGAAAATATACGGAGGACCACTCATACCAGAACTACCATTATACGACTATTTTAATTTTTAACAAAACACATGTAATGTTAATAAATACATATAGCTACCTGCTACTTGATTATATCCTGTTCATTACCTAAAAAAGAACGCAAGAAAATTACTATTATAATATAATATTGATATATCTGAATCAATCATGTTTCTACATTAAACAGATAAATTCTACATGTATACAAATGCATGGGAAAGGCCTGCTATGTGAGGGAATTTTAGTAGGTGCTGCTGCGTGAACAACAACCTGACATTGATGCTGCTGCGAAATGCATTAAATGCAATAGCGGCCAAGCATAGATGAGTGACCCTTGAGTCCCTTAAATCATGTAGAAAAAAGCAACAAGGTTGAGAAGTGTTAATGTTGTACCTCTGGCTAAGAGGGCACTGCAACTGCAAGTGGGCTGACAGGTTTGATGTTAAACCGGATCTATGTTTAATTTTTTATTTTTTTTTGATCTTCTTCTCTTTTAAGTTGGTCAGCAAAATAAATAAATAACAAACATACGTTTTTTATTGGATTCATTTAAATATTTAACGATGTTTATCTGAAAACAGGAAAATGATCACAAGGACAATTAGCCTGGGTTTTTTAACCATAAGGACAACCCATTAAAATTTTAATTCCAAAGACTAACCTATTAATAATTTAATCAGAAGGACATTACACTTATTTTTTAATTTACCCTAAATCACGCACCCTGTTTCTTCTTCGTCGTTTCTATCTCGCGCACGATCTCATTCAATTTTTCTCTAACGCAATTTTTTTTTGCATGTTTTAATCTTCAAACATCTGTATTGCTCGCAAATTTCATATTGCAAAATTGATCTCGTGCATATTGAGGAACTCGCACATTTCAGATCTCGTCATTAAATTTTGCGATCGATTTTGCAATCTGAAATGCAAATGATTTAATTTTTGTTTATTGTCATATGTTTGCATCGATTTAATTTTTATTTACTATTATAATTGTTTTAATTTAGTGTTATAATCGTTTTAATGTTCGGCTATACAACAGTTTTTAGGTATCAGTTTTATATTTTTTTGATATCAATTTTACAGTTTTAAATGTGTTAAAAAGGCAGTAGTTTTATATTTTCTTAGGTATCAGTTTTATAGGTTTTGTTGAAAACAAGATTTTGATTAATGCCAACAAAAAGAAGTGCAATGGAAATCATGTCATAGAAGTAAGGTTATATATATATACACACACACGCTTACACATACATACATTGAGTCGTGTTAGAATTATGTTAAAATCTATCCTCAAGTATAACACGAATATACAAAACAAAGCATAAATAAGGATATATATATATATATATATATATATATTTCAAATGACCTGAAACAGTCTGACTGAGCAAACATGCCTGAACCAGTAGACTGGTTCAAAATCAACCAGTCGACTGGTCAGACAATTTTGTCTCAGTAATGGCTAGTTTCTATATATTTTTAATATATACGATTTCACACTTTTTTAACTAGTCGACTGATGAATTTTAACCGGTCAACTGATTCGAAAGACCACATATTTTCTGAAAGGGTGTCTTCATTCATGAAGAGAAATCTCTTCAATTATGAAAGGAAATAGAAGCTTCTTTTGGCTAAAACTCTTCACGAAGAATTGTTATCTTTCTACTATTATATAAACACTTCAAACATGACTTATACAAATCTAATTTTTATTTATTCTATCTATTTTCTGATTTGCACTTCTATATTCACTGCAAACAAAAGCTCTCTCAATTTCAAGTTACTTATTGAATCCTTGATAACATTTCATATATCTTGATTCGACAAGCAACAATCTTCCTTCAGTCTTCGCATTAAAATCATATACTCGAGGATAAGATTATAGGAAGGGTGTATGAAACACCCCACCTCCGTTTGGGTCACTCTCAAAGGGAATGCCCTAATTTTGGTGGAGGTTTATAAGTACAAGTCACAGATATACAAGACAGATATAAGAACACATATTTGTAAACAGCGGAAGAACAACAAACTTTATTTCATAAAGTCAAATACGTGTTACAACAACATCCTTTCCAAAAACATAACATAACACTTTCATAATCTGTCTTGAGTACATTATTTTTAAAGAAGCATAAATAAAACATAGATAAACTGCAAAAGCCCCATAATGGATTGTCCAAAGCCATAGTTCAAAACAGGAAAGTCCAAGCAATACATTTCTCTTCTTCAAGCTGGATGTTGAGGTTGGTCAAGCTGCTGTGTTCCCTCCCTGAGGACCTGGGGGGGGGGGA
Organism: Allium sativum; assembly: GCA_030737875.1. Taxonomy (NCBI): domain Eukaryota; kingdom Viridiplantae; phylum Streptophyta; class Magnoliopsida; order Asparagales; family Amaryllidaceae; genus Allium; species Allium sativum. The sequence continues at coordinate 260,339,786 of CM060909.1, read as the reverse complement.
AACGGAAGAAAGAAGACGAAAGAAAAGTAGAGTCAGACATAAAGCCTGAGTAAGTCTAGTACTATTTTGTCTATGAATAAAGAACTGGGTATGATAAGTATAAACAAGAAGTGGGCATGCACTATAAACTTGGTTAAGTTGTCTAGGGTCGAATATACTATCGTACCCCATGTTGATCTCTGAACCCATATAAACTAGTTTCCAACTGGCACACCAAAATCAGGGTGATGTGATCCATTCTATGATGATCGGCTCCTACTCGCATAGTTACATGTGTCTTACGGCCCCCGATGTTGTAGTTACCTATGCTGGTCCCACCATGGGGTGTATCAAGTCCCATAGTGGCAACCCGACAAAACCTCAGAGTGCACAGGTATGCTACTGGTGTCCAGTGCCTTATTTTTCTGCGCCGGAGTGTGTGCACGCCCGCACTCCGTTAGAACCTACACTGCTACACCACCGCCGTCGCTTTGACCTCTTATAATCAGCCCAGTAATCGTGCCCCACCCTGCCTAGTTTCAGGGTATCCTGATACACCTTCTAGGGTTACTGCTGAAAAGGGTCCCCCGTTACTAGGTTTTCTATCTCTAACCACATGCTAAGTTGGTTAAGTGTTTTCTAACCTAACCCCCACCAGTCCGTTTAGTTTAGCATGTTCCATTTTGATTAAGTCTTTAGTTCACTTAATCCTAACAATCCTGACTCAGCCTTAATTGTCTTATTAAGGCCCTGACCTCTCACATTAGGCAGGTATTGTTGTGGCTGCCTGTTGCCGGTTGGTTCCAGGCAGTCTTACGCCACAACTCAGTCTAACCTCGGGTCCTTATTGGGCTCCATGTTTAACCTCCCACATTGGATAGGTATTGTTGTGACTACTGGACAGCCGGGCGGTTCCGGGCAGGTTTACATCACAACTCAATCCAACCTCGGGTTAAACACATCGTATGTTCTACATTTACATATTTTGTCATTCTTCTTTATTTCTTATATGTAAATATTTGCGGCCCATTATTAAGTTAATGGTGTAAAGGTTACACCAATCATGGGCCCAACCCATACTTGAATTTGGGCCCTTCTATTTTATATTTCCATTCATTAATAAATTAATTTAGCCCAACGTTATTTTCTCCCGTTTAATACGTTCGTTTATATGTTGGGCTTAACCTTTTTAAGCCCAACTTAGCCATGCGAAAGAGGGGAGGCTTAAAGCGTGATTACATACACAAAGAGGGGAAGGTGAGCGCATGAACTTGCAATATGACGTTGGAAATACAAAATAGAAACTGGTGTACTTGCATAGTAGTGACATATACTTTGGTCATAAATCATAAGTGACATGAATCAAACCATGTAAACTTGTAGTTAAGATAAGAATCTAAATTAGGTGTCACATAGTCATAACTACAACATAGTCCTATGTTCTTATTTAGGCATAATGTCAACCATAAGCATGGCATAAATATTTCTAGCATAAGCATGGCATAATGTCAAACATAAGCATGGCATAATATCAAACATAAGCATGGCATGAGTATAGTTAAATTTGTTCACATAACCATGGCATAAATATTTCTAACATGAAATCATGATTCTTACTTTAGCCATGTAAACTTACAAAAAGGGACCTTTTGAACCTAACCTAGCCATGTACCACATATGTCATCATATAATTCTTGTAAACAAGATAGACCTAATCATGGTTGCCAAATATCAAATCATAGCCTAGCCATATTCATAAGTTTGCAAATAGGTTTTCTAGTACAAAAGCATGGCTTAATACATAATGCCAAATTCTCAACATAATTTCATATGGATAATAACCAAACTTGTTCCAATTACTTACAAAATGATTTATGCACAAAAATATACATCATGGTGGCATAGAAGCAAACCCCAAACTTGCATGAATTTAAATCAACTACATACATGTAGCTTCAACATGGATTACATAATTTGCGAAATATTCCAAACGTATACTTGCATAGAACTACCGCATGTAATTCTTTATAATGAATAACATAATTCATAAATATCCAAACGTATACAATATTTCAAATTGATAAGAACGCACAAATATGAATTACTTTATTGCCACAAACCAACACAATTGTTTATTCATACCAAAGTAATACTCTACTTACAATGGTTGCGGCGAATTCTCTAATTTAGGAATAAGAAGATGCGGTTTGATTTGATTTGCTTGAATTGCTTTAGGCTTTAGAATTTTCCTCCTAATCTTCTCTCCAATTTGGTGGCTACTCCTAGACGCTCCTCAGCAACATGGCGGCTTTGTTTTTATTTATGAATGAATAGATTAGGGTTTAGTCTAGGGTTGTTTATATAGAGGTTAGGAACTGATTAGGACCATTGATGTTGCTTGGATTGATCGTAGCCATTCATTCTAAGGAGAGACCAATTAAAACTTGCCACCTAGCCCTAGTGACAAAGCAGACCACAGAAAATCGACCACATAGAGAATAGGCCAGCCGGGTTAGACTGGGCTCGACCTGGGTCTGGACCAGGTCGACACCCCTGTCGACAGCCCTGTCGACAGGCCTGTCGACCTGGTTAGACCAGGTCGACAGCCCAGTCGACTTGGTGGGTCAGGCGGGTATTTTTCCGCCCTAGCCCATTGGGCCCCATTTTCGAATTTAAACCTGATTTATTCTGTTTGAATTTAAAATTGATTCTCAAACTTCCGAAGGCCATATCTTCTTCATACGGACTCCGTTTTTCGAAATCTCGGACTCTATTTCGCGTATTTTTCCGAGACGAACGCAATGGCGTATCCCGTTTCCCTTAGTTCTTTGATTTCAGATTAATTATACTTTAATATGTTAATTTCACAGTTATAGAATTTGCGGGGTGTTACATTCTCCCCCACTTAAAAGGATTTCGTCCCCGAAATCTTCAAGTTAGGAGGAATGTATATCCTAACATCTAAACATCCATCTACTCATCCATCAAACACGAGCATCCATTGTCCTTAAAAGACTTCTAACGCTTCATGATCATATGCAAAGTGTGTGTGTATACATGTACTTATCTAATGCAAAATCAGGCGGTCTACTGATTCAGTTGACCTCCTTAATGCGAATTATGTAAGTGCCATGAATCCATTATGTATGCAAATTTTCCTATTCATGATTCTACATGAGTGCACAATCATTCATTACAAATGCAACATCCATATGACAACACATTAAAGTTCAACCATATACGAATGCAAACATATATGCATATGCAATATGAAGTGACTGAGCCGATCTAAAACCTAGATTGTGTGTGTATATGCAACCACGAGCAACCACTAGCAATCACTTGCAACCACTTGCAACCATCATACATAACATGTTTCAACTACATGTTTCCATCCAAAAAGATTCTACCTAAAAGATAAGGTCGAGGAAATATACCTAAAAAGATAGATAAAAGCGCAACTTAAGGAAAAAGAAAGATCAAGGATGTACCCTCGAACAGAAAAGGGTAGGCAGTGCGTATTCTAGCTTCAGTTTCCCAAGTCGCGTCTCCCTCGGCGTCGCTCCACTGAACTTTGACGAGCTTGACTTCGCGGTTGCGTAGCTTCTTCACTTCCGTTCCTAAGATGCGGGTTGGAACTTTTCTTATGGTTGCTTCGCGTTCCACTTCGGCCTCTTCGAGGATATTTGGCTCTACCACTTCAGCAGACTCATGTAGATATTTTCGGAGATGTGAAACGTGAAAAACGTTGTGGACTCCGGCCAATTTTTCGGGTAGCTCTAATCTATAGGTCATTTTCCAAATTTTCTCAATGATAGGAAATGGTCCTACCTAAAGGTATAGTCGAATGATAGAAACAAGTAAAAACTTTATGCCCATTAGGCAATGTCAAAACTGGAAATCTATGCCACATATATATTGATTAGGAGAAGAACTCTCTAAGCATCAGCCCCGAAGACCGAAATCAACATCAGACTGACACCCAAAGAATTACTCAACCCAACCACCATATATGATTCTAGGAAATTAAGCATGATGGACTCCTTTTAGGTCACAAGGGAGTCCCTTCCTAAGACCAACCCGTATCCTATAAAACCCAAAAAGTTTGGTCAATCCAACGAACACCCTCAAGCCCCTACATGTGTTACTAACAGATGAGTCATACTCCCTATGGGGTTTGCGACAGAAATTGGATTGAGAATGGGACCGAGAGGATAAACACAAAAGATAGCATGCAAGTAAGCTCTACAGGAAGAGAGGGACCAAGGATATACTCTTAAGAAGAGATATGATGCACGAATCTAGTCTTCGATCTTCTAAGTCGCATTTCCTTGAGCTTAACTCCATTATGCTTTGTCCGTCTTTAACTTCACAATTTTGTAGCTTCTTAATTCTTGTTTCCAAAATATGAGTTGGAACCATTTCCATTGTTGCCTCTCGTTCCACTTTCACTTACTCTACTTCTAATATACTTGGCTCAAGCCTAACTGCGTACTCATGGTCCCATGCAAGCTCTCCAAAATTCACTAGTGAATCTTGGATCTTGTTAACTTACTAGAAGGTATTCCACAACCCATTCATAAGCGAAATGAACTTTCTGCCTTAGTGGCGAACACTACTGGAGCGCCCCATTCTGAAATGCTCCTCCTAATGAACCCCTTTTCTAGAAGCTCTTTAATCTGTTTACTGAGCTCTTTTCTTTCTCGTGGAGCCATGTGTCTAACGGGCAACGCAACGGGCTTTGCATTATCTACAAGATATATGCGGAAGTCTATTTCCCGCTTCGGAGGCAAGCCCTTCACCTCTTCGAAGACATCCGGATATTCCCGGACCACTCTAACTGATTGCAAATTTTTAACAGAGGCATCTTAGCGATTCAAGATAACTAAGCATAACCGCATACGAGGGATTACAAGAAATTTCCAAAGTATTACCGAGCTGGGTTAGGAGCCTAACAACCCTTTTCTCACAATCAAGAATGGCCCCATTACTGGATAGCCAATCCATACCCAAAATCAAACCATAACCCGAAAAGCCCAAAACAAAGGCACTACATTGAAATTCTACACTTAGAATGGAAATTTTCAATCCCACACAGATCATAGACAAATGAGTTGGGCCCCCAATTGGGTTTGAAACAATTAAGGGGTCCTCTACCATACTAGTTTTTAGGTGCAGAGATTCTACTAAAGCAGACGAGATAAAGGAGTGTGATGCGCCAGAATCAAATAAAGTGCGAATGGGGTGATCATAAAGATAAACTACGCTTTCTACAGAAGTATTTATACCTCGCTGTTGCAGAGGTGGCGCTTCCAGCACATGAACCTGTGCCCCTGAGGTGGATCCAGCCCTCTGCCCCTGTCCTTGTTTCTTTGGGCAGTCCTTAGCCCTATGGCCTGTCTCACCGCAAGAAAAGCACCCACCATTCTCCTTGGCCTTCTTTTTCCGGCAGTCCTTTACTAAGTGCCCCACTTTGCCACAGAAATTACACTTCCTCTTCTCTTTGTTGCCTTCCCCGCCTTTCTTAAAGTCTGTCTTTTTAGGCTGCAAACCCTCTTTCTTCCCTTGAGAGCTTTCTGCCTTTGTCTCCTTCTTGCCCTTATCCTCTTCATTCAGCAATGCCATTTGCACCAATCTTTCATACGTGGCTCCCATGGGTATATGGGTCTTGGCCAAACGGTGTAATGGCTCATTCAACCCTTTGACGAAACGGAGAGCCTTCTTGTGCGGGGTGTTGACTAGGTCAAGCCCAAACCTAGCCAGCTCATCGAACTGATTCACATACTCTCTGACAGTCTTGTCTCCTTGCTTAAGAAATAAGAATTTTTCCAACTGCAAACTTCTTTCTGCATCTGAGAGAAACTTAGTCTCAAACCTTGCCCTAAAGTCCTCCCATGTCTCCACTGGTCTTTCAGCATTAGTGACTTCCCACCAGTAGGAAGCCTCGCCCTTCAATAGCCATACTGCCAGTTGTACTTTTTGTCTATCTTCTACCTCAAAGATGATGAATAGGTCCTCCGTTTCTTTCAGCCAATTTCTAGCTGCCACGAAGGACTCAGTTCCATGGAAATCCCTTCCTCCCATAGCTTTAAAATCTTTACATATCTTAGCAAAAGCGGTTCCCCGAGGAGGAGGTGGAGGAAAAGGTGCCGCTGCAGCCGGATGATTTCCTTCAGCTGGGGGAGGAGGAACGGTAGGACCTGGCTGAGTGGCCCTTGCTTCTAAAAACCGTCTCAACCAACCAGGTATTGGTACCCCTTCCGGCAAGTTAAGTTCTTGGGACATGCTGAAACAAAAAGGATAGATTCAAAACGAAGGATAAGAGATAGTACCTATGGCTTTGGGGAGTGGACTTTGCCTTTTTAAAATAAAATAATATTTTTCTTTTAAAAATGCTTCTTTAAGTTTCCTTTTTGAAAATAATTTTTTTCAAAACTTTTTATCTTATCTGGTAAACCTATGCTCTGATACCAAGTGAAACACCCCACCTCCGTTAGGGTCACTCTCAAAGGGAATGCCCTAATTTTGGTGGAGGTTTATAAGTACAAGTCACAGATATACAAGACAGATATAAGAACACATATTTGTAAACAGCGGAAGAACAACAAACTTTATTTCATAAAGTCAAATACGTGTTACAACAACATCCTTTCCAAAAACATAACATAACACTTTCATAATCTGTCTTGAGTACATTATTTTTAAAGAAGCATAAATAAAACATAGATAAACTGCAAAAGCCCCATAATGGATTGTCCACAGCCATAGTTCAAAACAGGAAAGTCCAAGCAATACATTTCTCTTCTTCAAGCTGGATGTTGAGGTTGGTCAAGCTGCTGTGTTCCCTCCCTGAGGACTTGGGGGGGGGGGGAAACGGAAGAAAGAAGACGAAAGAAAAGTAGAGTCAGACATAAAGCCTGAGTAAGTCTAGTACTATTTTGTCTATGAATAAAGAACTGGGTATGATAAGTATAAACAAGAAGTGGGCATGCACTATAAACTTGGTTAAGTTGTCTAGGGTCGAATATACTATCGTACCCCATGTTGATCTCTGAACCCATATAAACTAGTTTCCAACTGGCACCCCAAAATCAGGGTGATGTGATCCATTCTATGATGATCGTCTCCTACTCGCATAGTTACATGTGTCTTACGGCCCCCGATGTTGTAGTTACCTATGCTGGTCCCACCATGGGGTGTATCAAGTCCCATAGTGGCAACCCGACACAACCTCAGAGTGCACAGGTATGCTACTGGTGTCCAGTGCCTTATTTTTCTGCGCCGGAGTGTGTGCACGCCCGCACTCCGTTAGAACCTACACTGCTACACCACCGCCGTCGCTTTGACCTCTTATAATCAGCCCAGTAATCGTGCCCCACCCTGCCTAGTTTCAGGGTATCCTGATACACCTTCTAGGGTTACTGCTGAAAAGGGTCCCCCGTTACTAGGTTTTCTATCTCTAACCACATGCTAAGTTGGTTAAGTGTTTTCTAACCTAACCCCCACCAGTCCGTTTAGTTTAGCATGTTCCATTTTGATTAAGTCTTTAGTTCACTTAATCCTAACAATCCTGACTCAGCTTTAATTGTCTTATTAAGGCCCTGACCTCTCACATTAGGCAGGTATTGTTGTGGCTGCCTGTTGCCGGTTGGTTCCGGGCAGTCTTACGCCACAACTCAGTCTAACCTCGGGTCCTTATTGGGCTCCATGTTTAACCTCCCACATTGGATAGGTATTGTTGTGACTACTGGACAGCCGGGCGGTTCCGGGCAGGTTTACATCACAACTCAATCCAACCTCGGGTTAAACACATCGTATGTTCTACATTTACATATTTTGTCATTCTTCTTTATTTCTTATATGTAAATATTTGCGGCCCATTATTAAGTTAATGGTGTAAAGGTTACACCAATCATGGGCCCAACCCATACTTGAATTTGGGCCCTTCTATTTTATATTTCCATTCATTAATAAATTAATTTAGCCCAACGTTATTTTCCCCCGTTTAATACGTTCGTTTATATGTTGGGCTTAACCTTTTTAAGCCCAACTTAGCCATGCGAAAGAGCGGAGGCTTAAAGCGTGATTACATACACAAAGAGGGGAAGGTGAGCGCATGAACTTGCAATATGACGTTGGAAATACAAAATAGAAACTGGTGTACTTGCATAGTAGTGACATATACTTTGGTCATAAAGCATAAGTGACATGAATCAAACCATGTAAACTTGTAGTTAAGATAAGAATCTAAATTAGGTGTCACATAGTCATAACTACAACATAGTCCTATGTTCTTATTTAGGCATAATGTCAACCATAAGCATGGCATAAATATTTCTAGCATAAGCATGGCATAATGTCAAACATAAGCATGGCATAATATCAAACATAAGCATGGCATGAGTATAGTTAAATTTGTTCACATAACCATGGCATAAATATTTCTAACATGAAATCATGATTCTTACTTTAGCCATGTAAACTTACAAAAAGGGACCTTTTGAACCTAACCTAGCCATGTACCACATATGTCATCATATAATTCTTGTAAACAAGATAGACCTAATCATGGTTGCCAAATATCAAATCATAGCCTAGCCATATTCATAAGTTTGCAAATAGGTTTTCTAGTACAAAAGCATGGCTTAATACATAATGCCAAATTCTCAACATAATTTCATATGGATAATAACCAAACTTGTTCCAATTACTTACAAAATGATTTATGCACAAAAATATACATCATGGTGGCATAGAAGCAAACCCCAAACTTGCATGAATTTAAATCAACTACATACATGTAGCTTCAACATGGATTACATAATTTGCGAAATATTCCAAACGTATACTTGCATAGAACTACCGCATGTAGTTCTTTATAATGAATAACATAATTCATAAATATCCAAACGTATATAATATTTCAAATTGATAAGAAGGCACAAATATGAATTACTTTATTGCCACAAACCAACACAATTGTTTATTCATACCAAAGTAATACTCTACTTACAATGGTTGCGGCGAATTCTCTAATTTAGGAATAAGAAGATGCGGTTTGATTTGATTTGCTTGAATTGCTTTAGGCTTTAGAATTTTCCTCCTAATCTTCTCTCCAATTTGGTGGCTACTCCTAGACGCTCCTCAGCAACATGGCGGCTTTGTTTTTATTTATGAATGAATAGATTAGGGTTTAGTCTAGGGTTGTTTATATAGAGGTTAGGAACTGATTAGGACCATTGATGTTGCTTGGATTGATCGTAGCCATTCATTCTAAGGAGAGACCAATTAAAACTTGCCACCTAGCCCTAGTGACAAAGCAGACCACAGAAAATCGACCACATAGAGAATAGGCCAGCTGGGTTAGACTGGGCTCGACCTGGGTCTGGACCAGGTCGACACCCCTGTCGACAGCCCTGTCGACCTGGTTAGACCAGGTCGACAACCCAGTCGACTTGGTGGGTCAGGCGGGTATTTTTCCGCCCTGGCCCATTGGGCCCCATTTTCGAATTTAAACCTGATTTATTCTGTTTGAATTTAAACTTGATTCTCAAACTTCCGAAGGCCATATCTTCTTCATACGGACTCCGTTGTTCGAAAACTCGGACTCTATTTCGCGTATTTTTCCGAGACGAACGCAATGGCGTATCCCGTTTCCCTTAGTTCTTTGATTTCAGATTAATTATACTTTAATTTGTTAATTTCACAGTTATAGAATTTGCGGGGTGTTACAGTGTACTTAAACCGTTGACTATCCGTGTTGATCAAAGAACACAAAGCAGAAGTCAAAACACTTGTAATTGTTGAAGTTCTGTGTAGTTGCTCAAGAGAGAGGCATTCTTGTTGGGGCTCGGGTGTACTGACCTATTCCTCCAGATTAAGAGGGATTGTGATAGTGAACTCTGAAGAGGAGCTTTGGGACTGGACGAAGGACGGGAAGTCCGAACCAATATAAAATTCCTGGTGTCACTTTACTTACTGCCTTTATCTACTTGTGATATATCATATTATTTCTTATTTATTTGCATAACTATTGTATATTAGCTAGTTGGTATATCATCTACATTTCTGCTATATCCATATAGATCCTACTTAAGTCGTACACACCGACTTTTCAATTGGTATCAGAGCCTGGCGTTCTAGAGGTCGTAACACTATCCTAGAAAAAATGGCAATAAGGATGTCTAGTAAAGGAATTAGAAAGTGGAAGAAAAACAAAGCAGAATCGACGGAGCAAAAGAGCACGTGTCTCATGGATAAAGTCATATCGCAGTCGATATATACAGATTCATTATATAAAGATCTTTTGTTAGACCACGAAAAATTATTGAAAGATTTTGAAATTTTGGGTAAATTCAATACTGTCATTTTAGCTAAGTTAAAAAATTATGAGCAAGAAAATTTCAAATTAAAAGAAGAAAACAATTTTTGGTAAAACAAGCCAAATGTTTTGAAGATACCTTAGAAGAGCTTTTCTCAAAAAGATTTCCTTCAAAAAGAAAATGAGCGACTAGAAGATAAAAACAATGGTCTTTTAAAGGAAATCGATCTTTTGCAAAATAGAAATAAATCATTTGAAAATTCTTTAAATAATTCTAGTTCTTTAATTTCGTCTCTTGAAAAAGAGAATGGAGCTTTAACTGAAAAGAATTTAGAATTATCTAAAGAATGTGAGTTGTTAAAGGTAAATAATTATATTTTGCAAAATGAAAATTCTGACACAAAAGAAAATTTTGAAAAATTACAATCTTGTTTAGATAATTCAGAATCTCTAATTTTGGGTCTCACAACTAAGAATGCTACTTTAAAAGGGAAGAACTCTGAATTAAATAAGGAAATTGATAATAACAAGATTTCTTTTGAAAATGTCAATCGCGACTTTGGAATAAAATTTGATAAATGTACATGTAAGTTCGTGAAATTCAATAAAGGTCAAAATGATTTGAATATGATTTTATCTAGATCTCGACCATTATATGACAAAAGTGGTTTAGGATATAATAAAACCAATCATAGAAATAGTACTAGATATGCTTTTATGTACAATAAGAACATCACTACTAGTACTAATGCACATCCAAGATCCAGTTATTATAGAAATTCGAATACTTCTATGAGTAGAGATGTTTATAATAAATCTAGAAGTACGAAAAGAAATATTAATAGAGATTACTTAAGTATTTTGGTTCCAGTAAATTGGAGAAATAGAGAAAAATATATCGATGATTATTTTGATTCAGTAATTAATAATATAAAAATTATCTTTAAAGGTTCCATTAAACCCTCTTGGTTACGGTTACCTTCTATTTAACCCCTGGACCCAAACAAAGCAAGTGGGTACCAAAGTATATACATCATATTTTTTGCAGGTACACACAACAAAGAGAAGACCATTTCGGTATCTCTAAATATATGTGAAAATTTAGCTTATTGAAAAAGCACATGATTCAATATTTCCTAATCGATGACAAAGGGGGAGAAATATGTTTTCAATGTTATCTAACATTTTGTTATAGGAAACGATAAGTTTTTTAGTCTGGGGGAGATAAACATATATAAGCATACATTCAGGGGGAGCTAAACATTCAAGGGGAGAAAATTAGATATGTTTTCATCAATCAAAAAGGGGGAGAATGTTGAAAACAAGATTTTGATTAATGCCAACAAAAAGAAGTGCAATGGAAATCATGTCATAGAAACAAGATTATATATATATTTATATATATATACACACACACACACACACACAAAAGTAATCAATTTTCAAAAAATTAATAATATACATATACACACACACATTGAGTCGTATTAGAATTATGTTAAAATCTATCCTTAAGTATAACACGAATATAAAAACAAAGTGTGTGTGTGTGTGTGCATATATATATCAGATGACCTAAAAGAGTTTGACTGAGCAAAAATGCCTGAACCAATCAACTGGTTCAAAATCAACCAGTCGACTGTTCAGACAATTTTGTCTCTGTAATGACTATTTTCTGAATATTTTTAATATATATGATTTCATACTTTTTCAACAAGTCGACTGATGACACCACATGCTTTCTGAAAGGTTTTCTTCATTCGTGAAGAGAAATCTCTTCAATTCTGAAAGGAAATAGAAGCTTCTTTTGGTTAAAACTCTTCATGAAGAATTTCTATCTTTCTACTATTATATAAACACTTCAAACATGATTTATAGAAAACAAATTTTTCTTAATTCTATCTATTTTCTGATTTGCACTTCTATATTCATTGCAAACAAAAGCTCTCTCAATTTCAAGTTACTTGTTGAATCCTTGATAACATTTCATATGTCTTGCTTCGACAAGCAATAATCTTCCTTCAATCTTCGCATTAAAATCATATACTCAAGGATAAGATTATAAAAAGGTTGTACTTAAGCTGTTGACTATCCATGTTGATTAATGAACATAAAGCAGAAGCCAAAACACTTGTAATTGTTGAAGTCCTGTGTAGTTGCTCAGGCGAGAGACATCCTTGTCGGGGCTCTGGTGTACTGACCTAATCCTCCGGGTTAAGAGAAGACGTGATAGTGAATTCCGAAGAGGAGCTTCGGGACTAGACATAGGACTGGAAGTCCGAACCAGTATAAAATTCTTGATGTTACTTTACTTCACTTACTGCCTTTATCTACTTGTGATATATCATATCAATTCTTATTTACTTGCATAACTATTGTATATTAGCTAGCTAGTATATCATCTACATTTCCGCTATATCCATGTAGATCCTGCTTAAGTCGTACACACCGACTTTTTAGTTTTAAATGTGTTAAAAGGCAGCAGGTTTTAGGTAGTAGTTTGATATATTTTTAGGTATCAGTTTTACAGTTTTAAATGTGTTAAAAATGCAACAGTTTTTAGGTAGCAGTTTTATATATTTTTAGGTATCAGTTTTACAGTTTAAAATGTGTTATGTTTTTGTTTTTTTGTTTTAGCATTGTAGCAGTTTTTTCGTATGATTTTTATTTAATTAGGCATCATTTTAATTCATGTGGTTATCAAATACAGTGTTATGTTGCTATTAGTTTTGTTTTATTTATTTTTTGCTAGTTGAATTAACATAATTATGTTGATACCAGTTTTGATTATGTGTGAAATACTTGCAGATAATGCATGCTGCTGGGATTTACTTGAATTCAAGACTGGATCGTGTAGGGAAACAATGTTTTTTATGTCAGTTTAATGTGTAAACAGTTGTATAATTTTTTTGCATATCAATATTGACTGAGTTGATGTATACAATTTTAATGTTGCTCATATGTATGCTGATGGATAAAATATTCATAATATTGTTGTTTTGCATGAAAAATTATTGAAGTGATACCAATTTTAATATAGTAGTGACACTGTTACATTCATGCATGATTGAATTTTCAAAAAAAGATACCCAAATAATGTAAAACTGATACATATAAACTGCATATAACAAAAAATGGAATATTGATACATACCAAGGCATAAAACTGATACCTAAACACCGTGAAGAAATAAAATAATTGAAATTGATACCTAGAACGATTAAAAACTGATACCCAATTCCTGCTACAATAAAGTTAACAACAAAATCGATACCTACAATGGTATAAAACTGATACCCAGCACCTGAAACCAAAAAAATAATGTAAAATATTGATACCTACAGGAGAGTAAAACTGATACCCATTGATTGTTCAAAGAGAATCACAACAAAAAATAAATAAAACATTGACACAAACTGCTACCTGTGATATTAAAAACAATCGATTCTATTTATATCAGTTATGTATCATTGTAGGTACCATATGATATAGGTGATTTGATCATAGCAACATTATATACAACTGCTGAATTAATATCAATGGGAATTATTGAGAATAAGTCTTATTTTTGTGAGAATCGAATTGAATTGATTGCTATTATGTTTTTAATCAGTGTGTATTATGGAGGATAACTATTATTTTTGTGATAATTGAATTGAGTTGATTTGTGTTATTTTTTTAATTAGTGGTTATCAGTTCGAATTAATGTTGGCTATGAAAAAAAATCATTTACCAAAGAAAACAACTCAAAACTGCAATTCCTTGACACAGTTCTGATAATTAAAGTCACAAAACTGATACCCAAAAAAATATAAAACTGGTACCTAAAAACTGCTAAAATATTTTAAAGTAAAACTAATGTAAAGAATGTTTACATCACAGTTTTATTGATTAAAATGAAATAAGTTCGACTGACTTACAAAGTTAATACAACAGTGCAACTACAAAATTACCTCAGCGACAAAATCACATGAAAAAAGAACACAGTTAATACTGTTGAACTGATATCTAAAAAAAATATAAAACTGCAACCTAAAAACCGATGCAATGTTTTAAAGAAAAACTAATGTAAAAAGATGTTTACACCACAGTTTGATTGATTAAAATGAAATAAGTTGGACTGAGTTACAAAGTTGGTGCAACAATATAACTACAAAATTAACAACACAACAAAATCACATAAAAAAACACATAACACGGTTAAAACAGGAAAACTGATAACTTAAAAAATAGCAAACTGATACCTAAAAATTGTTATAATGTTAAGAAAAAAACATTAGGTACCGATTTTTGTTGTTTCGTGTGATTTTTGGGTGTCGTTTGGTTGTCTAAAATGATGAGGAATTTGAATCAGTTGCTACTCGAGATGATTTCGTGTTTTTGTTACTTTTGATTTTTGAATAGATTGTCTGAAATTATAAACGACGTATAATTGAGTGAGATTGATATTTTTTTTTTGCATGATAATTGAGGAGCTCGAAATTTCTGAAGATGAAGATGAAATCGTTGAAGAGATGGCCGACGCGATGGAAGATTTTATGTATATTGTACTTCTGAATAAAAAATGAAGCGGAGCTGTCCCTCTGATTAAAAAATGGAGTGGTTGTCCTTATTGTTTATTTTTTAATGCAAATTGTTCTTGTAAATTAATTACCAATCTGAAAAACCATATATCATAATGTAATATTATAATAGAGTTAACTATTAGACAAAAAGGTTTCTTTGAAAATAAATGTCAAGTGTAGCAATATAAAAATGAACCCTGATTACTTAAATTTTGGATTAGATATGGATCTATGTATCCATTGACGCTGGTGCTAACAGTTTGGACCTTAAATATATTTAGACCAACTTCTAATAGCATTTAATTAAAAAAACCTGTTCGTTTAGTTTCCAACTAAATAAACTATGACAGTGCTTTAACTGAAATGCTTCTATTGCAAATACATGATTGCCTTCCTATGTGAAATAAAGGCCAAAAGTTGATGTCTGTATTATTAAATCGGATTTAAAAAGCTCGGTATTCCTATTCTCTTCAAGCATTAATTCAAATTAGCAGCTAATTTTGTTGTCGTGGTATCTTTGTTTACTTCCTGTGTGTATTGTACATCTATAATTGTCCTATCATGTACATTCTGAGTCAAAAGTAAAAGCACTATGTTATAGAGTATTACAAATCAATTATTATAGTTTAAATTTAGTTGTTTTTTTAAAGAAAAGAGCTTAGAACTGTATGAAGTACGTAGTGCAATTCTTAAGCAAAGACTGTGAGGTAAACTGCTAATCATATATTTAGCTTTGTTTTTCAAATAACCTTGAATGGAGTATTTAATCATTTTGGTAACTTATTGTACTGTACTTACAAAATTTTCTGTTTTGTACTACTCAGTTTTCCTCCACTCGGAAGCGAGGTAGAGAAAAGATTCGTAGAAGATCAATTGAGAATAAAAGGAAAAAAATAGGACTTGAAGAGGTTATTCACTACGCTACCCACCAGTTGCCGCCATCATATGCATCGTCCCCTTTATTTTTTCTAAGTCTTTTTTTTCCTTTCCTGGTCCCATTGATTAGTATCTGTACTTTCAGGGTTAAAGACCCATGATTTGTTCCTACTGTACAGCCACTCACTGATTGTTATCCAACAATTTCTTATGGCATCCCTGGTATGCATTTGCAATCACTGTTCTTATCATCATGTGTATATTATCGACCAATTCAATCTTACAGCTGTTGCATTTGATTGTTTAATTCATTTGTTAGCACATTATTACATTTTACGTGGCTCCTACAGAGAATCAAATAGATAAAAGATGTATGCTCATTAGGGAACAACCAGCAATGGCTTGTTTAGTGACTAAACAAGCCACGGAGCAACCGGGTGTGGTTTGTTCAGTCATCCGTGGCTAGTTTGGACTGCTTACGTGGCTGGTTGAGTGAACATAGGCTAGTGGTTATAACGGCGAAGTCTTTGCCGTTATAAGTTTATAACAGCAAAGTCTTTGCCTTTATAAATTTATAACAGCAAGGACTTTGCCGTTATAAACTTTTAATAATAAATCAACATACAAAGGCTGTTTGTTGTTGTGAACAGGGGTAATATTGGATGAAAGGGTTGTTTGCTGTTTCATACTGTTTGTATTATATATATATTTTTTAAAGTGGTTTGTGGCTAGTTTTGTATTGCTGGGTGCTTGGTGGTATGTTTGGATAAAAGAAAAAAAGTGAACAGAAAGGATTGTTGGTTATGCTCTTAGGACATTATTTCTGTTGTTTTGCAACTAAGGCTGGAAATTGGATCTGCTTCCAATGATATTTAAGGCTTTATTTTTATTTTGTTGTACAAGTTTTTCATTACGTTTGGGGACCTAATACATAATTTTGTTGTACATGTTTGGCTAACTAACTTAGGCCTTGAATCTGTTCTTTTTTAACAATGAAGGTAGATTAATCTTTGGTTAAGTCAACAATGAATTACACGATCTAGGTGTGCCAAACACGCTGAAGCAATCCACCAACTGCGGTCTATGAGATATGCAATAATACAACATATTAGTGATAATTGTTTTTCTCCTAACTATTTTAGTCTTAAACATGTATTAAAGTAAATTAGCATTCAAACATATCATATTTGCGATTTAATGGAAAATTTTAACATGAGAGGCATTGCTCTTGGCAATGTATTACCTAATATCAACTTATGTTTTTGCCAAAGAAGGCACAATCTAAACAGTCCAATACTCCTAAATCACCAAAGAAGAAAGAAAAATCATATAAGAAGACTACTACAAAAATGAGGATACTTAAGTGATTGTGTTGGAAGATGTTTAATTTTGTGTTATGTGATGTAGAAATTCTTAGTTTTTACAATGAATTTCTTGAGAAGATTTCGATAAAATCATAATGTTAGTCAAGCTTTTGTATTTGGCTATATGTTTTTTTGGAACCATACTTTTATTTGCTTGTGTTCAGTTTAAAATAAATAAATATTGTTTATGTTATATGGTTGACTACTTGGCTTGCAATTTTACCACTTTTTTTGTATTCTGAGATAAAGGGATAAACTGATAAATCATTGCATCTCTTGGAATCTGTAGTGACCCTCCCTCTCGGTCGATCCAAATCGATCGTTAAACCGACTTAAATTGAACCAAAAAGGCGGATGCGCTAACTTTGGGCGCACAACACATCAGAACAAACAACAAAAGATTTTTATAAACATCATAATAATGTTACATCAGAGTACAGAATAATATACTATCGAAAATAATATGCAGCATAAAATAAATTTACAATAAATGCAATACAATGCAGCGGAAACAAATAAACTAACACAGCGAAATATTATCCATGCTCTAGACACAACTTTAAGCTTCAATCCAGAATCCTGCTAAATGAAATAATCTGCAAAACCAAAACTACAACCTTCCCGTGTGGAAAATATGGGCATTCAGAGTTTAAGTAGAAACAATAAACTCCAGTTCAGTCATGGGACTGGTGTGAGAACTCAAAACAGTTATTATACTTTACTTTAAAATAAGGTAAATCATGGGACCACGCCGTATGTCACGGAACGGGTTCACCCCCATGAATACCAGTGCATAAAAAACAACTAATAACAGTCATATGGATCTACAATGCATCATACAACATGCAATTCCTCAATCTACCCATTTAGGCTTAATCCCAAATTTAGATTTTTCCAAATCCAATTCACTTTACAGAAATTAATCCTTTGGACTTTATTTCATGATTTCTTATTTCAAATCATTTGAAATACATATCTAGCTTTACGTCAAAGTAAATTTCACTTCGGGATCACAAACCAAAATCTTTGGAAATATGAATTCCAAAACATCACAATGCATACAAAAAGATATGCAACCAAATATCGGGAGGTATTCGGCCCTCAGACGAGACTGTATGCACCTCCCCAACTCGATATATATGTGCACTTCCTACTGTGGAGCAGGCTACACTGACGGTGAAACATCCCATGCCCTCAAGGAAAATACACTGCCCTCACAGTTTTAGTCATCCAGGTTACCCGAATCTTTAGCCACATACTAAATCATTTCATATCCCAAGTAAGGAAAATCATTTCACAACATGATAATCACAAGTACTTTCAAACTATAGTACTTTACGTTAGTAATTCACACATATGATCAGTCACTATTAATCTCATAATCTTTGAGCTCGTACGTCTCAAAGAAGGGTGTTAAGCAAGAGAATAAATTCTCCACCACCAAACAGATATATCATCAATAGCAACTAATCGGTTATGTGATGAACTACAATGTCAAACACATAATGCATTTTGAAATAATTTTGACAACATTGGGTTTAGGCCTCGAAATCTTTTCTATTTTATAAAACATTTTTATAAAACATTACCTATCCAAAATCGGGAATACATTTCTTTTCACTTAAGAAAATTTCATTTCAAAATCATTCACTAAATTTGAAATGAACTCAACAACATCGCTAAACATCTCATAGTCAAATCGTGAAGTGTTTCACAAGATGTTAGGATACAAATATTTCTCCCCAACCCAATGCTAAATATAAAAGCATATTTGCTCATAAACTGGTCGAGCACAATCCAAACAATCAATCTATCACAATCAATATCAAAAACCAAGTGTATTTGGTTCATACCACAACTCATGTTTTGGTAAATTTAATTACCATTCATTCATTCAAATCTAATTAAAGATTTATTAAAACTCTTCTTCGTTTCGATCATTAAAATCATTACTTAATGATTATTCAAATTTTAGGAAAATTAATCCTGCCTTTGACTGGGTTAAAAAAAAATCAATGTCCTTTAAAACAAAGTTCACGATAAACCCAAAATCATCTTCCATCAAAATGTAATCTTCACGGAAATCATAACAGTATATAATCGATATAAATTTCCATATCAAACTAATACTATAAGTGGAATAGTGACAAGGCCTTTTAAATTCCATAAATAGTAACGGTATTTATTCATAGAAGCTTATCTTGATTATTACCAAATCAAATTCCATACAATTCCAATTTAATATATTAATTTGGAAAACCTTACTTTGAAAATTTTCCTTTAAATCTTAATAAAACGATTTATAAATTCCAAATCATATCTTTGTTGTTAATTGGGTTTTAAGAACAAATGTCATTTAAAACATCGTTCATGATGAACCCAAAATCATCTTCTATTTGATTCCAATTAATATATATAATTGGAACACTTCATTAATCATAATTAAATGATTTATTCCTTTCTCACCTAGGTTTAAGTATAGTGCTATTTAAGACACCATTCACGACAAACCCAAAATCCAATTTGATATTAAATACAAGGCTCCGAATAGAAATTATATCGGCTTATATTCAATATCAAATTATGAAACCAACGGATATCGTATTGGAATAACGATATTTGTAACATCCAAATTCGTCATAAATATTCGTATAATCATGGAATCCAATATCGACATATTACGAAGATTATTTCCATTCAAATCCATTCTAATTTATTCATTGGAAAATTCTAGTTATTTTAAAACCCCTTTTTCAATCCAATTTATTTATTTAAAACCATTGGACTATTCTTCTAGTTATTAACTAGTTCATTTTGAAAAAAAATATCTTTTATCTTTTCAAAACTAGGAATTTTTCATCCAAATTTTTTCCAAATCATTTATTATGATTTTACACAATTTTTCCATATTTTTAATAATTTTATTAAGGCTCTTACAGTCGGTTTCCAATATCGACCACCGAACTGCGTCCATAGCGACCTTTTTTGAAATTGATTTGGACATAATTTAAAATCCAGCTGTTCAAATTCAAATATCCTATATCCATTCGAAAGATCTTTTCGATACGAACCTACTGGTTTCGGTTTTAAGAGAATCTGACGGTCGGATCTCACGTTACGTCCATTTGAAGTTAATGGTCGAAATTCGCGAATGGCTACTGCACGGCGCATTCTATTCAAGCCATTAAATATATATAATATATATATCATTGATTCTATACAAAATGTATTTTATAAATCGTTTATAAATTCATTTTAACACAATTTTAACTTCATTTTCAATTTTAAATCAAAATTGAATATTCCATATCATTATAATATTAAAATGAAAATATTTTCAAAATATTAGATTTTGAAATCAATTTCCTTTTCATATTCATTATAAAATAAATAAAATCGACTTATAAACCCATTCGAGTTAAAATGGCAGATTGCTACTTAACTCGGCTTCATATACTTCAATATTTTCATGTCCATCCAAAATCGGACATCAAAATCATATTTTGATTATTCACTGAATATTATTTTAAAATATTCGTTCATATTCTGAATCGGAATACGACTCAACCAATTACCATATAATTTTAGTTATATGGATTTCATACATCTCTTGTATTCAACAATGATGATAAATAATCATTTAACATTCAAACATCATCTAGAGTGCATTCTACACTGTATAAGCATTAAAATAAATAACGCTCAGACCAGTCTGTCAACCAATCGATTGACATACAGCTAAAAATTGGGATTAGTGTATGTTAAATATCATCCCAATACCCGTGTGGGGTTTTCAAACAACACAGTCTACTTAAAAAAATCATTGGTTAATAAATTTAACCAATTTTAATTCAATTCGAATTATTTTTCTAATTAATCAATTTTCACTGTTTGAATTATAAATAGATATTTATAATTTAAATTTCAACAACCACAAAGTGTATCCACGTTGTTTGAAATACGAGTGTCGTATATTCAAACAACACTTCTTGTGCAAATGGGTCGTGAATAGTTCATGTGTTGAACTCAAACAATGTCACATACAACAGATAAAAATCCACAATGATAATTTCTATATATTTACAGTTATAAATAAATTACATAACTGCACAAATATTTTAGTGAGAGAGTTCTCACTTTGGTTTCCACTCCATCAGTCTTTATTTGAAAATTTGTTTTTAAACTAAATTAAATGACCATTTAATTTAGCCCAAAATCCAACTTGCTCCATTTCCGTTCTGGTCAGTTCCATGTTGTAATGTTTGTTGTCACAATTGCATTGCAACTTATTTTGTGGAAATCTGTTTTGGTATGAACAAGTTATAGCAATTTAAACTATGGATGAATATTAAAATTATTTACGATAATTAAAAATTAATTAACCTTGCTTAATCCCCTAACTACCTTCATTCCCGTTCATTTTCTGTAACCAAAACAAACCCACGCCGCCCTTCTCTCCATCAATCGTCGAGCTGCTAGTGAGTGCCACATCGAAGAGCGCTGCCTACTCCCTCTTCACCACGAACGCCGATGAACACGGAGCTCCAATCAACCCCGATATCCGCCTCAAGAGTGCGCCTTTGAGGGAAGAAATCGAATAAAATACCATACGATTTATTATCAAACTTATATGGAATTAAAAATCCCTAGAAGCTCTTTGATTTTCACATTATAAATTTCTGAAATTACTTCCTGGATTAGAAGAAATTATCATTTAAAATTGGGAGCATTTTAGCCCTTCAATCGGTTTGAACGGTGACTGAAGAATAGGAAAGGGAGACTAGGGTTTTGACCAGTCAAATTTGTTTATGTACCTTACTTTTAATTATTTAATTCTATTCAATTCTATTTATCGCTACAAACTCTAAACAAAACCCAACGACTACCGCTCCTAACCAAATACCCCCATTCCGGACACAATGGAATATGTTTCGTAAGCCAATTCGACTGTTTCTGAAACAACCCAAACTCACCGTTACGGGAAAGGCCGGATTGAGTTGAGAACACGACTAATCAGAACATCAACAATAGAACACACTACAACAAAAAACACTTTTCGCAACAAGCAATATCTGTTGCAGTAGACCAGTTGCAACAGGCCCGTGCCTGTTGGTATAGCCAGAGTTGTAATAAGTCGGTCCTTTTTCGCAACATTTTCCGCCTGTTGCAATAAGATGTTGTGGTGTACTTTTTTGCAACGGGCTTTTGCTATTGCAACTGATTCTTTTACAACAACAAATGGCAGTTGCAAAAGAGTGTTATACAATTTTGTGCCTGTTGCAAAAGAATTTTTCACAAATGTTTTTGTCTGTTGCAATTGAATCTTTTGCAAAATGTATTGCAATTTCAACTATTATAAAATCATGATTTCATAAATTTAAATACATACAATTTAAATATCAACTCAAAGATAATAGTACTCTAAAATATTTCATTATATATTCACAAAAGTTCAAATTTTATTACAATATCTATAAATTTAAGAAAAAACAATACGTTGACAAAGATGATTACAAATATATATATACCAACATTTCTCGTAAAGATTACAATTTATTTTCAATTTAAATTGATCAAAAACTGAGCAACAAAGGCATCAACCATAGAATCATTCCTCTTCCACATCTAAATTCGATGACTTAAACTCTATATCTCCACCACCGTGCATTTCAATCTAATACATTGTGCCTTTCATCTACTCGATGCACCTGCTTCAGCTCTTTCAAAAACATCAAAGCAATGGCCCCCCGATAAAAAAACTATAAGAATTGGAATAATAGAAAAAAAGTACAGTGATGAGTCATACCTGCAGATTTAGCTCTCTATATTCCCCGTGTAAAACTAAATCATAGGCAAATCTGAGAAACTTACAATAAACTAAATCTGTAAATACAGTCAAATTAAATATGGTTGTTTTCGGTAGTTTTCTTTATAGTCATCAAGTAAACCATAGATGATTTTACCTGCAAATGAAGGGCAAAAGGAACGGAGTATGCCTTTATTACTTCAAGATTATGCAAAAATCGAGGGATAAAATCAAATTTTCCAAAAAATAAAAAGGCATGATAAAATACTCAGCTATTCCAACTGTCATAAAATATGATTCCTCCATATATTTTATAACTTAATGTCTCTAATTTCCCTATTTAGCAGTCTATAAATGCAACATAATGGTGACATCCATTGCCAAACGTGTGATATATAATACTAATGGAAGGATACTTGTAATAAAAACTAATACAAAATCTATTCCATTTTACTACACTAGTACACTAAATCTATCGATATCACATGAGTATATTTTCTCTTTTCTTTATGTTGATTCTAAGTACCTTTTAAGTCAATTTTTCTTGCGAATAAAAAAAGTTGTCCTATGGATATGTTTTACTGGCCAACAAGCAATTTTTATTCCTACTCGGTATATATGAAGAAATATACAGTGAAGTACCTTCGTCCATACGCATCAAGACTATCATAAACATATGAGCGATCTGATTCCCTAAGCATGAGTAAAAGAACTGCTGTTGGTTATTGTTATTTCCCCATGTTCTTCAAAGCATTTATGCCACCTGAATTCTTAATAGGATCAATGAATTCCATGACCTCAGCTTTGAAAGCTGTAGCAGGAGAAAACTTATGTGACATATACATCATTTGAGTCATAAAATATAAACTATAAACAGTTAAGAGAGGCATAAAGAGAAAATGTGACAGCCTTGTAAGAATTATTAGACTGTCTATTAGCAGCCAACTATAAATTCTAGGTTGATGATGAGGAAATTTTCTTCCTATAAATAATACAGTCAGAAAAAAAATTAATGGAAAGAAGAATAAAAAGAGTAGCTTGCAACACACCTCAACACAAAAACATATAGGTTCTATTTGCTACACTCTAATATAATTGTTAATGTTTCATATCAATGTTCATTGATCTACTCCGGTATCCTCTTTGTACACACCTAAAAATGCAAATATATGTACGCACTTTGTAATGAATTTCACCTTGTGCAAATGAGATTTCCTTCGCAAACAAACCATATCCAACACGATACGTTTGCTTGTTGTCTCACCGTAAATGCAGTCCGAGATTTCGGCATTATCATTTCCCTTAAATGTAAATTATTTAGATAGATATGAAACTAAAGGCATCTATTTCTTTCTAATAAAAAAGCAGAACTGATAATTTAAATTAATTTTGAACCTGGAAAAATGCCTATATGTTGCTGCTCCCGTAACAACCTTGTTAATCCTATGCCAAAACATAAGTTCAAGCTGTCCTTTTGCCACATTATTTGAATCGATCACTATTTTCTCAGCTATGGACAAAAACATAACAAAGCACATGAAATTCAGAGCACATGTCTGTGTGTTCTAACTTCTAACCAAAATTCTTACCACTGAAATTGAGGTAGGATGAAATATTTTCACAAAGATTGTACAAATACAATAACAGTTAGAGGGCCAGCAGCCATTTGAAATCTTTTCTTGTTTTCCCCTAAACCACGCATGATGAATATGAATACTAAAGTAATAATAAAGTTAAGTTGTAATATGCCAAAAAAAAACCAATACCAGGTGCTTCATCGAAAGGAGGATTGTAAGAGCGATGGAACCCATAAAAAAGGAGGCTATTTGAACTAAAAATAAATAAATACATCAAGGGAAATTAATATATTATTCCTCAAGCCTGATAATCAGCAGTGTCATACGGTAATTATCAGATGCCACACAAACAAATTTCACAACCAATCATTATTTAATTGGTAACTTGCATGAATGTAAACACCACTTGATGAAAAGAGAATAAATAAAAATCACTAGTTAGCATGTTATATGTATCTTATTATCAGGCTGATTATGTATCAATGGAAAGTTAGATAAAACACAAACTTAGACCATTATCTCTCGACGAAAATGATTTTTTATATAATGTCAAATGAAATGTGCAAGGGACTACAACTCCAAAAACATAAGTTGAGCATAAAATACATCACTAGCTCCCTCAATTGTGGTTGTGATTAGTGGTATAATTTTGCTACTTCCTGCCACAGTATATCCTAAAAAGTACTTATCTTGTGACAAGGCAATCACGATTTCTGAAGAAGTTGTGAAACCAGGAATTACAGAGTGGCTAATGAAACAAATCAGCCACCCAAGCCTGCAAATTGGTAGAAACATATAAATGTACAGATTTAGTATGAGTGTAAAACATGATAAAGGAAAACCAAATAATCATCCATTTTAAATTTGTGGTGACGTAATTTATTACCTATTCGCATGACAATGTTCGCATATACTTAATTAGTCGTCTATCTGTTTCATTTTGAGATTTTAGAAATTCCAGTGAATTTTGAAGATATTTAAAAATCCAATTTATTCATGTTCCAACTTTTGATACTTTTTTTCTTATAAGAATACATTAGTAGTCGATTACAAATTATATCAAAATCTTCCTTTGTTTTTTATGTATATTCACAGGGTTAAGGGATGGAAGTAGATTCAATTATTAAATTTATTATTGTTCATGATTTTATGAAAAAACTGAGTTGGATTTAACAGAAAGAAAAAAATGTTAAATGAATTGATTCTTCTTGCATTGTTTTTTTTTAATAATAATAATAACATACCAAAAGGGAGAATCAAGCCATTCTCCAACGGCTCACAAAAACGATTTCTGAATAACTGAAACCGTGCACACACAAACTAGAGACAAAACCGATATACAACAAAAGGTAAAAAGCAATAAACAAAGAAAAGACATCCCCAATCAAAACCTCTGATGAAGCAGAAGGATCGTCAGCATATGAAAGAACGACGATGAGACCAATGCTCTAATAGAAGAAGAGCTCAAGATCAGTGAACATGTCTCCAAGAAAGCTAATAAACCATCGTGGAGAAAACCCCATAGTCATCGAAGTGACTCTAACAACTCTAGATCTGTTTGCTTCCATAGCTCCCACAAAATTTGGGTCCCAGAACCCATAAGTCGTTCGGTCTTCCAAGACTCCAGCAGAACCTGCTCCAGAATCCGAAGACAGAAGGATCCACCAAGCTCCAAGCAGTCCGAACCTAGGACCTAAAATCTGAACAACTAACAAACGTCATAAGTCCCAAGGGGGAGGGGGGATGTTATTGGGAGTAATGGGAAAGGGGGAGAAAAGGAGATAATAAAATGAAAAGAACAGAAAGAAAAAAGGAAAGACAAAAGACCAAACACAATAAAAAGACAAACATGAGACAAAAACTAAAACAGGACATCCAAAATCAACCGATACCCGCCCTCAGATTGACCGTGTACGGTAAAATATCAAAGGTAACGGAAAATCTCCTAGAGCGGGCACATAAGACTCCTCTGAAAGCGCGGCCCCGAAATGATAGGTACATATCGTTTCGAACTTTCCGGATAATCGATGGAGGATCCATTGCCACTTCGTCAAAAACTGCCTTATTCCTGGAGCACCATATGTGCCAGCAGATAAGACAAGGAATCAGACGAAGTAGAATAGACCGAAAGAATTTACTAGATTTCCCAACCCACCAGAAACTCAGCAAACCTTCCAACGAGATGGCATTACCTCGGCAACCCATCAGGTTCCCGAAGTAATTCCAAACAGCTCTAGCACAGGCACCGGAGATTAACAAGTGAAAAGAGGACTCAGTGCGTCCAGCGTTGCAACACCTGCATCTGGACACAAGCGGGATGCCGATACGCTGAATGTTCTCGTCTATTGGTAAACCATCATGCAGTGTTTTCCACATAAACAGAGAAACCGTTAGCAGAATTCAGACATTCCAGATAAAGCTGAAAACAAGAAGACGTGGACCAGGCGTCCGCACTGTTTCCCACGCAGCCTTGAGAGAGAAAGAAGTGTCATCCCAAATGGTACCATCCCCATAGCCATCTGCAATAGCCTTCACGGATTGCATACGTTTCCATGTCTCACTAGCGTAAGACGGGATACCGATGTAATTCGTGGTTGCTAGCCTACGATACTTGGCGTGGAGAAACGTCGCCCAAAGGGAGTTGTTTGCTCCAAACCTCGACCATAGTTTTCAAGCAAAGGCCACATAGATGTCCTTTGGATTACGGAGGCCAAGACCTCCCTCACTTTTGGGACGACAAATGATGTTCCAAGAAATCCAGTGATGTCGAGAAACATTGTCCTTATTGCCCCAGAAAAAGGAAGAGGCCAAAGAACAGAAGGAGCGGAAGAAGGAATCAGTGGGTGTCATAGCAGCAAAGATATGAGAACCCATGGAGTCAAGGACAGACTTTATGAGAACAAGTCTACCAGCCTGCGAGATGAGGGAAGCCACCTAATAATCTTACCCCTAACTTTGTCAGTTAGGGGATTGAAAAAGGCGTTGAGCTTCCTACCTCGATATAGTACTATACCAAGATAAGGAAGCGAAAGGGAATTAGCCTTAAAGCCAGAGGTAGATTCGATCCAGGAGGATCTTAACGAAGAAAGATCTTTAGATGGCACAAAACAGCTTTTGGCGGAGTTCACGAGTTGCCCTGAACAACTCTTGTACCTTCTAATAAAACCTAGAAGACAGCGAATAGACTAACGAGAACCATTTGTGAAAATGATGATGTCGTCAGCAAAAGATAAGGAGGAGATGACAGGGCAACCCCTCAGGATACCGAACCTGTGGATCTGCCCAGCTATCGTAAGAGAGTGGAGTTCGCGAACAAAAGCCTCGGCAGCAATGACGAAAAGGGAAGGGGACAGGAGATCGCCCTGCCGAAGACCTCTACTGTAACGACCCGCATTCTACGCATCATAGGATCGTAGAATATTTATTTATTTCACATACGAAGTCGTATGGTTATGTAACTTTCGGAGACGACTATTGGGGTCATTTCCCATGTTCATGATTTTTGCCAATTTTTAAATGACCATTTTGCCCTTAGCTGATCTTGTTTTGGCCATAACTTTTGATTGTAAAGGAGTTTTGACCTAAAACCACTTCCACTGGCTCCGGATGATGGTTTACCTTTCCGTAGATTAGTCACATTAGCCAAACGGACTTACCGTTTGGGAGATATAGCTGAAATAAGGTTTAGGAGGTGAAAAACTGCTCAACCGGGTCAAATAGGGTGATTAGTGAATGGGCCCATAACCCATTTCGGGATTAGGGTTATGGGGAGGCTGAAATGAGTTAGGTTTTCATTCTATTTCAGTTTTCTAGCCACCTCTTACCTCTTAGAAACCCTAACAATGGCCTCCAACCTCTAAAACACTTCCAAATCACTTTCTAACCAAGGATTAGGCTTAGCAACATCAAATCAAGGCGGATTAGCACAAGAATCGAGGTAGAGCTGCTGTGTTGCATTGGTATTCGCGCTAAAACAGTAGAGTTTCAGTTCTAAAGGTTTTATTTGTGGCCAAGGTGAGTGATTTGCATAGTTTTGCACTAATTACGGTTGATTAAGGGTAATTAGTGAGGATTAACGAAATTAAACATGATAAATTCTGGAAAAATATTTATAAATTCTTAAATGATGTTTTAGACCTCTGTTAGAAACTTGGGTTAATTTGGTTAAGTTTTGATAACCCTATCATTAACTATGCTAGAACATGCTTAAGGGGAAAATATTGGATTTAGGCTATGTTTGATCCAATTTACATGCTATGGTTGTCGTTTTGATGTTTATGGTTGATTCTCTATGTTGCTATGACTGTATGGTATGTTTTGTGATTGATTAGAACTGTTAGATTGGTCGAAAACGCCGTTGTATGGTGTAAAACAGCCGTTGGAAAGTCGTAGGAAATATGCAGGGTTTCGAACCGGACCGGATCGGATTATTGGGCTCGGATCGGATAGGAGAATCAGGCAAGTGGACTCGGTTAGGATTGGAACTTAACTAAAGGAGACTTGGCGAGAAGGAAGGCCATTAGCTTTGGATTGGAGTTGGGCAGGGGATCGGATCGGAGAGACCAACAGGGGATCGGATCGGAAATAAGGGCGTGGTGATCGGATCGGACTAGAGCCAGGGAGCGGGATCGGATCGGAGGACCAAGCTTGGAGCTGGAGTTGGAGCAAAGCACCGTATCAGATCGGGACATCTAGGAGGGAGCAACCACCGAACCAGGTATAGGGCATCCGAACCGAACCAGAGCTGGAGGACCGAACCGAGGAGGAATGGAGCACTGATCATGGCATGAGCCAGGACCACCGAACCGAACCGGGTCGGGACTACCGAACCAAACCAAATGTGTACTTTTACCTCATCGTGATGACTCTTTTGAAGATCAACTCCAATTCGACCAAAACCCGAGATGCAAAGGAGGTCCAAATGAGGAGCTTTGACTCAGGATCCAGATGGGAACCAATGAGTGAGCTTCATGATTGGCTTTGCTGCGGGACGTGTGCTATGGGGTTGTTGATGTCTGTAACTTTGAATCACTATGTGTAGGGAGTACGTGAACGGATTCAGGGCCACAGTGGCGTAGGTACGATTAAAGAGCTATAGACCAATGAAGTGGGGTCATTTGTAAAGATTTGGTCATGACTCCAGGTGATGAGCTTGGTAGTAGCAGTAGTTGTACAAGTCGAACTCTGTCACTACTTCGATGGGTCTAGTGATCAAAGCGGTAGATATCGTATACTTTACGCACTGAGTGAGAGATGTGGGGATGGTTGCTATGTTTGATTTGGTTGCCATCACTATGACATGCACGCCCCCACCCCCGTATTCTTTGCACCGTCTATTTAATGGCACCTTAGAGAATTGTACAGTATGTAGTGCTAACTCTTTGGTTGCAGGTTCAGGTATGGTTTAGTATACCTGTTATTGTTCTGTTTAGCTGCTTATCGCTCATACCAGACTTTTCGTCTGACCCAGAGTTTTATGTCTTTCCTTATTACTCTGGGTGCTCTCACGAGTAGACTAGAGACAGGTTAGCTGGTGATGCACGAGTAGCTGTACCGGAGACGAGCAGGAGGCTTCCACGTATGATACATATATAGATATTCTCCCTGTGTCGCTGCTGGTCACTACTTTGGGCATTAATAGTGCACTCTTCCTTTCTTTTGGTTAGAGAAGGTAATTTGAAAAGTTGTAAAAAGCTGTATTTAGACTTCCGCTACTCTGGTGTTGATGTTGGTTTTAGTTATCATCTTATGCACTGTCTCGCCTGTTTTATGTCAAGTACATTATTATTATATTTTGTTCCATGCACTGTGAGACATTCTACAGGTTTTTGATTAGTTCATTCTCTTCTTTCCTTTCTTTGGCAGTCGTTCTGTGCTAGTTGGGCATGTGTACAGCGCACTTTCGGAGGAAATGCCGGCTGGTGCGGGGCAGGCCATCACACTTGGTATCAGAGCTCTAAGTTGCGTAGTTAACCTAAGGAAAGACACCAGGGAGAGATAATATGTATATCAGAGCGCGTATTTTTGATTATTTTGGTTTTCAAAAGCTATATATACTATTAGTTTAGCTAAGGATGAAGTCGCACTGCACTGACACCACAAAGAGGATGGTTAATCGTTTTCTCTTTACAGATTAAACGATGAGTCGACACGTAAGAGGTGCCGGTAGACGAGCCAATAATGGGAATGTTGCTGACATGAGGACGATGTTTACTGACCTCGTGAGAGAGATGCTTAGAGATGCTCGGAGGGCAGCTCCCAATGATGGTAATGGCGGTGGTCCAATAGTGCAGGCGCCTAGGGCCGATTTCGCCAAGCTGAACAAGGATTATACTAGTATTGGTGGGATGTCGTTCCACAGGACGGAGTCGGCTACAGATGTTCAAGATTGGTTGGATAGCTGCTAGCGTATCTTCGAAGATTTCGGTATCGAGGATGCGATGAAAAGAAGGCTAGCATCCTGTCAGCTGCAAGGACGGGCAATGAATTGGTGGAATGCTATAAAGGCAGCTACTCCCGAGGATCAGATTACTTGGGATCAGTTTAAGGTTCGCTTTAGTGATAAGTTCATTCCAGCTACTCAGAAGTCAGTGTTGTTTAAGAAATTCTTGGAGCTCAAGCAGAATGGCAGAGTTGTCTCGGAGTATATTGCAGAATTCGATACTTTGTCGAAGTATGGGTTATCTCTTATTGATACTGCCGAGAAGAAGAACGAGAAGTTCATAAATGGCTTGGATTAGTACTTGGGAGAAAGGCTTATTAACCACATCGACGAGACGTTTGAATCGATTGTGGGGAAAGCATTGAGGTCAGAGAGTCTTTACCCAAAGTCGAAGACTGAGGTCGCAACTGCAGAGGAGCCAAAGCCGCAAGCAAGCGGTGGAGGCAAGAATGGTTCTCAGAATAAGAGAAAGCAGAATCAGACCAAGGATGGCCAGAAGAAAAAGAATAAGCAAGATGTTGAGTGCTTCAGCTGTGGTAAGAAGGGCCACTATGCCAAAGAGTGTCGGGCCAAGCCAGCGGATAGTAAGTGCTTCAACTGTGGCCAAGTGGGACATCACAAGGACAAGTGTCTGCAAACCCCTAAAGAAAAGAAGATGGTGAAAGCATATGCCCTTAATGTTGTTCCTTCTTCGTCGAATGCCCCAACTGCGGCGGAGAAAAGAAAGAATGTTTTTATTCAAGGTATGCTTTCTATTTATGATGTTCCTGTTAGAGTTTTGTTTGATACCGGAGCTTCCAGTTCCTTCATATCTAGTGACCTGGTGGATAGGTTGGGTTTGGAGCCCGAGATTGTCGATAGGCCTTTAGTAGTGACGAACCCGATTGGTGGTTCAACTAACCTTAGCATGATTTGTCGTAATGTGGTCTTATCGAGTCATGGATGCATGTTTGGTTGTGATTGCTTTATTTTGGGCTTTATTGGGTTTGGCATTATTTTGGGAGTCGATTGGCTCCAAAGATACGGGGTGGTGGTAGACTGTGAGGGCTTTTTGGTGACAGCTAGAGCGGACGATGGGCAGAGGGTAGCGTTTGGTGGTCTACCTAGTGACGGGGTAATGGCTAGTTTTCTAAATTTCCTCGACATCCCGCATAGTGAGTTGTCAGGTTTGCCCTGGTTGGCCAGTATCCATACATTTTCAAGGAAGTGACCGGGCTTCCACCACACCGAGAGATTGAGTTCAGTATTGATTTAGTGAAAGATGCCAGACCTATAGTGATGCCACTTCGTCGTATGGCACCGAGGGAGCAGCGAGAGCTCGGGGTGCAAGTCAGCGATCTTTTGAAGAAGGGATTTATCAGAAGGAGTGTTTCTGAATGGGGAGCACCAGTTGTGTTTGCTAGCAAGGCGGATATTTCCCTTCGTTTGTGTGTAGACTACCGCGAGTTTAATAAAGTGATGAGGAAGAATAAGTATCCTCTACTGCGGATAGATGATCTGTTTGATCAGTTGAGTGGCGCGAGAGTATTTTTCCAGTTGGATCTCGCGACAGGATTTCATCAGCTTAGAGTGGAAGCTGAGAGTATAGCTAAAATGGCCTTTCGGACGCCGTCTGGATTTTATGAGTGGTTGGTCATGCCATTCGGGCTGACCAGTGCCCCAGCATATTTTGTGGATCTTATGAATAGGGTATTCAGAGATCAGTTGAATAAGTTTGTCCTTGTATTCATGGATGATATTTTGGTCTATTCGAGGACAGAGGAAGAACACAAGGAACATTTAAGAATAGTGATGGAGGTGTTAAGAAAACACCAATTGAAAGAAAAGTTTTCTAAGTGTCACTTCTGGAGGAGGGAAGTGAGATTCTTGGGCCATGTTGTTTCAGAGAATGGTATTGCCGTGGAACCTACGAAGGTGGCTACGGTGCAAGATTGGTCTACACCCAAGAATGCAACGTACATAAGAAGTTTCTTGGGGTTAGCTGGATATTATTGTAAGTTTATCCAAGACTTCTCCAACATAGCAGCACCGTTGACTCAGTTGACCAAGAAGAATCAAGCCTTCGTCTGGGACGAAAGGTGCGAGAATGCATTCAAGAGTCTAAAGGAAAAGTTGACGCGCGCACCAGTGTTAGTCATTCCTAAGGGGAACAAAGAGATGACGGTATACACGGATGCATGTGGTACCGGACTAAGTGCTGTATTGATGCAAGGAGGTAGGGTTGTAGCTTATGCGAGTCGGCAACTGAAACCACATGAGAAAATATACCCTACCCATGATCTGGAATTGGCAGCGATCGTGTTTGCACTGAAGATGTGGAGACATTAACTCTTAGAAGAAAGATTCGAGTTGTTTACCGATCATAAACCGTTAAAGTATCTTTTCTCTCTAAAGGATCTAAATCTCCGACAGCAAAGATGGTTAGAATTCTTAGCTTCCTATGATTTCGACATCGCATATACACCAGGAAAGGGTAATGCGGTAGCTGATGCAATGAGTTGAAGACATGCGAGTTTAGGGGCTATGTTTCTTGAATGGAAGCAACTGGAGTACATCGCAAGGTATGATTTCAGACCAAAGTGCGAATTGGATCCAGAAATGTTAGCAAGTTTGACGATCAGACCCACTTTGATTGAGTGGATTGGTTCCAGTCATAGGAACGATCCTAACCTGTTGGAAATCATCTCAAAGTTAGAGATGGGAATCGACGGAGAGATGAACAAGTATGGGCTTGATCGAGATGGATGGCTTAGAAAGAATGGAAGATTAGTTGTACCCAATGTCAATGGATTGAGAGATGAAGTGCTTAGAGAATGTCATCACTCAAAACTGACTATATACCTCGGTGGTAACAAGATGTACCGAGACATGAAGCAGACCTACTACTGGGAAGGGATGAAAAGAGACATCGGGAAGCATTTATCAAAATGCATGAACTGCCAGCTAGTTAAAGCTGAGCAAAAGAAGCCTAGTGGTTTGCTACAACCATTATAAATTCCAGAATGGAAATGGGAACAAGTCTCAATGGATTTCATTGATGGGTTACCAAGAACTAGGTCGGGCCATGATATCATTTGGGTGATTGTGGACCAATTGACTAAGAGTGCAAGGTTTATACCCGACAAGTCAAACAGGACGGCAGCTAAGTTAGCGGAACTGTATATAAAGTGGGCAGTGAGATTTCATGGAATACCCAAAGGCATTATGAGTGACTGAGATCCGTTGTTCACTAGTGGATTTTGGAGGAGCTTACAAGAGGCGTTAGGATCATAACTACATCTCAGTACCGCGTATCATCCTCAAACCGACGGACAGACAGAAAGGGTGAATCGAGTATTAGAAGACCTCTTGAGGGCCTGTGTATTGGAATTTTGTGGACCATGGGATGACCATTTGCATCTAGTAGAGTTTGCATATAATAATAGTTATCAATCCAGTATTGGTATGGCTCCGTTTGAAGCTTTGTACGGAAGACCGTGCAACTCACCGTCATGTTGGGTAGAAAATAGTGAGAAGTTTGTGCTTGGACCCGATGTGGTAAGAGAAACTTCAGACAAGAATAAGGTTATCCAACAACGAATGAAGGTTGCCCAAGATAAGAAGAAGAGTTATGCTGATAAAAGGATAAGAGAATTAAAGTTCTCCATTGGCGACTTGGTGTTTATCAAGATTTCTCCGTTGAAGAGCGTGATATGATTTAGTATGAGAGGCAAGTTAGCACCAAGATATGTTGGTCCGTTCCCAGTTCTTGAGCAGATTGGGAATTTGGCATACAAAGTTGAATTACCGGAGAAGATGGCAGGAGTTCACAATGTATTTCATGTCTCCCAGTTAAGGAAGTTCGTGCACGACCCAGATGTGACTATTTCACCTGATCAGTTGGATGATATCGAAGTTGAACCCGAGGCGGTTGGGAACCGCAAGCCAATGTGTATTGTTGGGAATGATACGAAGCAACTTCGAAGGAAGGCGGTGAAGTTAGTCAAAGTTCAGTGGGGCGAGAAGGAGAATGACTGTACTTGGGAGACAGAGGAGAGCATTAGGGAGACGTATCCAGAACTCTTCGCCTGGTAAGATTTTAACTTCGATTTAGTTTTTCCGCATGCTAGGATAGGCTTGTTTTGTTTGTTTTGCATGATTGACTGTTGTATATGGTTAGTAGGCATGCGGGATCCTTTGTATGTTTTGGGATAAGGAATTTCGGGGACGAAATTTCATAAGGGGGGAGAGTGTAACGACCCGCATTCTAAGGATCATAGGATCGTAGAATATTTATTTCATTCATGTACGAAGTCGTATGGTCATGTAACTTTGGGAGACGACTATTGGGGTCATTTCTCATGTTCATGATTTTTGCCGATTTTTAACTGACCATTTTGCCCCTAGCTGATCTTGTTTTGGCCATAACTTTTGATTGGAAAGGAGTTTTGACCTGAAACCACTTCCATTGGCTCCGGATGATGGTTTACCTTTCTGTAGAGTGATCACATTAGTCAAACAGACTTACCATTTGGGAGAAATGGCTGAAATAAGGTTTGGAAGGTGAAAAACTGCTTAACCGGGCCAAATAGGGTGATTAGTGAATGGGCCCATAACCCATTTCGGGATTATGGTTATAGGGAGCCTGAAATGAGTTAAGTTTTCATTATATTTCAGTTTTCTAGCCGCCACTTACCTCTTAGAAACCTTAACAATGGCCTCCAACCTCTAAAACACCTCCAAATCACTTTCTAACCAAGGATTAGGCTTAGCAACATCAAATCAAGACGGATTAGCACAAGAATCGAGGTAGAGCTGCCGTATTGCATTGGTATTCGCACCCAAACAGTAGAGTTTCAGTTCTAAAGGTTTTATTTGTGGCGAAGGTGAGTGATTTGCATAGTTTTGCACTAATTACGGTTGATTAAGGGTAATTAGTGAGGATTAACGAAAATAAAAATGATAAATTCTGGAAAAATGTTTATAAATTCTTAAATGATGTTTTAGACCTCTGTTAGAAACTTGAGTTAATTTGGTTAAGTTTTGATAACTTTATCATTAACTATGCTAGAATATGCTTAAGGGGAAAATATGGGATTTAGGCTATGTTTGACCCAATTTACATGTTATGGTTGTCGTTTTGATGTTTATGGTTGATTCTCAATGTTGCTATGAATGTATGGTATGTTTTGTGATTGATTAGAACTGTTAGATTGGTCGAAAACGGCGTTGTATGGCGTAAAACAGTCGCTGGAAAGTCGCAGGAAATATGCAGGGTTTCGAACCGGACCAGATCAGATTATTGGGCTCAGATCGGATAGGAGAACTGGGCAAGTGGACTCGATTCGGATTGGAACTTAACTAAAGGAGACTTGGCAAGAAGGAAGGCCATTTGCTTAGGATTGGAGTTGGGCAGGGGATCGGATCGGAGAGACCAACCGGGGATCGGATCGGAGATAAGGGCGTGGGGATCGGATCGGACTAGAGCCAGGGAGCGGGATCGGATCAGAGGACCAAGCTTGGAGCTGGAGTTGGAGCAAAGCACCGGATCGGATCGGGACATCTAGGAGGGAGCAACCACCGAACCAGGTATAGGGCATCCGAACCGAACCAGAGCTGGAGGACTGAACCGAGGAGGAATGGAGCACTGATCAAGGCATGAGCCAGGACCACCGAACCGAACCAAATGTGTACTTTTACCTCATCGTTACGACTCTTTTGAAGATCAACTCCAATTCGACCAAAACCCGAGATGCAAAGGAGGTCCAAATGAGGAGCTTTGACTCAGGATCCAGATGGGAACTAATGAGTGAGCTTCATGATTGGGCTTTGCTGCGGGACGTGTGTTAAGGGGTTGTCGATGTCTGTAACTTTGAATCACTATGTGTAGGGACTACGTGAACGGATTCAGGGCCACAGTAGGTACGACTAAAGAGCTATAGACCAATGAAGTGGGGTCATTTGTAAAGATTTGGTCATGACTCCATGTGATGAGCTTGGTAGTAGCAGTAGTTGTACAAGTCGAACTCCGTCACTACTTCGATGGGTCTAGTGATCGAAGCGGTAGATATCGTATACTTTACGCATTGAGTGAGAGATTTGAGGACGGTTGCTATGTTTGATTTGGTTTCCATCACTATGAAATGCACGCCCCCACCCCCGTATTCTTTGCACCGTCTGTTTAGTGGTACCTTAGAGAATTGTACGGTATGTAGTGCTAACTCTTTGGTTGCAGGTCCAGGTTCAGGTATGGTTTAGTATACCTGTTATTGTTCTGTTTAGCTGCTTATCGCTCATACCAGACTTTTCATCTGACCCAGAGTTTTATGTCTCTTCTTATTACTCTGGGTGCTCTCACGAGCAGACTAGAGACAGGTTAGCTGGTTATGCACAAGTAGCTGTACCGGAGACGAGCAGGAGGCTTCCACGTATGATACATAAATAGATATTCTCCCTGTGTCGCTGTTGGTCACTACTTTGCGAATTAGTAGTGCACTCTTCCTTTCTTTTGGTTAGAGACAGTAATTTGAAAAGTTATAATAAGTTGTATTTAGACTTCCGCTACTCTGGTGTTGATGTTGGTTTTAGTTATCAGCTTATGCACTGCCTCGCCTGTTTTATGTCAAGTACATTATTATTATATTTTTTCGATGCGCTGTGAGACATTCTATAGGTTTTTTATTAGTTCATTCTCTTCTTTCCTTTCTTTGGCGATCGTTCTGTGCTAGTCGGGCATGTGTACAGCGCACTTTCGGAGGAAATGCCGGCTGGTGCGGGGCGGGCCGTCACATCTACCGGACCTGAAATACCCGGTAGCCGAGCCATTAATGAGGATGGAAAACCAATAGTTGGAGATAAGCCTCCAGATAACATCGATAAGGGTTCCTGGAAACCGAAAGACCTGAGAACCTTGATGATGAAGAACCACGACATGCGGTCGTAACCTTAGCCATGTCTAGCA
Source organism: Allium sativum (assembly GCA_030737875.1). Classification (NCBI taxonomy): domain Eukaryota; kingdom Viridiplantae; phylum Streptophyta; class Magnoliopsida; order Asparagales; family Amaryllidaceae; genus Allium; species Allium sativum. The sequence goes on along the minus strand of CM060909.1, from coordinate 260,301,916 downwards.
TGACGACCACATTAGAGCCTCGTACCTTCTTGTCAATCTGAGATATCAGCTCCTGGGCTAAAAGGACGTTATCAGTGATAAGCCATCCTTTTACGAACCCAGCCTGCAAAGAAGAAATAAGGCGCTCAAGAAACGGAGCTAGCCTAGAGGTTAGGACCTTAGAAATGACCTTGTTAGAGAAGTTACACAAGCTGATAGGATGTAAATACGAACAGGAGGAAGGATGATCACTCTTTGGGATGAGAACTAAATTGGTGGAAGTCCAACCAGCGGGGAGATCATCACCACAGAAGAAGGACTGAACTGCGAGACAAAAGTCCGCTTGAATGATAGGCCACACACTCCTATAAAAATCTCCGTTGAAACCATCTGGCCCACTCGCACTGTCCTTGCTTAGAGCAAATATGCAAGCACGTATTTCTTCCAAGTTAGGGGGTGTGGCTAGGTCAGAGCTGTCTGACGGAAGGATCAATCTAGGGATGAAAGCTAGAAGGGACGGGTCAGGCGACAAAACCGAGGGAAAGGAGAGGAAGGATTGGAAGTGGGATAGAAGAGTATCTTTGACTTCACTAGGAGAGGAAGCCAAAGAAAGGTCTGGGCGACGAATCTGACGGATGGTGAGAAGACTATTCTTCTTACGAATAGTCGAGTGAAAGAACTTAGACTTCGTATCTCCATCCACAATCCACTTAATTCTAGCTTTCTGCCAAAGGTGGTCGTGTTCGATACGAAGTTCAAAGGAGAAAGCGAGCTGGGCCAACGCCCACGCCTCCTTATGGACAGTATTAGGCTCCTCATCAAAAGCCGCTTCTGCTAGGATATGAATTTCTTTAACTGCTCTGACACGGTCGAAAATATTCTTGAAAACCAGTAGATTCCACGCTTTTATACATGTCTTAAGCCTTTTCAGCTTGCGAGAGAAGGCAACACATGGGGTACCACTCACCGGGGATAACCAGGAGTCAGAAACAACACTATGGAAGGAATGGTGAGAATGCCAAATGCTTTGGAACCTGAAGGAGGATGGGTCGGACTGGGAGCGGGGGGTACAGCTAAGGAGCATTGGGGCATGGTCAGAAAAGGTGCTATGCAGATTGGTGATATAAAACGAGAAAGGAAGACTAAACCAACCCTCAAAAGCGAAGATTCTGTCTAGCCTAGAAAGAATCCGGTTAGGGCCTTCTTGGTTGTTACACCAAGTGAAAGCTGACCCAACAAAAGGCACTTCTGAGAGACCTGATTGAACGATGAAAGCGTTGAAATCCGCAACCGCCAAATGGTTAACGACATTTCCACCACGCTTTTCTGCTTAACTGACGACAACATTAAAGTCGCCACCAAGCATGGAAACGGAAAAACCCAAGACAGTCAGAGAAATAACATCCGCCCACAGGGCTTGCCTCTCAAACCTATCGCACTTAGCATAGACCGCAGAAAAGAGGAAGGACGAAGAAAGAAAGGGAAACGAACAAGCCACAGATAAAAGCTAGTCCGAATCGAAAATAGGGTGAACGACAACATCTTTGGACCAGAGGATCCAAATCTTGTCGGAAACATTAGCTAGGGCCCCACCAAAGCCCAGAGAGAAGACCAAAGAGGTGATCGCGTCTGGTCCCACTAGTGGTTCTAGAAGCACTACTAAACAGATAGTGTGCTTACGAACAACTCGTTTGAGCCTAGCTACCGACGCATCATTCCCAATCCCCGGAACGTTCCAAAAGATAAATTTTGCCATCAAGAAACCAAAAAAAAACCTCAGAGCAAAGACGGCCGAAGACATCCTGACCACACCGATTAGGCAAAATAAAGAGTGTGGCGAGTAGATCTAACGATCAGCATGGACGTCGCTATAGAGCGTGTGCGGATGGTGCGGGGGTGCACGGACCAAGCCGCTGCCTACGACTAGGGGCCCGAGCAGACGGCCTAAGGGGAGGCTCGACAAAAACAGAAGAACCAGGATAGAGACTGGCATCTCTGTCTAGAGCATAGACAGATCTGCCAAGCCCAACCGGATAAGAATTCTTAGTAAGACGAGGTAGGCGATCGTTAATGATTGCTATCTCGTCCTTACTAAGAAGAGGAATGGAAAAGGAAACAACAGACGATGGACTGGACGAAGACGGGGAAACCAAGGTTGCCCCAGTCCGAGACACAGGAGACGGATAGGGAAATGTAGGGTTGCTCAAGGGAGACAACACCAATCGCTGGAAGAACTCTACCAATGCTGATCTGTCATTAGAATGACAGGCCCGCATTACTGGTAAAGTTCGCGGGAAAGGACGACGGGAGCTAACAGAAGAAATGGTCAGACATGGGAGGCCACCTCTCTGGTACATCGTATAATGGCACAGGGAAGTGACTACTATACGCCTACTGTAGAGCGGACACCCATCCCATGGAGATGCCAGATTGGGGATACGCAAGACATGGCCCACATGCGACCACAAGAACCAAAACCAGAAGGAGCGAGTCTTAGACAACACAAGAGAGGCCTTGCTAAGACTCAAGACAACGAACTCTTCGGAAACCGAAAGCCCACCAAAGACAACGAGACCGATTATCAGTACGAAACCGTACCAACATAGGCCACAAAGGGGAAGCCTTCCAAACGTAGCGAGAACAATAAGCTTGCAAAAACCAAGCAAAGCACAAAGAAAACCTGAGAACCCAACAAACATACCAAAAAATGGAGTCAACAGACCCAAAAAAAGAAAAGCCAAAAACATTCCAACAAAACCCAATGGAAAAAGGGCTAAACCAAATAGCAATACAACGAATGGGCAAAACAGTGGCAACCAAGGAATATCCACACAAACCAAGAACAGAAACCAAAAGTAGATAGTCCCACTTCAAACAACTAGGGATTAAAGTCACAAAAAAGAGGAGTCCAACCGCGTACTGAACAACAAACCCATGACCCTTCTTTACATCTTCCGAAGAGGAAGATGTAATGATGGGGAGCTCACACTCAAGTGTGACAAGGCTCACATAAACAAACAAACCACCAACCAAACACCAAAAAGGAAAATAAAACCCAGCGCTAAAAGCGACATACCTCGAGAGGAAAGGACAGAGAAGATCCCGACAGAAATGCAACCTGATAGAAACATCCGTACCTGAACCGAAGGTGGCCACAAATCCATTCCTCGTTGGTTCGACAAAAGAAGGCTGCTCCGAACACAGCGTGCAACGGGAGGGCTGTAAAAGTTTTCTGGCTAAAAAACCACAAGCTATCAATACCAGGTCAGAATTAGGGAGAGTAAGGTTAAAAGTGGTGGTGAAATCCACTTTCTTCCCCGGAAACACTTCATCAATCCGAACCGGTAAAACCATCGACCCCGCAACAGACCGAAAAGGATGCACAGCTTCCTCACCGTCATTAGCAGCTGAAGTTAAGGCGATGAAATCCTTCGCTTCGCGCGGCACAACGATGACGGGATCAGTAACTGAACTGGCCAATGATCCCTTCAACACGCAAGAGGATGTACTCAAAGGCTTAACCTTGTCGAGCAGAAGGAGAGGACAAAATTCGTTGTTCAGTTCAAAAGTAGGAGGATCCTTGAGGAAACCAATAGAGCACTGAGCCTCCGCCTCACCAAAAAAGGGGGTACCAGCCTTAGCCGGAGCAGTAACGGCCTTGGCTTTCGGGCGAAGACGAGAAGAATGACGACGTGGTATCATAGCAGACTGAGTATTACAATCTGGAAACATAACTTCTTTCATAGATCCTAAAATCAGACCAGTTTGGGGTGGAGTGGTCAATTCTCCACCACCACATCCAAGAGCATCAACTACATGCCCGAAATCTGGGCCCAAAACCCCTCCACAAAGTAGGGAGCTGACATGAAATCCATGGACAGCTATTGCAGAAGAAGAACCCCTGAAGCTCAGCCTAGGAAGAAATTGGGTGGAGAAATTCCGCTTCTCTCGGCTAAAGATAGGGCCGATCTCTGCAATTGAACCATTCTGAACACCTGCTGCTCGACGTGGTGAAAGGCAAGAAGCCAGAGAGCCTGAGTATTTCAGCGTAAGCTCCAAAAAGCTTCCCTCAAAAAGCAAGTATCTGCATATTGTCAGACCCACAAAAGCTTCTAAAGAAAATAGGTGAACTTCGAAAGTCAAGCTACCGGTCAAAACCAGTGAAATCGATGGAGCCGCTACCTTTAAAATTGCTTTAGCAAGCAACTCGAAAGACAGAGAGGGCTTCAGGAAAATACCTTCCACCACGAACTCACCGGTTTGGGAACACGACGACATCCCTAATAATAGGCAAAACAAAGCCGTGCAGTCGAAGACCAGAGAGAGAGCTCAAGCACGCTAAGGAGTAGAGAACTAGCAGCAGAATAAACAATGGAGATTCAGACGCGAAGATTTTAGGAGTTTCAGAGAGAAGCCATTTTTAAGACCGTTGGAGCTTTTGGAGCTTTTTAGGAATGGTAGGAGATTTATTTACTGTTGTCTTCTTGCATTGTTTATAACATCACCAAAACTAGAATTTGGATCAAATTATGTCTCAGTCGTCATCAAAGCTAGACCATAATGGTTGGATTTCCATCATACCGACTGAAATCTTAAAGTATATGTTCAAAAATTTCAACTATTATTGGCATGTTTAAAATTAGTATCATGTATGCCCATTTATATGAAATGATTAGCACATGCTGAAATGTTTAACATGATTATTGGCATAAAAGTCAATCAGATTCAAAAGATTAAGATAACTGAAAATGCATATCTAACTAGTCTTGTATTAAGTACATGTAGTAAGATGCGGATATCAATGCATTAAATACTTCATTCCATGCGTGCCATCTCAAACATTAGCTAAAGGTTATTGAAGTATAAGATTGATCAACCTACATCAATGAATTCTATGATTTCTTTATGTCAATTGCCCTTGCCTATTATCAATGGAGCTTGATTATATTCACGTCTAGGAGAATTTCAATGTGTTAAAAGATTTCGGCTACTATATACACCCTTAAAATTCACTACATAAAGCTCGACCAAGATTATTAAATCTAAGTACACTCTCCGAGACATATAATCTTATAAAACTGAGTGACTAAATAGGTTTCTCCGTTTTGTATTACCAGGCGAAAATGAAGATTTTTCCAGGTTAAAAATCCGCACATTGTGATACACTTTGCGGACAGCTATGCATGACCGAGATGCAGCATAGAATGACACAACATACTTTACCAAAAACAATATGAAAAAAAGACTGAGTGGAAAAATAATTTTCAAAAGAATCAAGTAAATAAAAAGAATATAGGATTATAATTGGTATCCATAAAAAGGGGAAAGTATCAAAATCGCAAATATTCCTTGAAAAATCAGATAAAATATGAAACCAAACATGGGATAACATACCTGAATAATCCTATGGGACATTCCAATATGTCAACCATAAGAGCAAATAATATGGCAAGCTTTATGTACCGCTTATGATAAGAAGGTTCAACAATACCACTTAACACATTAGATTCCAAATATATTTCAGCAGTATAACAGAGGTTCTTAGGGAAACTATCATAACAAAGTGTATTCGTGAACACTATGATGTAAACCAGTTTATCACTATCACGATGAAGTGGTTTGTATATGTCTATAACATTAAAAGTATGCAAATTTTAACACCTTTAATATTGTTATTTTTCCACTAGTCATTCTCGCGAATAGTTTGTTAAGTTTTACACATTTTCTACTGTTATTTCATCATTTATCATCTCTGCTATGGTTTTCCACCCTTTTTACTGATTAGAAATATTTTTTAAAACTAAATTGATAATATATTGGCTGTTTTTAGTGAGGTAGTACACATGGATGGCATTTATTAAATGCGTGCGGCTCACTGTTATGTGTTGTCTTCCCTTTAATATAGCCTATTTTTGAAATTATATGTTTTGAGTGAAACTGAGGTAACCCAACCTCTGAAAGCTTTTCTGTATCAACATTAGTTTTGTCTCTGCTGTCTCGATATTTATTTATTTTAAAACACCAACAAAAATTATTTGTTTTATGATTCTATATGGTCATCCCACGAGAGTATGAGACAGCGAACGTCTCAGTACTTCCAAATCTATGATTATTGCTATTTATTTTAGTTTACAAACCCAATAATAACATAGTTCTATGATGCAAATTCGTAGACTTCTGGTTTTACCAAAGGGAAGGACGACTTACATCTACAAATTCATATGGATGAATTCATGATTCCCATGGGTTTGCTGGAGATCCTAATGTCAGGATGGACATGCTTCAAATTATTGAAGATATAGATCTTTTAGGTCTCAATCGACTTGGCCTTCCTCTTATTTTTCTTCTTGTCGGCGCTAGCAGAAGAGTCCTTGGAGGGATGCTTCTTCTCGGCTCTGGGTTTCTTGCCAATCGGAGTCTTCACCGTCGCTGCATACTCCTTCTCGGTTGTACCTTCGACGATGGCCTTTTTCTCCGAGTGCTTCTTTTCAACTATGGATGCCATTACTAAATTGTAAAATTATGGTTTTAAAGTGTGACTAATAGAATTGGGAATCAGTGACAGTCATGTTAGAGCGAGATAATTGCCTGCAAAGTTGCAGCTATAGATAAATCGAAACCGATGGGGAGGAATGTTGAAGGTTATGGCGGCTGCTTCAAATATAGAGGTGGAGAAAAGGGATCCGTAAATTTCAGGGAAAGTACTGGACTATACGGTTTCAGGGGAGAAAACGGGAAATGAATTTTTTTAGGAAACGCGAGCCAAAACGTGTAACCGCAAAATGGAACTAATTAAAAATATATTATTGTAAATTTGTTTGTAGCAAAACTATTTAGATTTAAAGTGAATAAATTGGGTTGAACTATAAAAAGCTTGTATAGTTATGAATAAAGTTGTAAGACTGTAATATACATAACAAAAAATTTTCGTTTATATTTTAATGATTTCTTTATCTTCTTATAGAAAATAAAAAATTTTACTTTTAAATTTTATGAATATTTCTAAATTAACGATCTCTTTTGTAGTGCTATGTTATACTTAAAATTTAAATTTTTTAATTTCATGAAAGTTTAAAAGGAAAAAAATAAAATGTTATGAATATTTTTTGTTTTACTTTAGTTCTAAGTTTTAAATTATTTAACGTTAAATAATATTATCAATTACAATTATTAAATACAAAATAATAAAAATACTTTTCCTTAAAAATTAATATTAGAGATCCAAATGGACTAATTCATAATCATGTGTTTTAAATTTTCATATTTTATAAGTATATATTACTCAGTTTTCATATTTATTAATTATTAAGTCAAATCAGTTAACTACTATCACTAAAAACTTCTTATATTATAACTGAATATTACTTATTACTTCATACTTTTGTATTTAATAGCAATTATGTTCACTAAAAGTTGGGAAAAAAAATTTAAAAGTATATTTTTCTCAACTAGCTTTATCAATTGTAAAATATTACAGTCATCGCAATTGGCGAAAACAGTTGCTATTTTTTTTTTTTTTGCAACTACTACGAAAGTGCAGTTGCAAAAAATATGTCTATTGCAACTGCCATGAAAGCGAGTTTACAAATAATATGTCTATTGCAACTGTCATGAAAGCGCAGTTGCTAAAAATATGTTTTTGCAACTGTTAGGAAAGAGCAGTTATGAAAATTTTATTTTTCGCAACAGGAAGAAAAGGTTCGTTGTTAAATCTTATCTATTGCAACTGCCACGAAAGGTCTGTTGCTAAATATCACTTGTTGCAACTGTCATTTGACGCCAGTTGCAAATAGCTAGTTGCAACAGGTTATTTTTCTTGTAGTGACATTTCATTGCTTATTTCAACAATTTGCTTCAGAGCACAAGAATATAACAGAGTATGAATAAATATTATACATTGGGAAATATTAGAGATTTGAAATTACAATGCAGCGGAAAAATAATACATAACACAACTGAAAGAGATATACAGATACAAAACTTTCCGAATATAGCCCTAGCTGTAAATCTAGGATCTTGGAAAAATAATATCTACAAAAACCAAAACTACAAGCTGCTCGTGTGGAAAATAGGGGAACCCAGAGTTTAGGTTAAAACAATAAACTCCAGGTCAGTCATGGGACTGGTGTGAGAACTAAAACAGTTATTAAAACTTCACTTTAAAATAGAGTAAATCAAGGGACCATGCCGTATAACACGGAACGGGTTTTCTCCCAAGAATACCAGTGCATAAGACAGTTTATAGACAACGCAATGTTTTTTGAAAAATTAAGCTATTATAAGACTCATGTCCAATCACACAATGCAACGCAAGCCGGAGGATAGAGTTTTCCCTTATAATAGCCAAACATGCTTGGTACGTTTAAAACAAATCATTTTGATATTACTATAAGTGTATAGTGTCAAAATCAACTTTAAATATAAATGTATCAATCATAGACGGCATAGTATCTCATGCTGTTATGTCGCCATATAAGTTTACAATCAAAACCGCAAAATGTCGTATTAGAAGTTGGATTTCCATCATGAACCAAGGCAAGGGATCATCCTTACCGAATTCGAGACAATCTAGCCTACCATGTCTCCGGACTCGCACTCAGTCAAGCCCTTGGATCTTCAGGGCCTGTCCTCTCTTATGTTCGAGGATTAGCAATTCCTGAACAATACATTTCCTTGCCCTATGGGGCGTAAATTTGGTCAGTATGTCGACCATATCATCCATCGGCCCCATAGTGACCAATATATCCGAGGCGCCTCGCTATCCATCAAATAATATGCAACATCCACATGAGTAAAATGTCTGGGCTCCTACCATGACACCACTCCTAGCTAGAAAGAAACGCATGTTCTTCATGCAGTCCTCTCCCGTTTCTGGTTCATACCGGGGTGTGAGGCTCGCAAATTAACGCTATACACAAAGCTATGCTATTTAAAGCCGTGCTTCGATCATTAACCATGAGACTCTGCTTTTCAACAAAATCCTTGATCATTTGCATCCCAGCATGCCACACAGACAATTCACGCCATGCGTCTGATGTCTATCGATATATAACCTCTAAGCTCGTACGTCTCAGAGAAGGGTGCTAAGCAAGAGAATAAATTCTCCGCCACCAAATAGATATATATTTAATAGAAATCAATCAACACAGAATAAAATCCAATGTTAGACTCCATTTACAAGTTCGTTCTGGGTCTGAATGAAACCAAAGGCACCTTATTCCTCGTCCCATATGTCCAGTACAGGAGAGAGGTCCTCGCATATCCGGTCGATCTCTAAGTATGTCTGAATGATTACCAATTATTACCTTGTCTTGGGTGTACAGCCCAAGCCAGACATCAGTAATCATCCAAACAATCTGAAGACCTCCGGTCTTCAACCATTGTCTTCATCGTTGACTTATCGTCGAATCAATTATTCAGAATGGGTATAAACCCGGTCTTTCCGAATAATTCACATATCTCATAAACAAGTGTTACACAAACACAACATACGCCTCATTCCAATCCAGAATATTCTTTTATTCAAATATTCTTTTCACAATTCAAAACAAACTAAGGTTTTCCAAACTAGTAGGGATTAGCGAACCTTATCGAAGTAATCATTTCTTTGATTTCCCAGTCCCAACCTATGCATCCGATGGAGCAAAACTGGCTATACTCCATATCTAACACCACGGTGTTATCGATAAAATTAATTACCATTTCACATTCAAATCTATTTAAAGATTTAACTATCACTTGGAGCAAAAATTGGTAATACTCCATTCTCGATCATTTCACAAATTTGATAATTTAAATTATCACTTTCAAATTTCAATCTAATTAAAGATTCATTAAAACTCCACTTAGTTTTAATCTTCCAACAATCATTATTTAATGATTATTTAACTTTGGAAACACAAACATGTTGCATCGACAATCTACATCGTACCATTGATTTCTGGCGATATATAACCTCTAAGCTCGTACATCTCAGAGAAAGGTGTTAAGCAACAGAATAAATTCTTCGCCACCAAATAGATATATATTTAGCAGAGATCAACAATACAGTTTGAAATACAATGTTAGACATGAAATCCTGTCTTTAACTGTGTTAAAGAACCAATGTCATTTAAAACACAACTCATGATAAACCCAAAATCACATTCCATTAATTATGGAATCTTCACAGAAAAACAGATCAATATATAATCAATATCAATTTCCGTATCCGACTAATAATATAAATGGAATAACGACAAAGCCTTTTAAATTCCATATATATTAATAGTCTTCCTCCACAGAAGCGCACTTCGATTATTACCAAATCGAATTCCATTCCATTCCAATTTATTTTATTAAATTGGAAAACTTTACTTTGGAAAATTCCACTAATCTTAGTTAAAAGATTTATAAGTTCCAAATCACATTTCACTGTTAATTTGAGTTCAAAAACAAGTGTTATTTAAAACACAGTTCATGATAAACCCAAAATCAACTTTCATTTCAATTTCAATTAAATGTTAATTAATTAGTAAACTTCTCTATATCTTAAATAAAAGATTTATTTTTTTCTCAACTGGGTTTAAAAATAGTGTTAATGAAGACACCATTAACGACAAACCCAAAATCCAATTTAATATTAAATACAGGGCTCTGAATAGATATTATATCGGCTTATGTTCAATATCAAATTCTGAAACTAACGGATATCGTATTGGGAATAACGATATCTGTATCTTCCAAATCCCCATAACAATATCCATATAGCCATGGAATCCAATATCGAAATATTCCGAAGATTATTTCCATTCCAATCCATTCCTATTTATTCATTGGAAAATTCTGGTTATTTTAAAACCATTTCAAATCCATTTTTATTTCCTTAAAAATATTGGATTATTATACTAGTTAATAACTAGTTCATTTCGATAAAATATATTTTTATCTTTACAAACGTGGAATTTTTCATCCAGATTCTTTCCAAATCATTTATTATGATTTTACGCAAATTATTAATATTTTTAATAATTTTATCAAGGCTCGAACAGTCGGTTTACAATCCACCGAACTGCATCCATAGCGACCTTTTCCAAATTTGATTTGAACATAATTCAAAATCCAACAGTTAGATTTCAAATCTCTTATATTCGTTGGAAATCTCTTTTCGATATGAACCAATAGTTCCGGTTTTAGGAGAATCCGACGGTCGGATCTCCCGTAATATCAATTTGAAGTCAATGGTGGAATTTCGCGAACGGTCACGGCGCGGCGCGGCGCGTTCTATTCAAGCCATTAATATATATATATATATATTATATATATCGTTCAAAACGTATTTTATGAGTTCGTTTTAAAAACGATTCCCAGTTCCAGTTCAATTTTGAATCAAAATTAAATACTCCTTATCATTATAATATTTAAATGATAATATTTTCAAAATGTCAAATTTTGAAATAATTTCCTTTTCGATATTCATTATAAAAATGAATAAAATCGATGTAAATATCATTTGCGTCAAAATATCACATAACTAATCAACGCGGCTTCATACATTTCAATATTTTCGTGTCCATCCAAAATTGGACATCAAATTCACATCTTAATCCTTTACGGAATAATATTTTAAAATATTCGTTATTTTAAAATATTTGTTATTTCTGAATTGGAATCAGACCCAAACAATTACCATATAATTTGTTTATATGGATTTCATACAACACATGTATACAACAACAATGATAAACAATCAACCATCATCCACAGTGCATTACACAACTACATACGCATTAAATATAATAATTAACGCTTACAATAGTTTGTCAACCAATCGATTGACATACAACTAAACAATTGGGATTAGTGTACGCCAAATATCATCCAAATACCCGTGCGGGGTTTCAACAAACAAATACTGAATATTATTTGTGTAGTTGGGTGATGTGTAAACTTTATCGTTCCAATCAATATCCCAATGGGTGTACGTAAAATTTGTAAATAAATATTTATTTCCATTTCAGGAGAATTTTATGTCGTTCACATATACGCTAAAAATTATATTTCTAACGATAAAATGTTTATTTCAACACTTGACTATTTTTAATAGTTCATACATTCAATAAAAATGATATTTTTATTGTTCAAACATTTTATTCAATACACGAATATTTTATACAGTTCATATACACATAAAAATTTATATTTTTAATGAATAAATATTTATTTCAGAAAATTTTGGCATTATAACAGCGCGATATTAAAACCGAAGTAATGTCGAGCACTACCCCTTTCCTGATACTGGCTCGCGCCATACACAAACCAGTTTCAATTCAATTCACATCCAAATTAAATCCAAACAAATAAATCAATTACATTTCCAGATTCGTCAAGTTTATTTTTTAAACACCCATTTTGTTCCAACAACTGGATAGTCTTTTGGCCTAGGTACCAAATTCCAGACTTTATTCCTCTCAACCTGGTTAAGTTCCTCTTGCATAGCTAAAAACCAAGATTCATCATTAAGAGCAATATCATACGAACTTGGTTCAATTTCAGAAATGAAAGCACTGTGAATACAGAAAGTACAAATAATTTTATTGAGAGAGGAACGGGTGCGAACCCCAGCTGTTGGACTTCCAATAACCAAATCTGGAGGATGGTTGAGTATGAATTTCAACCTCTCAGCTTCAGTTGTTGCTTCTGCGACTTCTTTGTTGTTTGCCTCAACTTCATTGCTTTCTTTTTCGTCTTATTGCACATCACCTTCATCTTTATCATTTTCAGAGACTATCTACAAGTCTGATTCATTGAACTTCACATTAATGGTCTCCACAATTGTTCTTGATTGCTTATTGAATATTCTGTAAGCTTTTCTCCTTGAAGAATAACCCATGAAAATCCCATCAACTGTTTTTTGTTCAAACTTTCCAAGCTGATCTCCTATGTTTCAGAATATAACAAGGGCATTCGAAAACTCTAAAATATGAGATGTTAGGCTTTTTGTCAGACCACAGTTCATATGACATTTTATTAAGTATTGGTCTAATCATGACTCTATTCATTACATAGCATGAAGTATTAACTGCCTCAGCCGAGAAGGTTTAAGGTAATTTATATTCACATAACATAGGATCCAAATTTCCATAATATAATCCAAACAAACAACTATGGTTTCTACAATAAAATTGTATCGGGGGCTTCTAAGCCCTGTTTGTATCCTAAAATATATTTAACTGTAAATTAATTAGACTGAGAAGGAGTTCTCACTTTGGGATCCACTCCGCCGTGCTTTATCTGGAGTTCTGATTCGCTGTTCTGATCCCAGCATTTGCAAACGAGCTCCAATCTTCACGCCGTATTTTTTTTCCAGCCTATCCGCGCCATTCCTGACAACTTTCACCTAGTGGCCTTTCTTCCAAAATTGGTCCATTTCGCCAGAAATCGCGAAAAGACACAATTTTAACGGTTGACTTTGGATGCGTTTTCTTATCAACTCTGCAATCCAAAGTATGACTTTCATGTAGCTAATTCGAAGAGAAAATCATGCTCTTCGATTTTGGCGTTGTGGAGTTTTGGCCATAGGGGATCGGTTCGGGAGATATTGGCTATAACAGGTCAGGGTGTTTATTGCAAAAACTGAAAATATTAAAAATCGGATTTTTGGACAAAGGGCAACCCACGGCCAGAGCTGGGGGTGGGGAAAGGCGGCATTGTGGGCTATTAGTGGTGGGGGAGGCGCGTCGGCCGGTCTGATGGGGCTAAGGGTCCACGGTGGCTCGATCTGGGGAGCGGGGTTTGGAGACGGCCGGAATTGGAACGGAGATGAGGAGGGTGGCTGGGGGTCTAGGCGACGTGATGGGTAGCATGGCGATCGCCTGGAGGGCACGGCGGAGGGATGCGGTAGGGAGACTGAGGGCGACAAGAATTTCAGAGGAAGGGGGCGCGATTTCTTATGAAGAGGAATTAGGGTTTAAACCCTTTTATATAAATATATTTTATTAATTAATTTTCCCAAAAAGTGAATTTTTGTAATTCGAACTCCAAATCAAACCCAATGACTGTCGCCCATAGCTAAAAACCCCCATTCCGAACACAATGGGATATGTCCCATAAGCCAATTAGACAATTTCGATCAGTTTTCGTGAAAAATAAAATATAAATTAATATAAAGTTCAATATTGATTTCAACATACGTTTTAATTTACCGGAGCCACATACTGAATCCAAAAATCCTCAAAAAATAAATCTAGCTATGTTTTGATGATACGGTCCTAACAAAACTAATTTCACCGAATTTGGAGACCGTTTGAAAAATGGTCAATTTTCAGTCGATTAAATTCAAACTGAAAGTACCAAACGCGTTTAAAATCACCACGCTCACATATTACTTCCAAAAATTCTGAAAATTGGAATCTAGCAATAATTTGACATTTCAGATCTAACAAAAGTGGTTTCATTGAAAATGAAGGTCGTTTGCAAAGTGGCTGTTTTAAAGGGCTGTATATTATATTAAAATATATATAAATTCCATAGTGACTGTTCTGAATTTTAAACTGGACATGACTTTCAATCTATATTATGAAATCTCGGTTTTTCACATTCGTTAGAAAGATATAGTTAAACAGATACAAATATTTATGGTTTTACTGAAATCTGATTTATTTTAAATCCTGTACATTCAATTCAAATTTAAAATCGAATTTTCAAACTATCGCGCCATTTCAGACTCGTTTTATAATTAAAATAAATTTATTCATTCTAACTTCGATTAAAATAAATTTTTAGTCGTTATTATTAAAGATAAATCATTTTAAATATTCAAAATCCATTAAAATAGCTAAAATAAAAATTTTAAATTGGTTTTGAAAATCCGGGTTGTTACAGTTTCGACCAGTTTTCGTCAAAATTAAAATATATATCAATATAATGGTCAATATTGAATTCCAACATGCATTTTAATTTACCGAGGCTACATACCGACTCCAAAAATTACAGAAAAATTAAATTTGGTTATGTTTTGACAATACGGTCCTATCAAAACAAATTTCATCGAATTTGGAGACCGTTTGAAAAATGACATTTTTCCAATTGAATAAATTCAAATTTAAATTGCTAAACATGTTTAAATCTACCACGCTCACATACTAATTCCAAAAGTTATAAAATTTAAAACCTAACAATAATTTGACATTCTGGATCCAACAAAAGTGGTTTCGTCGAAAACAGAGGTCATTTACAAAATAGCTATTTTTAAGGGCTATGATATATTTAAAATATATATAAATTCCATAGCGATTGTTCTAAATTTTAAACTAGCCATAACTTATAATTTATAAAGTGAAATCTTAGTTTCTTACACTCGTTAGGAAGATATAGTTAAATAGATTCTAATGTTTCTTGTTTTACTGAAATCTGATTTATTATGAATCCTATACATTCAATTGAAATTTAAAATTGAATTTTCAAACTACCGCGCCATTTCGAGTTCATTTTGTAATTAATATAAATTTATATGTTCTAACTTCGATTTAAATAAATTTTTAGTCGTTATTATTTAAAATAAATCATTTTAAATATTCAAAACCCATTACAATAGCTAAAATAAAATTTTTAAATTGGTTCAGAAATTCCGGGTTGTTACAGAATCTCTGCATCATTATGCACTTTTGCTAGTCAATTGCTAACAAAGGATCTGTACCTATTTGCTGTATGAAAAGGAAAAGAGAATCAAATGAGCTTAATCAGTGTGCACATGTATACTAAATCGATAATCGACTTTATATTTTCATTCAAACTCCAAATTATAATGCTTCAAAAAGAATTTGGTGTGTTATGATCTTTACATCAAACTGTCATCACTGCTACAATATTGATATTGCATATGAATAGGAAAAAAAAGAATTATGCTTTTGGTCACAAAAATTACGTATTTTCTACCATAATTTGTTTGTTAATTCATTTATAAGTTGAATATTCACGACCTTAGCATAGGTGATATATCCATCCTTTAGTATCTTTTATATTCATATTCTAAACAAATTATAAATTAATAATCTCCAAATTAAATTATAAATTAATAATTTCCAAATTGCATGACCTATATATGTGTGTGTGTGTGTATCAAAGGATTCATTGTTAACGGGCTATAATGCCTAAATGGTATTTTTGTCTTTGCATGCCTTACTCATTACCTAGTAGGTTTTGTCTCCATATTTCATGAACTTTCCACTTTTTTAAAGACCGTTTACCTTCGAGAATTCTATATGTGGATTGGAAAAGTACGTTAGCAAGAATTCATTACAAGGAAGAGTAAAAGGACAAGTGTAGTTCATCATCGAACAATTTAATAATATACTATGAAATAACGAAGGGTCTTCAATGAGGAAAAATAATAGAAAGCAGAATATACGATTGTATTATTTTCAAAGATGTGATACCATACCAAGATTTAGAGAGGATTATATTAAGCTTAGATTATAGATACAAGAAGATGTGATATATGATAAATGTAATTTTGTAAAGGCTAATTCTATTTATATGCCAAAAATTGCTTTACATGCATCAAAAATTATAATAAACTACTATACACCATATATTACTTTACATACACCGTTTCTTTTACTAAATTATTTATGTTCTCATCTATTTTTTCTTTCCTCTTTCAAACTTAATGTAACAATCCACACCTCCGTTCACGCAAATCTCGCGAAAAATATAAAAATTTAATAAATCATTCGGGATGGCATAAAAGAAATAAAATTCCTTTATCAACTTACGAATAAAACACAAATGATATCTTTTGATAACGAAGAACACAGTCGACGTATATCAAAAGAACTTAAATAAAATAATCTCTGAATAAGGTAAATGATATCAAGGAATTAATGACACGTACCTTGACTCTAGAAGAGGGATCATAAGAAGTGGGATGCTTTCCCTCATTCTTGATCTTGAGTTTGGAACGCAACGAGGTAACATAAATGTATCATTGCGCCTTCGTTGAGTTAATTTAGCACAAATGCTTAGTGACTCATACCGGCACAACAAGGTAACAAATGAGTTGTTTTAGCCCGAAGGCTTGGTGATCTCACACCGAACTAGAACTATATAACTGACAACAAGGGAGTGGATTTAGTCACAAGGACATGGTATCTCCATACCGGACCATGCTAGGTACATAACGACGTACGAAACAATCTTAACTAGAAATCAAGAAATACCAGGATTAATGGCGCTTACGACGTGCGTAACGACGCATGGGTAGGATATCCAATGATCAGTCAACCACAAGGATCATAAATGATCAACAAGATAAGTGTAATACACAATAGGACAAACAGACATCGATTAGCGACTCGAGTCAAATAATAAACAGAAGCACCACTAGAGCACACGGGCCCTAGATGGACTATATAAATCAACCCGAAAGAGAATGAGTTGATAACTATTCTACAAGACTAAAAACAGGACACTCGAGACATAATCACCCCTCCCGTAGGAGGTACACTGGGTGAACCGGCTCTTACACGGCTACAACCAACTATTTCGCTTCTTTAAGGAAAAAGAAGGATGAAAAAGTTAGTCTCAAGTTTAATTCAAACGAAGCGATTCCAATCAAAATGGAATCGTATAGGTAGATAAGCCATGACGGGTCTTAAGACTCTAACTAAAACCCTAAGACACGATTCCCGAGAGAGGCTTAAGACAATACCATCGTCATACTATCTTACACTATTCCGAAAAGTTGCTCTGATACCAACTGTAACGCCTCGCCTCTATACCCACTATCATCCAGTTCATTTCAGAGAAATGTCGTAGACAATAACAGAGAATGAGGTTTGTGAAGAGCGACTGATTGTATGATTGCTCCATGTGAGGAATACACATCGAATTCTGATACCGATTAAAATTTCGACACGACCATTCGACACATAGGGCAACTACATAACGGCTATATTTAATCCGGAAAGCAGTATAAAATAGACAACAACAATATAAACATTGTATATCTCAAGCCAGACACAGAACAATCATATCACAAAGGCGGAATAGATATGATTAATCCAAGAACGTATACAACAAGCTAGTGGTCAACAAAGACCCACTAATCCCAAAAGAATCGATACATGCACCAAGATCTACAAAAGAATATGTACACAACAAGTGATAATGACATAGGTACAAAAGTACATAAAACTACGGAAGCAGAGTATCAAGCTGAAAGCGGAAGATCAATCCTGCGAGGAGTCCCAGAGGAGTACCTAAAATGACTTGGCGGTCTGACCCGAGTATTATTTATAAGAATAAACAATAAACAGATCAGTTTAGCTGTACTCATCAAATAAACCGAGATAACAAGAGATATAACACAGGATGACATGAACATGGCATGTCGACACAATCAAGAAATGACAATGGAATGTCAGCACACAAATATCTCTAAATAATCTCCTAGCTAATATAGAATGCAACATTCAAATAATAGCACACAATAGGAAATGACAGCGGAATGCCAAATAAACTAAACACATGACGATCATAATGACAATGCTGCTGACACCACCCATAAGCAATTCTGTCAATAATGGTCAGGTCGCTAACACCTTCCACAAGCAGTTCGATCATAATGACAAGGTCGCTGACACCACTCATAAGCAATTCTGTCAATAATGGTCAGGTTGCTAACACCACTCATAAGCAGTTCGATCATAGACCTATTCATAGATGAGATACAATCTCTATGTAGCGAACCCATAAGTTTGAGCCGAAGCTCCCCACGAAGCCGGGTCGTGACCCTGGTAGAGAGAAAACACATAAATTGTGAAATCCCTATAAAACATCATAAATCGTAAAAAATCATAGAAAGTTGGATCGAAGTCCCCCAAGTGAAATCCAAGAATCGTAAACCCCACTCGGGCGATCGAGGACCACAAAACATAAATCATCAAAGGACCGCATCGGTCCGGTGAGTATTACACCGAGATATTTAATATAAGAAAATAGCTAAATGTCCCATAACCACTCGCTATTCTCAAATATTTACAAACCCGTTATTGATTCATACTAAAAACAATAAGAATCGTCACAACGTGTTCGAACGTACGAGTCCAAGAGTTATTTGCCGAAGTAAACATATAAGGGATCATAATCCTCAGTTTTACTAAGGTAAATAAAATAAATTTCTCGCCCGATCGAGTAAAGAGGATCCGTACACACTAGTAGATTGGAATCCGTAGAAGGATTCGTAGTCCATTAATAATATATAAATCCTTGCATAAGTCCGACATGACAATGTACACGAGCACGTTTGTCGAAGCGAATAGATCAAGGGAATTCACGTTGCAATAACGTAAATTCAATTCATAAATCATCAAATATAAATTCGATAAATCGAATAAATATATAGCTCGTTAGTGAATCCAATGACGTTAAGGAATGATTAGAAATCACTTTGAGCGACAGAAACAAACACACAAAACTGGGTGCCACGGATCACGATCACCAAGGTGATCGATCACTCGTAATTCACATTACAACAATCATATAAGAAATCAAAGGGATAACGGTTGTAATTTCGATCAACGAGCTAATCGAAATCCCAAACTAGCACCCAAAGGTTTTAAACTACATCGGAATAGACTCGAAGGATATCGAGTCGATAATTCATGTTTTAATGGCGCGAATTATATTAACAAGAGTATCGAATAAATTCGATATTAAAAATAGAGCGCACGGGCTCTAGAATGATCACTTATTCAATTTACATCATAACAATGTAAATAGACCAAAAGAATCGACATCGGGAGAATCACTTGAGAATCAAAGAAGACGAATCGAGCTACTGGAATCTGTGAATTCGTGAAGCTGAAGTTCACAAACGAAGTCCGAAAGGTCCGAGCTCCGGCCGGAAAAGAGCCTGGATGGGGGTAGACTATGGATCGAGGTCCTCTCTGGTCCACAGCAGAAAAAAAGATTCAGACATCTGAATCATTTAGGTCAGACGTCTGAACTGGGATTTTCAGAAACCATTAAGGATTTAGTTCATTTTGGCCCCCTTTCAGACGTCTGAATTATTCCGGCCAGACGTCTGAATTAAAATTCAGACTTCTGAGCTAAAAATTTCAGACTTCTGAATTCACTTACTTGACTCCATAATTATTTGAAGCAGGTCAGACGTCTGATATATAATATTCAGATGTCTGAATCCTATTTCAGAGCACAATTTGCCTTGAAAACATGTTCAAAACGATATCGACGAATGCCCGAAGGCCTATGATGTTACACACATGTATATGAGGCTTCACGGGCTTGCCAAAACAACTTATAACACCCAAATACACATGCACAAACATTCATACAAGAGATTAGCGATGGTTTTGATTATCAACTCCAAAACGGGAACATTTTCTAACCAAAGCGATTAAATACAATTCAAGCGACTTGTGAAGGCTTAGAACTATGCCGGGGCGGCAACGGAGCTTCACTATACCGCCAAAACAACTCGCAACATACATAAATGGATCACATGAGCACTCCAAATCATACTTTTCCAACTCAATGAAACACGGATACATGAATCGACTATGTTACACTAGCCTACTCAATTCACTAGTATATGCAAACTCAAATGGATACTAAATTACACTTTTACAAGCCAATGGCTTGAGGCATAGATGTGAGTTCAAAAAGAACTCACCTTTGATTTCAAACAATGAAGAACAAGCTCCAACTCAAGCAAGAACCCACTTTTCTTCATTAGATACAAAGGATCAACCCAAAAGCAAGCTAGAGCAACCTCTCTTCAAGAAACACACAAGAATCTCCAATCTAAGATCATATAAATGAATTTCCTAATAATCAGGTCATAGGAATTCACAAAAATAGAAGAGGGGATGAGATAGAGAAGGTGGAGAGAGTGATTACCTTTCTTCTCTTTGAATTTGCATATGAACTCATGTTGAATTAGATTCCTAAATCAATCTAGGGTTTAAGGAATTTTAATTTCCCTTTCCCTAAGCCCATTTTCTATTTTGAAGAGAAGGAGGAAAATGAATGAAGGAGGAGGGGCTAAGAGGGGTTATATGATGAGCTTGGCTAGCTCAACCAAGACCCAACCCAAAGTGCCAAATTTCCGAATCTCTGAACATATCGATGTTTATAGCCAAAAAGGTCGTAAACGACGTTTTGAACTCAATGGAAGTGGTCTCGAGTCCTAATTTTATCGTTTGTGAAAAACGACATTTTGAGTGACACATAAGATATGATGATATATTTAAATAAAATATTTAAATCTATTATCATCGAATGATCGGGTTGTTACACTTAAAACACAATTACCAAAAATTAGAAATTCTTTGTATCAAATTGAGTAAAATTTAACAAAATGAAATTTATTTCTTGTACTAATATTATAACTTTTATAAAGTTTTTGAAAAAAAAAATCAATTTCAATAAAATTATTGTAATTTTACAAAATAAATCAACATTTCTAAATCAGACCATTATTTTTGAATATTTTCTTAATTGAAATTTCAGATTTTAGGATTAAATAATTCATTAACATATCTAGTTTGTATCAGGTTTCAATACTTTTAAGAATAATTTGACTTTTTATATGCAGACGTTTTAAAAAAGCAACTATGAGGAAAGGTTAATTTAGTAATAGAAATTTATAGAAAAAATAATGATGTATGCTAAGTGATTTTCGGTGTATAAATATAATTTGCCTTTTGTAAAATCACATGCGCACATCTAAGTTACATGTAATGAGATTCTATTGGCTGGTGTACAAACATATAGGATTAAAATATTAACAGATAGATACCTGTTTTTGGTTTATAGATAGGGTATACATGCTTTACAATTATTGGCTGTTGTACACCAATTTTATAGACGTATAATGGCTGCTGTACACCGATTTTACAAATATATATTTCACATAATCCTCCTCTCAAGGATATCTTAACCGTTAGTAAATATGCTTTGCAATTATGGCTTATAGATTCTTTTTAATTTACAAAATATCAAAATATATCTCAACCATTAATTTACCAACCATTTTTAAGTCTGTGGGAATGAAATATAAAGAAAAGGTTTTGTCGTCTATTAGAATGAGATGTTGAAAGCTATAGTTGCATAGTTTAATGCAGACCGATTGTTGTCTAATAGGCCACATGTGTTCGCATTGGTGAGGGAGAGCCTAATCAAGAGGGTTGCAAATTTAAATGTTGTCTTCGATGATGCGACCATTATGCAATTGAGCTATGGTCCTGAATTTAGCATGGCAGTCAAGAAGAAGCAGGAGGTAGAGAGGTCAAAGTTTTTGATGATGATACCAAAGCAAGAGAGGAGAGCAGCAAGTGTGTTATTCCTAAATTCTTACAGGCTCTTAACTACATGCCTAAAAAATGCTGAAGCTATTCTAATAAATTATTAATAAAATTTATTAATTTCTACTGAAAAATTGATTAAAAATAATGTGCACATTCTAGATGAAATAAATTCTGACAACATACTTGTATATATCTTTGACATCCTTTTTTAATATTTTCCCTATTTATTCAAAGTGTAACATTCATTATTTATTTATATTATTCTGAAATGTGATTAGTTGCATTCATTTTAAGTGTCCTTCCCTCTTCGTTATTTACTTAATATTGCACTATTCCACATCCTCAAAATTGACGCAATCTATTTAATTATTCTTTCTTGAATATTTTATGATATTTCCTTCTTCCCCTCTTCTTTCCCGTTTCATTTTCAAATTCTCCTCAGTTAAAGTCACGTTTTCCTGTTGAATTTTTTTTAAGGAAAATAAATTAACACACAAAATTTCTTTGTCCATTCACATTTCACATAAGTTTATATTTTCTTTCTTATTTCTTTTCTACTTTCCCCAAATTCACTTCCTTATTTTTTCTCCGCTTTATTTCTTCATTAATCATGCATTCATTTCTTATTCCTTCAATCTATCAATTTGATTTCCTTTATTCTATTCTATTAATCTCTTTCCTCTTTTTTATTTTCATGCATCCTATTCCATTCACGTATTTTGATTCCTTTCATTTTCATCCTTTTAATTCGCCTTTACCCTTTAGTTTCTTACCATTATTTTTCATTAAAAACAAACCATCTCCACGTATATATATTTTTTTCCTTCTATTTTTTATCTTATTGTTTATATTTAAAAAAACTCCACAGATTTGTCAACATTATCTGTGCGTATTTCTAACCATTTTCTCTTTGACTTATTCTTGCATGTCCAATTGAATATATTTCTTAAATTTTAAAATTTTAATGTTCTTATGTTTTGAATTTTTAAAAGTCACACAATTTTCTCGCAATCGGCGTAGACAATAAATCACGTATTCATTTTTTTCTCATTATTCTTTTTTTATTGTGATTTACTATTGAATTTTGAATAAGAAATAAAGTTTGACTAGACCGACACCTCATGCTTAGTCACCCAGTTTATTTTCTTCGTAACCTACCATACATAAAGAGAACCATTAGGGAAATAAATAATGTTCACCACCTCCCTTCTCTCCATCTCCTCTCTTGTACCCGTTCATTTCATTTCAAAAGAAAAAAAAAGTACGTAGCCATCTGCCTCTTTTTCCTCTCTAAATTCACGATCGCTTCTTTTTCCTTAAAATACACGTTCTCTTCCAACGAATTCACACAAGTATACCTTTACTCTTTTTCTATTATTCTTTCTCTCAAAATATTTCACAATTTCATTCCTTTCCCTTTTCTCCTAAAACTCATTCTTTTCCTCCTCCTCTTCTTTGTGTAAAAAATAAATAAATAAATAAATAAATGACAAAATTACCATTTGTTTTGATTTTGTTGCTGCCTTTTATTGGCTATCTTGTGTCTGCTTGTATCCATCTTCAAGTCACACAAGGTGAGAATCTCACTCATGACTAATACTTGATTGCAAATTAGTTGATTATCACATGAAATGTTGCGAAGATAATATTATGGTTGAAAACTGGGTTTGTTAATTATTTATTACATGATGTTAAATAAATTATTACATGTATGGTTAGTTGTAACTCACATGATTTGTTGGCAGTAAATTACATGAAACATTAGTTGTTGTTTACATGAAATGTTAGTTGTTATTTTATGAAATGATAGCGTTAATTTACATGGAATAATTGTTGTAAATCGAACGAAATAATAAATGGTTGATTCATATAGTTATTTATGTTTGTTAATCCTTATGTTATGTCTGTTTATATGAGTGGTATTTAGATTTCCCATTCATCCGACACCATTCAAGTTATCACATTTCAAGTTCCCGATTTCATATACTATACATGAAACCATTATGAAATTGAACTGGGATATGTGTTGAAACTGATAAAACTTAATAATTTAAATTAAATTGTTAAACTAAATTGTCAAACTAAATTAATTAATGTGAAAAATTAGTTTAAACCAATAAACTGAATTGGTTTATGAAAATGGTTTAGAATTGGAATTTGACTGGTTGAAATATTCAATGGTTGTATTACGATGTTTACATAAACTTGATGTTTCACTGGTTGAATTACTTGTATATTATCCTTGAACATTTCGTTTGAGTTTATTTACTTACATCAAAATGTTAGTCCACATCCAAGCGTTTTAGTTTTGCATAATTGCTCGTGTCATAACGAGTTTTTTGGCATTTCGAAGACCTTTATTCTTGGAGACGAAAACAGAGTTAAAGACATAAATAGATGTATGTTTGTAAAAATCAATATATCTAACTCTTGCAAAACCATTTTAGACACTCTCCAATATAAGTTGTCCAAAAATAAAACAAACTGAAGGTACTCCTTCTATCACACCCATTGGATTAGTGGCAAGCAACTCTTATAATAAGAAGATCTCAGAACAAAGAAACAACAACTACTTTTAAATTTTAGTTAAGTGAACTATTACAAGCTAGTTTATGAATAAATTCTTTTTTGAGCCGTAATATATAAGGAAAATCTCAAAAGTAAAATAAAAAAAATTTAATATATATATATATGCTTTCTTTTTATTGTTATTCATAAAATATGATCAGCTAATACATATATAAATAAATATATAACTAAGTATGTGTATATTCACTTAAAAACAAATAAAAATCTAGTCCAAAGTAATAAACATATCTTTTCTGAAAATTTCCTTTTAACTCATTATTAATACTGATCTTCCAAAAGTTCTCCCTACAATCCCTACGCAGGAAGGCTTCCCCTTAACCTGCAAGAACTAAACCATCAAGTCGACAACTCGGAGGGGGTGCTCTATCGACCACCATAGGTCGAGGCATTATTTTGGCAAAGCATAACTATAAAGAAGTTAGTAAAACATTGATTTATGTAATTTATACAAAAACAAATTTTATTATTTCAACTTTGAAGTATTAATCATAAAATTTATGATTTAATAGTCAAGTCGGTTTGCAAATTCGACGTTATAATAAAAGAAAAAGTTTAACATTTGAAATTTATATAATTAAGATGCAAAATATGAATTTATATATGAGATCAACGGGTATTTAATATCTACATGTAGGAACCGAATATATATTAAAAAGGAAAGAAAAGAAGATTAGAAATAAGGACATATCGTACAAATTTCCCAAATAATATATAATAAATAGATTTTGAGAACATAAATAGAAAATTATGGTTGTTACCAAAATAAAGTAGAAGAAATAAGTGTGCTGCTATGGTGTTTGCATTCAAAATTTAGGCTTAATGGTAGCATTTCTTCCTAATTTATTACTAGATATTTTTGATATGGTAAAATATATAATCTTGCATCTAATTAGAAAGGCATAGGAAACAAACGACTGTTTGATGGAGTAGAAAATTTTGGACGGCGTTGATGAAGTGATGGAGCTGTTGACTTTTGGATTGGCGACGGAGATGAAGCTAAAGAAGGTGGAGAGGTAAACAGATTATATAGTCAGACTAATAATGATATGAGGGAGGCGAAAAGGGAAAAAGGCAAAGATGTGGTCAATGTGGTCAAGGAGAAAGGGTTTAGGAAACTGGATCAGTGGATTGCCAACTACAACTACCACATAAATCCTATCGGGAGCAGCAGGAACAATCCCTATATGCACGATCCATTTGTGGTGTCACCGCCTCTGAATATTGTTAAACCTACATTGAGTAGTGGCACTAGCTAAAATAGGTAGACTTGTATAATGATTGCAATCTATTAGTATCAAAGCTTTTAGGACATGTTACTCTTGTCACTAAGGTATAAGCTAATTTTTTTACATGTTTTGTCTTGTGTTTAATCAACTGATAATGTGTATGTTGCTCACTTGTTAGTACTGTTGTTGGCTACAAACTCATATCATAATTCTTCTAGTCTCTTATGGTAGGTTTATTGCTTAGTCACTGGAAATTACACCCATTTTATTTTTTATATTTGGTTGAAACCTCATTTTAAACATGAGGGAAGTATAATAGAATCTATGAGGGAATTATAATATAATCCCCTTATGTTTAAAATGTTGTTTCAACCAAATGTAAAACATAAAATGGTTGTAATTTCCAGTGATTAAGTAATAAATCTACCATAAGAGACCAGGAGAAATATGATTTGAATTTGAAGCCAACAACAATACTAACAAGTGAGCAACATACACATTATTAGTTGATTAAACACAAGACAAAACATGTAAAAAAAAAGCTTATACTTTAGTGACAAGAGTAGCATGTCCTAAAAGTTTGATATTAATAGATTGCAATCATCATACAAGCCTAACTATTTTGGCTAGTGCCACTGCTTCATGCAGTTTCAATAATATTCAGTGGCGGCAGCATCACAAATGGATCTGAGGATTGCTGATGCCGCTGTTGTTGATAGGATTCATGTAGCAGTCGTAGTTGGCAATCCACTGATCTGCTTTCTTAAACCCTTTCTCCTCAACCACAGCTTTGCCTTTCTCCCTTTTCGCCTCTCTCGTATTATTATTAGTCTAACTATCCTCTACCGCCTCTCCACCTCCTTTAGCTTCATCCACTACAAGGAACGCTTCAATTAGCGACGACATATAGCCATCGGCAGCCAACGCTAGCCGTCGCTATTACTGTCGTCACCAACAGGAATATCAACGGAGATAGTGATGGCTCCGTCGCTGGTTTAGCAACGGTTAGCGACGGCTTATAGCCACGTGTCATCTTACATGGCAGGTAGTTGGTTTGACCGGGAAGCTGTTGCAAACCGTTGCTACCCGTTGCTAAAATTGTGTTGCTAGCCGTCGCTATGTGATGACGATAAGGTCGTCCCTAGCCGTTGCTAAAACTGAAACAAAAAATTACAGTACACAGCAATTCCTTTTCATCAAGCCAATCAACAACCATTCAATCCAAAAACCAATACTACACCACTATTATCGCATTAATTCACCAATACTCATGAATAATCAATCCATCATACCATATCATCATCAAATACATAAAAAAACAAAAATAAAAACCCCATCATAACATAACATCATTCAAATAACGTCGTACATATCAAAACACATCATACCACCGTCCACAAACCGTCATACATGTCCAAACACATCATATAACATCATACGTACATTTAACATATAAAAAACCAAGTACATGTACATACCAGATCCTAAGTTAAAATGAGCACCAACACTACGTACTAATCCTCTTCTTCCTCGTTCTCGTTGTCTTCTTCTGATTCCTCTCGATATACAGCGGAATCTGCTTCCTCTCCTCCCTGCCTAGGCATAAACCCATGCTCTTGAAAGTAACTTGCGATGCGCTCGTCTATTTCCTGTTGTATCTGGGTTTTTCGCCAGTCCATCAACTCATTCATTTGCTCTTGCATTTGAGCTATAGTCGCCTCCTCCATCGACCTCTTATAAGCACGCTGAACAGCCTATGAAATAAAAAAGTTCATATTAAAGTTATTTAAACATATTTTTACTATATTATGTTAAACATATATTTTCCCTTAACTCGTATTCTTGGTTTACATATTTATAAACACTCGTAATTGCCGTAATTTATGTCTAGAAAAAGTGTTACCTCCTAATTGCCAAAACCATATTGCCTTCCTCTCTTAGGAGGATCAGTTATAGAATGTCATATGCTATCAGAATCTGCAACTGTAAGCTCCTGTCCAGTAGCCTCTATCACTTTAGCAGCCTCTGCATCATACTTCCCCTGCAATAGCAATATAATTTTAAGGCAAGTGCTATAAAATTTACTTATATAATGTGATATGAATGAGTATGAAACATTTTCATTTATATGGATAAGCATATTTACCATTATACGTTCGCTCTTCGGATCCGCCCACTCACACGTAACATTTCCTTCTTCATCGGTGTGCTCCACCGCATGTGTTGTCTAAATACGTCTGCCAGCGAAGGCTCTTTTCCATGCTTTATAAACCGAGTAAATATACAGTAATAAAATTATTAAAGATAAGACAGGACTATAGACGCTAAGTTTTTATCTGAACACGTACTACAAATATTAAAAATTTATACCAAATCTCTTCTGTCTGTTGGAATGATTTGGAGCCACCTCGGTGTAGAGCAGGGTTCTTTTCTCTATTTGCTTTGTTTCTAGCTGCTACTTTCTATTAAATTTGATATACGGTGATGTAAAATAATGCAATCAATATAATAAATGTGAATATTATCATTAAATCTTACTTTAGCATCTTCCGTGTCCCAGTACTTTTGAAAGTCCGCCCAAACATCATCACTCATAAATTGAGGCTTTTTTCTGTCTTTCTTGGCTCTTGAAATTGTCTCTCGATAATTCTTTCGCATCTTCATATTTCAATAACTCAAAAATGTGGGCATGTCCTTCTCCTCAACACATACGTTAGCCTGCATATTACATTTATTTATAATTATTCCTAGTATATTAATTTTTAATACTAGTATAAAAAATACTTAATAATAAATCTGCTAAAATGATATTCTTGATATGTGCTGAGATACTATCCCAATGCAGCCAAGCGCCTTGCATTCTACTTGTGTAAGATTGCCTTGATACTTCTAAAGTGAACTCCGCTGGCTCAATCTCAAATCCCCTGTGTAGATGTTAATATAAACCGAGCCTAACATTATGGCTCTCGGCAGCAAATTCAGGATAAGTCTTATCAAAGTGTTTCCATGCTTCATCATCAGACAGATGTATTATAGTTTCTTCTTCTGTCTTCTCACGCTATGTCATCGCATATGACACGCTGTAGCAGAAGATGCATATAGCCGTTGAAGTCTGGGGGTTATAGGCAGATAATGCATTCTTTTATGTGGAACTTCTTTTCCTTTCTTTATCCTTGGTTTATATCTATCTTCATTGCAAAATTTGCATTTTCTACGGTGAGCGTCTTCTTTCCAATACAACATGCAACCTTTAACAGATGTATCTATCTTATGATACGGTAGTCCAAAAGCAGACATAAGTTTTTTCACTTTATAATGACTGTCGCACATCAAATTATTAGGCGGCATATGTCATTTTGCAGTTTGTACAATTGCTGTAAATGCAGCTTCTGTAAGATTGAATTTTGATTTCATGGTGATGAATTTGGCGGTTACAGACAATTCGGCTCCGCTTGTACACCCTTCCCACAATGGCTAGCATAATTCAATAAATCATAATTTTTTTCGCTTTCGTCGTTGGTTCTTCAACATTTCCAGTCTCATCGTCGCCTTGCTCAATGTTAGGAAACATTGATCGTGATGCATCTTGCACTATATTTTCTATCGGATTCAGCATTGTATTATCGTTCATCATTGTACTATCATCCTCTACCACTATAGGGTTAGGAGTAGGTTGAACAAGTTCTCCATGACGATCCCATAAGTGATAATTTGACACAAAACCAAATTTATACAGATGTACTTCTACTACATCTGGCTTCCAATACTTCAGATGTCTGCACTTACTACACGGACAACGAATGTCTATGTTACTCCGATTATTAGATTTAGCGAATCTAATAAATTCTTGGACTCCATTACAAAAATGCTCCTTTATCGACCCTTTCTTACCGGTTTGGAGTTGATACATCCAACTGCAATCACGAAAATAATCGAACATTTTCCTGATTTGCAACAAATATGTTAGAAAGTTCGATCGTACGTAACACTTTATACTATTTTAAATCTTGTAAATTTTCATGTATAATTTTCAGTTTTTTTGTTTATTTCTTTTTTACTTTGACGACCAGTCTACCTACTTCCCATTACAAATATAATAAGTAAGCATATTTTATAAATCATTTCAGTTTAAACGGTTCAACAAAATTTCGGCAGCACTTCCCTTCGGTCTCTGTATCGTACACAAATGCGTGTATGCAGGGAACAAAAAGGAAGTGCCATCGAAATATTGTTAACCGTTTAAACTGTAATGATTTATAAAATATGCTTACGTTATTATATTTGTTACTTGTCCAATACTGGAACAAATCCAACGAATATTGTATCAGATGAATATAGATTTTCGTTTTGTATAAAAATGAATACCCATATAACGATCATATACAACACTTGTCGGACGGGGCCAAATTTATCTAAGGGGTTCACATAAGTAGTCAAAAAAACATTCAACCTAAGTTTAAACCAGAAAACAATACAAATGAAAAAAGTGCGCTTTAGGCATTTTTGCGCTTCACTAATAGGTGCGCCTTAAACTTCAAAAAAGCTCCTTAGTTGCGCCTTGCGCCTTTTTCCGTCTACGATCGCGCGTTAACTAAATAGCGTCTATATAATATTTTTCAGTACTTTCAATTTGTAAAATAACATGACATTGAAAATTATGAATTATAAATTAGTTTTAGTTAATTTTAGTTTAAAGTATAAATTATGAAGTTAATTTTAGTTAATTAGTTTCAATTTTTGAAAGATAAACTAAGTTTTAAGTTTGTTAATATTATAGCAATAAATTTGTCAATTTTAGTTTGTTAATATTATAACAACAAACTAAGCTTTCAAGTTTGTCAATTCTAGTTAATATTAAATAGCAGCATTTTGTTTTAAATATTGCAAATGCATTCTTCAAATTTGCTTGGACCGACTATTCTTACATCCGATGGAGACATAATTAACAATGCATGCATATAGGGACATCATTACACCGTTTCAATAGTCGTAATCAAGTTACTACCGCTAAGCAATCACATTTACTTCATTTTTTCTCAAATGATCCTATAACACAATCACCGACAACACAATCAACGTAAGCCCAATTACATACATGATAATCGTCATTTTCATGCTCTTAAATCAAATACATATGTGATAATTAACGTTTTCAACCTCCTAATCAATCACACTAATTCCCAAATCAATTTATAACATAATCAACATCATTTGCATCTCACAAAACAACCAATTTCATTTCCATAAACATTCAATTAATAAACCCATCATAACACGCAAATAAACCCTAATTATCCCTAGTTAAGCATAGAATTGGGATTAGAGGACATACTTGATTAATTTGAGAAGATGGGAGTGTAGTTTTGATGAAGAAATCGGATCTCCAAGAGGGGGCGGTGGTAGGTATGGTTTTAGAGTGATTTGGTTTCAGCGTAAAATGATTTGAGGAAGAAGATACAGGTTCTGTTATCTTCAGAATAAGCGACGGCTAGCAACGGCCGCTTTTTTGGCCGTTGCTAGCTGTCGTCCATAGTTGTCGCAATTTGGAGCCATTCTAGTAGTGATCTCCACCGCCAATTCTAAAGCCGGTGGCTCCATCACTTCATCAACGCCGTCCAAAGTCTTCCTCCCCGTCAAACAGTCGTTCATTGCATGTCTCCATTATCCCTTTCAAGTTTCCTCAGCTACAACCAAAAATAAAAACAGAAAAATATAAGCACGTTTGATTCAATGTGTGCATAGTACAAAAAATAATTAAATACGATGTACATACCTGATCTTCCAGTTTGCTTAGGCGATTCCTAGTGAAGGCTTCTTGATCCATCATCCTCTTGCTTTGCTCCATTGAGGCATTCTCTTCAGCTCTGCCATTACATCCATAGCTTCTGGAATAGAAGGCCAGACCTCGGGTTCTAACTCATTCTATCCGTACAAAATGAGGCATCCTTTGACGTAGCACGGTGTGGTTAGTTGGTGAGCTTTCTTCAGAAGGCCTCTCCTTCTCTTTTCTTTCTGGCCATGGAGTATCGTGATGATGGGTTAATAGAAAAGATGGAGGGTGGCGTTACTTATAACTATACTAAGTGAAGAAGGATATGATAGTAATTTTATTGGTTTCAAAGGATTTATTGTATATGGGTTTTGTTTGGAAAGGTGATTAGCACTGGATTTATTGGTTTCAAAGGATTTATTATTATTGATATTAACGCGGTTATGTCATCAAACCGATCGTTAGGGAGGTTTCCTATTGCAGCAGCCAATTTTTTTTTTTACTCCGACTTTCCTTTCTGCGAAAACAGGCATCACTCCTTCCACTTTCACAATCTACCTCTCTGCCCTAATTGCGATAATTATCCAAATCGTCCTTTTTTCCCTTTAGCTTTTCACGTTACTTTCTGCCATCTATCCCCTCCGTCTACAACCTAGCCTTAAATCGAAGGCGATGTGATTTGCTCCTAGGGAAGCCTTGCTCCACTACTGTGAACTTGCTACCTCTTCTCCTGAAGTAAGCACCTATTTACTACTTATTTTCTGTGCTAGGTTTAGATTAGTTAGGCTTCTCTTATTTTCATATTTTCTTCGATAACGGTTGTTGATTTTTGTTCTCAGAAACAGATTTGTTCACTCGGTTTTTATTTTTCCAACTTTCTCTGCTCTTTGTTTAAAAATACCGATTTATAAAAATTGCAATTCAAAAATGATATATGTCCTAAAGTTTTCCTTTTAAGATTTACAAGAATTGTATTTATGTTGTAATATTTAAAGCTTTTAAATTGAAATTGTCCTTTTTTCCGACTTAGATTCAAAGTTTGCACTCAATTATTAAAATTGAATTTATAAGACAAATTTTTTTTTTTAATTCTGAAATTTTCACGTTTTAAATAAATTTTGAATGTTTATCTTTCTCAAAATACATGTATTTACTATTTATAATTGAGTATAAGTCACATGTATATAAGCTATTAGTCATCTGTTTTTCAACAATCAAAAGGTTCCATATTAAATTGCTTAAGTTTCTCTAACTTTTGCTATATGTTAGCTGGCCAGTTGATCAACTCATAAAAGCGTTTTGCCCTTACTTAACTTGAAAGGCATAGCTAGTTTTAGCAAAATATATGATACATTATACAAATCGGCTGATCCCAACTAAATTGCATTAGCTGTGTGTGTGAAATACAAAACACATGTTAACTTGCATTAACCAAGATATGGAAATTGTATATTAAATTAATCCAATTAAACTGCATTAATTTTGTACATGTATCTTTGTTTTTATTTTTTAGTAACTATAAAATTGCTGGCTGGAAGAATACCAATGTTTCCCTTAGCTTTGTTTGTATAATCGAAACAATACTTTGTTATGAAAACTAGGATAATGAATTATAAAAAAAATCGGTATCGTAACATAAAATATATGCTTAAAATATCCTGTTTGTTATACCATGTAAACATATTGTATTCCCGTTTTAATTTTTAATTTACACTGTATATATTGAGCGAGCTGAATCTGCGAACATATCTTATATTTGTTGCTTGAAATTTAACGAGTAAATGAGAATTGCTAAAGTTTTCCTTTTAAGATTTACAAGAATTGTATTTATGCTGTAATATTTAAAGCTTTTAAATTGAAATTGTCCTTTTTTCCGACTTAGATTCAAAGTTTGCACTCAATTATTAAAATTGAATTTATAAGACAATTTTTTTTTTAATTCTGAATTTTTCACGTTTTAAATAACTTTTGAATGTTTATCTTTCTCAAAATACATGTATTTACTATTTATAATTGAGTATAAGTCATAGGTATATAAGCTGTTAGTCATCTGTTTTCCAATAATCAAAAGGTTCCATATCAAATTGCTTAAGTTTCTCTTACTTTTGCTATATGTTAGCTGGCCAGTTGATCAACTCATAAAAGCGTTTTGCCCTTACTTAACTTGAAAGGCATAGTTAGTTTTAGCAAAATGTATGATACATTCTACAAATCGGCTGATCCCAACTAAATTGCATTAGCTATGTGTGAAATACAAAACACATGTTAACTTGCATTAACCAAGATATGGAAATTGTATATTAAATTAATCCAATTAAACTGCATTAATTTTGTACAAGTATCTTTGTATTTATTTTCTAGTAACTATAAAATTGTTGGCTGGAAGAATACCAATGTTTCCCTTAGCTTTGTTTGTATAATCGAAACAATACTTCGTTATGAAAACAAGGATAATGAATTATAAAAAAATCGGTATCGTAACATCAAATATATGTTTAAAATGTCCTGTTTGTTATACCATGTAAACATATTGTATTCCCGTTTTATTTTTTAATTTACACTGTATATATTGAGCGTACTGAATCTGCGAACATATCTTATATTTGTTGCTTGAAATTTAACGAGTAAATGAGAATGCTTTCCACTGGACTTTTTATATCTTTTATCTGTTGTTTGAAATTTAAGCGAGTAAATAAGAATGCTTTCCGCTGGACTTTTTATATCTGACATTTTGCTTTCTGGTTCTAGGTTTTCTGACATCTTGGATAAATTATAAAGAGTGGTTCTGTATTCTATGCTTACCATAAATAAATAAATAAAATTTTCATATTTTCTTTTTCAGCTTTAGGATTCCTTAGGTTTAAAGGCTGCCAAGCACCTTTCCAGGTCTAGGAATAACAACATTCCGTACATAGACTATACTTTTAAATTTCTTGTGCATGGTCGTGATGAGTAAAGTGACATGGTAAGAAACTGCTTAAATTTAACAATACACCCACTCTGAACTTTTTGCTTCCTCTCCATTTTTCTACAGTTAAAAATTATGTAGTATTATATTTAGTTTGTATTTTTTTTTTATATTTAAAATTAACACTCAGATATTGCTAATAAAACCGGCGACTTCTTTTTTGAAGTTTATAACCCTAAAGAGCAAGAATCAACAAGTTGTGTTGTTTAGCATTTTTTGAGTTGCATTGTCACAGTAGATGTGCCTTGGTTTTGGTGAACAACCCAATACATATCTATTGCTCACTCAGTAACTGAATTAAGTTACATTGCTGTATGGCTTCAGTTTAATAAATAAAATAAGCATGCCCATTTTGATCAATGTTGGAGTGTCCCAATGCTACAGCCATAGCTATTAATTTCATACTTTTTGTTAATACAAGTTATAATGCAAACATGAATGTCAATTCATGTATAAACTAATTCTTTACAATTTTAATTTAAATGTCAAAACAAACGAAATAGACCGAAAAATTGTTTACCATTGATTATATTTTACTTTGGTAAGAGAACATAGGATTAACTTTTAACTAATTTAGCATATCATACGACGTCTATTTGCAATGTTAATTCTAAGTATTAAATCATATGAATATTTGCATATGTTTCAAAATGCAAATCAAGGAGAAATAATTTTGTTGCCTATTTATTTCATATTTATATAGTGATTTGAGCATTATGAGGGAATGTATATTTTGATTATATTGTTTTAGCTTCAACTTGGGAAATCAAAGAACTTCTGTCTAATGATTCGGAATTTATTAGTCAAGGAAGTGATAAGCCATGGAATTTTTGGTCTTTGGATGAGTGATTTTTTTTTTCGTGGTCCTAAGTACCATTATCTACGGACAGGGTTAATGGGATATATCTTGCGATAGATATAGTAAATATCATTCACACATTTTATTTTCTTAACAATATAATCTTTATTTTTTTAATTATAAGTAAACTAATATTTTGAAATTCAAGTAGGAGTTGGCGGTGGGACGTTGAGTGTCAAGCATACTGTCTCAATCAAAATGTCAATAAGCTATTCTAATTTTTCCTTCCCCAGTGTTGTATTTTCTTTGAAGCCATGGTTGTTGTATTATGACTTTGTTCCCAATTATCTTTTAATTTTTTGCATTTGTTTTCCAGTCCATAAATTAAAAGCTTACTTGTGTGATAATGGTGTATAGCTACAGTTAATTTGTGAATTGATTGTAAATCCAACAATGCAAGTATGATTTTTGCATAACAGCATTGCAAATTCCTTTTTTATTGTATACTACTCTTTGGCTTATACAGCAATCATTTGTACAATGCAAGCTTTTGTCTGCGGGGGTGTTGCTTTTATAAAAATTTAAGATTATTTCCATAACTAGCATAGTTCTTTATAAGTAAATTTCAGAATTTGTTTTTCTGTACTTCTTTTCCAGGTGCAAAGGTAAAGGGGGAGAAAGGATAGAAAAGTGGCTGAAGGCAGAGGCTTTTTCCCTCTTCTCCACCTACAAGGTATTCAATTAAATTTGTCATCGATAGTTTGAATCCAACTTAAGAAAAAGAAATGTTCACATTGATGGTGTGACGTGTTTATGTTTTAATTCGTGTAATATTTTTTAAAGGGAGACAACAAGCAATGTTAGGATACTGATAGTTGTGGATAGTGTATGACATCATATTCTTTTTGGAGTTTGAATATAAAATTGGATATTACACATATTTTTCTTTATCCTCTAGGAAGATTCCTTTTTCCTATTTTTTTTAAATGAACATGCAAGAATTCTGTACTTGGTTATATGGTTTTCCGAAGGTGCCGCGTGTTTATACAATTCCCATTACATATATTTGATATATATTAACCAAAGCATAAATAGACCAAGATCTGTTTTAGTATGCTACACATTAGTATTAGCAAGTTATTCCTTACTCTTGTGCTATAGCAGCATATAATTCTCAGAAATAGTCGCAAGTGCTACTTTAATAAATTATATGATGGTGGTATAATATATTAAAGCTGAAACTGAACTTTTCTACAAACTGGTACTCATCGTTAAAACATAACTATTGTTTATTGATCTACAACATAATAATAAAATAGATATTTTTGCAACTCAACTCCTATTTTCCATTAGTTTTGCTAGGCATATGTCCTTTTTTAAATTACCAGCATCCAACATATGGATTATAACACTTTGATACATAACTATTTGAAACTTTATATGCGTAACATTCTAAAGTTGCATAAATGCTTATTGCTGACAATAATTCACTCGCCCATTTGTCTACGAATTTTGATGTTTGAAATCAAACGAATGACCATTAAGATTTGCTTACTAAACTTTCTATTGTCAGAAAACTTCATAAAAATAATTAAGAAGTTATAATGAAAAATTGGTTGATCAGTTTCTTTATTTTAATTTTCTGAATAAGCAAAGATTTAAAAGAGGCATATAAGAAGTCTTCTTTTTTTTTACATTTACTGGATTTTATTTTGTGTGTGTATATATATATAAATATATTAGAATAGTAGTACTCAGATATAATAATATGAGTTATTTTGCATATTTTGATAGCTTATTACCAAGACTAGCAAATTACCAAGATTTGTCAATCAAACAATGGATAACAAATTTAGAAATTAGAACTCTACCAAATTACTAAGATTTGTCAATCAAACAATGAATAACAATTTTATAAATTTTCTACCAATATATTTTATGTTTAAGTCTGTTGGGTATAAGCCTACCTTTTCCGTATGAAGTTAAATTATAAGGAAATTATTGTAAATACGGAATTTTCTCCCATTTTTTATCAAGCTTATATATTACATATAATTATATATGATTTTATTGATGCTTATGTAGTGTGTTTGACTTGATTTTTTTTTAAAAGGTTTATACAGTCTGTGCACTATAGTTGAGTAGTTTGGTTAATATGCTAACATTATGTCTTCCAGTTGTTCATTATATGGAAATAACAATAGCTAAATTTAAGTATTTGTAGTTTTTTACGACAACATAACATGATATGCTGCATCCACCAGTAACTCATCTATCTAAAAGATGTCCTTGGACCCAATAATTTTTCAATATCTATGTACAGTAAATTAGTTGTTTAGTATAAAAGAACATAGCTAAAAGATTCGCTGTATATTAGAATTTGCCCAGCAATGACCTGAGTAATTTTTCTCCATTTAGTTCTACACGTTAACTCAAGAAAAATATTTGTCTCACTATTAATAATTCTTCATTTATAATTGCTGAAACTTTGGTTTCAAAGCATGGAGTACTAATGATTTATTGATTTATTTCCTGTTAAAATCAAGGAGAAGAAATTTCGCTTATAATTGCATATTTGAATGGTTTTTTTTATTAAGTCAAATTAATTAGCATAGTCAGTTCTCATTTTCCTCTCTTCAATATTCTAGTTCATTTTGCTTTTTTAATTCTGTGTCTCATTTAAGATTTGGTAAGATTTGATTCCTCATAATTGTTGAAGTTGGTCTGGAGTATCGACGATTTGTTGATTTATTTCCTGTTATAACGAGAGGAAGAAAATTTTCATTTTTTTAAATTGTAGATTTGAATGGTTTTCTTTATTAAGTACCATAATCAGTTCTATTCTTATTATCCGCTCTTTAATATTTAGATCAATTTTATTTTCTTTCTTTTCTAAGTCTGTATCTCATTTAAGGTTTATTTACAATTTGGTTCTACATTTATAATTGCTATAGCTTGGTTTCAGAGAATGGAGTGCTGATGATTTGTCTATTTATTTCCTGTTATAATAAAGAGAAGAAAATTCATTTATAATTGTAGACTTGACTGGATTTTTTCATTAAATAAAATTAATTATTGCATAACATTTATCAAAATTTTGTAGTAACAAAACAAATAATTCAGCCTGCTTTGTTTGATGCTAAGTTTTTATAACTAAACTATAGTAGATAATTTTTCTCTCAGCCGGTAGGACAAGATAAGTGATCTCACTTTCTTTCTTGTTTGTCTTTGATCAAGTGTAGTGATTTATTTATTTTAAATTTCAGCTGTTATGATATAGGAGATGTGGAAGAATTCATTTTGACTAATTCTAGATTTATTCTAAAATAATTAAAAGTATAACAACTCTTATAAACAAGCATTTTCTTTCATTGACATTTCTTTTAGTATCATTAACTGTGACGCAGACAGAGAAAGCGAATTGTTTAGAAAAATTATTTCAGGATGAGTCAAGGTTACCTTGCATTTGTATTAGGCTATTACCGTATGATTAAGAACTTTGTGCCAAAATTTAGGTAAGGTTTAATAAGGCCATATGGCACAGACTGAAACTATAAGTTTAAAGAGACCAAAGCTTAAAGCAGCTTGACCGTGCATTTCATTGTCAAAGATATTGAAAATTCATTATTTAGGAAAGATCTTTTTGGTATGTTTACTAAATCATCATTATTTAATGCATACGCAGTTATGTAGAAAAACTCAATCTGGCGGTTAACTAAATTATATGAATTGATAATATAATTACATATTTATGCTTCCAACTATAAAAAATTAGCAACTAAATAATGAGGGATTAGGCATACACACACATACACCCCCCTCCCCCTAAATAGACAATTAAATACTGCCATGTATTATTATTATGCACAGCCAAATGGAATATGCTACTTACAATCCTTAAAAATTGAGTTGAAGTGGGCAAAATCTCAAAATAATTGAAGTCCTACTGCGTTGGGGTAATTTTTTTAAAACTGATTCGCTCCAACAAAACTTGAATTGAGATAGCCAAGTTAAATTTTAATTTGCATGTTATTTCCTTGCATGATTTTATTTATCCATAATTTTAGTCATTGACTATAATTATCGACGGTTGCTTTTTAACTATGTTTACTTCTTTTAATTAGGTACAAATACTGGATATATATAAGCGCTCTGAAATCATAATGCTGAACTCGAGCAGTAAGAGACAAAAATCTTCTTTCTCAAGGGAAAAAAAATTCCCGTGTTGCAGTATGTTAATGAGAGTTGTGCTGCAAACTTAATGGATGGATGACTTCCTTTATAAAGCCATTTACACTTTTTGCATATAAGTAAATTTAGAATTTTGTCTTGATTGTTCATGGTAAGAAATTTATGTTTTTTTTTTTGGTATCAACAGCATAATCATTTTGTTTATGTGTAGAACACTAACTTAAATTATGCACACTTATTTTACTGACCTATGTTTCCATTTATTTTTTATGGACCTATGTTTACTAATTTGTTATTTAGATTATTTAGTTAAATATCATGCTGGATCATATGGGTGTCGATCAAATAGTTGTGATTAGAGAATTGAGTTTCATGAGTGAGCATCAGATTTAGAGTTGCTTCAGGAAAGCCAAAGGGGTCTTCAACCTGGAGCTAGAGAGTGAACGTGCAGAGTTGTTGCAATGAGCTGAAGAGGGGCTACTGAGGTGCCGAGCATCAAATTATAACTACACCGAGCCAGTCCACGAAGTGGACTGTGGTTACGGCTGAGGAAGAGCATTGTTGCAGGGTGCTACTGTGGAAATACAAGTTTATTGTTTCTTCTGATGATGAGAACTGACCATGTTTGGTGATGCAGCCCAAACCGCAACAAAGAAATTATCAATAAGCTCTTTTCACTGTTTTCTTCATGAAGCTCAAGCATGAACATTGTATTTCCAGTCTTTATTTTATTATAAACATGACTTTTATTCAAGTATATCTTTTTAGATGTCGTATGTCATGTGATAATTTTGTCTCTGTAATATATGTGCATCAAATGGAGTTTGCACGCGTCAAAACAGTACTCTTATACAGTTATAGCATTATACATCATTTAGTATTGTAGCCAAAGTGAGAGATTACTTTAGAGATACTTCCAATATTGTATTTGCAACATGTGACATGTGTAAATACTAGACTGTGCGTGTTTTGTATGTTTTGAGGAAGGTTTTATCCTTTAGCTTTATTTCATATAGTTCAACGTTTTGTTCTATAAGGATAAAAGGGCGGGCAAAATTTGTTAAGCATGCATTTATTTCATAGTTATACGTTGTTGTTGCAATGATCGTTTAACGCCCATTGTTTATCCATTTATTTTGGATTTGTGCGACTGCCTCTGTCTATTCACTAAGCTTACTAATTTTGTGTAATTCGTATGTATTAAGCTTGGGACAATGCATTTTAGTATAGCTATTTCAATAGTCTTACCTGCAAACTTTACAATGTGTACAATTCAATGTGGCGAGCAACTGAAAATGAATTAAAAACTATGTGTAGTTTCTCATCCGTATTGTTAGCATGAGCATGTTAAAGTGATTGAGAAGTAACTATATATTAAAAATTATGTTTTTCAATCTATGTTTTTGAAATTAAAGTTATATTACATAGAAAAGTATGGGACATCTGGCAGGTAGGTTGTCTATCATCCACCATATTGACAAGTTTTCTATTTACAAATTGAATTTCAAGGTACGTTTTTTTTTTTTTTTTTTTTTTTTTTTTTTACTTCAATGGAATTGAAATAAAATGCGGAAATAAAGCGTTTTATTTATTTATTTTTGCTCCTATGTCTTATACGTTTTAATTTTTCCAATTTTAAATTCTTACCTTTTGCTGTAGCTGTGTTCTAATTGTCCTATTATTTGTTTTTGTTGATTGTAATACCCGTTTAATATTATTGCCTTAGATCAATTTTCGTTTGGTATTGCTAATTATAACTATAATTACAATTTGTATGTATATGACTAAAATCTGACAAATGTTTACCAAAACATAAATGAAAAAATATCTTTTGAATTTAATTAAAATACAAATTGTTTAAAACTGAATTTATGCTTGTGTTTAATAACTCACCTAAAGTCCAGTGGATGGATCCATGTATATGTATGCCATGTTTAGTGTAGTTAATATTGTACACAATCATGGATTAATAATTTTTAAAGTATATCAATAGATTAGTTGAAGTTAGAGATTACGTTGATCATACTTGATATATAATAAAAACGTATGTGTGTGTTTCTGGTTGATTCAAATTAATACATTAATAGTATATTCTTAGTCTTAAGTTCATTTACATGTAAAATTCAATTGAATTGAATTTCTACTTTATTAAGTACTTATATTTTCTCTTAAAGTATCTTATAATTTTTAAAATAATATCTAACTTGAAATATATTTTAACAAATAATTTTTATTTATATTGAACATTAACGGTCAGTTTTCCCACCGTTGTGCGGTAATACTAGTATAACCTATAATGGAAAATATAAGAAGACACAGAATTATTGGTAAATTCACATCAAAGGATTTATTGGTAAATTTACGTTTTAATTCCAACTAAGACACAGAATCATGTGGTACATAACATGCAGACAATATACTAAAAAGGTGGTTTGGGAACAAGTATATTACTCTATTTCAACCTACAATGAAAACGTGCACCAAACATTTAAATAACGTCTGGTTTAGACAGCTAATACACTCCCACTTTCAATTTTGATGCATATAGTATAAGTGCAAACTGTTTCTAAGTACCAAAACTTTTAACTAATATTTTTATTTTCCTGAAGTATCTGATACTTCTTTATGTCTTATCTGTATTGTATCTTTTTAAATATACATACCCACACATCGTGTAAATAAAATTTATTTTGCCAGTAATTTAAGAGTTGGTATTAGTATCATATGCTGTATAAGAAACAATACTGTATGTTAGAAGCGGAAATAATTAAAAGTTCGAAATTAGAACCTGCAAAAATTAACAAAATTTCTAGATTGATCGAAATAGACTCAACAAAATTAACTTGATGCAAGAAACTTTGTGAAACTAAGAATTTGTTTCTAAATTCCGTGTATTTTTCTTTAAAGGCTCAAAACAAATACACTATGACAATGTGCAATAGAAGGAAGCATTTCAAGAAGAAAAATACAATGTATTCTATATGATATAATAGTTGGATAATGTTCTAAATTTGGTTGATTTATTTTCTACTAAGATCAACCTTCCTAATGCATAACCATGACATAACCGCACTAATAATAATAATAATAATAATAATAATAATAATAACAATAAGGTAATATTGTTTATTGATTCCATTTATATCTTATCTGTATTGTGTCTTTAACGATATACAAAGCCACACATCACCAAACTAAATTTTATATGTTGCATGAGAAACAGTTTTGTACGTTAGGATCGGAAGTATATGCTTGGAACTAGAAGATCTAAAAATTAACAAGATTTCTAGATTAGTCCAAATAGACTCGACAGAAATAACCTAATTAATGCGTAAGAAAACAGTGAAACTAAAAGAATTTGGTTTTAAATTCTTAAATAAGGCCCTATTCTTTGCTATCTGTTTTGGATATATATAACAGTCAAACCATTTTGGACATTGTACCAAAGCTAGAAAAATAAAGATCAGTTGATATTATGATTCCACATATTTTTCTTTAAATGCTCAAAATAAGTACATTACGACAATGTGCAATAGAGTGAAGCATTTCATGAAGAAAATACAGGGTATTTTGGATGATGTATTAATTGGACAATGCTCCAAATTTAGTTGATTTATTTTCTATTAAGATCAATCTTGCTAAAGACAGGACTATATTTCATGGTGATACTACTTGAAAATTGCATAAACGACAGCTACATTTGAAATATAAAATCATTAACCCATTGTTATTTGATTTGAACAAAAGAATTACATGATTTAATTTTTTTTCATGGTTTCATAGGACTTTTAAAATATATCCAT
The DNA here is from genome assembly GCA_030737875.1 of Allium sativum. Classification (NCBI taxonomy): domain Eukaryota; kingdom Viridiplantae; phylum Streptophyta; class Magnoliopsida; order Asparagales; family Amaryllidaceae; genus Allium; species Allium sativum. The sequence continues at coordinate 260,258,281 of CM060909.1, read as the reverse complement.
TCATATCCTATTAATCCCATTATAAAACGCGATTCAAGAAATAATGCATCGGGTCATTTATATGATGGATCGGTCGTTAACACAGCATGGATTGGTCAGGTACAAAAGCACCACCTATTCCAATCACGGATCGTTGAAATACAACTGCCATGCACGGTCTAATTGAAAGGAGATGGAGCGCAAGTAATTATCATGGATCATTCGTAATGCTTCTGGATCCACTTTATTCCAATCTCCATCTATAAATACACTACCACCTCACACATAAAAGGAGACATTTTCTCCTTCCGAAGGTCTGCCATTTTAGATCTCCGACATTGCTCTAACTTCTCCAACTCCATTAAAGCATCTTCAAGCAAGATTCAAGCATCTCCATCATCATCTTCCTCGAGACAATCATCGAAGATCATCACCGTGCACGATTATCGAAGATCTACTTCAATAATCGTCGCTACTAGTGAGATTTCGAGCATTTCTCTGGAAGAATTAAAAGAGAGAGAGAATCATCGAGATGTTGTGGTGAAGAGAGAGAGAAAATCATTGTAAAAGAGATAGGGAAATGTATAAAATGAGATCGATTATGTACCTTGTAATGACGAGGACAATAAAATCCTCGTTCAAAGTGGACGTAGGCCAAAACTGAGGCCGAACCACCATAAAATTTTATCTACTTTGTCATTTTCTACACCTTTATGCTATTAACCTTGTTTTTCACAGTTATAAAGTGTTAATACACCTTCTGTGGTGTTAGCATCCATATTGGTTGTTAACATATCCTTTTATTAAAATTTAACAAATCTAAAAATAGAAAATGAGTGGTGCGGATTTGTGTATGGTTGATAGTTGTGTCAACTCAAAAGGATGTCATATAAAAGTTTCTAAAACAAGGGCTTATATTATATGTTTGGTTTGATCTTTCGTACAGAGAAAGGAACTAATAAATACTAAAATTAGATGTAATTTTCTCCGTGCTATATGTAAAGTATTCCCACCTTACATTACCATTAAGTTTTATTTTATCGTATTACTTTGTAGGTCGATGTTTGTTTAATCAATCTTTCAAAAAATAAAATTATGCTTAAATTTCTAGCATTTATATTTCTTTAGCCCGGTACAAATACTTAAATATCAAGGCACCCATATAACTCGACTCTCTTTTGGTATGATTGAAAGGTTGAAAGTACCATTAAAGTTATGCTTTCTTATGTATTTTTTAAATCATTCAAAACAAAAATGTGACGATGCAATATAAGTAGACCCGATCCAATTTGAATTTTCGACCCTAGACACAAGATTAAAATGGGCTCCAAAATATGCATGAAAAGGCATAAAAATTTAACTTTCTAGGACTTGAACCCTAGTTGTTTAGTTATAAGCGATATGCTTACCATATACACTAACACATTCTCCAAAAGTTAAATCAACAATTTCCTTTATAAAATAAAAATCCAAAGAATGGTCAGTGTCTTTAAGCAGGATCCAGGGTCATCGTCCAAATAGCTAAGATTTGGGGTTGGCCCTATAATACAAGAAAGTTTTCATTGTAAAAGGTAAAACAAAACCAGGCATTTTTGATGATATATTAATGTACGGAACCCTGATTGGTTATAAAGTTGAAAAAGTGATATCATGGATAAAACAATATGCTTTAAGACATATAATGTTTTGTCGACGATGGCGAATGATTAAAATGAACGGTTTGTTTGAGGAAGGTATTTAGCGCATAAAATGAATTGAGCAAAGAATGTACTTTTGTGTTTTGAGCAAAGGATTGTGTTGAGACAAGATTTTGATCGATGCCAACGTATAAAGGTGCAATGAAGATCATTTCATAGAAATAAGGTTTTTTTACTTTGAGTCGTGTTAGAAATATGTTAAAATCTATCCTCAAAATATAACGCGAATGCACAAAACAATATTATATCTTCGTTGCTGAAATCTGTATATTTGAGGAATTGAAAAGTCACAGAAAAAGCCCAAACGGTTCAGGCTCCGACCGGGAAAGAGTGCAGAGTGATCTAGACTGTGGACCGAGGTTCTCTGGTCCACAGCAATAAAACGGTCGACCGCCCAAAATACCACCAGTCGACCGTTCATGTTACTGTTTTGGAAACAAAACTTTTCTCACTCGAACCAGTCGACCGGTCTATGTGTTTTTGCATATAACGGCTATTTTTCTGGGTTTTTTAAATTCAACCAGTAGACCGGTGATTTTTGACCTGTCGACCGTTTTCAAACACCAAGCTTTTTCTGAAAGGTTGTTTCTATTTATGAAGAGATTTCTATTCAATAATCAAAGGAAATGGACATAACTTTTTATAGAAACTCTTCATGAAGAATTACTACTTTCTACTGTTATATAAACAACTTCAAACTTGTTTTACAATCACGAAATCATTCTATATTCTCTCTAATTTCTGAGTTGCATTTTCATATTCTTTGCAAAACAAAAGCTCTCCAAATTTCAAATACTTGTTGAATCCTTGAATCAATTTAATATCATTTGATTCAACCAGCATTCTACTTCCTTAAATCTACGCATTCAAATTATATACTCGAGGATAAGATTATAGGAAGGGTGTACTACAAGTGGCTAGTCCGTTGATTAACATAGAAATGTGTTTATTTTATGCTCGTATATTTTATCTTTTGTAAATAAATAAATGATATTTTGGTTACTTTTGTGTGTTTTTACAGGTTGTCAAGAAATGCCTCCTTCGTTTCAAATTAAAGGCCAGCTACAGATAAAAAGCTACTTCCCCGTATTAAAGTCATCTCAATTACAAAAGACGTTGTAGCTCATTGGTAATTGCATAGAGATTTGTACTGAGAGACCTGAGTTCGATCCCCGTCGAGCTCACTTTTTGCCAAAGAAACGGAACGCGTTCACACTGGCCCTTTGCCATGAAGAATATTAATTAGTGTTATATTATATATATACATATTCATGTGTATGTATGATGTTCACTAATAGACATTTCAGGAGTAGTCATGGAAATCACTTCAGAACATTCATTTTTCAATTTCCAATTAGAAGAATTTCTGATTGATTTATTGCCAAGAAAAGATCAATTTTGAAGATCTCATCCCTTGTTGTCTTGGGAGTTTGATGAGCATCCTTGTTTGGAATAATTAATCGCATGCAATCTAATTACCAATCAACTAGCCATACAGAGGATTTGGAAGATATTCACCAAGATATGCATCAGATATTCTTGAAAGAATTATTTCCAAACAAGCCTAGTCAAGGAAGGCAAGAGATATGATATTACTTCTTGAGAAAAGAGAGCCATTTAGTCATTGATTTGATTAGGATTTGGTCTACATCTCTATAAATATACATGATGTCCCATTGTAAAGGCATTCAATTTTTCTATTCTATATTCTCTTCTCCATTAATAAAAGTTCTTCTTCTTTTTACTATTTCTGCAATTTTCTTTTTCTTAGCAATCGGTGTTGTCTTCACAATTAGTTTTGGAAGAACACCAATTGTATTTTACATTTTTTTAGTGATTAGTCGTTTGATTAGTTTCAACGACAATCCTAATTTACTTTTTGTTGTTCTTCTTATTCTGCACTTTTATTTTCTGCATTGTTGTTCTTGTTTTGCAATTTACTTTCTTTAGTGATTAATCATTGATTAGATTCAACGATAATCCTAAGTTCGCAATTTCAATTTGTTTTTATTTCAACAAAATCTCCAGGCTTCGTCTAACTCGCCCAAGAGATTAAATAAATAATTTGATTTTAATCTACCTCCCTGTGTTCGACCTGTGTGCTACACACCTGTATGCTTGCAGAATTTAATTTAAATGTCGCGCTTTTTTGATTCATAGACTAGCGTCGATCAAGTTTTTGGCGCCGTTGCCGGTGAGGTAACGATTAAATTTTATTATTTATTTGATTTCTGATTCGTGTTAGTTTTGTTTTGTTTTTATTTTATTTTTATTTTCTGATTTCCTTTAGAAAAAAAAAGAGAAACCTTACTTTTTATTCTTTTATTTCTTTCCAACTTCTTATAATTCTCTTTTACAATTCTTTCCCTTCTCTTACAAATATTTTTCCCTCAAAATAAAAAAATAAAATAAAAAACGTTCAAAAGTTTCTTGCCATTTCTTCTCAGTCTGTTTCTTTATTTTACAGCTTTCCTTTCTGTTACATTGGTTTTTCTTCTTCCACAATTCAAAAAAAAAAAAAAAAAAAATGCTCTCTCTGTTACTATTTCTTCCCACCGTCAACTTTCCTCTCCACAAACCCACAATCTCACCGTAGTTTGTTCCATCTTCAACCACATATTTCAAACCGCCAATTCATCCCCAACAGTCCATCTTTTCACAGTGCCACCACCTTCCATTTACCATCCCCTGTCAATAACCACACGCACCACCTACAGTCCCCTTCCAAACCCCTGCGTCCTTCACAGCACAACCACCCCTCATCATCTAGTTTCCACCAAAATTCTGAGCTTCCTTAACATACCCAACCGCATCCATCAATACTATCATCAACACGCTGCTTTACTTCCAACAAAATTCATCTGAACCCATCACCCTCACGCCAGCCAATCCCCTATCTTCCCAAACAGACATCATCTCCCATCAGTTCAAAAACCACCTTCATCATCCCACAATTACCCCCAAACGCCATCGCCACAAACAACCCCATCAATCATCTCCTTCCCTGCTCCTCTCGCAAACAGTCACGCCCGAGATTCGAACACTCAGACATCCACTATCGAACGAATTAACTCAGGCATCACCAAGCCGTGCTCACAACTTCATCACCTTCGAAGCGTTCGCGATCCAAAACCCAGAAATCAATTCCCTTCCCCAATCAAACCACCTTCAACCACGCATACAACACATCCACGAACTGCTGCAAACCAAAGCACAATCAAAGCCAATCGAAAATCCAAAAACTCATAGATCCGAATCCGATAATCAGAACTTAAAAAAAAAAATCGTAAACCTCGATTCGAACCACTCGAATGCGAAACAAAAGTTTTTACTTGATTTGATTCCTGAACAAGGAGAAAATTACACGATTTTCCTGTTTTGTTGACCGCCTTTTATTTTTTTGGGTTGGAATTTGATTTGCGGCTATTGTTGGGTACTGTTTTACCTTGTTTAATATAATTCCACTTCAGATCTGTTTAAACTGATTGTTTTTCCAATGCGTGTTAGGGTTTAGGGTCGATATTTTCTTTTTGGCAATAAATAGTGACGTGGCTTCGTTTTGAATTCACCAATTCTTTTATTTCTTTGGCGTGTCAAGTGATTGGCTTTATTTTGAGGAAGTGCACGTGCTTGAAGTCATTGTTCAGAGTCTGACTTTTTCATTTTTTTCTTAGTTTTCAATTTTTGTTTGGCTTAGTTTTTTTTAAAATAATAATAATAATAATAAATCTTTAGCTTTTTTTTCCTTTTCTTTGTTAAACTTAGTTTTTTATTTTATTTATTTTTAGCTTAGTTTAGTTTCTTTCTTCTTCAGTTTAAAAGTTGAGTTTAGTTGTTCATTTATTAATAAAAAGTTTTCTTCAATTCAAAAAAAAAAGGTTAAAAAATCAAAAGCGAGAAGAGACAGTGTCAAGCAATAAATCAGGGAATTCAACGGTCAGACAACAATACAAGAATTCAAAGATCAATCAAATTGCAAAAAGAGAAGTTAGAATCGCTCAAGCTACTCAATTTCTGGACGGACTGCCGATCAAGGTGATAAATTTTTAAAAACACTACAGGTGCTCTACTGCAAAAGAAAAAAATATATAGACAATTATTGTAAAAATTTTCTATAGGGGCAGCGTCTTGAATGTAATTTTTTTTAAATTTCTGCAATTATTTTGTGTGATTGTTGTTATTTCTGCACTTTTTATTCATTCTGTTAAGGGCAATACCCCAATTCACATAAGGTGAGGGATTTCATCACCCTTTCCTTAGCCCACAAATTGCATTTCATCGTAGAATCTGACTAATAATAACGGTTAGACATTGGACTTCAGGGAGTCACGGGCTCATCTAAGGCTTAATTGTATTGTGATAGTTGATTCATTTGGAACGAATTATTTCTTGGTGTCTAGACTACGACAGAGAAATAACCGTTTATAAATATTACGGTGATTCGTAAATATTATATCGGTTGTTACTCTGAAGGTACTTAAACCTTCGGCTGCATTGCTAGGGTGATTCCTGGTGCACCGATAACTCCTGTCCGTTAACTGGCTGAGAAATCTTTTGATCTAAGTAATCAAACGCGTCACTTTATAATTTTGGGTTAGGAGCCAATAAGGACAGAAAATTTCATTGTAGCTGATTTCTGTGCTTGCATCTAACAACAATGAGTGAAAAAAGTGTCAGCCAACAAAATTCTCCTAGGGGTTCTCGAATCAACCAAAATTTTCCAACCGAATTGGATCAAAATCGAGTGAATCAAAACTTTGGGGATCAAAATCAGATAAATCAAAATTTTCAAAATCCCAATATCCAAATGGATAGACCCTTGTCTCTTCGTGATCGATGTTATCCAACTAGGACCGTTCAACCCTCTGTCATCGTGTTCCCACCAGCTGAACGAAACAATTTTGAGCTAAAACATTCTTTTATCCAAGGGGTACCAAAATTTACTGGGTCTGAAAATGCTTATGAATTTCTAAGTGAATTTGAATTGTATGCCTCCACAACAAAAATGCAACAACTATCTAACGAATCGATCAACCTAAGGCTAATTCCATTTGCACTACTTGAAGTGCTAAAAGATGGCTAAATTCTCTTCCACGACATTCCATAAGAAGTTGGGATGAATTTGTCACTGCATTCTTGAAAAAGTTTTTCCCTTTCCATAAAACTCTAAAAATCCGAACCAAGATAAATCAATTTTGTCAAAATGAGGGGGAAAATTTTTCAAAATACTTTGAAAGATTCAACCAACTATTATATAGTTGTCCTCATCATAGAATTCTAAAAGATCACTTATGTCAAATAGCATATGAAGGGCTAAACTATCAGACTAGAACTCAACTAGAATCAATGTGTGGAGGGGATTTTATGTCTAAGACAGCCGATGAAGCTTGGCAATTCTTAGAAGATTATTATGAAAAGGACATGCAATGGGAATCAATTCGTGTTCCCATTCGTACTTCTACTAGAGGAGTGCATGTCGTGGACCCAAGTCAAATTCCCTTAGAAAATCAAACTCCTCAAGCCGGAGAAGGGTTACCCCACTATTACTCTCAAGACCAAGCCAATGCTATAGCTCAAAATAATCCTTACTCATCCACGTACAACCCTGGTTGGAGGAACCACCCAAATTTTTCCTGGTCAAACCCCAATAATTCGGCTAACCCATCTCACGTGCAACCCTTTATTCCCAATCCGAATTACCAAGCTCCTTCTTCCAATTCTCAAACATCTCAAGCTTCACCTCAATCCAAACAACCTTACAGGCACCCCAATTTTCAATCATCGAACCAATCTTCTCAACCGTCACAAGAAATTGTGCGTTTAGAAAAACAGTTGAGCTCTTACGAAGCTAAAATAAACTCGCAAGACGCTAAAATGGACCAAATGATGGATATGATAAAGGAAATGGCGAAAAATAACGAGAAAGGAAAATTGCTGAGTCAACCTGAGGTGAATCCAAAATATAACTCTCGTGCTGTAAATTCTTGTGAGGACGAAAACCATAATCCAGTCAACGCTATTACAACCCTTCGATCTGGAAAGAGGGTTGATAATAACGTGGGCGACCCTGACGAACCTTCTAACTCGACCCCAATCCCTAATCTTGATGATCACCCATTGGCTTCGAATGCCAATTCCTCTAAACCTCAAGTTTCCTTAAATGTTGGCAATCCCAACGGTTCCTCTCCTAGTGTCGGCAAACCCGACCCACCTTCGAAAAATAATGTTGGCAATACCAACATTCCATCTTCTACGACCTTACCACCTTCTATTTCCTTGGATAAACCTTCTTCCTCGAATGATGAAACTGATCACAGAGTCGAAAAACCAATAGCTCCATTTCCCCATAGGCTCAATAATAAGAAGAAAGCGGCAAATTTTGATAAAATTTTGGAAATTTTCAAACAAGTCCGTGTGAACATTCCTCTCTTAGACACAATTGAACAAATTCCTCAATATGCCAAATGTCTTAAGGAATTGTGCACACAAAAACGTGCGACCAATGTCCCAAAAACCGCCTTTCTAACTGCGAATACAAGCTCTGCTCTTTCGAATCTTACCCCAGTCAAGTACAAAGACCCTGGCTGCCCTACAATTGATTGCAAAATAGGAAACACCCATATCTCTCGTGCCCTACTCGACCTTGGTGCCAGTGTCAATCTTCTTCCTTATACAGTTTATTGTCAACTTGGGCTAGAGGAAATTGAACCAACAAACATCACTCTTCAGTTAGCAGATCGATCTGTCAAAATGCCATTGGGAATTATCGAAGACGTCTTGATACAGTTCGAACAGTTTTACTTCCCTGTCGATTTCATAGTTTTAGACACAGAGCCTGTCTCAAATCCCAAAGTTCAAATACCATTGATTTTAGGACGGTCCTTCTTAGCAACCTCAAATGCTGTCATAAATTGTAGGAACGGTCAACTTCGACTTTCCTTCGGGCACCTAACCATTGAGCTAAACATCTTTAATCTCAACAAACAACCTAGGGATTTTGAGACTGATGAAATCGACATGATTCAAACCATAGTAGACCAAACCTCTAATGACACTTCTAAAGCCTTGAAAATGTGTCTGGAACATTTCGACTCCGATTTCGACGAACTTGAATACATTTCTGAACTGAATGAATTTCTTGACTTAAATCCTTCGTCTTCTGAATCTAACCAAGGAATGTTAACCAACGTTAACACTCAAGAACATCCTAAGTTAGATCTCAAACCCTTGCCACAAGACCTTAAGTACGCATACTTAGACTCCTCAGAAACTCTTCCTTGGCCTCTGATCTTACCGAGGACCAAGAAGAAAAATTCTTAGAAATTTTGCGGGAAAATAAAGAAGCCTTGGGGTGGGAACTGAGCAATATAAAAGGAATTAGCCCGTTAATTGTGGAACATCGCATACACTTAGTTGATGAGGCTAAACCCACCCGTGAGGCTCAAAGGCGATTAAACCCAAACATGAGAGAAGTGGTCAAGGAGGAGATAATCAAATGTCTAGACAATAACATCATCAATCCCATCTCTGATATTACCTGGGTGAGTCCGGTACAAGTCGTACCAAAGAAATCGGGAGTCACAGTGATCAAAAATGAAAGTAATGAGCTCGTCCCAACAAAAATCAAAACAAAATGGCGTGTGTGTATCGACTATCGAAAGCTCAACGCAGCCACACGAAAAGACCATTTTCCCTTACCTTTTATTGACCAAATGCTCGAACACTTAGCGGGTCATGAGTACTACTGTTTTCTCGATGGATACTCTGGCTATAACCAAATCCATGTTGCTTTAGAGGATCAACATAAGACCACCTTTACTTGTCCCTTTGGAACCTTTGCTTATCGTCGCATGCCTTTTGGTCTTTGTAATGCCCCCCGCGACTTTCCAAAGGTGTATGATGAGTATCTTCTCTGACATGGTGGACGAATTCTTGGAAATATTCATGGATGATTTTTCAATCTATGGATCATCTTTTTCCCAATGCCTCACTCATTTAGAACTCGTCCTGAAATGTTGTAAGGAAAAATCACTCGTGCTTAATTGGGAAAAGTGTCATTTCATGGTTAAAAGGGGGATAGTTCTAGGTCATGTCATCTCCAAAGATGGTCTTGAAGTCGATAAATCTAAAATCGATTTGATTGCTAATCTGCCTCCTCCTAAGTCTGTTAAAGATGTTCGTTCATTTCTTGGCCACGCGGGATTCTATAGAAGATTCATTAAGGATTTCTCGAAAATTTCAAAACCTCTCTCAAATTTACTTGCCAAAGACGTTAAGTTCGAATTCTCCAATGACTGCAAAACATCCTTTGAAACTCTTAAGTCAATCTTGACCACAGCTCCCATCATTCAACCCCCTGATTGGACTCAGCCCTTCGAACTTATGTGCGACGCTTCCGACTTTGCAATGGGAGCCATCTTAGGTCAGCGTATCGATAAACTCCCTCGAGTCATTTATTACGCTAGCAAAACCTTAAACGAGGCCCAATTGAATTACTCAACTACTGAAAAGGAATTTTTGGCAGTTGTCTTCGCTCTTGAGAAATTCAGACCATATCTCATAGGATCCAAAGTCATAGTTTACACTGATCATGCTGCCCTCCGATATTTGCTTTCTAAAAAGGATGCCAAGGCCCGCTTGATTCGTTGGATCCTTCTTCTTCAAGAATTCGATATAGTAATACGAGATAAAAGGGGTTCTGAAAATGTCATAGCTGATCATCTCTCTCGAATTGTGCACGAAAGTGTTAACGACACCCAAATCGATGACTATTTTCCTGACGAACAACTCCTTTCAATCTCTAACACCCCTTGGTACACTGACATTGTGAATTATCTTGTCACACAACAAACACCCGCTGAATGGTCGAAACAAGATAAACAAAAATTTCTCTCGAAAGTTCGAAACTTCTATTGGGATGACCCTTATCTTTTCAAATACTGTCCAGACCAAATCATTCGAAGGTGTGTGCCCGATCATGAACACCAAAGTATTCTCTCCTTCTCACATGACCATGCTTGTGGCGGTCACTTTGGAGCAAGAAAAACTGCTTCAAAAGTATTGCAAAGCGGTTTTTATTGGCCCACACTCTTCCGTGACGCTTTCGAATTTTGCTCTAAATGTGAGCGATGTCAAAAAATGGGTCGAATCTCTAAGCGAAACATGATGCCTCTCAACCCCATTTTAGTGATTGAGTTATTCGATGTCTGGGGCATCGATTTCATGGGACCATTCCCTAATTCATTTGGGAATCTTTACATCTTGCTTGTGGTAGATTATGTCTCAAAATGGGTTGAAGCCATTCCGACCAAAACCAACGACAACAAGGTTGTTGTCAAATTCGTCAAAGAAAACATCTTTTCACGCTTTGGCATACCTCGAGCTATCATTAGCGATAATGGCACTCATTTCTGTAATCGTGCTTTTGAGTCCTTGCTCAAGAAATACTCAATCACACACAAGCTGTCAACACCTTACCATCCACAAACTAGTGGACAAGTAGAAGTTTCCAATAGACAAATCAAACAAATTCTTGAGAAAACCGTGAATTCCAATAGAAAAGATTGGTCCGTAAAACTGATTGATGCACTTTGGGCTTTTCGCACTGCTTATAAAACCAATCTAGGGATGTCACCATATCGATTAGTCTTTGGAAAGGCCCGTCACTTACCTCTTGAATTAGAGCATCGTGCTCTTTGGGCCATAAAATTTTTGAATTTTGACTTAGAGAAAGCCGGCTCACATAGGAAGTTATAAATTTCTGAATTAGAGGAATTAAGAAATGAGGCGTATGAAAATGCGAAAATCTACAAAGAAAGAACTAAAGCCCAACACGACAAAAACATACTTCGTAAGGAATTCAACGTAGGTCAAAAAGTTCTTTTATACGACTCTAGACTTCACTTGTTTCCAGGAAAACTCAGATCTCGATGGACTGGACCTTATGTTGTGAAAACAGTATACCCTCATGGAGCGGTTGAAATTGAAAACCCTAGGGATGGAAAAGTCTTCAAAGTAAACGGTCAACGACTGAAACCATTTTTGGAATTCGAGCAATATGACGAAGATGACCCTATCGATCTGCATGAGCCTGATCATCCACCATGAAATCAGGTGGTACCCGTTCTTTTTATTTTATTTTTCTTTTTCATTTTTTTATTTTTGTTTTTCTGCCTTAGACAGTTGGGACATTGTCTCAATCAAGTGTGGGGGGGGGGGGGAGTCTGCATTGCATTCTTTTGATTTTTCTTTAATTTTTCTTTCTTTTCATGTAGGACCATCATACATTTTATATCGTAGTAACATACCATAAAATATATTTTTAAAAATACGACTCATTTTCAATTGATACAACAAAATAAGTTTACAATTTTTAGCCAGTTGATAGTATTTTTTTCTCTCAACTTAGATCGAATAAGAAATATAATGAAAAGTTTAATTTTGAGGGATAATAGTGTAACCGGTACATAGGGAGATTCTTAGGTGATGGCCATGAAATCTATTCTATATTGTAGACTTTGTTTAAATAAGTGGAAGACTTAAAATACTTATAATGGCTTGTCAAATCTTTAAAACTAAGTTGTGTTAAGTTGAATTCGCGTAACTCTCTTTTTGTGCTTATAAATTCAATAATAGTAATAGTAATCCAAGGGTATCCAACATTGCTTGTATATCGAGCGTTGGTGTGCAAACCCGCCAAGCTCTATCCGACACGTTGTTGACAAAGTCAGCGTTGGAATATCTTGGTCTCATTTTATGAGATTGGACACCTAAGGATTACCGACACGTTGTTGACAAAGTCAAAGTCGGCCTGCACAATCCGCCAAGCTCTTTACCCACTCTCCGTTAGTCCGCGAGGCAGTGCATGGGTGGTAAACCTCGGTCTTCTAAGTTAGGTGTATGTACTTAATCATAAATCTTAAAATTTTATAGAATAAAGAATAAGCGATGATGCCCAAACACTTCTTGACCTTATTGATTTGACTAGCCATACATGAGAAAATTAGAATACCACTTTACAAACTGTGCTAAGCAAACTAAGAATTTATTTCATGGCTGCACTATGTTATCGACCGAACTAACTGGCCAAACTGGAATTTAACATTTGAAAACTTAATTTATATTGAAAATTTGTGACAAGTCGAGGTATCTAAAATAAAATCAACTGATTAGAAATTATTAACTTAATTTGTTGTACCACTTTCCTGAAATAAGTCGTGTTTTCATTTTTCGTTTTTATTTGCATATGTCCATTGCATTCATGTAGTTTCATTAGAATCATAGCATACTGCATTTGGATTTTGTGGGTAGTATCCGTTGAAAACCCTCACGAGACACCACTCGTCCTACTAGGGACACCTAGAGGTTTAACGGCTTGTTGCATGCGCTCAATGAAATCGTGTTTCCTACGAAAGTGCGACCTATCTAGTTAGTTTTTCATTTTCTTTTTACTCGAGGACGAGTAAAAGATAAGTGTGGGGGTATTTGATTAACATAGAAATGTGTTTATTTTATGCTCGTATATTTTATCTTTTGTAAATAAATAAATGATATTTTGGTTACTTTTGTGTGTTTTTACAGGTTGTCAAGAAATGCCTCCTTCGTTTCAAATTAAAGGCCAACTACAGATAAAAAGCTACTTCCCCGTATTAAAGTCATCTCAATTACAAAAGACGTTGTAGCTCACTGGTAATTGCATAGAGATTTGTACTGAGAGACCTGAGTTCGATCCCCGTCGAGCTCACTTTTTGCCAAAGAAACGGAACGCGTTCACACTGGCCCTTTGCCATGAAGAATATTAATTAGTGTTATATTATATATATATACATATTCATGTGTATGTATGATATTCACTAATAGACATTTCAGGAGTAGTCATGGAAATCACTTCAGAACATTCATTTTTCAATTTCCAATTAGAAGAATTTCTGATTGATTTATTGCCAAGAAAAGATCAATTTTGAAGATCTCATCCCTTGTTGCCTTGGGAGTTTGATGAGCATCCTTGTTTGGAATAATTAATCGCATGCAATCTAATTACCAATCAACTAGCCATACGGAGGATTTGGAAGATATTCACCAAGATATGCATCAGATATTCTTAAAAGAATTATTTCCAAACAAGCCTAGTCAAGGAAGGCAAGAGATATGATATTACTTCTTGAGAAAAGAGAGCCATTTAGTCATTGATTTGATTAGGATTTGGTCTACATCTCTATAAATATACATGATGTCCCATTGTAAAGGCATTCAAATTTTCTATTCTATATTCTCTTCTCCATTAATAAAAGTTCTTCTTCTTTTTACTATTTCTGCATTTTTCTTTTTCTTAGCAATCGGTGTTGTCTTCACAATTAGTTTTGGAAGAACACCAATTGTATTTTACATTTTTTTTAGTGATTAGTCGTTTGATTAGTTTCAACGACAATCCTAATTTACTTTTTGTTGTTCTTCTTATTCTGCACTTTTATTTTCTGCATTGTTGTTCTTGTTTTGCAATTTACTTTCTTTAGTGATTAATCATTGATTAGATTCAACGATAATCCTAAGTTCGCAATTTCAATTTGTTTTTATTTCAACAAAATCTCCAGGCTTCGTCTAACTCGCCCAAGAGATTAAATAAATAATTTGATTTTAATCTACCTCCCTGTGTTCGACCTGTATGCTACACACCTGTATGCTTGCAGAATTTAATTCAAATGTCGCGCTTTTCTGATTCATAGACTAGCGTCGATCATCCGTGTATTGAAGATACAATATATAGTCAATCATCAACTACTTTGTATTGAAATTCCGGTAAGACTGTAGCCGTTCAAATCAGGTAGGTAATCTTGTGGCCCGTGAAATAAAGTGGGTAATCTTGTGGCCCGTGAAATCAAGTGGGTAAGTTTGTAGCCCGTGAAATCAACTGGTGTATTGTGAACCTGTTCCTCCGAGTGAAGCGAGGTGGTTAATTAGTGAAAATCCAGAGAGAGGTCTGGGACTGGACGTAGGACGGTGCTCCGAACCAGTATAAAAATCCCTGGTGTGATTTTTCTACTTTTGCCTACATTTACTATTATACAGTTCTGTGATTATCTATTACTTCATACTCGAATATTGTTTGTCATATTACACGATCCGTGTGTGTATTATACTTAGCACGTACACGCACACATTTTCAGATTGAACGGTGAATGTGAAAGGAGTATATTGTCAAAGAAGAGTAATATATAATAATTAATTGATAGCAGTAATTAAAATAAACGTTAAAGGGATAATCAAAGGGATAAAAACAATTACTTATGCATGCGTCGGACATGAATGTATTATTTTGATGCCTTGGAATGAACAATTGAAATGAACGGTTCCATTGCATTTGCATTGGACGAGAATGCAACGGTAATAAACAAAAAAATTGAGATGAACGGTACCATAGAATAAGAAAGTATCATAAAGATTATAATTATTACCTGTTTTCTAGTGTCTTATTCCCTTTTTCATTCAATGACCTTTCTTAAACTATAAGTAGCTAGTTATCTCTAATTTTGTTTTATTTCACTTAGAAAATAAATAAATTTTGTGTGGATGCATCCACTACAAGAAACAATGGCTTTTCCGATGGATCAAAACCGTCAGTGGTCATCGGAAGCCATCGGAAACATGGGGGTTGGTGAACATAATTATCGACGGCTTCCGATCGTGCATGTTTCCAATGGCTACCTACGATTTTCGACGGGTTCCGACACATGTCGGGAGCCATCGGAAACAGTTGACGATTGAATACACAAAAGCCGTCGCGAGCCGTCGGAATACCTGCATTTTTTTTTTTTAATTTCTACTTCAATTTAGGTTGCTTTCCTGTCGAGGGTTTGGGTATTTCAGGCCATTCTTGGGTTTCTACACTATGTTTCTTGGTTGGTTGTTACTGATTCAGGTTGGTTGTTAGTGAGAAATTCTTGGGAGGAATGGATGTGAGTTGTCACTACTATAAAACATGTCATTTGCACTGATTGTTTTCCCCCTGTTGCTTCACTTCTACAATCTTTTTTTGCATCGATTTTAGAGTCGGTGCAAAAAACCATTTTTTGCGCTGGTCCTTAGTAATAAACGATGCAAAAGAAGTATTTTTTGCACCTTTATAAAAAACTAATGCAAAAAATTCTTTATTGCTTAAAAATTTCTTTTTGTGTATTGATTGTTTTACACAACATGTGCAAGAGATGGAAATATTGCACCAATTGTTAATTCTTAAAACAACCGGTGAAAAAATGTAGCATTTGAAGATTTTTTGTTGCACCACATGTTCCTAACATCCGGTGCAAAATGACGATCTTTTGCAAAAATAACTCTCATTAATTTAAAAAAAATCTAAAACATACTATTGCAAAAACTTCTCACCCAATAGGTAATGCCTCCAAATCTTTAAGGAAAATACCACTGCTAACAGCTGTAAATCATGAGTAGAATATCTTTTCTCATGTGGCTTCAATTGTGACTAGCATAAGCAATCACTTTGCCTCTTTGCATCAACACTACACATACTCCTTTACCTGAAGCATCTGTATAGATGGTAAAACCACCTATATTTGTCAATACAGGCGCAGTAGTTAATCTTTCTTTCAGCTCCCGAAAAGCTGCTTTACATTCAGATGTCCAATTAAACTTGGCATTATTTTTAGTAAACTTCATCAATTGCCTAGATAACTTCGAAAAATATTTAATGAATTTCATGTAATAACTTGCCAATCCAAGAAAACTCCTAACCTCGGTAGGCGCCATTGGCTGCTTTCAATCCTAGATGGTCGTAATCTTGCCTGGGTCTACCGGCATCCCTTCCTTTGATACTACATGACCAAAGAATTTCACTTCTTCTTTCCAGAATATTCATTTAGAAAATTTGTCTTTTAATATATTCTTTCTCATAATTTCCAGTACATGTTCTAAATGCTTTACATGCTCACTGGCTATCTTTGAAAAATCAGAATATCATCAATGAAGACCAATACAAACTTATTCATCAATCCACGGAATACTCGATTCATCAAATCTATAAAATAAGCAGGGGGTTGCATAACCCGAACGACATTACTAACCACTCGTAAAATAATTTTGGACCTTTGAAAGCTATCAAAGGGACATACTCTTCTGTAATTCTCAATTGATGGAAACCTGTAGCTGGGTCCATCTTCGAAAACACTCGCGCTCCATTCAAGCGATCTAATAAATCATTTATACACGGAAGTGGATATTTATTTTTTAGCATTTGCTTATTGAAGTCACGGTTTTCCACACATAATCCGAGAGTACCGTCTGACTTTGGAACGAACACCATTGCTGCTCCCTAACTCGAAAACTAGGCCTGATCAGACCTTTTCATAATAATTGCTGATTTTGATTACCCAACTCTTCTTTCTCTTTCAACTTCATTCTCCGAATTACATGCACAACTGGCTTTGCATTCAGAACTAAGTCAATCCTGAAATCGATCTCACTTCGCTGCAAAAGGCTATCAACTTCCTCAAACACATCCGCGAAATTTTTAACAATCGGGATATTTTCTATAGAGAAGGGGAACAAATCTCTTAGCAAAATTAACGTCTGCTTCATACTTGGTCAGCCAATCCAACCCAAGTATAATATCAAATTCGGTAAGATTCATGACGATCAAATCGAAGGAAAACCGATAATGGGAATAAGAAACTGACACTCTACAATACCAACAAAGATCGAGGGAACCTACAATTGTATTATTAACACTAATGGGCTCTCTAAGATATCTCAATTTTAAATTTAACTTTTTAACTACGTTATTTAAAATGAAACTTCGCGATGTGCTAGTATCAAATAATACTTTAACTAGAATATTCCTAACAGTAAGTGTATCGTCCAGAACATTAGGTATTCCCCTACCAGCAGAAGCTGTTGGAGTATCTACCACATTATAGACTTGAGCCACTTCGGACATTTTCAGTAGTGGGCAGTTCCTTGCAATATACCCCATTTTATGGCAATTGTAGCATTCCATGTTATCTCGAAATTTCTGGCTAGATTCAAATTCATTCCTCCTCGGCCTCTTGGGATCTCTACAGTCCCTTGCCCAATGTCCATACTTGTTACAGTTATAACATTTAATCCCCTTTAGTTTATCATCCTTGGGCTTTTCTTCTTCAGTCTTACTTGTCATGGGCCTCTTGTTTGATGATTTTATTTTATTACCATAATAACCTCTTTCCTTATCTTCCTGAGCATTCTTCTTATCAATATTTTCATACCGATAAGCCATCTCGACCATCCCTGCAAATGGGAGACTTATACGAGTTGTCACTCTTCTTCAATATCTTCTTTGAAGACCCTCGATGAACCTTTTGTTCTTCTTAGTCGAGTTCTTAATCAATTTGGGACCAAAGAGAGAGAGTTCGTCAAACTTGTTCACATATTCATAAATGGTCATATCCCCTTGCTTAAGAATAGAAAACTCATTGTATAGACGCTCGACTTCTTCTTGGGGAACAAACCTCTCCTTGAACCTTTCCCAAGTCAGATTACCTTCCGGATTACCCACCGTAACTGCTTCCCACCAAATCAGGGCTTCATCTTTGAGTAACCAGAATGCTAGAAACCACTTCAGATTATCCGCCAATTCTAAGCCTTCAAAGATTCGTTCATGAGACCTCATCCATGCTTCATCTTCTATTAAATATTCCTTTCCCAATAATGGGACTCCTCCTAAGTTCATGTATTTCTTAGCAAGCGTATCTAGATCAGGTTGTTGTTGTGGTTATTGTTGTTATTGAGTAATATTAGTGCATTAACAGCTTCTTCTGGATTTGACTACTGAACTTTTGTGGGGTTGGGCTATTGAGCTTCAGCCTGAACATTGCCCGACCTCTTCCTCAACCCCTACATCTTCCGCCTTTGCCACTCATTTTCTTCTATGTCTACAAATAGCAAGAAAAAAGTGAGGCCAACAAAAAAATATCTTAAGGAAATATACGAGCATAAAAACACATACATAAACAAAGATGTATTTACTAAGTTATATGTTATTCTGTTGGAATCATTCTAGGATACTACTAATCCTATCTCTAATGAGTTACTCATCCTAGAATACTACTGATTCTATCTTCGATGAGTCAGTTAATATGTTATACTCCAGAACAAAAGCTAACCCTTAGCTCTGACACCATCTGTGACTACCCAAACCCCTGATCCTGGCAGAATGGATAATCGATGGAATATAACTCATTAACCACATCAACTGATCATAGAACATAGCATAAATATATTGCATGAGAGAATAACTTACATCATTTTACAACAGTGGAAATAAATATCATCAGAGTTACACATCATTATAGGATCATACTTAGTACATAACAAGTTTCAGATAGCAAACAGTACATAATAGAATTAAAGATAATTAACATAGGTGAGTCTTGAAAAGTTCAAAAGAAATATATATAAGTTCCGTCTTCAGCTCCAAGTCAAATATAGTTACAAAAGCTCCAATACACATCCCCAAAAGGAAGGAATCTTACAGACATGTTCACTTGGTTGCCTGTGTGAAATTATAGGCACTTGAGTTTACAAGGGAAAAATAATTTACGAGTCAGTCACGGGACTGGTATGAGAAACATTACACTTAAATTTTTTAAAAATAAGCATATCATGGGACCACGTTGTGTGACACGGAATGAGTTTACTCCATACAAATGCGGTGCGTTAAATAAATGAAACAGAAAATTGAATAACACAATGCTTTCTGAAAAATGAAGCCATTATAAGACTCAAGTCCCATAACGCAATGCAATGCAAGGCGAAGGATAGAGTTTTACCTTATAATGGTTAAACATGCTTGATACGAGAAAAATAAAAATCATTTAATATTATTATTAGTGTCTAATTTTAAAAAGTTTCGAAAATAAATGTAACGATCTTAGATGGCACAATAACCTATCCTATTATGCCACCGTAAGTATACAACTAAATCCGTAAAATCGCATATTAGAATTTAAATTTCCATCATGTGCCAATGCAAGGGATCTCTTCTTACCGAACTCGGACCATCTCTAGCAAGATATCCAGGACTCAGACTCTGATGAGCCCTTGGAGCGGCATAGTCGGTCAACAGTACGTTGCTGATTGGCAATAATTGAACACTGCGTTTCCCGGTCCTATTAGACCTCTTGGTCTGTCCATCGACCGTGATCTGTCCATCGACCATGGCCTTGTGCGGGCATATTTGAGGTGCCACAATTCCAACATCCACATAAGTAAAAATGCCTGGGTCCATATCATGACATCACTTCTGGCTAGAAAGAAATGCATGTCCTCCCTGCTGTCCTTCATCCCGTTTTTGATTCATACCGGTGTGTGAAGCTCGTGAATTAACGCCATAACACAAAGCCATGCTATATCAGCGATGCTTTGATCATAAACCACAAAGCTCTGTTTTTCAACAAAAGTTTTGATCCATTCATATCAGCATGCCACACAGTCATTCCAGACCATACAACTGACAACTACCATTATATAACTTCTAAGATCGTACACCTCAGAGAAGGGTGTTAAGCCAAGTGAATAAATTATCCAAGACCAAACAGATATATATTGAGCAAAAATAAATTAATATAGTTCAGAATACCATGTCAGACATACAATCCATTTACAAGTTCGTTTTGGATCTGAACGAAATGGAGGCACATTATTCCTCGTCCCATATGTCCAATACAGGAGAGAGGCCCCTCGCATATCTAGAAAATCAACAAGTACATCCGGAGAACTTCCACTATAAACCATTCAAGGGGCTACCCATATCCAGGGCATCAACAGTAATCCATTCAATGTGCAGATTTTCAGCCTTGCGCCATCTTCAATCTCTTCGACATTTAATCGTCGTTCAATTATTCGAAATGAGTCAAACCCGGTCTTTTCGAATAATTCGCGCCAAACAAGTCAAATCAATTTCTTATTCTCAAATCTGGTTAAGTCAAATGGCATTCACAAATCATTTCATTACCTTATTTCAAAAGGTTAACTCAAGAATTCAATTCAATTTACGAATCAAAATTCTTACTTCTAAAAATGGTTCAAGATTAGTTGTATAAGCTCTTACGCAAAAACGCCAAATTGCACTTAACCACTTATATCATTACAAACCATGTTAAATTGGTTTAAACTTATCCCAAACCATTTATAATATTTTAAAATTGTTTTCCCTATATATATATATACATATATATATATATAGTCGATTTCAGTTGAACAACGCTTCTGATCATTCAAATGCACTGGCGTTGTTTTCATTCAAACTTGAATTGAACATTTCTAAATACCTAACTATTGGATTTTTAAACTCTTATTATCATTTGAAAGATCTTTTCAAAACGAATCCAACGGTCCTAATTTTAGGAAAATCTTACGGTTGGATCTCCCGGTATGTCCATTTGAATTTTATAGTCGAAATTCACGTACGGTCGTTGCGCGACTCGTCCTATTAAAACCATTTTATTATTTATAATAAAATTTCTAGATTCAATCCAAATGTATTTTATAAAACGTTTATAAACTCATTTTAAAATGATTTCAATCTCCAATTCAATTTTAAATCAAAATTGAATATTTCATTCTATTACAATATTAAAACAATAATATTTTTCAAATCTCATATTCATGGTGTAAATTTTTATGTCAATCGTATAAACACATCCATATCAACTACCATCCATCAATCAATATTTATAACCTAACTGCTTTTGTTGTTAACACTTATATTCACAGTTCAATAATAATAAAAGTGAAAACAGTAAAACAACATCCATCAATCACAAAACAAATATTGCAATCACAGACAATCATTTAGATAATCAAACAAGATTATAACAACTTATAAAATTTAAATTGAGTGAGAGTTCTCATCATATAAGCGTCAAACACTTACATGCTCATATGGTTATGTTGTCCTCATCATATAAGCATCAAACAATTACATGCTCATATGGTTATGTTGTCCTCATCATATAAGCATCAAACAATTACATGCTCATATGGTTATGTTGTCCTCATCATATAAGCATCAAACAATTATATGCTCATATGGTTATGCTGTCCTCATCATATAAGCAACAAACAATTACATGCTCATATGGTTATGTTGTCCTCATCATATACGCATCAAACAATTACATGCTCATATGGTTATGCTGTCCTCATCATATAAGCATCAAATAATTACATGCTTATATGCTTATGTTGTCCTCGTCATATAAGGATCAAACATTTACATGCTTATATGCTTATGTTGTCCTCATTGTATAAGAATCAAACAATTACATGCTCATATAGTTATGTTGTTCTCATCATATAAGCATCAAACAATTACATGCTCATACGGTTATGCTGTCATTTTCTTTATGGAAATTTAACAAATGAATCAATAACCACTTTTATTGATCATTATCAAACAGTGTATATTATTACACTCAAGCAACCATTACACCGCATCCAATTTACACCCAGATAGTAGTAATCATTAAATTACTCAACCAATGTCATTTAAGGCTCAACCAATTTTCAATCGACTTTGTGTATAGTTCAAGTGCTGAACTCCAGGAATATTACATATAATAGATAAAAAATATGACATTTTTATCACAATACTCAATGTTTAATATAACAATAAACTTGTATGATCAGTGATAAATATTATTAAATATTTTTAATTAACAATTGACCATCAATTAATTTAATCCCTATCTACATGAAGTTTGGTTTCAAAGAAATGTAAGTAACCACGCATATATCAATCAAAAATGATATTTTTATCTTGCTAACCATCAACTAGCATCATATTAAATTTTATTATTAACCAATACTCATCCGATAACTCAAATAATTGACTAGCAAATAGTTAATTTTTAATCTAGCCTTTTTATAAGTGAGTTTCGATTTCTCACCAACGATTTCCGCTACACCAAACTTTGTTTTAGAAGATCAAGGACTCGTTAACTCGATGTTGACACTTGTCGGGATTCTACGTAAATTTTTGATAGCTCACGAGACTCGAACAACTTGCTAAAACACGCAAACTTGCGAATACTTGTAGATTTGGAAGTTTGAAGCTAAACGAAGGAGTGCACTTGGGTTTTAAGGGAAGTTTGGTGCTATGGGACCCGCAGGAGCCGTTGTTCAGGTCTGACATGGCTGGTGCGGGGACTATGAGCTGTGGCATGGGGTTTAAAGGGAGAAAGGAGGAAGTTTGAAAGGGGATAAGTGCAAAAAGTTGCAAAATGAGGTGTTTTGGAGTTTTAGGGGAGATGGGGCCCCACGGTGGTGGCCTAGCGTAAGCGACGACGGCAGTACGGAGGAGGGCTGGGATGGTGCGGCAGTGGTCAGGTGGGGTAGGAGCAAGGTGGTGCAGCCAATAGAGGAGGAGGAAGGAAGTTGGAGGAGGTAAATGGGAAGTGGAAGAGAAGGAGAAAGAAAAGATAAAGGAGAAAGGGGTTATTGCAAATTTTCGATTCCCTTATGTGGATCACTGATGTGGCGTGACTTGGGAGCTTTAAACTAAAACACTTCAAGCCGTTAAATGGTCACCGTTTCATTTCAAGCTTTTAGACAATTGTACACAAAAGTGTGCTAGTTTGCCTTCATGCCTTTTGATCGCACGACCACATATTATTTCCGTTTGTTACAAAATTTTGCACTCTAACAATAAACGTAATTCCGGATCCAACGGGACTAGTTTCGTTGAATTCTAAGTTCGTTTGACCTTCCATTTTATTTTTCAAATGTGTTTCGTCTTAATTTCAATGTGTTGTTTTAGCGTACGTTTAATTCCCGCACGCCCACAAGCTTGCTCTCAAAATCATGAAATTTGGAATCTTGTCATTCTTCGATGCTATGGATCCAATATAATTATTTTCGTCGAAATCTGAGGTCATCACAATAATATTCCTTTGTAAACTGATCAAATCTGCGTTGAATAATCGATTTTTGAAATTTGATCATATTTTCCCACAAAATTAAATTAAAAATAATTTTTAAATTGGTTTTGAAATTCAGGTTTGTTACATATCACATCCTCCGTAACCTTGACTTCTCGTGCATTACCCAAATCTGTCATAACACCCCACTCATCGTAATCATCAAACACACTGTTCCTGGAATTCTGGGATAGAAAGTGGTTCAAATGCTCATTGGGGGAGGTGGAACAAGAATCATGATTAGAAAAAGAAAAGACATGCTCAATAAATTTGACATCATGACTAATAAAATACACATAAGCTTCTAAATCATATAAACGCCACCTCTTTTGACCCAAAGGATAAACAACAAAGATACATCTCCCAGAACGAAGCCCAAATTTATCCTTGACACGAGGTCGATTCGAAGCATAGCAAAGACACCCAAATACCTTTAAAGCAGACATACTAGGTGGACTCCCAAAAAGTGTTCATGTGGAGTTTTACCATCCAAAACACGAGTGGGAATCAGATTAACAAGGTGACAGGCAGTTAAGACACACTTCCCAAAAAATCAATAGGTAGGCAAGCTTGAAAACGCAGGCCGCGAGAAACATTTAGAGCATGTTTATGTTTACGTTCTACTCTACCATTTTGTTGGGGAGTATTAACACAAGAAGTTAGATGCAAGGTGCCTTGTTGAGCTAAAAAATCCTTTAGACATATAAATTTGTGTCCATTATCACTACGCAAAACCTTTATTGGCCTATTAAAACGCGTTTTGACCATAAAGAAGAAATTTTGAATCAATTCACCAACCTCCTATTTACCGACCACCAAATATATCCATATAGCATGAGAAAAATCATCAACTATGGTAAAAAAAAATAATGACCTCCACAAATAGAAGCAATAAGATAAGGACCCTAAATATCACAATGTATTAAATCAACAAATCAGTTGCTTTACTCGTACTCAATGGAAAAGAGTCACACGGCTATTTAGCCATAAAACTAACATTACAATTGTCATCAAAAAATTTATTCACACTACTACTTCCAACAGTTGATAAAGAATGGACCACATTCATGGAAGGATGTCCCAACTGCCTATGTCATAATTGAGATGAGTCTATAACTATGGAGATAATTGCTTGAATACTACGAACTGGTCAGAAGAGATAGACCCCACTACACTGCTCCCCTGCTAATTAAGTTCCTCTAACTCCGGTCGTGAATGGTGCATAGCTTTTCAGTGAAACATACAATAATTTTTTTTCAAGCAATTGAGACACAGACAACAAATTACAATTAAGAGTAGGTACATATAAAACATTATCAAAAATTAAGTCATGGCTTAATTTAATACAACCTTCTTTAGTGGCAGTGGCATGTTTTCCATTCGAAAAACCAACGGGTTCTAAAGCAATTTCTTTAATATCAACAAACAAATCAATATTACCCGACATATGGTTTGAAGCACCTGTATCAATAATCCATTGGTCCGAAAATTTCTTACCGTGCAACTTTGGAGTAGAAGACATGGTTGAAGAAGACTTGAGATTTGTGATGAGCTTTTGCACTTGCGCATCACTAAGAGTAGGTAACGAAGCACAATCCACTTCACTGATGCAGCTCGAAAGGCTTTGACAAGATATGTCAAATGTAGCCATATCAAATGTATCTTAATACAACCTGGTTCCATATGTAGCCATACCAAATATAGCCATATCAAATATATCCTAATATATTCTGGTGCAATATGCCATATTAAATATATCCTAATATAACCTAGTGTCATATCAAATATATCCTAATATAACCTGGTGCCGTATCAAATATATCCTAATATAACCTGCCATACCAAATATAACCTATTAGAATTCTTACGTGAATCACATTATGCTTAATCGGATCTGGACGTGTCTCGTTCACCTATGCCTCAAACCATAGATTTGGGAAGTAGAGCTTATTATCTAGCTTCGGCCTTCATTAATTTTGAGATCCTTACTACTACGCCTTAAGGCTCGAAATTCTCTTATCGAAACTTTGTTAGTTAATTTGAATGCTTGCAACTTGACACCTATTTGAAATAATGGTTAACTAGATTAGAATTTGTGAATGTTTTAATTTTGTAGTATTTTGTCTTGATTTTAGCCTGGTTTTAGGTTTGTGATGTTGAGCTTGAGTATTGGAAGATGTGACGATTTTTCTATTAGAAATGGATTAGGTCATCCCTCACATAAGTTTGTATTACTTGAGACAAGTGGTGCTAATGACATGTATCTGAAGTTGGCACAGGGGCAAGTTGGCAATTGCAAGATCCAAAAATATGTTACTCTACCAAATCAGATTGAACTTGTAACGCATAGAGATTTTCGACCCCGAAAATTGACACAAAAACACCATGTTGAACATTCAAGCATCAAAAACACCAGAACATTATTAGAAAGAAATTAGAGGGTGGGATAAGAAAGAAAGAAAATAAAGGATAGAAGAATAAGAAGAACCAACACAACACAGAGTCTCACATCGCAGCGGAACAAAATATAATATATAAATAACTTTATTGAGAGCTTTGAAATAAAAACTCACAACCATCAGAGTACATCATCACATCTGGACAGTTATAATGATCTGTCCCCATATACATCACACAACGAAATAATACTAGATAGATATTACACATTTGAACTCCTCCAGCGCGTCTTTGGGAATTCATAGCATCTTAACCTGAACCTGTACAATCCGGACTAACCCGAGCATTACAAACGCCGGATCAGTCCGGTGAACCAGAGTGAGAAACCCACTAAGTTTAAGGGTGTCATCCAACTTGATTTTAAAGTAAAAAAAATTCTGAATAAAAGGATAATCGTAAGACCAAATCCACACATAACTACAGACGGATTTTACCTTATGATAACCCATAAAAGTTTTGAAAATCAATACTTATTCTGATATTATAATAATGTCTAAATACAAATAAATATAAATCTTGCGGAATGTTTGCATCTCACTGTAATAACCCGGAAATCCGAAGCAATTTAAATTTTTTATTTTGGCAATTTTAGTGAATTTTAGGTATTTAAAATGGATTATTTTAAATAATAATGACGAGAAATTTATTCTGAATAGAAGTGTAACGTATATATTTATTCGAATCGTCATTAGAATATAAATATTTATTTTAAATTATAAAAGGAATTGAAAATGGCGCGGTAGTTTGAAAATTCGATTTCAAATTTCAAATGAATGTATAGGATTCAAAACAAACCGGATTTTACCGAAACCAAAAATATTTGAATCTATTTGAAAATATCCTTCCAACGAATCCGAAAAATTGAAATTTTATAGCGGGGATAAAAAGTTATGTCCAGTTGAAATTTCAGAATAGTCGCTGTGGAATTTTGGCCCTTAAAAATGGAAATTTTGCAAACGGCCTCTGTTTTCGACGAAATCACTTTTGTTGGATCCGGGATGTCGAATTATTGCTAGATTCCAACATTCATAATTTTCTGAATCAATATGTGAGCCTGGCGAAAGAAAACGTGTTTTGACATTTTCAGTCAATTTCAATCGACCAGAAAATGGTCATTTTTCAAACAGTCTCAGAATTTGACGAAATTAGTTTTGTTAGAACCGTATCGTCAATACGAAGCTAGAAAATATTTTCTGGGAATTTTTAGAGTCTGTATGTGGCTCCAGTAAATTGAAATGTGCATTCAAATTCAATATATAGATTTATATTTTGATTTTGATAGGAATAGATCGAAACAGTCGAATTGGCTTACGATACATATCCCATTGTGTTCATAATGGGGGTAATTAGCTAGGGGCAATAGTCATGGGGCTCGATTTGGGATTCAGGCGAAAAGTCATCTTTTAGGAAAAAAATTTATTAATTAAATAATATAATTATATACTCCTTTATACCCTCATATCTCTCTCTTCTATCTCAGAATAAAATAAAATAAAATAAAAGCTGGTCTCCCCCAAACCCGCTCCTCTCGAGGTCGGAGACTCCCAGCGCCGTCGCGCCTGGCCAGGCTGCCGCCGGTCATCGACTACCCCCCCTCGCGTGTCTCTCCATTCTCCCTCCCTTCATCTAAAACGAGACCTCAAGCCCCAGATCGACGGAGCCCACAACCACGCCAGATCCGGTCGCACCCCCCCTCTCGTGCGCCACCCGACGCCGAACCCTAGCATCCCTCCTTCAATCGATTTACTGTGAGTTCCTCCCCCTTTTCCTTTCTTTTTTTTTAAATTTATAAGGAGATTAACTTGATTTATTTTTTAAACTGAAATTAACATTGAACTTTATTTTATTTCAGCCTTTATATATATATATATTGATGAAAATATAATGTATGAAAATATTATCTTTATATAAGAATTAAAGAAATGATTTTTATCTATGTAAAGCGATGAATAAAAAGATATGATTTTTAAATTGAAAAAGACAAGATTTTTTTAATGAAAAAGATTATATCTTTCTTTTTCTATATAAGGAAAGACTATATCTTTATATAAGGAAAATTCGATTTTTATCATATAGGCGACGAAGTAAAAATTAGATTTTTATAACTAGTAAAGATTAGATTTTTATAATTAAAAAGATTTGATTTTTAGAATAATAAAAATATAATTTTTATATATGTAGAGAAATAAAAATCTGATTTTTATTATATATATACGTTGAAGTAAAAATGTGATTTTTGTAGCGTCGAAATAAAAATTCAATCTTTATATAAGAAGTAGAAATGTGGAATGGAATAAAATATTTTATAGTGGAAAATATTTTATAGTTAAAAATATAATTTTTAACGTGTATATAAAATAAATATTCATGTGTTGAATAAAAGAAATTTCATGTCTTGAATAAAATATATATCCATGTGTTGAATAAAAGAAAATTCATGTGTTGAATAAAATATATATTCATGTGTTGAATAAAAGTAAATTCATGTGTTGAAGAAAATTTTCATTTGTTGAATAGAATAACGAAGTTATTGAAATATATAAAGCCGTGTTGATTAGATATGCGCCATTTTGACATGAACGATATCTATATCGATTTTATTCATTTTTACAATGAAAATCGAAAAGGAATTGATTTCAAAATATAATATTTTGAAAATACTATCATTTATATATCGATGATATGGAATATTCAATTTTGATTTGAAATTGAATATGAAGTTGAAATCGTTTTGAAAACGAATTTAAAACGATTTATAAAATACGTTTTAAAAGGTAATCGACGAAATATATATATGTTATATATAAATAACGGCCTGAATAGAACGCGTCGCGCTGCGGCAGTTCGCGAATTTCGACCATTGACTTCGAATGGACATTACGAGAGATCCAACTGTCGGATTCTCCTAAAACCGGAACCGTTGGGTTCGTATTGAAAGCAACTTGATAATGAATATTAGAGATTTGAAATCTAACGCTTGGATTTGGAATTATGTCCAAATCAAATTTGGAAAAGGTCGTTGTAAGTGCAGTTCGATGGCCGTTGATGGAAATCGGCTGTACGGGCCGTGATAAAATTATTAAAAATAGCAATAATTTGTGTAAAATCATACGAAATGATTTGGAAAGAATTAGGATGAAAAATTCCATATTTGAGACGATAAAAATATGATTTCCCAAGTTAAATAATCATTAATAGTGATTTTTGGGAAGATTAAAACCAAGTGGAGTTTTAATGAATCTTTAATTAGATTGAAATGATCAAGAATGGAGTATCACCAGTTTTTCTCCAGGCGATAGTTAAATCTTTAATTAGATTTGAAAATGAAATGGTAATTGAATTTACCGATAACACCATGGTGTTAGATATGAAGTATGACCAGTTTTACTTCATGGGATGAATAAGTTGGGGTTGGGAAATTTAATAAGTGATTACTTCGGTAAGGTTCGCTAATCCCGACTAGTTTGGATAAACCATAATTTGGTTTGAATTGATATTCAAAAGAAGACTAAAGAATAAATTTAAAGAATTTATCTTTGATAAAATTAATGGGAACCTTTCCCAAAGTATAATAATATTTGAATAAAAGAATATTCTGAATTGGAATGAGGCGTATGTTGTGTTCGTGTAACACTTGTTGATTATATACGCGAGTTATTCAGAAAGACCAAGTTTATCCTATTCTGAATAACTGATTCGACGATGTATCGAGGATGAAGACGGTGGTCGAAGACCAGAGGTTTTCACATCGTTTGGATAATTACTGGTGATCTTGATTGGGCTGTACACCCAAGAGGAGGGAATCAGTTGGTGATCATCCAGATGTACTTGGAGATCGATGGATATGCGAGGTACAAGGTGCCTCCAGTTTCGTTCAAACCCAGAACGGACTTGTAAATGGACTGTGTGTCTGACATTGGATATCATTCTGTATGATTGATGGATATCAGTTACATGGAGTGGTTTGCCTGTGTGGCATGCTAAGATGCAAATGATCAAGGCTTTTGTTGAAAAGAAAAGCCTTGTGGTTGATGATCAAAGCACCGCCTGTGTGGCACAGCTTTGTGTAGCATTAATTCGCGAGCGTCACACCCCGGCTGTGAACCAGAAACGGGAGAGGACATCAGAGAGGGCATGCCTTTCCTTCTAGCTAGGGTGGTGTCAGTGACCTACCAGCCCTGACATTTATACTATTTTAACCTGTGTGGCTATTGGATATCGAGGCGCCTTGGATATATCGGTGACTATGTGGAGCCGATGGAGTCATTTGGCTCATTTACGCCCCAAAGGGCGGGGAAACGCAGTGTTCAGGCATTATAATCCACATCGGTGAACCGGCCCTGACGATCAAAGGCTTGCCTGCGCGCTTGCCTGAGACATGAGCTAGATTATCTCGAATTCAAAGAGGATGATCCCTTGCCTCAGTTCACAGATGGAAATCCAACTTCCAATATGTGACATTTGCGGTTTTGATTGTAGAGCCTAGTATTGGCGACATGATATATGGTACTCATGTCGTCTAGGATTGATACATTTATATTTGAAGTGACACTATGCACTTATAATAGTATCAAATGATTTGTTTTTAATGTACCAAACATGTTTGGCTATTATAAGGGAAAACCCTATCCTCCGGCTTGTGTTACATTGTGTGATGGGACCTGGGTCTTATTATAGCTTCATTTTTCCAAAAAAACATTGTGCTGTTTTGTTATATGCACTGGTATTCTTGGGAGGAAACCCGTTCCGTGTTATACGGCGTGGTCCCTTGATACATCTGATTTAAAGTAAAGCTTTAAATAACTGTTTTAGTTCTCACACCAGTCACATGACTGAACTGGAGTTTATTGTTTTAACCTAAACTCTGGATGCCCTTATTTTCGACACGGGCAGCTAGTAGTTTTGGTTTTGCATATTTATATTCACAGGATCCTAATTCACAGCTAAAGCGTATTCAGAAAGCTCTGTATCCGTGTATCTGTTTTCAGTTGTGCTTTGTATTGTTTTCCCGCTGCGATATATTTAAATTTAATTTAAATATCTGATATTTTCTGTGTAATATTTATTCATACTCTGTAATATTCTTGTATTCTAATGGAATTGTTGTAATAAACAATGAAATGTTCTTCTGTTTGTGTCCTGATGTGGCTTGTCCTCAAAGCAATCCGTTCTTTCCTTCACAGGGAAGTTACGGGTCGTTATACTCACGGTCCACATATATAGTATACAAACAAAACCATGGGCGCTCATTAGAGATTGGACGCTGACTATGACAAGGTATGGAACCACCTGGCGATAGTGTATCTCTAGAGGGGAATACACTGGGTTCAACAAGAACGTCTTGCAACCCGGCCAACACATGATCGACCACTCATTTCGCTTGAGTGTATCAAATGTATATCACCAATGGTTGGGAGCTACCCACCGTTTTCCGAAAAGGGACAGCATTGAAATAGATTAAAGAAGCAAAAGGAATTTCTCTAGGTAGGTGATTATACATTTAATGGAAGCGACCCATATAGCCATGCTGCCTGCCCGATTTCTGTCATTTCTCGGTTGATGAGGCTTGAGGTTAAGCTTACCCTTCAGATCAGCATATCTCCATCCACTTTGAATGCCACATTGTCAGATCCTTCAGATATCACTAATTGATGTCCAAAAATATATTCTAGTTATTAAGCTAAGAGTACGACCATTCTTCGCCACCAACCATGATACATTTTAAGAAATCAATGTACGTAATTCCTTTGGAAATACTCTGTCAGACATCCGTCCATACAAGTCATCTTGGAACAGGATGAACCAAAGGTACCCTCCTACCACATCCTAGGTATCACCCTATGGATTAGTAGCGAGAAGTTCTTGCAATTCGTAGATTCCAGTCATGACAGAATCATTGTTAACACTAGGGATCAGCCAGAGATACTAAACAATAGTTCTTCCACTCTTGAAGATTTACGGTCTTCAATTGCTCCATCTTCAATCGCATCTTTAACGTATTTGCTGGTTTGGAATGGTTTTCGAATATAGATTCGATCCCGGACTTTCCGTACCAATAGAGCATCGGGCATGATTTTGATAGTCAGTTATTTAACTATCAAAATAAACAATAATAAAAATAAAATAGATTCATTGGTTAAGTACACATCGTCACTTGGCCATTAAAAATAATATCAGTTTTAATATATTAATATGCTCAAATCATTTCATTAATACACTTGGAAAAATATCTTAAGATTTTATCTTTAACTATTATTCAAAACATTTGCTGCATATTATATATCATTTGGAAAATCGATTCAACTTGTCATCGTAAACAATTATTATAATATTTTTTCTTGGTTTCGTTACTTTAACACCAAAATCATCACTTTCCTTTTCAGAGTAAACTCGTTAAACTCATTCCAAAACACACCTTCTTACTTTGAAAATATTGTTATATTTTAACCAATCCTCTTTTATTTCTTTTTTACGGGAATACCATTCCATATTCTCAAGCCCCACTTTATTTCCTTTTTATTCTGGAATCCCCTCATTTATATATTTCCTAATTCTTTAAATAACGTTATACTTTTATTACCCAAAATAGTTTACTCTAACATATTCACTATTACGACAAATATCATCCTACGATAATCCTGAGGTCATTCAAGTTGGCGTATTTTAATTACCTCTCATACCTTGATCAACTACGTTCTTATCTTAAAATATACACCAGCCGCAATACCAAAACCGGTATTTATTTCAAATATCAAAACAAATCTCATTTTAGTTATGTCTTGATGAAACATCATCTTTTATTTTTAAATAGCGGGTCTATATCACATCATTATAACTCAGCTCGTTTAACTACTCAAATTCAAAATTGGGTTCTTGTTTAATTTCCATTTTCATATCTCCATTAGTCTCTAACCGTAAATTAGTCAGAAAATAATTTCCTATATATTAATCTCAAAGGCCGAAACCAAGATCAGATCAATATTCAGAAAAACAGTTATTCCAATTGATCCCCAGTTAAGTTCTAATTCTTAAATTTCAAATCCTAGCGTTTACTTTATTCAAATGTCGTTTCTAATAACCCGTTCCAAAAATACATATATTCAATAGAAATTTCGGGTTTTATTACTTCACCAAATTTTGGATTTCATATAATTCAATAATTCAAAAATAATCAAATTAAAAACTTTGGTTTAATCATAACTTATATTATTATAAACTTAAATCGCTTATAAATATGGCTTTTAAACTTCACAAACTTACTTTACTAAGTTTTTCATTCTCAGATCATTACTTCAATTATTATTAAACAAATAATCATCGATTTAATATAATTTCATTTTAATTGTTACTTAAAAATAATTAATTTCAATTATAAATCGTTACATTAATTCTTGCCCGCTTGCTTGTCCATCTTAGTAATATAAGAATTAGCTTTATAAATTATTTAATAATTAAGATGAGGCACGTGCTTCGCACACGGCAGATTTTGGTACAAAAATGGTGATCGGTGGTTAAAATACACAATATATATATATATATATATATGGTTGGTTTATTCCCTTTTATAAACTTTATTTAAAATAATATATTTAAAAATCTATATTCAGTTATAAAATAAATTTTATACTTCATTTCTCTCGATAAATCAGTCTCTATAAATGATATATAATTTAGGCCATCTACTATCAATTTCTCAACCAATATTTTCCATTTGTTAACATCAAGGGTTCACAATCAATAATCAATCAATCATCCAATCAGGTGGGTTAAACAGTACATGTAATATAACATGTAAATAAACAATAAATTTGAGGAACTCGGTTGGATTCCTCCAACAGGTTCTTCCCTGTATCCAATAAGCTAATCCATTCAATACGATAGTTATGAAAAATTAATTCAACCGATAACGGTCAACTAACAACAATTCAAGCAACCAATTCAATTTTAATACGTTTATATAATATAAACGTAACCAACAAGGCAAGTTACCTTGTTTGGAAATAACCGTTAAAGAATAACGATGTCATTTCATTTAAATTAAAAAACCATTTAATTTAAATAATTGATATAAAATATTTAACAATCATCCAAACCATTATCAAATCAACCAACAATTAGCAACCTAGCATGCAAACATTAAAACCCGACTTATAATAATTATAAGTGGGAGAGTTGAGTGTGTTTAACTCACCTTGATATTCATTTTAATTAAATTAAACATGCATTTAATTTAAGGGTCCGTTTGTCACAGGTCCCTATTAAGTTTCAAAATTAGGCTCACATCGGTTCTAAACTTATTGTAAATTAGGTCCCTATTTTTCAAAAACATATAAAAAAAATATAAAAAAATCACGTAAATTCATTATTAAATATAACACGTTCATGCCAAAAAAATCAGGTGGAAAAACAATCAAAAACCACCTCAAGATCCAAAAAAAAAAAAATCAGCTAAATAGCAGGTTTTTGCATCAAAAGATGCACATATTCGTAAATAGTTGCATACATTCATGCTTATATTTCAGTGTTGCGCCCAAAGAGCAGTATAAATGCATACGTGTATGTAGCTAAACAACATTACATGCATCCTTTTATGCATATATTCAAATTTGACCTGTTTTTTCTAGCATTCGCCGTTTTCAGACATTGTTGCACACATTTATGCTTCTGTACAAAATATATGCATGCATTCATGCGCATATTCACAAGCCGTCATCCCTTTTAAATATGTTGCACACATGCATGCATATATTGCCTATAGTAGCATTCATGTATGCAACTTTTCGTAACACATGAATCTCAGTTCAACTTTGTATGCTCACATGTATGTAGTTATTTGCTAATAGTTGCATACATGTATGCGTATATTGGTCCAGATTTTCAACAGAATTACACTATACAAATATATGCATGTATTTATGCTACTATAGGCAATAGTTGCACAGAAGTATGCAACTTTTTTTTTCAACTTGCGTGGACTCCTGTGATTATTTCCAGATTTTAGATTTATTTTTTTATGCGTGAGCGCATTTTTTTTGGGTGCAAAATGGGAAAAGGCGAAGGGAAGCAGCAGGAGGAGGAGGGGACCAAATTTTGAAAAGCGGCAGCTCATTTTTAGGGACCGGAAACTAAAGAAAAGTTAGGGTGGATGTGGCGTGAATTAACTTTGGTTTTAGGGATGTGAGCCTAATTTTCACTTAATTTAATTAGAAATTCTGTTAGGATCCAACTCAGACCACTCCATCTCATGCTTGTAGCGTTCGTCGATAAGGTCGCGATGCTTCTAGTTTCGTTAAATTCTGAAAAGATATGCACGAGATATCGATTATATAAGTTTGTATGTTATTTAAATTAAATGTAAATTTGAATTTATCAAGCCTTACCAAGTCATTGTTGGCCCATGCACATCCTGCCAAACACGTTCATAAAAGATTCGTTTTCCAATTATTTCCCAGTTCTTCCCTTTTGTTCATTTATCCACCGGCTGGTTTCGAAGGGACTTCACGTTTTCACGCAAAACATGTCCTCATGCCTGCTACATTGTTTCACGCATTCCATCCCCTTCGTTAATCTATTAAATAATAGTAAAGCAGAAGAATTTCTAGCTCTCTCCTTAATTATCTCAATTCTCTTAATTATCCTTAATTCTCTCGATTCTCTCCGTTCTCCTTAAAACTCTAAAGATACTTTTATTAAATCAAATAATACAATAATATAAATTTGCTTTCCCCTTGATTCTAGGATTTCTCTCTCTTTAGCCTAATTCTCTCTTTTTGATATTTAAAATTTGAATCTTTTAATTATAAAAGTAAATTATTCAAGCATATCTCTACCTTATTATCAGTTAAATCTTTTAATTCTCTCCGTATTTTCCTTTCTCATATTTACTTTCGACAATTTTCCTTCTTCTTACTTCCAAACCCTAGCTATGTATGATTTCTCTCTAAGCCTTTTACACGCCTTCCAAGTTGACCTCTCCTCTTGAAAATTGTTGTCGGTCCTTCTACTCCAGATCTGTGGCCAATCCAGTGCTAGCCTTTTCTGTTTGCCGTTTTCTGTCCACGTTCTTCTCTCATCGTCGCGGGATTTCACTCTTCTTTGGCCATCGTGGATGGTTTTTTGCTGCGCAGTGTCAACAGTTTTCCTTCCATCTTCCTATCTGCAGCTACAGGTGCTTTTGCTTAAAACCGAGTCTTTTGATTTAAGACAATTATATAAATTATGTATAAAAACAACCGATCCTAGGGGTTAAATTTGATTAGATTATGCTTGATAGTAATGGTATCAAAGTTGGGCTACTGATTTTAGGTAACTAATTCTAATAACTAAAACAATTTGCAACCAATTATTTTGATAGTATATCAGTAGCTTGATTAATTTAAACTTTTTGGTACTTTTTACATTTATACTTATTTTACTATATACAGGGACTGAATACTTTGAGTAGCTGGAATGGTTTTGCATGCATAAACCAGAAAATGAAGTATGTTTCTTTATCATAGAGTACATTTGAGAATTACTATTGGTTAGCCATTAACTAGGTACAAGCCAAGGTAATATAATATGGTAAATTTTATAGATCTTCCAACAAATTAAGTTATGAAAATGTGAATGGACTCCAGGTTATTAATGATACCATCATTTGTCAAGTAGATGTATCCTTCTCTGTCTTCTCTCATCGTGCATGATTCCATGAATGCCTTTTTATATCAATATTCAACCTTTTCATTTTAGGCTTCCTTCATTTCCAATAAAATTTAGCTTACTTCATCCATAGAATAAGAATAAAATGATCTTGATATAGTAGTTTTAGGCTTTGAGAGTGATTTTTTTTTTCAAATTATAGTTTCAGCAGTATAATTGCTGCCAGATGTAATTAGCATATACATTGTTGGGAATGCCTTTTTGTTTATCCAGTTTGATTCCATATGAAATTCTGATCTTACTTTCCTTAAAAGATATGAAAAAAATGTTGTAACAGTTCATGGGTTTGAACCTTTGTTGCAATTAATCAAACATTATATGTTTTTCTTTCATACTGTTATTTTCATTAAGATTTTGATGGCTATGTGTTATCTGTCGTATGACCTGATGAGATAGGCAGACGTTCCTTATGTTGCACGGACTTTTTTTTTTACAGTTATCATCTCATGCATCATGAAGTAAGAAGAGAGTAATAATTGACATGGGTTAGGAAACCCCAAATTATCCGCTAAACTTGGTTTTGACAAGGTAATTAACATGCAATAGTTGTGATTATACCTTATATTTACTGATCAAACATTACCAAAAAAAACCAATAAGTTCTTTATTTTGTTCATTATCTTAACTGATATTATGTATATTAACATTGAATACTTAACAAAATTCATTACCATAATAGCATACAACCCATTGAATGAAAATTTACTGTCAAAATTTTATAAAATAATATTATTCATCACACTATATTTGTTAATTTCTTTAAATGTGTTCTTCTCTTCCACTGCAGATTCCATTTATTAGAACGAATCTATGCACATTGAGCCATCAAAAGACAAATTTGTGCAATTTTATTATCTTCTTACTAGGTGAGTCCACACTTTTTTATACATCGCCTACTACTGCATCCTTTTACATAGATCTATATCCAAATTTATTAGAATTTTCAGTTGCATTTGTATTGGAAACCTATTTTATTCAATAAAAAGTCAGTCTCTCATAGCTGTTATATTCTATTTATTCCCTATATTTCTGCTTCATGATATTTATCTTCTTTTTCAGTTTGTTTTGTTTTTGCAGAAAAAAGAGCACAAAATGGCATTTTTTCCAATAATCAATTTTCATGTCCAACCTTTGTTTGAGTGTATGACATTGGTTCAAAATTTGTTCATGCATCATGGATTATGTTCGTTGGTTCGTGGCCAGCTGTTTTTATGCAGATTCGCTAACTTCTAGCAATTTATTACCTTAAAATTTTTTATGCTTCTTTTGTCAACTTTGGTTTTTTATCCCTAAGATTTGTCTACCTCAAATACATTCAGGTTAGTTAAACTGATTAATGGTATTTGTTTCAAATTCTACATCAGCATTTGGGGAAATAAATATTTTACACTGTTTTTAAGCACTGTCTTCTTGAATTAAGCATCGATCTCCTAAAGTAG
The DNA here is from genome assembly GCA_030737875.1 of Allium sativum. Classification (NCBI taxonomy): domain Eukaryota; kingdom Viridiplantae; phylum Streptophyta; class Magnoliopsida; order Asparagales; family Amaryllidaceae; genus Allium; species Allium sativum. Next base: position 260,220,043 of record CM060909.1, on the reverse strand, counting down.
GTATAATTGTTGTGTTTTGTAGGTTTATAGGATTCCAAATATGAGTTATTAATGATACCATCATTTGTCAAGTAGACGTACTTTCCTCTGTCTTCTCTCATTGTGCGTCAATGCCTATTTATGTTCATATTATCAATATTTTAACGATAATGGATGCAATTTTGCTTCTAATTTTCTGTAGAAATTTTTATATTCCACCTTTTCAAGTTGGGCTTCCTCCTTTTCCCATAAAATTTTGCTTTCTTATTCCATAGAATAAGAATAAAATGATATTGATATAGTAGTTTTATGCTTTGAGAATGAGTTTTTTTTTTAAATCATAGTTTTAGCTGTGTAATTGCTGCAAGATGTGATAAAGATATACATTATTGGGAATGCTTTTTTGTTTCTCCAGTTTTATTCCATATGAAGTTTTCTTCTTACTTTCATTAAAAAAAATTAAGAAAATCAGTAAATTTTCATGGTTTTGTGTTTGGAAATCGAGCTTTTGTTGCAATTGATCAAACACTATAAGTTTTTCTTTCTCATTATTATTTTCATTAAGAGTATGAAGACTATGTTTATCTGTCATGGGACCTGATGAGATAGGCAGGTGTTCCTTATGTAGCATGGACTTTTGTTTACAGTTATCATCTCATGCATCGTGCAGTAAGACGAGAGTAATAACTGATATGGGTTTAGGAAGCCCCAAATTGTCTACTAAACTTGGTTTTGACAAGGTATTTAACATGCAATAGCTGTGATCATACTGTCTATTCATTGATCAAACATTACCACAATAAAATGCCAGTAATTTCTTTATTTTATTCATTATCTTAATTGATATGTATATATACATTGAATACTTGGCAAAATTCATTACCATAATAGAATGCAACCCATTAAATGAAAATTTACTTTCAAAATAATATTATTGACTATATTTTTTTAACTTTTTTAATGCGTTCTTATCTTCCACTGGAGATTCCTTTTATTAGAACAAATTAGCGCACATTGAACTATTAAGAACAAGAGACAAATTTGTGAAATTTTCTTTTCTTACTTGGCGAGCTCCACACCTTTTTATACATTGCCTACTACTGCATCCTTTCACATAGACATCCAAATTTGTTAGAATTTTCAAATGCATTTGTTTTGGTAACCTATCATATTCAATAAAAAATCAATCTCTCATAACTATTATACTCTGTTTGCTTCCTATACTTCACCTTCATGAAATTAATCTCTTTTTGCATTTTGTTTTGTTATTGTAGAAAAAAAAGCACAAAATGCTCCAATAATCAATTTTCATGTCAAACCTTTGTCTGAATTTGTGACATTGGTTCAAAATTCATTAATGAATCATGGATTATGTTCGTGGTAAGATGTCTTTAATACCTTAAAATTTTTGATGCTTCTTTTGTCAGCTTTGCTTTTTTATCTCTGAGATATGTCTACCTCAGATATATTCCGGTTAGTTTAAGTGGTTAACAATGTTTGTTTCAAATTCTATGTTAGTATTCGAAGAAATCGAGTTTTACACTATTTTAAAGTACTTCCTGAATTAAGTATTGAACTCCTAAAGTATGATTCTTATGCTTTATAGGTTTATATGTTTTCAATCATGAGTTATATGTAGGTTTAGGTAAGTTTGAGAAAAAAATTGTCTAATATTTAACTAACAACTAGGTTATTTCAGCTCAATGATATATGGTTTTATCTAAATTTTCAAATTTACAGTTTAACCATTATGAATTTTAAACTTTTGAAACTTTTTAGTTACATTTATTTTTATGTTTTATATTTTGGTATATTTAATTTAAAACTTGAATTCTTTATACTTATTAACGTTTTGGATTTCACCAAAAATACTGATGTGACATCTTCGTTCAAAGCAGAAACCATTACTCAGTATTTGGAACAATAGAGAGACATCCATTGTTAGTTTCATTCCTTTTCAACATTGTTTAGATTTTATGTTTTTTACAAAGTAGACTTTTAGTAATTCTTTCATAATAAGCTCATTAAATCTACTTCATATCCTTTCAAATTCTATCTTGCAACTAAATTTTACAAACTTTGCTTTAGATCAATGTTATGCCGAGTTTTATGTTTTAAAAATTGAATAAGATAGAGTTTACTAAATATTTATTGTAGTTGGTTTATTCATATAAATATCAGTGATCAGTTTATGTTTTTAGGTTTGTACATTATTAATCTAATTTTTATAGGTGATGTTTTTTTGGTGAAAGTCAGTAGGGCCCGTGTGCGATTCATGGGAAGAACGTTTGAAAAGACTATAGAAAGTAGGATGGCAGAAGCTTAAAAATTTCAGAGCTTTTCTACTTATATTACTATTTACTAGACATAATCATTTGTTTAACTTTGTAATATATTACGTTGTACATTTGTTTGAATGTGGTGTATTATCATGTAGATTTCTGTATTTTGATTATGTAAGTAAACTTAATTCATTTTCAGTTTCAGATTCATTTTGCTTCTTTGCTATTCTAATTTCACGAAAAAATGTATTAGCTAAGGTTGTTCCATATTCCAATTCCACTAGCCTTCTTTTGTTTCTTTTTCTTGCCTGAAGTGATTGAGTGTTTCTAAAATGTTGTTCCAATTCTAAACCTATAGGAAATTGTGAAAAAGAATACTTGTTTGTTTCAATCACTTCGTTTACTTACGTGGATGAACGTAATTGATATCATACTAAAGGATAGAGCATATGTGTATGGGTATTGATCATTTAGTATTCTTTCATAAAATTTACAAGCGGAGGTATGCATACAACACTATGGTATATTTATGAATTTACATTAAAACGTTACAAATCAAGAATATTAATATTTTAACAATTGTTCCATGCAATTATTTACCTTATCATCTTTTGTACGGATTAGTACACGTTTTTCCCTTTCAACAAACTATTTTAGAGATTTTCTAATTAGTATTCAATATATCGTGTACACATGCGATTTGGCATAGAATCGAAGGGAACCGATATGTAAATTCATCATGAGTCTGCAATTTTCATTTAGATGGCATGCAACAATTTTAGTAATCACTTTTATTTACAAAGACCGTGTAAGAAGCATAGGTTTGCACTTGTGTGTGTGTGTGTATATATATATATGTATGTATGTATATGTCTATATATATGTATGTATGTGTAGGGGGTGGGGGGTTGAGATACATGTTTGTTGGTTTATGCATATTAGGAGTTACTTTCATTCAATTGCTTATTAAAATTGATCCAGAATAATCACCCAAAAAAAAAAAAAAAAAAAAAAGATAGTTGCATTAACTCTTTTCTTATGCGTTTTAAGTAAATCATTTCTTCGCCTTCGTTATTTAACGTATTTTATGGGTTGATGGTTCTGAAAGTATCTTAGTGTGGGTCATATTGAGGTAACTCTTTTTTTCACAACGATATGATAGAAGAACAAGATAATATCAACCCTCATAAAAGTAAATATATAAGCAACGTACTACCAAATATATATTTTAAAAAAATGGAAATAATAATAACAATAATAGTCATTACTCATTTGTATGATATGCCTGGTAAAGTGTGTATGATACATCTTCAAAATCAAGTTATCTATCAGATATCTATGTTCCATCATTCAGAATGCGGTTCTGAAAATCTAAAACCATTTTGGGTAGTCCTTCACACAGAGAAATCTTGGGTTCCCAATTTAGCAACTCTTTTTCTTTTGAAATATCAGGTTTTCTTTTGTGTGGATCATCTTCTATGTTTTCTTTGAAATTGTGTCATATTGAGGTATATTATTGCCTATAATCCGAAGAAGACTATATTTTTTTGGTTAGCTTCTTCATATTAGATTATATACATACATGTTTTAAGGAAAGTATGGGATGAATTTTTTTAACTAATAGAACTTAGACCTTCCTACAAATAATAGAGGTTTGATTTGGTCAAATTTGAAGTTCGTCCGCTTATGAAGGCATCTACAACGAATTCTACAAGGTGATAACCTCAAAAAAGTTTAATGCACAAAATGGTTTCTGTTTTTTTATGACATCAATCCAAATATTGGAGAATGCTAATGAATTCCATTGTTTAAGAATGTGGTGAAATACATTACTGCCACCCATTCAATACTTATAATAAGGATAATTTAATATTGCAACTTAAGTATAGACAGGAATCATCTTTTGGCATGATATTTTATAGTTTGCTTTCCATATACAAAAGATTTAGATTGTCGCAATAATTTCATTTTAAATTTAGATAGCAAATATCTTTTAACATGATATTTTTCTGGCCAATGTTAGTCCACAAAAAGGAAAAAAAAGAAAAAATAATAATAATAAATAAAAACAGAGAATTTTAACAATCTCATCTTTATACGTGTATAACGTAAACACATTTTGACACGATCTTTCCTGATATTTGTTCTTTTTCACCGTTTAATTCTATACTTCTGCTTTATATCTGTGTTTTTTTTTCATCTCGCTACAAAATATGTATAACTCAGTTTGTTAACGTATTAGGTTAGTATGTTTTTGAAAACTTAATAAGTACGATTTTAATTTTAATGATTTCCTTCACCGATTAATTAGTAAACTGATAATTATCTTGCGTGCTTATACCTATGATTAATATAAATGCGATAATTTGAGGACATTGAACATGTAGGTGGGAATTAGACGAGCAAATCACCTGTACCAAAAATTCTCTATCCCTCTATACCCAACCAATCAAAACCCTTGATTTTCATCTTTTTGCAATTAAATCAAAGAAAAACGGGTTTAATTACAAAAAGGTAGAAATCGGGTCTTTATTGGTCGGATACAGAAAGACAGAGAATTTTGGATATAGAGGATTTGATTTCAGGAATTAGTACAAATGACAAACACTACACACATAAAATTAAAAATATATAACTAAACCATCATGCATGTATATACTTCAACGGTCTCCTACCATGTTTGTGGACTACAGTTAAGGAAATGTTTGCTTGAGTCTCTTTGTCTCTTTCACACACACATAGGGGGGTGTGTATATACATGCATGCATGCATGCATACATACATACATATATGTATGTATGTATGTATGTATGTATGTGTTATTTTTTCTGAAAAAACATAGTATTTTAGTATGTATATATGGTTAAAATTAATAAAGCTTTGAATTTGTAAAGCTGATAGTTCAAAGCATATAACATTATCAATGTTCATTAAATGATTAATATTCATGATTTGGTACAATGAGCAAACTAAATAAATAAATTGCTTCTCTACAATTAATCATACTTAAAATTGTAATTGCAAAAAGTCTCATTTATATCACATAATTTTATACGTTATCATCCATATATTTTCAATTAATCACGTAAATGTTGGTTTTAAATTATTTGGATAAATTTAATCAATAATAATTCATTAATTTATCTAATAAATCCTTAAATGTGACGGTTTCAATATGTACATCATATTCATATTAAAACAAGGGAAAGTCTATATAGACACAAAATTTAGGTATAATTGGTGACACAGTTAATCTCCACCATTAGATCACCACCAAAATTATACATCTCCATATAAGGATAAAAAGATCCAATTGCTCAGATCTCACGTGTCACTAACTATGTCTGATTTTACGTCCAAATAGTTTCGCTCTTAAAAAAAATAGTCAAGTGAATTTTTCATTTAAATATATAAATGTATAATTTAGATATCATAAATAGTAATACATGAGCAACATTAACAAAGATAATTTATTATTCATTTATCTCACAAAATTTATCTGCATTGTAGAATTCTATTTTTAACTTTAAATATCCATAATTTAACGTTTTTATGGTTATATGCACTTCATCGACTGTTTACTAATTTTTTTGTATTTAGATCCTATGTATTTAAATTGCTTACGGAATCTCGAATTTAAAGTATTTTAATAATCTATATATCAGTCACATATGTGTAAATTTACGTATCAATACAAATCAAAATAAAAAATTTGTGTTTAACCACGTAGATGTATATATCACATGCATACATTTATGTAAATAAACAACAATAATAAAGTTAATTTGTAAATAACTATCATCGTTTATGTACATAAACAATAAATTTATCGCACACTACGTTAAGAAAAATAGGATTCTTAATTTCAAATAACTCTACAATAAGATCTATACAATTTTGTTATAAAATCATTCTCAATTTATTTAGATTATTTACTCTTAAGATAATATATCTTAACCAATTACATAATTTCAAAGTTACATATTTTTAAAAGAAATAAATAATATTTTTTAATATATCTAAAATAATTAAAATATGTCAGTTTCAACATAAACACTTGCTTATAGTAATAAGAACAATAACATTATCTTTTACTTCAAACAAATAAAAGTTACATAATACATAACTTATATAAACAACAACAATAATTTATAGTTTATTTATTTTGTCAGATTCATCATGTTATATGATAAAGTTCCAATTTTTAAAATTAAATTCTAAATACTATTTTTTTAATATTATCGTGTGCAACGCACGGGTTACACACCAGTACCATACAATGATTCACGTCCCCATATTCTTGCTATTTCACGCAAGGCTCGTCCCCACCTCTATGTTTTCCATTTCTGTTTTTCACGCATATGCATTTTTTTTAAATGTTTATCGGCCCAAAGCCCACCTTACCACTAAGCCCACGTCTTCTCACAAATAAAATCTTCTTCTTGTTTTAAAACTGCCGAGACATTTTCCCTCACCACCATTTCCGCATTCCTTTTCTTATACATTTCGTACCCATTTCCTTTACTGTACATGTAAGCGCCTCCATAAAGAAAGGACGTCTGCAACTGGAAGGCTTGAACTTCATCTCGCTTGCCATTGTTTCCACGCCATCCTCCATTGACGTCACCTTCCCAACCCCTTTCTTCCCTACGCAGCACCGTTTGTTTCCCCGACCAGAAACTAACCACACTAGTCCCTTCCCGAACGCTAACGCACCACCTGGCAGCACCTAGTTCGAAAGTGTTCCTACCCCGGTGGCCAATCCTTCATACTGCTATTTCAACAAACCCAATACTGCCACTTTGCCACCATCCGTACTGCTCCCATAAATATTGCATTTAAGATTTATTTAAAATTTTGGTCCTATGGAGTTGGTTGAAGAGTTTTAATAATCTTGTAGAAGGTAATAACGAACATTTTGCAGAGGGAAGAATGAGAGAAAAGGTTTAAGGAATGGCCATATATAGACGAGCGGAATTGTGGATTAGAACAACGTCCATCAGTCTAACCAGAGGTAGCTGACATACCTTGTGGGTAGAGGGGATAGGCATGCGTGAATTTCGTTGGAAGGACTGTGTGGATGTGAAAATACAGGGTAGCTGCTGCAGTGTATTTTCACTTTCATTAAGCTGTGGTTTAGGGTAAAGTAGATTAGCTATACCGTGTACAACGCTGGGCATGTGTGATGAGAGGTAAGCTAGTGTTTAGGCTGAAGTAGTTTGGCAGAAATAATATGTGCCTAGGTATAAAGGAGTTCATGTGGGAAGCAGAAAAAAACAAGGTAGCTAGCATGAATGTCCATTTCAATAATAGGATGTGTGATAAATATAAGAGTAGGTTGTCCCTTCTTTCAAAATGCAGGTGATAAATATAAGAGTAGGCTATCCAACTCAGGAGTTTAAAATCAATCACCAAATCCATATAATTAAGGCTTACCTATTTGTCGGGAAATCCTTTTTCAAATCTTGAGGCAAATCGACTAACAGCTCATTCTTCTCAGATCTTGCACTTAATCTTGATATTTAATGCAAATAACTGATACATGATTAAATCATTTTTGTTTCATCTCATATTTGATTCAATTCCAATTATTTATATTGAATTTTATTTCTTTAGTTTTTAATTCATTCAATCGTTGATGAATTCTTAATAAACCAATCTTTTATTCAACAAACAATCAATCACAATCAATACAACATAATCATCCATATTAACTTATTTTTAAATTAAAATTTATTTATTTATCTCCATATATTAAATTTCACAATTTTAAATTCTTCTGGTTAAATTAAATTTATTCAAATTCAAAATCAAATATGAATTTTCATTCAAATCAATCAACAAACCAATAATAATAATTCGATAAAATTATTTCTTTTCTATATAAAAATATATTTTGGGCAAAATTATTTCATTTATCCACTTAACAAAAAAATATTGTACCAATTTCCAGTTTAAATTGAACCGATCAAACAACACAATACAAAACACTTGTATTTAAAATTTACAAATACGCTCTCTCGTATATACACAACTCAATCTAGGGTATTGCTAAACCCACCTCTATCGAGTTAAACTACAGAGCCTAGGTTATTACTAAACCACTGCTCTGGTACCACTGTAACAAACAGAGATTTTTGACCTCGAAAAACAACACAAAAACACTATGTTGAACATTTAAGCATTGAAAACATCGGAACATTATTAGAAAGAAATTAGAGGGTGAGATAAGAAAGAAAGAAAATTAAGGATAGAAGAATAAGAAGAACCAACACAACACAGAGTCTCACATTGCAGTGGAACAAAATATAATATATAAATAACTTTATTGAGAGCTTTGAAATAAAAACTTACAACCATCAGAGTACATCATCACATCTGGACAGTTATAATGATCTTTCCTCATATACATCACACAGCGGAATAATACTAGATAGATATTACACATTTGAACTCCTCCAGCACGTCTTCTGGAATCCTTAGCATCTTAACCTGAACTTGTACAACCCGGGCCAACCCGAGCATTACAAACGCCGGATTAGTCTGGTGAACCAGAGTGAGAAACCCACTAAGTTTAAGAGTGTCATCTAACTTGATTTTAAAGTTAAAAATTCTTCCGAAGAAAAGGATAACTGTAAGACCAAATCCACACATAACTATGGACGGTTTTTACCTTACGATAACCCAAAACATTTTTGAAAATCAATACTTATTCTGATATTATAATAGTGTCTAAATAAAAATAAATATCAATCTAGTAGAACGCTTGTATCTCACGCTCCACATATAGTATACAAACAAAACCGCGGGCGCTTATTGGAGATTCGATTTCGACTATGACAAGGTATGGAACCACCTGGCGATAGTGTATCTCTAGAGGGGAATGCACTGGGTTCAACAAGAACATGTTGCAACTTGGCCCGTACATGACCAACCACTCATTTCGCTTGAGTTTATCGAATGTATATCACCAATGATTGGGAGCTACCCACCGTTTCCCGAAAAGGGACAGTATTGAAATAGATTAAAGAAACAAAAGGAATTTCTCTAGATAGGTGATTATGCATCCTAATGAGAGCGAACCACATAGCCATACTGCCTTCCCGATTTCTGTCATTTCCCGATTGATGAGGCTTGAGGTTAAGCTTACCCTTCAGATCAGCATATCTCCATCCACTTTGAATGCCACATTGTCAGATCCATTAGATATCACTAATTGACGTCCACAAAAATATTCTAGTTATTAAGCTAAGAGAATGACCATTCTCCGCCACCAACTATGATACGTTTGAAGAAATCAACGTATGTAATTCCTTTGGAAATACTCTGTCAGACATCCGTTTATACAAGTCATCCAGGAACAAGATGAACTGAAGGTACCCTCCTACCACATCCTAGGTATCACCCTATCGATCAGTAGAGAGTATTCCTTGCAATTCGTAGATTCCAACCGCGACAGAATCATTGTTAACTCTAAGGATCAACCAGAGATATTTAACAACAGTTCTTCCGCTCATGAAGATTTATGGTCTTCAATTGCTCCATCTTCAATCAGCATCTTTAACGTGTTTTTTGGTTCAGAATGGTTTTCGAATATAGATTCGATCCCGGACTTTCCGTACCAATAACGCATTGGGCATGATTTTGATATTCGGTTATTTAAGTGTCAAAATAAACAATCATAAAAATAAAATAGTTTCATTGGTTGACTACACAGCGTCACTTGGCCATTAAAAATAATATATCAGTTTTAATAATATGCTCAAATCAACTATAAAGAATATTCTTACAACTACAAAACCAAGTTGTAATTTTTTTTTTATAATTGCAAAAAACAGTTATAAACAGATCTTTTGCAACTGTAAAAAATAATTGTAAAAAAGTGCGTCATAATTAAAATTCTACATATAATGACTGTGGGTGCTAGTTGTAATAGATCTATTACAACTATTTTTGACAGTTGCGAAAGGGTGCATTTGTTGTAGCATTACAAATTTGAGCACTTATATTTATATACATTTATTTATTACTGTGATATTTAAGTCAATATACTTAGCATTTTGATTAAATCGGAAATAGTCTTTCATTTGGAGGATTTTTCTATTCTTTAACTTGAATTTAATACTCACATGATATACTCAACATCAATTAAGTAGTTTTGAGTCTGGATACTTCTTTGTGAGGAGTGCATTGTTTCTGTAACCAACCCTATAGTATTTCATAAATTGTTACAATATAGCTCATCGACCCTCGAAAATCAATACTGGTATATCTATGTCATTCACATGATGCAAATTCAAGTGCAGAACAACCTGATTGTTATGGGAAAAAGAAGGAAGATAGAAAGATAAAACAAAACGTAGTCTCACTCGAATGGAAAACCGTATATTATTCCATAATCTTTATAACAAAAATTATAAAATCATATATCAAAATCTATCCTAAGCTCAGCTTGGGAAGTTATAAATACATGTATTTACATACACTGAAAAACAACAAGCGCTTTGTAAATGTAAACTATGCCAGTACGTTGATAAAAATCTCCAACTCTCCTCTGGATGCTCCATGCATCTTAGAAAATCCTGAAGTTACTCGGGTCTGACCCTAGTATTAGAAATACTTAGATAAAGTTAGGTAAACTAGCATGAGACACTAACTTTTAATATATATTACAATGTCACAAATTGACTTCGATGTCGAAGAAGACCTATGGAACGAAGAGTATGTTATAAGAGCACATAACCATAATTACATAAGGATTTTACCTCATGATAACTAAAGCATTTATTCTAAATCATTTAAAATTATTTCTAGTGACATACTTCAGAACATTTTTTTTAAGAATGTATGTATGTATGTATGTGTGTGTGTGTGTATATATATATATATATATAGTAGGAAAAATTACTACATTTGTTAAATTTGATAGCTATTTTGTTATATTATCATGTTTGAAAAAGGTACGTATTAGAGAATGGATTCCAACACTAGAAAAGTAAGAGGCTACCCTATGGAAGTACATGTCTAGAGGAATGTAATGAGTCAGGGTCTTATGTTATTCTTTATCAACATTGAACCGGCCAATCTCTCCTTTTTTTTATAGACCAAATATCCTATCATCCCAGTTGTTCTGGCCTCCACTTGGATCCCGTAGCATACATAACAACTCGATATATAAAGGGTAATTTAAAAAGGCGATGACATGGGTGCGACCCATATAGCCCCACTGCGTCTGTCCAGTTTTTGTCAGTTCAATGAGCAAATCCTAAGGCAACGTTTTACCTTTTATTGATCATAAAGTTTTACTTAGAATGCCAATTTGTCATTTCTATGACATAGTAATTTCTTTCCACAAAAATACAAACTTGAATTCATACGCCTTAGAGAATGGCGTTAATTATAAGAAAGGCTACCCCCTTCACCGTAAATAGATGTACGTTTCTAAAAATCAATATAATTTATTATTGCAAAACCATAGTAGACTCTCACCTATATAAGTTATCCAAAAATAAAACAAACGGAAGATACTTATTCTATCACACCCGTTGGATTAGTCTATTTAAACACAAAATGGTGACACAAATTTTGACATAAGCAATCTCAACCATTACATCTCCCCATGTATCCCACCTTCCATATAAAGACAAACATATCCCACGGTTCAGAGTTTGTGTCTCTAATTATGTGTTCAATTTTGTGTCGTATGTATGTATGTTTGTGTGCATGTGTGTATATACATATATATATTCATTTGAATACAAATAAATATCTTTTAGAAGAAATAAACATATCTTTTCTGAAATTTTTTCTTTTAACCCATTATTAATACGCATCATTCAGCAGTTTTACCTATAATCCCTAGGAGTGAAGATTTTCCATTAACCTTCGAGAGATAAACCGTCAAGTCGACAACACCGAGGGGGTGCTTTATCAACCACCACAGGTGGAGGTATTATTTTGAGAAGGCATAACTATAAACAAGTTAGTAAAACATTAATTTATGTAATTTATGCAAAAATGAATTTTAATATTTCAGTTTTGTAGTATTGATCATAAAATTTATGATTTAACAGTCAAGACGGTTTGTCAATCCGACGTCATAATAAAAATTTAATAAAGCTTAACATTTGAAATTTATATAAGATGAAAAGTATGAAAATATATATAAGATCCATAGTTATCAAGACCGAACCGTAAGTTGAACCGTAACGCCTCAAGTTTCAGGGTTCCAAGGGTTCGACCGGTCGAACCGTAAAAGTCGTGCATTTTTTTGTGATTTAAATATTTTAATTTCAAATTACAAAGCCCAACATACCAAACTAATTCTTGTCATAAGAATCATAGTATATTTTAAATTAATTATTATTAAGCTAAACATAAGTAAAATGATAAAATTATCTAATTTAAACTTGATTTTAAATACAGTAATAATTAGCATTTGAAAATGAAAATTTAGCTGGTAGAAATAATGAGTTCAGAACTAAAACCATAGCCTTTTTGTTTCTTAAAGAATTAATTATAATATTTGTATTGTCAAGGCTTCCTTCAAACCATATACACTTTGTTTGCAAATCTAATACCTAACATGTACTTGAAATTATCATTCGCAAAGTTGCTCCATAAGCTTGGATTTGATCAAGTTATCATTAGTGAAGTTGCAACATGAGTCGAGATTATAAATGCTGTTTACTTGCAACACTACAAGAGACAGTTGTTTCTAACGGCTAGGGGTCGTTGGCAGCCGTTGGAAAGCCATTGGAAGCCGATGGTAAAGCCATTGGTAAACACGTCAACGGTTACCAACGATTTCCAATGCCTCCAACGGAAATTTTCCAACAGCTTCCAACTTTATAACTCGGTCACGTGAATTTTATGTTGTACCAGTAAGCCGTTGATAATCGATGAAATTTGTCATTGGAAACCGTTGATTGCTGTTGAAATATATGGACTATAAGCTGTTGGAAATCGCTGGACGCCATTGTAAATCTAGGTAATTTTTTTATAGATTTCTGATTACTTAATTCCAGCCACCCCACAATCTCATATTCATCGAAACAGCTCCATTTCGAGCATATAAATCACAGTCACAATCACATATATACTCAAACATAATATTATACCAATGTCAAACACAAAATATCCAAAACACATAACATAAACCAATATTTACAAAATACATCAACCCAACGTCATCAACACAGCATATATGTACATACATCCCAACGTCAAAATAAACAATCATCCAACTCCACGTCTAAACGATTGTCACTAACACAACATCAACACATACAGACCATCATAATGTATTAATCATAATCCTCACCCACTCTCAAAGCGTATATGTACACACACACGTATATATATAACGTCAAAACAAATTAACCTCAACTCAATCTGCCCCGGAACCACTAGACGATGAAGGAACGTACCATACTGGGCAATGAACTCCGCCAGACACTGGTTAAGCTGCTCCATCTTCTCTTCGCGGTGTAAATTATGCTCATTAAGCTCTGTGATCTAGGTTCGTAGCTATGCGATCTCCTCCATGTCCTGAGCTTTCTAGTACGACTGCTGAGATGTCGTAATGTAACGACCCATATTTTACGGTGTTATAATTAATTTATTTAATTATATAAATAGTAATTCAGAGAATTTAATGGTCATTAAATTAAATTATATAGATTATTTAATTAATTTAAATAATAGAATAATATATTTAATTCAGAAATAATCAGAAATAGTGGAATTCACAGTATTGTGTAAATTGGATTATTTAAAATATATAATTCAATTTAGAGTTGAATTATATTCATGAATATATTATTTAAGCGAAGTTTGAACATATAATTACATTATAATTATAATCGAGCTCGTTACATCGCGGTAGTTCGCTATTTGGCGATTTGAACTTCAACTGGATATACAGGGTCCGTTTTAAACCGGATTTCTGTGAAATAAGAAACGTACGGAGCCGGTGAAGTATATTTTTCTAGTGGAACAGAAAAATTGGGATTTCGTCGTGTAGATTTTGATTTATGTCCAAATCAAATTCTCAGAAAAACAGTGCCATAACCATAACGATTTATTTATATTTTAAAAAGGATTTAAAATATAAATTAAATATCGATATAACTCTGATGATGAATAACGAGTTAGAAATCCAAATAGGATTATTCTGGAGTTGTAGGGTATTCCACCGTGAATATATACGATAATATTAGATTATAAATATTTAATTTAATTATATTTATATATTTAAATAGGTTATATAGAGCTTTAAAAATAGCCAATTTTGCAAACGACCTCCGTTTTCGACAAAACTAATTTGTTGGATCTGCAATGTCAAATTATTGTTAGCTTCCAAGTTTCGTGATTTTTAGAGTTACTGTGTGGCCGTACGGATTTTTAATGTGAAAAACATTTAGTATTTTGATAGTTAAAAATACGTCGGGTGAGCAAACGAAGTCGGAATTCGACGAAACCAGTTTCTTTGGGTTAGTAATATCAAACTGTAGTTGTACGTCAATTTTCATGATTTTTAAGGATCGTGTGTGTTCGTAGGGATTTTTAGAATGATGAAAACAAATAAATAAAAATAAAAATAAAATATCTCTAACCCTTGTAAGGCCTAGGAAAGGCCAACACTCATCCTTTTACAGCCACACACAAAAAATATGATCCCGTATATATTTTCTCTTGAGCCGCCACTAATTTCTTTCCTAAAACCCATTGTGTCTTATAAAAATCAAACAAAAATCACGATAAATTCCATAAATCATAAAATATATATGTATGAGTTCAGCAGGGGGCGAGCTTCGATTCTATGTACTTGTTGTTAAGTTCGATCTGTTTATCTTCGCTGAAAAAAATACACAGCATGTTCTTCGACGAGTTAGGGCTTCGATTTTCAACAGGTTTCGAGAGTTATGTGCGAATTGAAGCATGTATACGAGTTAGGAAGGAGAATAGCTTCGATTTGATATTTTTGGGAATTTTATTTAGATATAAAGTGTCGAACCAATTTACTGGATTTTGTGAGTTCCAGGCTGATCGACGGATTTCTAATAGGGATGCGAGTTTGGGTTTGTCGGCATGGTGACGAAGAGGAGATGAAGAGGAAGCCTATGGTGATGATGGAATGGAGAATAGTGGGGAAATGGAAGTGTGGTTTGAGGATGAAGATCGGTAATGGCTTAGTATCGTTTCCTAGAATCAGATTTTTCGTTTAGAGGAGAAGAAGTTTAAGCGGGTCGGGTGTTGGGGGGAAAGCAGGCTGTTTGAAAGGGATAACAGGCTGGTCTAAATGGATAAAGCCTATATGATGAAATAAAATTAAGTTTAAATTAAAGTAATATTGTATAAACTTGTTAATTGCATATCTTTGTCATACGTAATCAGAATTTCACGAAACAAGATCCGACTACACAATGAAGCTGACTGGAAGTGAATTGGGGTTCGTTACAATTTATAGCAAAATAAATTTTCCATCTGAATCAAGCGAGGCTTATCGTTATTAACGATGATCGTCCAAGGTGAGTAAAACTCACCAACTCCGAACAGTTATATTTTATAACGTATTTTTAGAACTGTTAATCATCTGTTGATTGCTGTGTGTTAACTGTTTGGTTGAATTGCTTGTGTATTGCTTGAAAATATAGATAACGATATATATATATATATATATATATATATATATATATATAAATCGTTAATCGAATATAGATTCTGTTTATCGAAATAATTTTATATTCGTGTTGTTTAACATCTGTGATGCAGGGAAACAGGTTGGAGGGACCCAACTGGGTTCCTCAATATTTATAATACTGTTTGTTTCATATATTGTGTTAATGATGTAATGTATAATCTGTGATTGATTATAATGACAATGGTCTTGTTATTTGGTACTGTTAAATACCAGAAGAAATATTGAAATAAAATATTATATAAAATCGAAAGATTTTGTATAGAAGGAAGATTTCAAACTGTGCATTGAAATAAAATATTTATAAAACGAAAAGAATTTTATAAAAGGGTATTTACTTAAAAAGTAAATAGAAGGATAAAAAGGGGTATTTACTTCGAAAGTAAATAAAATTATAAAAGGAATATTTATTTATAAATAGAATTTATAAAAGAAACTATTTATAAAATCAAAGGATTTTATAAAGGAAATATTTGGAAAGCCAAATAAGAATTGAAAGGAAATATTTGTAAAACACTTACAAATAGAATTGAAGGGAAAATATTTATTTGTTAAATAAATAAAATAAAAGAGAAATATTTGTGAAATCAAATATATAGGAAAATATTTGTGAAATCAAATATAAAAGAGAAATATTTGTGAAATCAAATATAAAGGAAAATATTTTTGAAACCAAGTATAAAAGAAAATATTTGTTAAATAATTTAGAAAAGATAAAAGAAATATTTATTTGTTAAATAAATAGAATTGAAAAGGGAATAGTTATTTGTTAAGTAAACAAATAGAAAAGGAATTAATCAAAGGAGATAATTCAAAGGAATAAATCAAAGGAGTTAATTCAAAAGAGTTAATCGAAATGAGTTAATCGAATATTAGTTATTCGATTAGAGTTAACCAGTTAGAGTTAATCAGTTAGGGTTGACCAGTTAGAGTTGATCAGTTAGAGTTAACCAGTTAGAGTTAATCAGTTAGGGTTGACCAGTTAGAGTTGATCAGTTAGAGTTAAACCAGTTAGAGTTAATCAGTTAGGGTTGACCAGTTAGAGTTGATCAGTTAGAGTTAACCAGTTAGAGTTAATCAATTAGGGTTGACCAGTTAGAGTTGATTAGTTAGAGTTAACTAGTTAAAGTTAGAGTTAACCAATAGAGTAATTAAATAGAGTTATCGAATATTAGTTATTCGAATAAAGTTAAAAGGAGTTATCAAATACTAATTATTCGAATAAAGTTAAAAGGATTTATCGAATATTAGTTATTCAAATAAAGTTAAAAGGATTTATCGAACATTAGTTATTCGAATAGAGTTAAATAGAGTTATCGAATATTAGTTATTCGAATAAAGTTAAAAGGAGTTATCGAATATAGTTATTCGAAAAGAGTAATCGAATATAATTTATTCGAAGAAGAGTTATCGAATATAATTTATTCAAAGAAGAGTTATCAAATATAATTTATTCGAAGAAGAGTAATCGAATATAGTTTATTCGAGAAGAGTAACTGAATATAGTTCATTCGAGAAGAGTTATCGAATATTGGTTATTCGAAGTGAGTTAATCAAATATTGGTTATTCGAAAGGAGTTATCGGATCTAGTTATTCGAAAGGAGTTATCGAATCTAGTTATTCGAAAGGAGTTAATCGAATATAGATTATTCGAATAGAATTGAAGGAGTTATCGAATATAGTTATTCGAAAGGAGTTAATCGAATATAGTTTATTCGAATAGAATTAAAGGAGTTAATCGAATATAGTTTATTCGAATAGAATTAAAGGAGTTATCGTATAGTTTATTCAAAAAAAGTTAAGTGAAAAGAGTTAATCCAATAGAGTTAATCGATTAGAGTTAAATCAAAAGAGTTAATCCAATAAGAGTTAATTGATAAGAGTTAATTAAATAGAGTTAATCGATTATAGTTTATTCGAAGAAAGGTTTTCGAATCTAGTTATTCGTAAGAGAGTTATCGAATATAGTTTATTCGAAAGGAGTTAAGCGAAAGAGAGTTACGTAAGGAAGAATGTCAAAGGTTCAAAAGATAAACTTTGACTATTTCGAAGTTAAAGCGATGTTCAGTTAAGGTCTGAGAGGTAATTATACCCCAACTTGATTGACTTCCTTCTTAACTAAGGAATGGTAAGGTTTGATAGTGAATAATGGTTAAGTTAATTTAGTAAATGATTTGAGTTGGCATAGCGATGTTTTATTTAAACATCTATCTAAGTCCAATGTAAGAGTTTTGGATATGTTTTCCAAATAAGAATCAGAAATGTTTTCTAATATAGAAAACAAGAAATGGGAATGTTTTCCATTGTTAATAACGTATATTTTCTAAATTTAGAAAATAAGAAATGTTGAATATTTGAAAACAGGAGATAAGTAAATTAATGAACTAAAGAGATAAAATGTTAAATGATGATTAGTCGATATAATTTCCATCTGGAAATAATATCGTTGTTTGCACACGTGTTTTTCTTTGATAGTTAACTCACTGACTATCGAAGTTTTTGACCATTTTAACGTTGTTAATATGGAGAGACCGGTTGGATTATTATCCGAAGAACCACTCCGTATTGGCATAAGCGTTGCGAATCATATATGCCAAAGATAATTGAAGACGGAGAAAGTGCAAGGGATGTTGTATAAATCTTAGGTAAAGATTGCCTAAGATGGATGTACTGGATAGTGCCTTCTGTTTGTCCAGTCCCAGGACAACCTGTATGGTAGAATGTCTGATAGAGTATATTTAATAGATCGCGTAAGTTGATCTCTTCAAACGTATTTACGTTTGGTGGCGGAGGAATTCGTTTCTTTTAGCTGTATACCCGTGGTATTTTTTGGGAAATCAATTTGTGATTTGGAGGGTATGACGATGTGACATTCAAAGTGAATAAAAGTGTGATTTGTCAGAGATAAGCGTGGCCTCTAGCCTCACATCCGGAAATGACAAAAATCGGGCAGGCAGCATGGCTATGTAGGTCGCACCTATTAGGGTGTATAATCACCTGATCTAGAGTTTCATTTACTTCTAAAAATCTATTGTCGATGTTGTCCCATTCGAGAAACAGTTGTTGATCCCAACCGTTGGTGATATACATTCGATGCACTCAAGTGAAATGAGTGGTTGGTCATGTGTGGCCGGGTTGCGAGATGTTCTTGTTGAACCCCGTGTATTTCTCTCTTGAGGTACACTAGCGAAAGGTGGTTCCATACCTTGTCATAGTCGGAAATCCATTACCCAATACGTGCTTGCGGTTTTGATTGTATACTATATATGTAGAATGTGAGATGAAAGCGTTTCTGCTAGATGATTATTATATTAAGGTTGATAGACATTATTATAATATCGAAAGGTTTTTGATATAAAGATATTTTGGATTCTCATAAGGAAAAACCCGTTCATTATACGGCGTGGTCTTATGAGATATCGTTTAATCGCTCAAACTGTTTTAAACTGTTTTACTCACACCAGTCCATGTTGCTTAACTGGTACGTCTGATAGGGGTTTCTCGCTTCGCGGTGTGGTGGCGAACGGGAGACTCTTACCCCTACAGGTTCTGCAATATAGCGGGTTGGTCGAGTCGAGAGGCTGGCCGTAAAGCTTGGAGTTGGGGTACCAATGTACGCCACGGGGGGGACGGTAACCCTCTACCTTGGGGGAGGAGAGGATGGTTGCAAAGCCTACTCGGACTTTTTCCGGGTCGTTACAGTTGGTATCAGAGCTTAAGGTTAAGTAATTACCTTGGCTCTGTGGCATGACTCAGTAGAGATAGGGTTAGTACTACCCTAGATTGAGTTGAGTGTATATACGAGAGAGCGTATGTGTAGATTTTATAAAATGGTTTTATATTGTGTAGATTTATTGGTCGAGTTGTTTAGGGGTCCTGATCGATCATTTTGGTCCACTGTATCGGTAGGAGTTTATAAACACTCGAATACGATGGGTCGACACGATATGTTTTGAAAAGAGGGTAAATGAAATAAGTTTACCCGAAGTATATTTTGATATAGAGGATATATATTTATATATAGGAATTATAATATATTGGATATATTGGTTGTTATTATAATCGAGTAAGATTATAAATTTAGTGGTTATGTAAATAACCAATTAGAATTCATATAATTGTAGTATATGGAATCAAATGAATTAAATCTGAATCTAAATCAAAATTGGAATTGAAATTCCCAAAATTTGAATAAGTGATTGTAAATGGATTGGGATTTAATATAAGAGAATTTTAAAATCCTGGGAGATTTTAAATTGTTTAAAGCATTCCAAATGATATTTTCAATTGATTTCAAAATGGAGGAGTTTAAGAAATGAGGTTTGAAAGCTGATATAGTATTGAACTCACTTCAGTTACTAGAAAAATAACTCTGATGATGATGGCTACATCATCAGTGTCATTTTCGAGTTGTAACTGACATATTGCTACCAAAGAGATTATTTTTGAAATTGTTTAGGAAAACAAGTTGTTTTGAACTTCAAAAAGGAATATTTTATTTTTGAAAAGTGAAGCTATTTAAAACTCCGAGGAAATGATTTTTTGAATTAAAACCAAATTAAGTAGAATTTGGGAATAGCAAATTGAAATTGAAATTGAACAGGATTAGAATGATATCAAGACAAATCGGATTTGTAAGATTTGAATTTGAAATGGTATTTGTTTGATGAGTTAAGAATTTGAAAATCGAGAATGAAACCTTGATTTGAAATTGAATTCGACTTAGGTATAAGCGAATGGTTGGATTTGTGGATAAAAACAAATTGGAATTTGGTTGAGATGACATTGGTATTTGTGGATTGATAACAGGTGAAAGGACATAGTGATATGCCCGACCAAAAGGTACAAGTTTATATTTGATATAAGCATGAGATTTATGAGCCGAATTGGCAAGCCGCTTGACTGTTTGATTTTCTTTTGGGTTGGAGATGGCCCAGAGATGCGAGTTGGAGTTTGACCTATTGACCAGTACAAAGGAGGTGCTTGCGAAATTTTTCGAAAAGTTAACGTGTTAGAAAATTTTCAGGATTTTTGAAAATATTCGTTAATAGAATTAAATGGATAATTAAATTAGTCCAGTGGAAACTAAAGTTGAGAAGTAAACAAAATAGGTTCTAACCAATCAATAGGGTTTGTTTTCCGTCTTAGCAATTTCGAGGACAAAATTATTTTAAGTGGGGAAGAATGTAACGACCCGTATTTTACGGTGTTATAATTAATTTTTTAATTATATAAATAGTAATTCAGAGAATTTAATGGTCGTTAAATTAAATTATATAGATTATTTAATTAATTTAAATAATAGAATAATATATTTAATTCAGAAATAATCAGAAATAGTAGAATTCACAGTATTGTGTAAATTGGATTATTTAAAATATATAATTCAATTTAGAGTTGAATTATATTCGTGAATATATTATTTAAGCGAAGTTTGAACGTATAAATATATTATAATTATAATTGAGCCCGTAACGTCGCGGCAGTTCGCTATTTGGCGATTTGAACTTCAACTGGATATACATGGTCCGTTTTAAATCGGATTTCTATAAAACAAGAAACGTACGGAGCTGGTGAAGTACATTTTTCTAGTGGAAGAGAAAAATCGGGATTTCTCGTGTAGATTTTGATTTATGTCCAAATCAATTTCTCAGAAAAACAACGCCATAACCATAATGATTTATTTATATTTTAAAAAGGATTTAAAATATAAATTAAATATCGATATAACTCTGATGATGAAATATCGAGTTAGAAATCCATATAGGATTATTCTGGAGCTGTATGGTATTCCACCGTGAATATATACGATAATATTAAATTATAAATATTTAATTTAATTATATTTAAATATATTTATATATTTAAGTAGATTGTTTAGAGCTTTAAAAATAGACAGTTTTGCAAACGACCTCCGTTTTCGACGAAACTAATTTTGTTGGATCCGCAATGTCAAATTATTGTTAGCTTCCAAGTTTCGTGATTTTTTGAGTCACTGTGTGGCCGTACGGATTTTTAATGTGAAAAACAGTAAGTATTTTGATAGTTAAAAATACGTTGGGTGAGCAAACGGAGTCGGAATTCGACGAAACCGGTTTCGTTGGGTTCGTAATATCAAACTGTAGCTGTACGTCAATTTTCATGATTTTTAAGGATCGTGTGTGTTCGTAGGGATTTTTAGAATGAGGAAAACAAATAAATAAAAATAATAATAAAAATAAAATATCTCTAACCCTTGTAAGGCCTAGGAAAGGCCACCACTCATCCTTTTACAGCCACACACAAAATAATATGATCCCATATATATTTTCTCTTGAGCCGCCACTAATTTCTTTCCTAAAACACATTTTGTGACTTACAAAAATCACGATAAATTCCATAAATCATAAAATATATATGTATGAGTTCAGCAGGGGACGAGCTTCGATTCTATGTACTTGTCGTTAAGTTCGATCTGTTTATGTTCGTTGGAAAAAAAATACACAGCGTGTTCTTCGAAGAGCTTGGGCTTCGATTTTCAACAGGTTTCGAGAGTTATGTGCGAATTGAAGCATGTATACGAGTTAGGAAGGAGAATAGCTTCGATTTGGTATTTTTGGGGATTTTATTTAGATATAAAGTGTCGAACCAATTTACTGGATTTCGTGAGTTCCAGGCTGATCGACGGATTTCTAATGGGGATGCGAGTTTGGGGTTGTCAGCATGGTGACGAAGAGGAGACGAAGAGGAAGCCCACGGTGATGACGGAACGGAGAATGGTGGGGAAATGGAAGTGTGGTTTGAGGAGGAACATCGGTAATTGTTGAGTATCATTTCCTAGAATCGGATTTTTAGTTTAGAGGAGGAGAAGTTTAAGCGGGTCGGGTGTTGGGGGGAAAGCAGGTTGTTTGAAAGGGATAACAGGCTGGTCTAAATGGGTAAAGCCCATATGATGAAATAAAATTAAGTCTAAATTAAAGTAATATTGTATAAACTTGTTAATTGCATATCTTTGTCATACGTAATCAGAATTTCACGAAACAAGATCCGACAAGATCGTATGGACGGCGGCTACACAATGAAGCTGACTGGAAGTGAATTGGGGTTCGTTACAATTTATAGCAAAATAAATTGTCCATCTGAATCAAGCGAGGGCATTATTAACGATGATCTTCCAAGATGAGTAAAACTCACCAACTCTGAACAGTTATATTTTTATAACGTTTTTTAGAACTGTTAATCATCTGTTGATTGTTGTATGTTAACTGTTTGGTTGAATTTCTTGTGTATTGGTTGAAAGTATAGATAACGATATATATATAAATCGTTAATCGAATATTGATTTTGTTTATCAGAATAATTTTATATTCGTGTTGTTTAACATCTGCGATGCAGGGAAACAGGTTGGAGGGACCCAACTGGGTTCCTCAATATTTATAATATTGTTTGTTTCATATATTGTCTTAATGATGTGATGTATAATCTGTGATTGATTATAATGACAATGGTCTTGTTATTTGGTACTGTTAAATACCAGAAGAAATATTGAAATAAAATATTATATAAAATCGAAAGATTTATATAGAAGGAAGATTTCAAACTGTGCATTGAAATAAAATATTTATAAAACGAAAAGAATTTTATAAAAGGGTATTTACTTAAAAAGTAAATAAAAGGATAAAAAGGGGTATTTACTTAGAAAGTAAATAGAATTATAAAAGGAATATTTATTTATAAATAGAATTTATAAAAGAAACTATTTATAAAATCAAAGGATTTTATAAAGGAAATATTTGGAAAGCCAAATAAGAATTGAAAGGAAATATTTGTAAAACACTTACAAATAGAATTGAAGGGAAAATATTTATTTATTAAATAAATAAAATAAAAGAGAAATATTTGTGAAATCAAATATAAAGGAAAATATTTATGAAACCAAATATAAAAGAAAATATTTGTTAAATAAATAGAAATGATAAAAGAAATATTTATTTGTTAAATAAATAGAATTGAAAAGGGAATAGTTATTTGTTAAGTAAACAAATATAAAAGGAATTAATCAAAGGAGATAATTCAAAGGAATAAACCAAAGGAGTTAGTTCAAAAGAGTTAATCGAAATGAGTTAATCGAATATTAGTTATTCGATTAGAGTTAACCAGTTAGAGTTAATCAGTTAGGGTTGACCAGTTAGAGTTGATCAGTTAGAGTTAACCAGTTAGAGTTAATCAGTTAGGGTTGACCAGTTAGAGTTGATCAGTTAGAGTTAACCAGTTAGAGCTAATCAGTTAGGGTTGACCAGTTAGAGTTGATCAGTTAGAGTTAACCAGTTAAAGTTAATCAATAAGGGTTGACCAGTTAGAGTTAACCAGTTAAAGTTAGAGTTAACCAATAGAGTAATTAAATAGAGTTATCGAATATTAGTTATTCGAATAAAGTAAAAGGAGTTATCGAATATTAGTTATTCGAATAAAGTTAAAAGGATTTATTGAATATTAGTTATTCGAATAGAGTTAAATAGAGTTATCGAATATTAGTTATTCGAATAAAGTTAAAAGTAGTTATCGAATCTAGTTATTCGAAAAGAGTAATCGAATATAATTTATTCGAAGAAGAGTTATCGAATATAATTTATTCAAAAAAGAGTTATCAAATATAATTTATTCGAAGAAGAGTAATCGAATATAGTTTATTCGAGAAGAGTAACCGAATATAGTTCATTTCGAGAAGAGTTATCGAATATTGGTTATTCGAAGTGAGTTAATCAAATATTGGTTATTCGAAAGGAGTTATCGAATCTAGTTATTCGAAAGGAGTTATCGAATCTATTTATTAGAAAGGAGTTAATCGAATATAGTTTATTCGAATAGAATTAAAGGAGTTATTGAATATAGTTATTCGAAAGGAGTTAATCGAATATATTTTATTTGAATAGAATTAAAGGAGTTAATCGAATATAGTTTATTCGAATAGAATTAAAGGAGTTATCATATAGTTTATTCGAAAGGAGTTAAGTGAAAAGAGTTAATCCAATAGAGTTAATCAAATAGAGTTAATCGATTAGAGTTAAATCAAAAGAGTTAATCCAATAAGAGTTAATTGATAAGAGTTAATTGAATGGAGTTAATCGAATATAGTTTATTTGAAGAAAGGTTTTTGAATCTAGTTATTCGTAAGAGAGTTGTCGAATATAGTTTATTCGAAAGGAGTTAAGCGAAAGAGAGTTACGTAAGGAAGATTGTTAAAGGTTTAAAAGATAAACTTTGACTATTTCAAAGTTAAAACGTTGTTCAGTTAATGTCTGAGAGGTAATTATACCCCAACTTGATTGACTTCCTTCTTAACTAAGGAATGGTAAGGTTTGATAGTGAATGATGGTTAAGTGAATTTAGTAAATGGTTTGAGTTGGCATAGCTATGTTTTATTTAAACATCTGTCTAAGTCCAATGTAAAAGTTTTGGAAATGTTTTCCAAATAAGAATCAAAAATGTTTTCTAATATAGAAAACAAGAAATGGGAATGTTTTCCATTGTTAATAACGTATATTTTCTAAAGAAAATAAGAAATGTTGAATATTTGGAAACAGGAGATAAGTAAATTAATGAACTAAAGAGATAAAATGTTAAATGATGATTGATCGATATAATTTCCATCTGGAAATAATATCGTTGTTTGCACACGTGTTTTTCTTTGATAGTTAACGCACCGACTATCGAAGTTTTTGACCATTTTAACGTTGTTAATATGGAGAGACCGGTTGGATTATTATCCGAAGAACCACTCTGAATTGGCATAAGCGTTGCGAATCATATATGCCAAAGATGATTGAAGACGGAGTAAAGTGCAAGGGATGTTGTATAAATCTTAGGTAAAGGTTGCCTAAGATGGATGTACTGAATAGTGCCTTCGGTTTGTCCAGTCCCAGGACGACCTGTATGGTAGAATGTCTGACAGAGTATATTTAATAGATCGCGTAAGTTGATCTCTTCAAACGCATTTACGTTTGGTGGCAGAGGAATTCGTTTCTCTTAGCTGTATACTTGTGGTATTTTTGGGGAAATCAATTTGTGATTTGGAGGGTACGACGATGTGACATTCAAAGTGAATAAACGTGTGATCTGTCAGAGATAAGCGTGACCTCTAGCCTCACATCCAGAAATGACAAAAATCGGGCAGGCAGCATGGCTATGTAGGTCGCACCTATTAGGGTGTATAATCACCTGATCTAGAGTTTCATTTACTTCTAAAAATCTATTGTCGATGCTGTCCCATTCGGGAAACGGTTGTTGATCCCAACCGTTGGTGATATACATTCGATACGCTCAAGCGAAATGAGTGGTCGGTCATGTGTGGCCGGGTTGCAAGATATTCTTATTGAACCCAGTGTATTCCTCTCTAGAGGTACACTAGCGAAAGGTGGTTCCATACCTTGTCATAGTTGGAAATCCATTACCCAATGCGTGCTTGCGGTTTTGATTGTATACTACATATGTAGAACGTGAGATGAAAACGTTTCAGCTAGATGATTATTATATTATGGTTGATAAACATTATTATAATATCAAAAGGTTTTTGATATAAAGATATTTTGGATTCTCATAAGGAAAAACCTATTCCGTTATATGGCGTGGTCTTATGAGATATCGTTTAATCGCTCAAACTGTTTTAAACTGTTTTACTCATACCAGTCCCATGACTGACTCGGAGTTTATTTTGTTTTGTTTTCCCTAAACTCTTGGGTTCCCAATTTTGTACGGGCAGTCAAGTAGTCGGGATTTACAGATACTTGAAGAGCTGGAGCAGGAGGCTTCAGGATCATATAGCTATTGTTTATTTCCGTTGTGTTGTAAGTGTTGTACTTTGGAAATGATATGTATATTCAAGTACATATTTATATTTCAAAGTCATGATATATATTATATGTTATTCGTTCCGCTGTGAGGTTCGTGTTACTCTGATGTTGTGTTCTTCTTCTTCTTCTATTCTAAGTTTCTATCTTATCTATTCTCACCCTCTAAATTCTTTCCTTAACTACCGGTATTTTCGATCCTTGGATGTTCGATATGTGTTGTATATCGGATAACCAAAATTCGACTTTTTCCGGGTTGTTACACGTAACCTATATATAATTTTAGATTTTTGGTATTTCATAATAGCAACTCAAGTAAATTTCATTTTTTTTAGTTTCTATTACCGCTTGGTTCCCAAAACCGTAGTGTCTGTTCCAGATTGGTGGATCCATGACAGCCTCAAAAATCATATCCTCATCTTTAGCAGTCAACTCGGTCCTCCTGGTTTCCTCAATCATCTATGCCCTTTATTACTGAAATTTATCTTATTAAACAAAATACAATTGAATTTAGATAACGCTTTTTAGTTTAAATTATAACTTTAAGTTAACTATGTTACACTTACATATGCATCACGTGCTTTAGCATCATGGTCCCAAGAATAGGAAACTGAGCCAGTGTCGTCGATCTGACTCACTGCATGTGTATACTCAAAAACATCCTAGTACGACACAGGAACACCATGTTGTCTCTTTTGAAACGCATACATGTAAATTAAAACTTAAAGTTAAATCAACTAACTTTTAACAACTTATAACTTAAAATCTTTAACTGTGTAATATATATATACACACACACCATGTCCTCGCGATGATGCATAAACAACTTGGAACCCCCGCGATGTGCAACCGAGTTCTTGCTCCTATTTGCCGAATTTCTCGTAGAATCGTTCTATAAATTTAAATTAAAATAATGTTTTATTCTAATTTATATATTAATTGAGTAGAACAATTTAAAATAAATATGCAGTAAATTTACCTGAAACGTCTCATTATTCCACCAAGTATGAAGATTACCCCACACCTTAGCGTTCATCCAATCCGGATTTTTTCCAGCTGATTTTATGCTATTTAGTGTTTCTCTATAATTTTTAGCTACTTTACTGTTGCACTGGTGCCAGATAAGCGACATGTCTGTCTCCTGGAGATCCACTGCACTGTGCATTTTTTAAAATATAGCATAAATATGAATTGATCAAATAGAAGCATGATTACTTAATGTAATAAATGATATATCACACGTACTAGAAAATCTTACCAAATAGTCTCCTTGACATTGTTTGGTACAAATGTCCACTTAGGCCAACATGAAGTCATATGAGCTATGTAAGTGTGTTTTGATATCCCCAAGACTATATTGGAGGGCTCTAACTCGAAACCACCATGTTAAACAAAAAACATTTAATATTTCACGGCTACCGTATATATATTTATAACATATTGTACAGAAATGAAATTAATACTTGAAACTTAATACTTACCCTCTATTGGCTACTTGAAACTTAATACTTACCCTCTATTGGCTTTTGGCTTAAGCCACATCGCAGGATGTGATAGCTCCTACGATGGACCACCACCATCGCCACTTACCGGAGGATGAGAATCAGAAGGAGATCCATAAACTGTATGTCTGTGTGACGTCATACCTGTTACAGACAACAATATAACATAACATAAAAATAGCTAAGCAAAACAAACAGTATGACATAACATAGGAAGTCTATGCGATATAAATAATATGACATAACATAACATAACATAAAATTATAACATTATAACAAATAGTATGACATAACATAAAAGGACTATGTTAAAAAAATGACATGTCATAACATAATACTAAAGAATTCATCGTTTAGAGGTCCAAAATCTTTTTGATCATCGGTGGTTACTGTTCCTATTTTCCTCGATGTCTGCTTGATAAGCTTGTTCGTCGGGAGTATTCCGTCCATCAAATGTAAACCTTGCCTTTGTTTTAAAAATAGCTGACCATTCTTTTTTGTCTCTTCTTAGATATGAATAAGGAGCATAATATACTTAAAGAGATTGTTAGGCAAATACAAAAGGATTGTACTTATAATAACGTGAAGTATGTTTTAGTTCTATAAGATTATATTTTGGGCGCACGATGATTTCAGAACCTAGAATGTTGCTGAACCAATTGCATTTAAACAAAAACAATTCTTCCGCGGGTCGTGTGAATATGTCAATTGCAAAATCTTGGTTAGTACACCATAAAAAACGTTTATATGGTCATTTGGATCATCACTACCTTTAACAAATACACCGGTATTATTAGTTATTTTTTTAGCACCATATTCTTTAGTATTAAATTTATATCCATTGACAAAGAATATTGGATAGGTCTTGACTTTCCTTTTTGGTCCCATGGCTAAATGTTTCAATTCTTCATCTACAACACAGTTTGTTGTATCAAAAACGTAATTAGTAAACCAAGTAGTGAATTCTTTGCTGATATCGCCATTTGGATGTTGTGATTTGTAAATGCTGCAATTACAGGACAAATGTAACATTATGATTAAAGATACACATGTATTGATGATATAAGTTCAATACCAAGTGAACTGTGAAACTTTAGTGTAGTTGAGAAGAAAATATGTGTGCTGCATAATAATCTCAATCATCCAGCCTTGCTTCCACACATTTACAAGAAAGCCGACCGTGTTTTTTATAAATAGATAAAGTCGCTTGACAATCATCTTGATCAATGTAACACCCCGTAATTCTGTGACGCTAAGAATCACAAATCAAGGCAGAATTAAAAGTTAAAATCAAAATAAAGGGAAACGGGCTGCGCCATTGCGTTCGTCTCGGAATTCTGCATGAAAACGAGTCCGAGTTTGCGTAAATCGGAGTCCGTATGAGGAAGATATGGCCTCCGGAAGTTTCAGCAAAGTTCAAATTTCAAAACAGACTCAGAAGCAGGTCGACTGGGGAGTCGACAGGGTAGTCGACCCCCCCCCCCCCCAGGTCGACTGGGGAGTCGACTGGGTAGTCGACCCCCCCCCCCAGGTCGACTGGGGAGTCGACTGGGTAGTCGACCCCCCTGCTTTTTCCAGCTTCTTGAACCAGATTCGTTTCTCTGTATTTGGACGCCCTTCTGACCAGATTCGTTGACTTCTACACTATATAAACAGCCCTGGTCTTCTTCTCTATTCACAATTCTTCTCTACCCTTATGCTGCAAAGATTCTTAGTGAACATGGCTTCTTCTCCTCCACTTAAAGAAAATAATAAATAGAATAATATATATAAAATATATCAAGATGAGGAGATGCTGCTCAAAGACTTTCAAGAAGAGATTCGAATCAAGATTAAAGCTTCAAGATGAGGATCAAAGGCTAACGTCGCACGAATCATAGCAACGCCATCTTTCTTTTCTAATCTAAATTTCTATAAGTCAGTTATTTTTAGATTTGAACGTATTTCTCTGTTCGTGACATGAAATTAAAGGAATAAAAGAATATGCCAAATCTCTCTCTATTCGAATCAGTGCCTATACTCTTGAACCTAATTAAGAACTATTATGATTCGAGGACAAATAAGACCGTGACTATGAAACTATGGACCTTAAAACCATATGCCTATGACTATGAACATTTGCCTATGACTATGAACATTGCCTATGACTATGGACATTGCCTATGACTATGAACATTGCCTATGACTGTGACTGTGACT
This sequence comes from Allium sativum, assembly GCA_030737875.1. Taxonomy (NCBI): domain Eukaryota; kingdom Viridiplantae; phylum Streptophyta; class Magnoliopsida; order Asparagales; family Amaryllidaceae; genus Allium; species Allium sativum. Next base: position 260,189,552 of record CM060909.1, on the reverse strand, counting down.
ATGAGGATTATTTCCTTGACTAAGCCTATGCCTTTGATTAGGAAATATAAACTATTGCCTATGACATAACAAGGACATCTGTGATTAAACACCTGTGATTCATGACTAGGAAAGTATTGCTTAAGTTTTGTGACTATGAAATTGGGTCTAAACCCGATCATCTATTCCGTCTATTCTTGGTTATCTTTGGTTTTAGACCTTGGGAATTTACCTATTAAGTTAGGTCTACCCATGTTCTTGAACCTATGTCTCTATTCTGTCTATTCTTGGTTTTAGACCTTGAGAATTTACCTATTTAGTTAGGTCTACCCATGTTCTTGAACCGATGTTGTGATTCAACCCTTTTTATGCCAGTTAGTATGTCTATCTTTTGCATAGCATCTTTGGTTCATTCCCTATTTTCTACGAGCCTAGCTTTATTTATAATCTAGACTGAATCACGATTATACGAACGGTGGGAATGCGGTTTGGGCAAAATATGAAATTTACTAAAAACGTAGTTTAACTTGGAAATTGGCATAAATTGGGAACATGTATTATGGCATGTTCATAGAAATGCAAATTGGATAAATTTGACATGAATTATAAGATGTGTAATTTGAAGCTAGTATTGACGTGTAAATCTAGCATTTACATGAATAGTGAACTAGAGTAATTAGTCTAGTTTGACGTGAATTAGAATGTTGAATCGGAATTGGATTAGCTAATTTGGCACGGTAAGTATATTGGCATAAATGTGAAATTGGCCATAATTGGGAATAACTGTCAGGTTTAGCAAAATCATAGTTAGTGACACTTAATTTGGTATAGTTTACATACCAAAAAGGGCATAAATATGATATAGAGGGGAGAATGGGCCGTAAGAATAAATGTTGACAATTTACATTAAAAGAGTAATTGGGAAATAAGTAAATTAGAAATAATTTACTTATAGGATTTGGCCTGAATGAGGAAATATAAATTTAGACAAATTAAAGGTTCATTAACGACATCTCTTTTAATGACGCACCAGAAAGTTCTAGGGTGACAGAGAGGATAGTGTCTAGGCTTGGGTTTGGAAAATACAAGTTTCCTGCTCTCCCTGGCTATCCCTAACTAATCCGACGGACGGGATGGTTACTTTTAAAACCTGATTTGAAAACTAATCAAAACCCTTTGAACTTAGAAAACACGAATATGCCTAATTCGAGGTTAGACTGAGTTGCGATGTAAACCTGCCCGGAACCAACCGGCACATCTAGTATTCGCAACAATATCTGTCTAATGTGAGTGGTCGCGGCTTTAATCTATTTAGTTAAAGTTAGAACAAGAATGGTAGGGTTAAGTTAACTAAGACACTTAACCAGTTCAACATGATAACTAGACTGATGGGTGGGGTTAGGTTCAGATTGACATTTAACACAGTTAAGCTAGAATGGGAGGGTTAAGTCCATAGGAACACTTAACCAACTTAACATAGTTAAGCTAGAATAGGAGGGTTAAGTCCATAGGAACACTTAACCAACTTAACAAAGTTAAGCTAGGATGGGAGGGCTAAGTCAATAGGGACACTTAACCAACTTCACATGGTAACAAGACAAGAATTGTAGGGGTTAAGTAACTAAGGAAACACTTAGCCAAATTAACACGTTAACTAGACTAGAAGGTGGGGTTAAATAAAGTTAATACACTTAGCGAAATTAACATGTTAACTAGACTAGAGGTTGGGGTTAAGTAGATACACTTAGCCAACTTGATATGTTATCTGGGCTAGACCGTAGGGTTAAGTAAACTTGAACACTTAACCATTAGATTGTGATAAAAGAATAGGGTTAAGTCTAAACATGAAGGGATAATACTTAACCATTAATAACATGTTAGTTAAAACAGACGGGCAAGGTTAAGTTAAAAAGGAACACTTAACCAATACAGGGTGAATGGGTAGGGTTAAGTAATAAGAAATACTTAACCAATATAACTTGGTTTGTGGTGGGGTTAAGTCAACATGAATTACTGATAACACTTAACCAGTATAACAGGATGAATTAAGAGGGTTAAGTTGGCTTGAATTGACTAATGACACTTAACCAATCTGACGGGAAAGGGAACTAAGTAGTAAACCTTAGTTAAGAAAACAACGATTCTGGAAGCTAAGTGGTAAATCTTAGTTAGTAAAACTAAGTAGTAATTCTTAGTATAACACGGGAAGGAGCGAATGCCCGTCTGAGTAGAAAGAAGGCTCCAACGAATTGGGTTACGAAGCCCGAGGCTTCGAGGGGACGTGAGGGTACTCTTGGTATCCCTCTGTGAGGCTGCAGATGATCCGCCTGGGCCCACAGAGGTTAAGGTCTGCATAGAAGAACCAGGCGTATGCCTTGGTTGCAACACATGGAAACCTAAAGACCAGGATGGACCGGCGTGATTCGGCGAGCAAACGGTAGCCCTGTGATAGCGACTCGTCGTCTACCATCCATCTTGAGTCAATCGAGATACGTGAAGCGGAAAGGCGGAGAACTCCAAAAGACCATATACTTGCTATCTAGTTATGAGTGAGGATGGCCATAGGATAGAGGGGCACCGGGGGCCGGCGTATAGTTCTCATTTTACAAGGTGTGCCTTTCATTAGTTGAGGGAGGGTTCAAGTTGGACCATAGCCACTGGAATAAAAACAGACCTTAGCATCTGCATCGGCAGATATCTGAAAGCTCCCGACCGAGTTCTGTATTCCTTGATTTGCCCTGTCACAGGACTCGGACCGCACATTACAGGACATGTGCATCTAGACATGCGATAATGATTCGTGATACATGCATGGGAAGTATAGGAACATATACCACTCTAGGTAGTGTGTCCTAGACTTGGTGGCATCGTTCGATAGGTAGTGTAATCCCTAGTTGGACTAGGTGGCATAAACCCTGAACTCGAGAAGCGTTCAGCAGATAGCGTAAACTCTAGTTAAATTTAGAAAGCACTTGATAGAAAACCCTAGATTAGATCTAGGTAATAAATAATAAATGTATGCCTGAAGGCAATGGAAACTATAGGGGTTGGGATCACGTCATCGTTACTAGTTGGAACACTAGTTAGGTGGTGCAGAGATATAGAAACCAGTATAACAAGGAAATAGCGAAGCGGCGAAAGTATTAGAGCATATCCAGTTTATCTTATCTTAGCATATCTTGTAATTATCTTGTCTAATCTTGCTGACCCTATGGTCATGGTGTTATCTTGTATTCAGTTAATTCATGTCGTTTTGTTGTTCCATGTTCATATGATAGAAGTTACTGAACTTACTCAGGCTTTATGTCTGACTCTGTTTTTCTTTCGTCTTCTTTTCTTCCGTTTCCCCCCCAGGTAATAAAGGAGGGAATAGTTTAGCTCAGGTTAAGTTGGACTGCCACTCTTTCCATCTTGAAGAATTGTCAAAGTTTGCTTGGATTCTCTTTTCAGATGTTATGGCTGGCTTGTGCTAAAATCGGGGAATATAAATGTTGTTTTTATGCTTCTTTATTTTGTAAGACAGAAGATACTCTGATATTGTAAAGAAACCATTGTACAAATCATTTTATTAATAAAGCAAAGTTTTATTTTCCGCTATTTAATTTTTGTCTGTCTTGTAATTTATCTGCATCTTTTACCTTAAAATGCTCCACAGAACTTAGTGCATTCCCTTTGTGAGTGACACTAACGGATGTGGGGTGTTACACGTGGTATCAGAGCTGAAGGTTACCAGATCAGATAAAGGATTTGAAAAATGATTTTCAAAACGGTTTTAAAAGAAGCATTTTCAAAAGAAAAGTTTTGTTTTAAAGGCATATTCCCCAAAAGACCATACGCAGTATCTTCTCTTCCTCTGTTTGAATTCTTGTCTCCTTCTTTCTTGAGTCTCTGGGGCTCCTAGCTTTCTGGGAGGTAACCTCATCGAAGGGCGAAGTAATGCCCTTCTTCCATCCATAGCCGTAGTTGTTTCACCTATGGCCAGTTTTCTTTCAAGTTTATAGGGCTTTCCGTAGGATAGAGGCAGCTTCCGAGAGATTTGTCAACATGGTTACACACGGAAGAGGATGAGGAGTTTGGCTAAGGAGCATAACCCTAGTATGAGGAATTCATTGATGTAGGTTTAGCTCACGAAGGAGGAAGAAATTATAAAATCTAAGACAAGGGGAAGTATTTTTACTAGGGTAGGATAGGGCATATAATTAAAAGGACAAGGGCAAGAACGAGGAACAAGATTTTCAGAAGGGCAAGTACATACTTTCACCACCAAGCGTACCTAGGAGAAAGGTAGTAAAGTTCTGTTGGAAGAGTCTAGTTTTGTTGTTCGTTTTAGCGCTTCGCATTTTTTCATATCCACTTCTATAGTTGAGTCTCTGCACCATAGTACTTGTATAGTAGAAAGATCCCACTAGAGTCACGAATCCAATTGGTGGTCCGACCAGTTTATTTTTGGTTAGTAGGGATTTGAGAATAGCTATCGAGTTTGCTTATATCGTCTCACAGAGATCGTCTAGATTCGGAGGAGATATTCCTTGGGTGCTTGTCTGATATTGGTTTAGGCCTTTGGGGCTTGTACTTGAGGGATGTCGAGTTCGACTAGGATGGTTTGCGTGAGAGATGAATAGTTGTGGCACGCACTCTAAAAAGCACGTAGTGACCTTTCAACCCTTATAGTTATGGCGGGATGGATAAGCTAAGAAGAGGGACCTCGAACCATCTTGGTATGTACACTTGGTATCATAGTTGACATCTGTTTACTTTGGAAATGGAGGTCAGAAACTTTACAATCGTGAAGTTTAATTAGCTAAGATACAGTGGAGTAAAGCTCAAGAAGGCTAGATACTAGCATCATACCCTTTTTCCTTAAGGGTGCATCCTTGATTTCTTTGTTTAGGAGCTTTACGTATAATTGTTTCTCTTTTTCCAAAGTATATCCTCTAGGTCGTATCTTCGATCCTTAGGTAAAAGCCAATGGATGTAACATGTGTTTGAAACATGTTATGGTTGGTGGTTGCAAGTGGTTGCTAATGATTGCTCGTGAATGCATATGCACTAGATCAGTTCGGACACTTTCATATTGCATTTACAGATATGTATTTGTTTGTAAGTTGAGCCTGATACGTTATCATATGGATGTTGCATATGGATGAATGGCTGTGCACGCATGTAGTATTTACATAACTAGGGATGCTTGCATACATGATTGGACGCATGGCACTGACATGATTCGCATTAAGGAGGTCAACTGAATCAGTAGACCGCCTGATTTTGCATTAGATAAAGACATATACATACACTATGCATATAAACATGAAAGCATTAGAAATCTTTTAAGGACAGTGAATGCCCGTGATTGGATGGTTGAGTAGATGGGCGATTGGATGGTAGGACACATTCTTCCTAACTTGAAGATTTCGGGGGCGAAATCCTTTTAAGTGGGGGAGAATGTAACACCCCGTAATTCTGTGACGTTAAGATTCACAAATCAAGGCAGAATTAAAAGTTAAAATCAAAATCAAGGGAAACGGGCTGCGCCATTGCGTTCGTCTCGGAATTCTGCATGAAAACGAGTCCGAGTTTGCGTAAATCGGAGTCCGTATGAGGAAGATATGGCCTCCGGAAGTTTCAGCAAAGTTCAAATTTCAAAACAGACTCAGAAGCAGGTCGACTGGGGAGTCGACTGGGTAGTCGACCCCCCCCACCCCAGGTCGACTGGGGAGTCGACTGGGTAGTCGACCCCCCCAGGTCGACTGGGGAGTCGACTGGGTAGTCGACCCCCCTGCTTTTTCCAGCTTCCTGAACCAGATTCGTTTCTCTATATTTGGACGCCCTTCTGACCAGATTCATTGACTTCTACACTATATAAACAGCCCTGGTCTTCTTCTCTATTCACAATTCTTCTCTACCCTTATGCTGCAAAGATTCTTAGTGAACATGGCTTCTTCTCCTCCACTTAAAGTAAATAATAAATAGAATAATATATATATATATATATAATAAATCAAGATGAGGAGATGCTGCTCAAAGACTTTCAAGAAGAGATTCGAATCAAGATTAAAGATTCAAGGTGAGGATCAAAGGCTAACGTCACACGAATCATAGCAACGCCATCTTTCTTTTCTAATCTAAATTTTTGTAAGTCAGTTATTTTTAGATTTGAACGTCTTTCTCTGTTCGTGACATGAAATTAAAGGAATAAAAGAATATGCCAAATCTCTCTCTCTCTCTCTATTCGAATCAGTTCCTATACTCTTGAACCTAATTAAGAACTGTTATGATTCGAGGACAAATAAGACCGTGACTATGAAACTATGGACCTTAAAACCATATGCCTATGACTATGAACATTTGCCTATGACTATGAACATTGCCTATGACTATGGACATTTCCTATGACTATGAACATTGCCTATGACTGTGACTATGAGGATTATTTCCTTGACTAAGCCTATGCCTTTGATTAGGAAATATAAACTATTGCCTATGACATAACAAGGACATCTGTGATTAAACACGTGTGATTCATGACTAGGAAAGTATTGCTTAAGTTTTGTGACTATGAAATTGGGTCTAAACCCGATCATCTATTCTGTCTACTCTTGGTTATCTTTGGTTTTAGACCTTGGGAATTTACCTATTAAGTTAGGTCTACCCATGTTCTTGAACCTATGTCTCTATTCTGTCTATTCTTGGTTTTAGACCTTGGGAATTTACCTATTTAGTTAGGTCTACCCATGTTCTTGAACCGACGTCGTGATTCAACCCTTTTTATGCCAGTTAGTATGTCTATCTTTTGCATAGCATCTTTGGTTCATTCCCTATTTTCTACGAACCTAGCTTTATTTATAATCTAGACTGAATCACGATTATACGAACGGTGGGAATGCGGTTTGGGCAAAATTTGAAATTTACTAAAAACGTAGTTTAACTTGGAAATTGGCATAAATTGGGAACATCTATTATGGCATGTTCATAGAAATGCAAATTGGATAAATTTGACATGAATTATAAGATGTGTAATTTGAAGCTAGTATTGACGTGTAAATCTAGCATTTACATGAATAGTGAACTAGAGTAATAAGTCTAGTTTGACGTGAATTAGAATGTTGAATCGGAATTGGATTAGCTAATTTGGCACGGTAAGTATATTGGCATAAATGTGAAATTGGCCATAATTGGGAATAACTGTCAGGTTTAGCAAAATCATAGTTAGTGACACTTAATTTGGTATAGTTTACATACCAAAAAGGGCATAAATATGATATAGAGGGGAGAATGGGCCGTAAGAATAAATGTTGACAATTTACATTAAAAGAGTAATTGGGAAATAAGTAAATTAGAAATAATTTACTTATAGGATTTGGCCTGAATGAGGAAATATAAATTTAGACAAATTAAATGTTTATTAACGACATCTCTTTTAATGACACACCAGAAAGTTCTAGGGTGACAGAGAGGATAGTGTCTAGGCTTGGGTTTGGAAAATACAAGTTTCCTGCTCTCCCTGGCTATCCCTAACTGATCCGACGGACGGGATGGTTACTTTTAAAAACTGATTTGAAAACTAATCAAAACCCTTTGAACTTAGAAAACACGAATATGCCTAACCCAAGGTTAGACTGAGTTGCGATGTAAACCTGCCCGGTACCAACCGGCACATCCAGTATTCGCAACAATATCTGTCTAATGTGAGTGGTCGCGGCTTTAATCTATTTAGTTAAAGCTAGAACAAGAATGGTAGAGTTAAGTTAACTAAGACACTTAACCAGTTCAACATGATAACTAGACTGATGGGTAGGGTTAGGTTCAGACTAACACTTAACACAGTTAAGCTAGAATGGGAGGGTTAAGTCCATAGGAACACTTAACCAACTTAACACATTTAAGCTAGAATGGGAGGGTTAAGTCCATAGGAACACTTAACCAACTTAACACAGTTAAGCTAGGATGGGAGGGCTAAGTCCATAGGGACACTTAACCAACTTCACATGGTAACAAGACAAGAATTGTAGGGGTTAAGTAACTAAGGAAACACTTAGCCAAATTAACACGTTAACTAGACTAGAAGGTGGGGTTAAATAAAGTTAATACACTTAGCCAAATTAACATGTTAACTAGACTAGAGGTTGGGGTTAAGTAAATACACTTAGCCAATTTGATATGTTATCTGGGCTAGACCGTAGGGTTAATTAAACTTGAACACTTAACCATCAGATTGTGATAAAAGAATAGGGTTAAGTCTAAACATGAAGGGATAATACTTAACCATTAATAACATGTTAGTTAAAACAGACGGGCAAGGTTAAGTTAAAAAGGAACACTTAACCAATACACGGTGAATGGGTAGGGTTAAGTAATAAGAAATACTTAACCAATATAACTTGGTTTGTGGTGGGGTTAAGTCAACATGAATTATTGATAACACTTAACCAGTATAACAGGATGAATGAAGAGGGTTAAGTTGGCTTGAATTGACTAATGACACTTAACCAATCTGACGGGAAAGGGAACTAAGTAGTAAACCTTAGTTAAGAAAACAACGATTCTGGAAACTAAGTGGTAAATCTTAGTTAGTAAAACTAAGTAGTAATTCATAGTATAACACGGGAAGGAGCGAATGTCCGTCTGAGTAGAAAGAAGGCTCCAACGAATTGGGTTACGAAGCCCGAGGCTTCGAGGGGACGTGAGGGTACTCTTGGTATCCTTCTGTGAGGCTGCATATGATCCGCCTGGGCCCACAGAGGTTAAGGTCTGCGTAGAAGAACCAGGGGTATGCCTTGGTTGCAACACATGGCAACCTAAAGACCAGGATGGACCGGCGTGATTCGGCGAGCAAACGGTAGCCCTGTGATAGCGACTCGTCGTCTACCATCCATCTTGAGTCAATCGAGATACGTGAAGCGGAAAGGCGGAGAACTCCGAAAGACCATATACTTGCTATCTAGTTATGGGTGAGGATGGTCATAGGATAGAGGGGCACCGGGGGCCGGCGTATAGTTCTCATTTTACAAGGTGTGCCTTTCATTAGTTGAGGGAGGGGTCAAGTGGGACCATAGCCACTGGAATAAAAACAGACCTTAGCATCTGCATCGGCAGATATCTGAAAGCTCCTGACCGAGTTCTATATTCCTTGATTTGCCCTGTCATAGGACTCGGACCGCACATTACAGGACATGTGCATCTAGACAAGCGATAACGATTCGCGATACATGCGTGGGGAAGTATAGGAACATATACCACTCTAGGTAGTGTGTCCTAGACTTGGGGGCATCGTTCGACAGGTAGCGTAATCCCTAGTTGGACTAGGTGGCATAAACCCTGAACTCGAGAAGCGTTCAGCAGATAGCGTAAACTCTAGTTAAATCTAGAAAGCACTTGATAGAAAACCCTAGATTAAATCTAGGTAATAAATAATAAATGTATGCCTGAAGGCAATGGAAACTACAGGAGTTGGGATCACGTCATCGTTACTAGTTGGAACACTAGTTAGGTGGTGCAGAGATATAGAAACCAGTATAACAAGGAAATAGTGAAGCGGCGAAAGTATTAGAGCATATCCAGTTTATCTTATCTTAGCATATCTTGTAATTATCTTGTCTAATCTTGCTGACCCTATGGTCATGGTGTTATCTTGTATTCAGTTAATTCATGTCGTTTTGTTGTTCCATGTTCATATGCTAGAAGTTACTGAACTTACTCAGGCTTTATGTCTGACTCTGTTTTTCTTTCGTTCCCCCCCCCCAAGGTAATAAAGGAGGGAATAGTTTAGCTCAGGTTAAGTTGGACTGCCACTCTTTCCAGCTTGAAGAATTGTCAAAGTTTGCTTGGATTCTCTTTTCATATGCTATGGCTGGCTTGTGCTAAAATCGGGGAATATAAATGTTGTTTTTATGCTTCTTTATTTTGTAAGACAGAAGATACTCTGATATTGTAAAGAAACCATTGTACAAATCATTTTATCAATAAAGCAAAGTTTTATTTTCCGCTGTTTAATTTTTGTCTGTCTTGTAATTTATCTGCATCTTTTACCTTAAAATGCTCCACAAAACTTAGTGCATTCCCTTTGTGAGTGACACTAACGGATGTGGGGTGTTACAATCAGTGCCTTCATCATTACGCGTAGTACTTTTAAATGATATGTTCACATAGTGACTAAAAAATTGAAAGAGAAAGACAAAGGTTCTTCTTCAATGTATGATTTACAAATTGAACCTTCAACTCGAGCTTTCTGTTTCACTTTTTTCTTTATATGGTTTAAATACCTATTCAGAATTATTGTAAATTAATTTTTTATACATTTCATTAACCAATAATTAATTAGCTAAATATTAGTTTATCTTTCAAATGGATACATCCATCCATATTGCACAGGCCCTCAAAGACGTGCTTCTAATGGAAGATGAACAGGTAAATGCTCCGTAACATTGAAAAAACCTAGAGGAAATATTTTTTCCAGTTTGCAGAGCAAACAGGGATTTCTTTCTCTAGTTTGCGTAGACGATCAATTTTTAATGTAATAGAACAAAGCACTTTATAAAATAAACTAAGTTCTGTTACAACAGTCCAAACTTTTACGGGAAATGGTTCTTTGAAAGCGACGGACAATAAATTTTCCATCATAACATAACAATTGTGGCTTTTCATCCAGCTAAGTTTATTGTTTTTATAGTCAACACATCTACGAAGATTAGTAGATATATCATCTAGGAATCTTAATCATTCCACCCAATTTAAAAGTATTTTAACTTGATTATTGTCTAATTCATAGCACGCTTTTGGTTTTTTGGTGTCATTTGGCTTTATATGAAGCTCAGGACGATTACATATTACTTCGATATCACATCTTGATTTCAAATCATCTTTTGTCTTCCTTTGACATTCAAAATTGTACTAAACATATTATCAAACATATTTTTCTCATTATGCATTATGTTAATACTATGATAAATCAAGAGATTTTTCCAGTAAGGCAACTCCCAAAATATGCTTTGTTTGCACCAATTATGAATCGATGATTTACACTGAATTCCAGTCTGTTCTCCGGTTTCATGTATC